>OZ037775.1:45063648-45198648 GCA_964035525.1 Porites cylindrica
TTTATTAATTGCCAACAACTCTCAATACAGATATCAGCACTAATTTAAGCCAGAATTGCGTGCATGCTGCTCGTCAGGAAAAACCCTCAATTATTTTGAGGGAAACCTGAACTCTCCCTAAAGCAGAGCCAGACACTTAACATGAACCTCGAGGGAGAGAGGTTAGACGAAAATATATTAATAGAAGTTTTAAGTAAATGACAATTAAACTGTTATCAACTTAATAATCAAAATAAGGCCCAAAGTAACTGAGTGCACAAGCATGTTAGGATGCCTGGTAGAATGATTTTCCTCAGTAGAAACCCCACCTCTTTTCCGTCATATCTTCTTGCCAATTGCCAATTGATTCAAAGTGTAATCAGCAAAGATCAGTAGTTCCTATGACTGCAAAAAGTATAAGCAGCTTCTTAAATTTTTAAGCAAGAGAAAAGACCTCATATATAAAACCTTAAGAAACCCAGCAGAGAGAATCAAGTGGTAATAAGGGAGGGTGGGATGGGATTTTGTTCCACGCAGAGAAGAATATGAAGTGCTATTTTGCTGAGCTAGGCGCGAAAATACAGGCATCAACTGTACATGTGATAGCTCGCATCTAATTGGCTGAGCGAAACAATTAGTGTGATAGGGGTCGCATGCAGGAAGTGACCCCTGAAAGGAAGTGAGCTGGTTCCATTACTGGTAAGGGCGGGTTTATGGTTATCACATTAACTCTAATTTATCCTGTTGTATAAATTAGCTTCAATTTTAGTCTTTGAAACACTCTCTGAGAAGCCGAGACGGACTCAATTCGTTTTTGGCCTGTAGCAGAGCTAAGAATAAGAATTTGAAAACAATAATAGCGATTTTAGTATATAACTACTAAAGCCTCTTCACCGACAAAAAATAAAGGAAAAGTATTTTTTGTCGCGAAATCGAGTGGACCCCTTTTAGGGAGACTGCCTCTTAAACAAGTACAGGTGTGTGTTTTATTAATTTAAGCATCCGTCATCAAAAGGCATAAATACGTTAAATTTAAGGCGGGGAAAGCAATATTAACTAATTAGAACACTTTTTTTTTTCTTGCAAGTTTTCTCTTTCAAGTGATTATAAGTATATTAAAGTATGTGTGTACATGTATACTTTTGTGTACGTTTCGATGTATTATGATCACGCTTATAAAAGTACTTTGTAACGAACGTTTCAGAAAATATTTTAACTCGTTTCGATCGACGATGAAACACCATCATCAAAAACAAATCGCCAAAAACTTTCCTTTACAGCAAAAGGGAAAATAGAAAAAAAGTGGCGTTTTAGGCGTGCTAAAGCATGAATAGTTGCAGCGTGAGTATGAGCTTTTAAAATGTCAAATGCTCCTAAATGGACATCTATAGATTCCTTGCATCGGCATTAGAAGAAAACTGTCTGGCCCACTATCAACTAGCCTGTTCCAAGCGTAGTGGATAGTGGATAGTGGACAGTGGCGCGAAATGGGGAACGGAAGAAAACAAACGGGGAAGAGAGTAAGAGGGCGGAGAGTAGAAGGATCTTTTGCCCTCTCTCCCTAACCCCGTCCAGACGCCATTTTTTCTAGCTCACTTTTCTTTGCCTTTCCCATCTATCTGAAGGCCTGTTACAGGTTAACAACGTGCATTCCTTCATTTGCAATTTTTTATGGTATATATATATATATTCAACTGGAGCGTCGAGCACTTTTGGCGCTTTGTTATTGATCAGCAGGAACGGATTTGGTAGTGCTAACTTTTAGACTGCGAAACTGTCATTTTTTTCTTTCTTGTTTTCATTCTTTTATTTTTTCTTTGTCAGTTTCTATCGTATTTTTTAGACGTATTTTTCGCTTTTCTTCCCAGTCTCACTCAGTCCTCCCACCCCCCGCCCTCTGCTCCAGACAAGGGGGAACGACCATTTGCTCCAGACCCTTCGTTCGACTATTCCGCGTTCTTGGCTTACGCAAAATGTACGGGCTGTTTTGTGGTTTGACAGACTTTGTACTGTTCGACGTTTTAGTGTCTTGGAAACTCTAACCGTAATACTGAACTGCAGACAAGAGGTTAAAAGACTGAAAGTCACTCCGGCTTTCAACAGCGTTTGGAAAGAGAACATCGTCTTTTCCGCAAAAAAAAATAAAACATCAACAACAACAAAAATAAAAATTGAGAAACAAAATAGAGTATAATACTAAACCTCAGAAGAATCTTGTAACGAACGAATGGCAACACCTAAAAACGAAAGACAGCCTTGATGCTCCGTAGCCTTAGTCCATGAAACTTGGACGTCCATGGTACCCTCTAAAATGTCTTTCCCCATGCTATATATACTACGGATAAGCCCCTTGGAAGGCACTTATTGAAGGTCTGGGCAGTGGTTATGCCGCTGATGCCTTCAAATGACTCTGCTTAAGACAAAAACCAGTCATTTCAGGGAAACCCTGTTTTGTGAGACAAAAGACCATTTTTGACGACCCTTCTAGTCCATTTTTTTTTTCGTACCAAGAGAGATCATTTTCTCTTGTTCATACAGAAGTAAGTAATAAAGGGGACAGAAAAAAAATGAAAAAAGAAAACAAGATTCACTGATTAGATTTTTTAAAAGT
The DNA here is from genome assembly GCA_964035525.1 of Porites cylindrica. Lineage (NCBI taxonomy): Eukaryota > Metazoa > Cnidaria > Anthozoa > Scleractinia > Poritidae > Porites > Porites cylindrica. The sequence goes on from OZ037775.1 coordinate 45,066,239, forward strand.
TTGCTGGTACCGCACATGTAGACGGCGCACTGCCAACGTCTACCCACTATTCAAGGCCTTTCGTCTACAAAAATACCATGTTCAAGACGCTTGGAATTGTATAACCTGTTTAAGAATCAGGGTCTCCAAAACCTTACCTTTGTCTTTGTCGCAAAACCGAATTAGATTGAGAGCCTTAGTCTGCTTTACGTAAGTACCGTGTAGATCTCCCGGAAGAATTGTTTGCAGCCAGCCCTCAAAACCCCGAGAGACTTCGCTTGCCGCTGGTCAATATATAGGAAGGCTATTCCAAAGAACTGCGCCGGAAAAACTATTTTTCTTAACATTTGTCTGGGGTAGGGGAATAGCGAGTTTTCTTTTGGTGTCTCTTAAAAAGTAATTAGAGATGTTGCAACGATCTGCCATTTCTACGATCTACTATGCACTTAACAAGGCCCCTCAAGGTACTTATTAAGATATATGACGCATACTCTGCGATAGACCCGCCTCTCACCGCTCTTTGACGAAATGTCCCTAGCGGCAGAAAGCAGTAAGAATTCAGGACTGATGAATTTAGATTCCTTCCTGCGTAATCGCGTTTACCATTTGCCTAAGTCAGTTTCGTTTAACGAAAAACGGCCGCGAAAGCCTGAAACTAATATTCAAAAAAGGTTTGAAGGCATGAAATCCAAATTTCTGCCTGGAATTTTCCAACCAGGAAAATAGCCAAATGCCTTTTCAGACGTTCCTTTTCTTTCAAGAATTATCCACTGAAACGTCGAAAACAAACCGAAACTGAGTTAATGGTAAGCCTGGTAAAGCACCAAAGTGTCCCCTTAGTTTGTTTTAATGGGTCATACATAGAGTCATGCAGTAGTTTCATGATTCATACACGATTTCATACAAGTATATAGGCTTCTCTTTGGCATCCACGTAGCCTTTTTTCAGTTTTGAGATCCGGGAGATGGGGGTACTCCCTATAATGGCTCCGCCCGAAAGGGGCACCTTTTTTAGGCTTCAGCTATATGAAAGGGTAAGGATTTTACTTGTTGTAGTATATGAAAGGGTAGGAAAATCTGTCATTTCAGTTTGTGAAATGCCCAAAAGGCCGAACAGATGAATTTTATGGATAATAAAGTCGGGAAAACGTTATATTTTTGTGATTGATTCCTACTGAAATGACAATGCATTTACAGCAGTTCAGAAAGCGATGCAAAGTTCTTACCAAGGTATGTGAAAAGGGTTCCATTTGTCCAAAAAAATTATACGAAAGGGCTACGTTTTTCGAGAAAAATGGTGTATAAAAGGGTAAGGGTTGGATTCCACCTCGGGGCGGAGCCTCCACGTGTAAACATATGCTGGGTTTTGAGAGCCCGCAAGGGTAAAAACTTCGAAAAGAACAATTGCACCAATGCTTAGTCAAAAATATTTAATTGCTTCAGGGAAATTAGTTTTATAAAACAAATGGCATTGTTCGGCAATGATTTAATTCGTAAATATCCCGCAATGCAAAAATTCATTCAGTAAATATTTTTAGGTTTTTGATTGTTTTCTGTTTATATTCCATTTTTTGAGCGAAGTGCCAGTCTGAAATTGAACATGAAACTGTGTGAGGCTATCCCTGGGACGCTATATGTTGTATCTGAAGAAGATGCTGCAATGAATGAGAATACTGAATAGGTTTACTGAAGGATTTAATTTCGAACTGGTTTTTAATCTGCCTTTAATTAAGTTGTTTAAAGCGTATCTATCAGTGACACTAGCGTGACGGGCCTTGTAACGCTATTTTTTGACCACTGGAATGTCGCTATTTTTCGCAAAACTAGGGTTGAACTCGAGGTCTTGCGGGCTACTTAAAATAGTTTTCCCAGAGATTTGTTTCGATTTTGTGATAGATTGAGGCCTAGCCAAGCCGTAGAGAGTCAGTTTGCGAAATTTTAAGTTATAGCGCATTGTAAAAATTTGCATTATTTTATCCCTATAATTTTGAACGGTATTGTCAATAGGGCCTATTTTTAACAATACCTTTTTGACCACAAAATTGTTTCAGCTTTCTCAAATTTATCATCTTATAAGAAAGAAACGGTCATAAAAACTATTCACGTTTTTCAAAGGCTGCCAAATTGCTGTGGTTTGTCGTACGAGTCAATGAGATTTGTGTAAAATTTCGCTTTACCGAAAGTGGATTTTGAGCTTCTAACGGGCAAAATGAGTTTTCTGGAATTTTAACGAAAGAACACGTTATTTGGGAAAACTAACAACAGCTTGTTTCATTACTCACTAAGGGTTATCAATGAGCCAAAAATGAGCGAAATCAAATTTTGAAATTGCGCCGACCGTGGGTCGATATTTACGGAAAGCCGCTTTTAAGACGTCTTTAACTTATTAGGTTTACCGTATTCAAATAAAAGTAATATTCACTGCGGTTTTTGTATTTGAGCGAAAGGGTAAGAACAATAGAGAAACAATCCTCGCGTCCACTAAATGTTCCAACAGTCCTTATGTTATATTGAGCATTGTACGAGGAACAAGATTTCCATTTCCATTATCAAATGGTTCATACCTTGCCCGGGACCATGTGCACCAGCACCTCTTCTGTGACCTATACTGTATCTCGACCAAAGCAAACTCATGGCATATGACGAGAGGGCATGTCCATTTAATGAACTTCTGCTAATCAATCATGACAAACGTATTTTCCTGAGTATTCTACCATTGTTTTATTGTAAAGGATAAAATATGAATAGGGTATACAATCTGACGGTTGAAAATTTGTTTTTCCGTTTATCTGACACAAATTAATGTATGTTGTTTTCCCGCAGGGATTTGGAAGGCAATGAGCTCAAGAAGCTCCAGTCAGGGATTTTTTCAAATCTCGTCTCCTTACAGGAATTGTGAGTAAACACCTTACCAAGCAGTTTTAAAATACAGTTGATTTTCTGCTGGTGGCAACATGACTGTGTTAATAGTCCTTAGTTTGTGTAATCTTCACATTTTTTTTGCTTTTTGTTAACCATTCCAAACCCGTATTATGTCTCCGTTTCATGACAATGATTCGCTGCGGTTTGCACTCAAGGTATCTTTATGCCCTTAATAGTATTATCAAAGAAGACTAAAGGAAGCAAGAAAAATCTTAAACAATGAAGGATTTTCTAAAATCGATAAATTAACATGTGGCCAAAATTTAATGTAATAAGGTACATAATTTAATTCCTACCAGTTTGCATTTCCGTAAAATTATCAATGCCCATTATGTCGTGTTGCAGTTAGATTTAGCGATACTCTACTCAAGCATTTTTTTCCTGTTGTGCGGCGGGTAAACTGTGGGAATTTCTTTCCCAAGTCTTGTGCACCATCATTGGGAGGGAGAAAAGAAAGTGAAGTGTCCCAACGAATTGACAGAGACTGTGGTTCGTCAGCGCATTACTTCAAAATAGATGACGGGAGCCTGTCTCGTGGCCCTAGTGATTTATGTAGATTCACGTTCTCGAGGGCAGACGATGCCTCAGCTATAGATAATTTAATGCTGTTTGGTAAAGGAGTGTCAGAAGTGGAAGATATTAAGAGGGATGTTGAAGTGACGTCCGCTTTACTGAAAGTGGAGAAAAAAGAAAGCGATTGAAAGCCTCAGCTTTGTGCTGGTAGAATAGAGCCGACTTTGTTAAAGTCAGCCAAAGAAGGGCCAAAAACGGTTTTGGGTTTTTCTTTACACTTTCGCTTAACGTAGTGTTGTTTTAAAATTTTGTCTCTCAGCACAGTGAATCGTAGTCTAGGCTATCTGTTCATAAGTAGTTCCCTGGGTGACTTCCCTAAAGCGGTGGGCGTTGCCCTGTGCATCTGCAAAAACCTGTCCAATTTCGTTTGCAAACTGTCCTATATTCCCACTCAATTTATCCTTGAATTCTCACACATACGTGTAGCGTTCCCCTGGCCCTCTTGCTGCAGGATGCCCACGAGCGGTGAGAGCATGGAAAATATATTTAGGGTACATTTATAACCGCTCGTTTCAGCTGAGGTTGGTGGGGCAGGGACACGTGACGACGACCTAAGAACGTCTGCTTGGAGGTTAAGCAGATCACTGGAAGTTTCAACCCTTTTTCCTTGAAGTTTGACGGTCTATAAAGCAATAGCATTCCATGATTTTCCTTTCTCTGATGCACATTAACTTCAGTTATTTTCCTGCAGGAATTTAAAGGGAAACAAGATTGAGGAGCTTCCGATAGGGATATTTTCAAATCTCTCTTCTTTGAGAAAATTGTAAGTGAACGAAAGATTCTAGACTTTCTTTGTTTATTAATGTTAATCACTAACCCAGTTTAACTCAGAAGACGCTACGTGTTTCGGGAAAGCATGCTTTTTCATTTCAGTGCGAAATTTAAACTTTGAGAATTTTGTACACGATTTCGTCTCATAGCTTGGGAAGCTGGATGTAAGTTTGGCGAATGGGCAAATGAGCGGTAGAGAAAAAATGGAAAGCGTAAGAGCAAAGCAAGTTACTAGTACAAAGTTTTTGACTTAAAATCTTAGAGCTTACAGTTGTGCTGAATGTGGCCGAGAGTTTTGCTTTTGTTTGTACCTGTATGTTGCTACGTTTTTATCATTAAATTTGTGCATATGCTTCTCCCACATTCTGTGTCTTCGCTTATTCAGCCAGCACGATTGATGTCAGAATTACAGAGTTTCGAAAAAGTTTGAATATTCACAGCTCGCCTTACACTTCTCTCCATACATACCTTTTGATGGATGTGTAATTACTAAAGCCACCGAAATGGGAACTGTTATAAATCGATTTCAATCAAACTTCACATGTCAAACACAATCTGTATTTGACTGAAGGTTTTTTGAATACGTTCCATGTAAATATGAGGGGGTATTACGGTATTGTATGCTGCATGTTATTGTTACAGCCGCCCATAAGCCTGGCATTGGCTAAGCTCGTTTTGATGAGCAAAGGGAAAGTTGCCGTTTATTTATGAAATATTTTGAACAGAATTCATTTGCCAATCAGTCATCCCTAAGGATGACCTAGCCCTTAAAGCAACTTTGTTTTCAGCAAATGTGCGGGTGAAAACCGTCACCTTTGCAGCTTCTTGAAAGAGCAGGGCCCCTGCTCAGCCTCATTGCATATCGAAGATCCTAAGTGAAAACTAAGTATAAAGGGAAACGTAAGCAACCCAACAGTGTAAAATAAAAGTTCAATAAAGGAGAAAGGTCCCTCCTCGAACTTATTGTACACTAGAGAAACTAAACTACGAGACATAACAGTTAAAGCAAAAACATTGCTCCTTACTGTAACATATTGTTAACATTAAGTAATATACTAAGTAAAATGGAGATTGGCCTCTGCGCAAACGCATTATAAACTAAAGATGGTGAACAGAGTTAAAAAATGACTGAAAGGCTTGAGGCAATGAGATTGGCCCCTTCTCAGCCTCGTTGCATATCTTACAGTCTTAACTAACTAAAAGGGTAACTGTAATTAGCCCACAGCGTAAAATAAAAGTTCGATAAACGAGATCAGCCCTTGTTCGAACTCGTTGTACACTACAGAAACTAATTGGGTTTCCATCGCCCAAATCGCCTAATCTGCGAGTCAGAGAAGCCTTGAGCGGCTGCCCAGGAGGCAGCCCCTCTTCGAATACTGTGCGTTTGGTACCGAGAGGTGTCGAGACCACAAAATGTGAGTACCTGATTGAGTGTTGGTCCGGTCGGGGTTTGAACCCGCGACCTCCTGCTCGGCGCTCTCCCAACTGAGCTAATCAGGCGGCGGTTAATCTCGTTTCCTTGTAGGAATTTTGGATAAACGTTCCAAATAGTTTTAAAATACAGTTGATTTGGTGCTGGTGGGTAACATGACTGTGTTAATTGTTCTTAGTGTGTGTACTTTTTACAACTTTTTTGCATTTCGTTGACTATTCCAAACATATTATGGCCACGTTTCATGAAATTGATTCTCTGCGATTTGTGCATAAGACACTTATGTCTTTAATAGTATTATCGATGTTTTCCGCTTTTTTTAAAAAATAAACAAAGAAATGGGAAGGGAAAAAAATAAAGGAAGAAAGCAAAATCTTAAACAATGTTTCATTTGGGTCTTCTTTTAACAGTCTTAGTAAAACAGTATGAGTGTTATAACAAAGACCTATGCCAAACGTTGAACTACCCATAGAAACAAAAGAGCCCACCTCACAGAGATTTTTACGGGGTTACATGTAGTAACTAGAACATCTGTGCAAACTGCCTAGTGCTTAGTCTTAACTTTAAAACCGACGTACTTTCGGAGAAATTTAAGGAAAGAAAGTCGATTATCGATTAACTCAAATGGCCGAATCTCTATGTAGTTGACTGACCACTTGTCATTCAATTTGAGATAATTAAAAGTGAGGTACATGAATGTGAACTAGAATGATGGTGTTAAATGTACCATTAGTCGTATCGTTTTCATGGGCTGCAGAAGCAGAACTTTACATTTTGCACTTTCAAGAACAGTTTTAGAGTGAAATATTAGGTTTGGTACCACCAACAAACATACAGCGATACAATGTCAACAATAAAGTAGCAACCTTGACAAAGTGCATTTTTTGACACCCCCCACAACATTTAATTACATGCAAAATTTTAGTGGGGGTCTAAATTATTCGTTTCCCGCGTTGCGTAACTGTCACAGAGAATCGTTCTTAATTACAATTAGCCCCAATAAGTGCCAAATGCGGGTACTTACACGTACCAAAATGAGGTACTGCTCAATAGTTTACACTTTTTAAGGAAGCTCACAGCACCAATTTTTCATTTTTGACTTCGTCTTCTGCGCAAGGTACCCTTGTTATTCTGACTTGTTGCTGACGTGCGTTAGCGAGACAGTGCATAAAGCGTAATAATAATACCAAATTGTTTCGGACGAAAGATAGAAGGCTGCGCAGTTGGTTGGTTTACGATTATAATATTACGTGAAATCCCTTTGAGTCGTTCGCAGTTTGGGCGCAGAAGTAGGGGTTAGTGAATTAATGTTTTTTGTACAGTTCCTTGCCATTAATGTTCCCAACCCATAACCCTTACTATGGAAGCAAAAACTGAACCAGAATAATTGTGCAGAAAAGGGGTAAGGGATGAAGTACTCTAAAAGAGGACGACAGATCACTTTATTTCGAGGTTGGTAATCCCCCAGGGTAATGGTTAGAGAGATGAGGGGGTGACATTCCCCTAGGCCTAACGAGTGAGAGGTGATAATCTTCTCTAAGGGGTGATAATCCCCCAGGGTAGTGAGAGAGAGGTGGTAATCCTCTCTAGGGGGTGATAATCCTTCCAAGTTATGGAGAAGTGAAAGCTTTGTAGGGGTCAAATCCCCTGGATTAAAAATAATAGGAGTTTATGAGGGAAAGGATGACCTGTATGGGAGCACTTCATCCCAGACCCAATTTGTTTATTCGACTTCAAAAACCTTGATGCAGGTAAACAGGAACTATTGTTATAATACTGTTTGAAGAAAGTCACAATGTAAGATTTGCGAAGATTTCCGAGCCTAGAACAAACACTACAAGACTGGTAGGATATGTGTACGAATGTTCCTAGGAATACAAAAGTCACCTAGAGAAATAATAGAGTCTTGTGTTACCTTCAAACAGTTAACGAGAAAACATTAGCTCTGAACAAAGGCAGCATCAGTGGAGAGAAATAAAACAGCAGAGAGGGAGGGAGCGGGGATTTAACAGTAGTTTTCAAGGAAAGCGCAATAATACAGAAACGTTTTCTGCCTCGCTAAGCACGAAATTATGAATGTCACTGTGTTCTTCAGTGTGCATGTGACAGCTTACATGATTGGCTAAGCCCAATCACTCGACAGGAGAATATCACGTACATCAAGTGAACTGGTTTATTCCTCTCCATAGGGATTTAAGGCGGGTCTATGGTTATCACATTAACTTTCATTTATAGGTCTATAAATTAGCTACGAACAATCTTTGCACGAATCTCTGGTCAAACACTTTTCCTTATTTGTTCAACGGACAGACCAAAGTGGGTAAGGAATGCATTAACGTCTAAAGGTTTTACCTCACCAGTCAAAGAAAAGTAAGTAAGTGTTTTGAACCAACGGGCGACGTTGCATGCTCATAAGTGGCCTTTAACCTACCAAAAATATCCTCCGGTTTTAAAGGCCTAAAGGGCTTTTTAACCTTAATATTATTTGAGTAGCCTCTTTCAGGCGTTCAGATAGTAGGGAGCGGCCGTCAGATGGTAAATCGTGAGGTCCTCTGGTGCCTAAATGGTAAAAAAATGGTCACCTGACATTGAAAATAAATAAAATTAGCGAAATAGTAGCGATTTTACTTTAGTTGCATAAATAAACTGGCGTTTCAGAGAACGAGTGCATATATATTTCTTTCAACGTTTGGAATGAATGCACCAAGAATGTTAAATGAAAGTCTTAGAAATTCAAAATTAAATTTGGGCATTGAAATGATGTTTTTGCTCATTTTTTTTTGTAAGTACCATGGACTGTCATTCCAAACGTGAAGTTATAGAAATTTGTTAATATGAATGGAAAAAATGATACTGCTTGACTTCTTTTCTTAAACATACAACCAGTTTTGACAATTTCAAGATTTTTAGAAAAATGGTCAAAGACGTATCACGTGATCTATGAACACAAAATGTTTACTTTGAAATGTTAACGACAATAAGTTCTTTTGTGTGCCAAATTTTGGTTCCGGCTGCTCAATCTGTTCCGAAGTGGTAGCCAATAAATCATTTTCCATTGGTAAACCTATTAGACCCAGGTTTTAAACTATTTGAGGCCGAAAATCACTTTAATCTTGAAACCCCCAGTCAAAATATCGTTGAGTTACTTACTGCCTCAATAACATTTCCTCTATTTTATAATAAAGAAGGAAAAGATTCTTTAAAATCTTTCGCGCCCAGTTTTACTAGGTCAGTAATCCCTTGTCCAGCATATAGTGAACATCTCCTACTTGAGGTCGTGTGATTGAGGAAAGCCACCTAAGAGTTTTCTTCAGTTAAGTGAAACGTTTTCTAAAGCAAAAAAATTCAGTTCTTTTTGCTTGAAAAGTCATTCAAAAGAAGCTGTCTCTTGTAGAAAAAAAATGCGCCATGTTTTGCAACAATATGCTGCAAAAAGAGCAGGAAAGTGATGTTTCGCTTTTCATCACTCACGTTCAAGCCTGTGTTGCAACAATCAGGTTGTTGGAGATTGCGTGAATACTGACTTCTGATTGCATAAAATTAGGCGGGAATCACGCCATAAGCGGGAGTTATGTCACTCGCTGCAAAAGAAGTTCGCCCTGGGTCGGTAAAACGCGCAACACGTACAGATTGTATTGCAAAAAAAGAACTACTCAATACTCACTATTTTCGCGGTAAAAAGCGCAACACCGCCATTGAACTCGTTTTGCAGCATTTAATGTTGAAAAACAAGCCGCACGTTTTACTGTACCTTATCTGTGTAGATCAGATAAGGATGAATTCCCTTGTTAGCATCCTTTAGAGCAAACGCATCTACTCAATTTCCAGATTTGTTTGTTGATTAGCTAATATGAGTTTAATTGAACCCATATTTATATTCAACTCTGTAGAGAATAAAGGGGAAATGACTTTCAAATCTAACGTGTGTAAAGCTTGGTTTGTCCCTTACAGTGAAGTACAAATAGGGTTTTGAACATTTGGTCGAATGTTGGTAGTGTGATGAGTCGTATTGCCCATTCGCTATCGTAAATTATTCATAATTTAAGTCGAGGAATGCATTTATTTCCTGTAGGATTTTGTGGGACAACAAGATCAATGAGCTTCTGCCTGGGATATTTTCAAATCTGTCATCGTTACACTACTTGTAAGTAAATCGCGCATTTCTTTGTCTTGATTGTTATTTCATGCGAATCTCTTAAAAGGATCTGAAGACTTCTCATGGTAGCTGGGAAATTGGGGAGACGAGAGAGGATGAATAACCTTAGTGTGCGTGTATCTTTTTAGCTTTTCATGATTTTTTAAAACATTTTGGCAACACATTAGTACAATTATTCGCTGTGGTGAGGGCACTATTATGTCTTAAATAACAAAAATAGTAAAATTTGCGCTCTTTTTTATTATAAAAAAGAAAGCATTTAGTAATGTTTTCCTTTCCATCGAAAGGAAAGCTTTTAGTTTAGTGAGAAAACAAGCGTGGTGCAATAGAAAACATATAGAAAATTTACCCCCAAGTTGTTGTTATTCACTAAAAACCATTGCATTTTAATTTTTCAATTCTATTCTTGCTCTATAACCCTGGCCAGGGCTTTCCGCAAGTTGCTCGAGATTTTCCAAAAAAGTTTCCCTTAATTTCTCATAAAAATGTTAAAAAGTTACTCAAAAAACAATCAAAATTGCTCGAATAAACAAAACCTTTTTTGGTGTGGTTCTTAAATATGCAAATTGAACAACAAAAGTAAGATTTCTAAATTCAATTTTTGAAGCAAGGACCAGCTTACAAAAAAGTAGGACCGGATCCGAATAAAGGATCTAATCAGCAATAAGTGAAAATATAAAACAGAAGAAGCAAGGCTGATTTTACAGTCAGGAATATATATCTGTCTTATTTCGTTAAAACGTGGCCACTAGGTTTTCGCCTGGCGCAGGGCGAAGCCCTGATCCAGGTCAGCCAGGCGTCCAAAAAAGTAGAGGGCTTGGCGTCTTGGTCGGTACAGCTGGATAGCCCAGGGACTGCCCTAACAGTGGGTGGGTGGATCAGGCCTGGGGGTCAAAACTAGTGAGGTAGGGAGGGGGCTGTTTTGACACAACCCCGTCAGTAGGCAGCAGTGTTCAGTACAGGCTTTGACTGGCAGCTACCTTGGCCTTAATTTTCCCTAGCCAGCTAAATCAGGCCTCTGCTGAGAATAATTATCATGATCACTGCAGAGCTCAGTGGGAGGTGCAGACAGTCACCCATTGTCCTGGGTAAAGAGGGTCAAAGTCTTGGTACCAAGGACACACTTAGCATAGGACCTTTAGACACTCAGTGAAGCCTTGTTTTCATAATCCAGACAGATATATATAAAAGTGTAGTTTTTCCTATTATATGTAAAAAATAGGAAAAGTGTATTATTTCCTATTTTCCTATTTTATGTAAAATTATAATATATATATATATTTTACCAATATTTCGGAACGGCCTTCCTTCTTCAGGATCTTACAATGACCTTCTTCACCCGAGATACTCAAGTCAGTCGAGTGAGATTCAGGAGAACCTTCGTCCACTATTACACATGTGTATACATGTGTATGCATTTAAGAAGTTTTGGTTATGAAATAATCTCCCTTCCATCGGTATGTCACCACCTTGGACGACGCAAAATGTCACACTAGTTAACTACAATCATGGACAAAAGTCTTGGCTCCCATTTGCATTTGTTGAGCTTTCTTCACAACCATACATGCCCAAACCCTCCCCCCAACCCACAAAAAACATTTTTTCTCGAGTTTCAACTTTGCATAGGGTTGTGTGAAGGGAGAACTGGTATCATTGTAACCTTTACGTTCCAAAGATACCACGCCATTAAATATTCTTGCAGCAACTGCATCACGTACCAGTCTTTTAGCATCCTCAACCTCCATGCCAGGTTTATATCTTGATTCATGCCAAACACTGGTAATTGGTGAGGAGGGAGAACTGCAAGTTATTTTCAAAAGGTTGCACTGTTTTATGAGGACATCCAGAAATGCAAGAAAATTACGAAAACTACTTCACTGTCCCGAGGACTTTTGTCCAGGATTATAGGAATCTAAGGTATGCAAGAATATCCATGCTATGGTCAAATGAGAGCTGGGAATCCATTGACCAGTATCATATGACCGTATAGCGGGCTCAGATCTTAACTCATGGAGCTGACTCAATATTTTATGATCTCCGCTGATCATCAGTTATCAGTTTTCAACCGATCGCAAGCTCCTATTTATCCCAAGAAAGAAATTTGAAAATTATCCGTGACAGGTTAAAGAAACAAGTAAAGGCCCGCTAAAACGGGAAACGTTTCAAAAGAAGGGAAACAATGAGACCGAAAGAGGTAAACCTGATTTTTATAAATCTTCTAAATAACATCGGTCACCCAAACGAAATTTGGAAATCTGTTTACCAGAGCACGGACTGTAAATTGACTGAATTTTAGAGAAGTGTCATGAATGAACTGAAAGTGAACAATAAACCAGTTACTAAACCCTTCGACATTTGCGAAATCCTGAACAATTTGTTTAACTCGATCGGCCCTTCTCTAGCCTAGCAGTTACCAAATGGATATATATAACTCCAGCAACATACTACGGCAGTGGACATACTACGCCACCTAAGGCCCTTGGACTTCATAATATTTCCTGCATACTTCATAGAGAAGAAGCGTGACAGTAATTTCCGCTTCCCTGTCAGCTATCATCAATAAAAGTCCCAATATTGACGTTTTTCCTTTAAGATGGAAAAAGTCCAAAAATTTCCCCCTGTATTTAACAGTTGTTTAATGTAAATTATTATACAGATCCGCAGAATTACAGGTCAATCTCGGTCTTAGGTGCTTTATCAAAAGTATGTAAAAGGATCGTGAACGATCATCTTTACGGCCGGTAAAAAATCAGCGTCTGAAGTTTTCAGTAGCTGTTTATTTATCCTTGAACGCATTTTGAGACAAGTTTAGCGATGCTCGGTTTCTATGGTTACGAGATATGACGTCATAAGTATCAGGTTGTGAAGCCATTTTTGAGTGAAAATGCATGTTTTAAATTCTTTCAACAATAAATATAAAGCTTGTGGATAAAATGATGCAAAGTACTTATGTGTTATTTTATATGTTTAATCATAAAAAATTAACAATGCTCGAGGTTTTTACATAATTTTTAATTCTTGATGAAATCCAAGAAAAAAACTCGAGGGAGGGGCTCCATCAACCCCACTTGTACCATGGTGGGGGTATGACTTTCCTTGTACGTCCGAGTGTTAACATTGATTAGGCATGACTACTTCGGCCGTAAGCTTAGATCTCAAGAAAGCCTTTGATACCGTCTCCCACGCAATATTAGGAAGCTTAAGCAACGACAACGGCGCGGCAACGAGAACGGCAAATAAAACAATAGATTTATTGAGCAAAACAACAACTCTGCACGTGCAGCACACTTTTTTGTACATTTCTTCGCCGTTACTCCACGACTACTGCGTGAAAATGCCTAATTTCACGTTTTATGTTGGATGTGAACACAAGACAACGATTTTCTTTTTCCTTTTGTGAACTTAGAAACAGTCCTTTAGAATTCAACTCCTGAAAAATTCGCCAACATTTGACGAATTAAAAGAGTTGGAATAGGAGTGATGAAGTTTGAAACAACGCGAATTCACTTTTTGGGTGACGATATCGCTACCGTTGCCGTCGTCGCTACTTAAGCTAGCTGTTACTAAGAGAGCAGGAAGTGTATGGCATAACGGGAGTTCTCCCTTAACTGGTTAAGAAAAATAACACCGTTTTTATCCAATAGGCGGAAACAGTGCATTGCGGAAAACAGAATTTCAAAACGGGTCTTTTTTAACTCCTCTATTATTCCTAATGTATGTCAACCACCTCTTTGAGTGTCTACAATTTACTCATCAGTGTTAAAAAAAACTCATTAGCATTCAGTAGGTCATTTTCCAGTAGACTTTAATTTAATTAGGTGTAAGAACCTTTATAACCAGGCAAAACTCAGCAAACTGAAAAGTCAGGAAAGGGGCATTTTGAATTCAGCCTCAGGAGAGATACGGAGTTGAATGACTGAAAGTATGGAATACAGTGAGGATGAACATCTTATATAAAGAATACCAACAAGCATGAAATTTTATATAAACTGTCCTCCTAATTTACAAATAAATGAAACTAAAAAAATGGCAAAATGCATCTACTGAAGACAGAAAAAGAAAAAAAAAGTTCATTCTTTACCAAACAAAAACCAGGACCGGTCAGAACTTATTCTCATCGAAATACAAAGTTTTCAAATCGAGAAAGCACCAAACGGTGGTCCATATCAAGATACTTAGGTTACCATTTCAGGAAGGAGTCTCAAAGTACCTTATTACATGAAATTGTGGCGACACTTTAATCTAGCGATTTTTCTAAAAATCCAGAAATTAAAATGCACCAAAATTGTGTCGCTAAATTAAAGAGACTACAACATGAAATTCCTCGATCAGGTTAGTCTCAAGCACAAATGGTAGGTAGTCATAAGAGGAGCATTGACTTTATGTGACAATGTACCTTAGATATGACTGAAGAAGGCATTAATATATGACCGTTGCAAATTTCAGCTCCACTACGCAGTACGACATGAATCGGAAAAACCATTAGGTTTATTTGGCTGTCTCGGCCGAACACCGCAGAAATAACAATACGTTACACTGACAACCTCTATTACATTCAAATATATGGTAGATAAACTAGAACGAAGCTGAGCGACAGGTCACAAAGAATACTGTCGGAACGGAGGCCAGAAAAAAAAAAACCTGCCTGAAAAAATCATACTGGGGAAAAAACTCGGCAGGAAAGCTGGGTAGGATCCATGGATCATGCTCTGAAAAGCCCATCCTACGAAGGCTACACGACCGGAAGGTTACAGCCCACTATTATTAAGCATGTATTCCAACAAAACAAGGTAAATTCAAAATAATTAATCAAAAACAAACGAAAATTACTAAAACAAACTAAAACCCTCGCGCAACTCGATCTGTCACTTAATAAACAAAATAATAAATTAGTTAAACAAATAAAAAATAACGTGGGCTAGACGAGATGTTGGCCTACAAAGCTTTGCCACGTGAATATTCCATTATATATTTTTCAATGGAAAGGATAAAATATGAAAAGGTTATACAAACTAGCGGCTGAAAAAGGGTTTTTCTGTTTATCTGACACAAATTAATGTAATTTGTTTTCCCGCAGGGATTTAGACGGCAACGAACTCAAGAAGCTCCTGCCAGGGCTTTTTTCAAATCTCATTTCGCTGCAGACATTGTGAGTAAACGACGCATTTTTTCAAGTGTTATTTTATAAACACAATATGGCTACATTTCGTGACAATGACTCGCTACGTTTTGCAGAAGAAACTTATATGTCCTAAGTAGTATTACCGATTTTTTCCTTTTTTTAAGGAGAGAAGTGTGAAGGCAAAAATCTTAAACAATGTTTCGTTTGGGTCTTCTTTTAACAATCTTGGGCCTGGTCCAAACGTCGAACTTTTCATAAGGCGAGCCAAATTTAGTGAGTTAAGTTCATGAAAAGTTCGACGTCTGCCTAAGCTAACTTCTGAATGAGTTTGAATCGTCCAACAAGTTCTATCTGCATACTCTGAAAAACAACGCCCTTGAAAAGTGGGGTATTCATTACGCAACGAGGTTTCAAAGGCTAGCGCCGTTTTGGGACTCTTATGAAATTTATAGTGAGTAGCAATTGTTAAACTTTCAAGAGACAATGCAAAAACAAAAGGAGTAGGTTGACATTGTTTAAGTGTAACTTGGAATGTCTGTCATCGCTACACAGAAGAAAATATTTATGCGACAAGAAACATTTTCGTGCTCGCTAAATTAAAACTTACCGATTTCTGTAGTATCTGGTGAATCGATTTGATGGCAAAACAGTTATGCTAAATAAATAAGAAAACAATACTGGTCTTAACGAAAGTCAATCAATGAATAAGATTGAATAAAAAGGTTAAGTAGTGTTTATTATCATCGGAAAAGAATTTATGAACGTTGTAGTTGTCTTTATGAGACATAGATCGCTGTTCAGGTTTGGAGATTAAATATGTAACTATAGCGTTCTTAAAGGAAACTATTGCTCCTTATTTTCCCTTATACTTTGTTAAATCAATATTTGAAACAAAGAATGTACGCGAGATTGCTTTTCGTGGAATGTGGCCGTAAATTTTGAGGTTCATAATTAAGAAATGGGAAACGTGCAGCGTGCAACCATCGAGTTATGGATGCACGTGGGAGGTTTCTAATCACGAAAGAAGCGTAAGAGTTGCACGATGAGACGAAAGCGAGTGCAACTCTAGCTTCTGGAGTGCCTAGTAAACCTCTCAAGTGCGTCCATAACTCGATGGTTGCAAAGATGCAACGTTTAACATTTTTTTAATAACATAATTAGTCCATCAGCTTAAGGGGTTGTATGGCTCACTTAAGGGGAACAAACAAAACATGTAAATTATGTACAATCTTAATCTTTGAGTAAAAAACATCATGCAAATGCATGATACCAAGGATAGAACCAAGGATACTAAAGATAGAATTTGCTTCTTAAACCCCTCTTTTGGTCGTCATTTTGGATTAATAAACAAACCTTTGATTCTCTCTTAAAAACGCACGATTGTTTTTTCGAAGAAGATTTGAACTACTAGGTATCTGAGACATTGTTTTAGCGTTGTTAAGGTTAGTCAACAAAGGTTGACGTCATATATGACGTCACAGTGACCGCCATTTTGCTATTAGAATTAATAATAATAACAATAACGATTTATCAACAGATCCACTGGATGTCTCTTCCCTGTTAATTACATTAATTGCAATTACAAAATAAATCAAATTGAGTTATTTACAAATTATGCAGTAGAAGCAGGATTAACAGAATCCAATTACAGTAAAACTGACTAATCGCTCTGTTTTCTGTTTCTTAAAATTCCTTGAAAGTCTTAAAAAGGTTCTGTAATTTTACAGTTTCTAATAGTTTCTGGTAGATTATTTCATAGCTTCGACGCATTATCTTGGAAAGTGCCGTTTTCGGTCGGGACCACTACTCTAATTAATCTAATTAGTGTATTCAGCTGATATCTCAATCATATAAATAAGAAAATTGACATTAACATTAACTAAACATTGGAAGTGATTTCTTTTCCAAATTACAAACTTGTTTTTGTATGAGGAAAGAGGCCAATTTGAAACAAATTGGTAACTTTCTTTAACCCTTTGCTGACTGCCCGTGATTAGCGAAAAACTGCTTTTTTCACCAATTTCGCTTCTTTGGACTGGTTTTTGGCTAATAAGCATGGCTAAAAGAGTGGCTTAAAATGAATTTTGCATCAAAAAAGGCTTTTTTCCGAAAAATCGGACGTAATTAAACAGCCTTTTTGTTTTTCAAGCTTGCGCACAAGCCAAAATTTTGACTTTCTTATTTGCGAATCTGTTTCGATCTTTTTCTGTCGCTCTCCTTTTTTTCTTTGCCTTTCTTCTTTATTAGCAGTTTTCTGCCCATTTTATCGTCTTGTTTTTTGGCTAGGAATTGTGGCTGGCCAACTTTTAAGGAAAGGGACAAATTTAATCTTCAAAGAGTAGTCGGGTAAACAGCGAAATTGGCAGTGGATTGCTCCTCAAAATGTTACCTTTTTTGTGAGTGTAGCGTTGTTAGGATTAGTCAGAATATCCAAAACGAGGTATCGCTGGAAATCTTTGCTGACTTTGTTGCTTACCAATTAATTAACTTAAACTGAAAGCTAAACGGGTATAAGAAGGAAAACATGCATGATCATGCATCGTTCCATATGGAGAGATAACGACCAAAGCAGTCGTTGAAGGTTTTAGGCCATCGAAATCACAAAGCTAGAAGAAGAACATGTTTAGAGCTATTGTAACGCGTTTCCTACGGCAAGTAAAACATACTAGATCACAATGTTATGTTAAATAAGTTATCCCTGTTCGGCTTTAATCTTTCCGCCGTACAATAATAATAATAATAATAATGAAAGTGAAGAATGATCATCGCAGTAAATTTTCCAATTTAAGCAATTGGAAAGAAGAAGCCTGGAAAAAAAATCAGGGCTTCAACGGGATTCGAACTAAGCCCTGATTTTTTTCCAGGCTTCTTCTTTCCAATTGCTTAAATTGGAAAATTTACTGCGATGATCATTCTTCACTTTCATCTGTTCGAAGCCCTTTGAAGCCCTGATTTTTTTTCCAGGCTTCTTCTTTCCAATTGCTTAAATTGACCAAATTGGAAAATTTACTGCGATGATCATTCTTCACGTTCATCTCAACCGCAGTTCAAAACTGCATTATTTCATATACTTCACAATAATAATAATAATAATAATAAATGTCAAAACTAGGTTGAATTTGATCGTTCGGGTGAACGTAGTCCTGAATAGGACTGTTGTTGTTGACAGTGACTGACGTTTCGACAACCTGTGCAGTAAGCATCTTCAGAATCAAAGTGAGTTGTATCACGTCAGTTGATGGTATTATATTCTGGTTATTGGTCTGATTGGTCAATTACGTTGCGATGTTATTGGTCGTCTGTGAGTTAAGCCGTTATTGGCTATGAAGACTCATAATCAGTAATTGGTGCGTTTCGATCCGTCTATTGTCACAGTCAAACAGTCTTCTATTGTTAGTCAAATTGTCAGTTCTTCAGTCGTTCTCTCGTAGTCAGTTTTGCTTGATCTCGTCAATAAGTCGTTTGTACGGCGCTGGTAACTGTTGGCTACGATTCAGTGGCGTTTGTTCTTAGAACGACCTACTTTTGAAATGACTCCTGGGTTCAAACCTGTCACAATAATAAATGTCTTTATTTCGCCCGTTAAAATACATAACAAACGTTAGAGAGAGTGAAGTATACAAATCATGAAAAATATAAAAACTGATAAAACATTGGATATCGATGTTGTTGAATTGCTAAGTTGTATTGAAACCTTATTCTATAAAAGTAGCAATTCTTAAAATGTTCTGTATTAATCCGTGGTAATTGACTTGCTTGTAATCTTAACCTCTTGGATGACTCTTTGACTTTCCGCAAAAGGGCATATAATGGATGGTTAACATTGTTCTTAATTTTGGTGAACAACCTGCGGTCACACTTTTCTAAAAGATCATAGACATTAATTAACTCAGAAGTGTAACGTTGCTTATTGCACCTTTTTAAAAAGCAATGTATGGTGTTTAAATCAACCTGACTGGCTCCATAGACTGGAAGTGCGTCTGTGATCTTTGGCAGAACAATAGCCTGATCCATCTCCACCTGCGTGTATCCATCTTTTCTTAGTGATCGTAAAACATACAAACAATTGTTTGCTTCCCGAAGCTTTCCCTTAACAGGAGATGAAAACTTACGGTCGTTTTGTAATGTGGCACCTAACAGAGTAAGACTGGTTGTTTACCATTTACCACGAATTCCCGGAAATTCCGGTTGGGATGTAAATGATAAACGATTTTTTTGGCTCCTCCCACTGGAAAATTCCCGGGACAAACGAAAATTCTGAAAAGGTAGTCCTGTTTTCCCGACTGGGACGTTCCGAATGGAAATTCGTTCACCATTTACAAGTTTTTTAAGAGTTTCGTACCAGTTTCATGTTGTAACTAGAATCAAGTCTAGCGCGGCGCGACTATCTGGAAATCTTAGGCAAATTGTAAACGACACATACCGTTCTTACCGACCGAAAATTCCCAACCAAAATTTCCGGTGAACCTATGCCGATTCAGTTTGGGGACTCTCAAGGTAGTGTTTTAGGTCCGCTGCTATTTATAATGTATATCAACAATCTTCCGCTTGCGGTAAGAGCGTGCTCCATGTATCTTTATGCCGATGAGACGCTTATTTTTTGCTGTTAAATCTGTTAGCGAAATTTAGTCTAGACGGATCTCGATAGATTAATAAGTTGGTTCCGATCCAGCTACTCAGTTGATGCTTATTGTTTCCAGGACTAAAATAGTGCTGATAGGTACCCACCAGAGGCTTAACGCAGTTGAAAGTTTTTCGGTTGCGGCTGATAACACTAGTTTACAGAGGGTAGATGGTTTTAAATATCTTGGTGTAACTGTGGAAGAAACGTTCCCCTGGAAAGAGTACGCTAAGCCTATTAGGCACAAAGGTCTCCTCTATATTGGCGTTACTCCGCCGCGCTTGGAACGTCTTACCTAAGTCTACTTGAATTAAATTATATAACACGATGGTTCTGCCCTTATTTGACTATCTTGGGAAAATTGTCGTCAGGGTAGTAAACCCTACTTAGACAAGCTAATTGCCGTGCTGTATGCATAATTGAGGGCCATACGGTTAAGTCAGACGCACTTTCTACCATATTTGGCTTGGCGCCATTTGCAAGCGTGCCTTAACTTCCTTACATCTATCCTTGTCTATAAGTGTATCAATGGAGCACTTTCTCATCTGCTGAGAGAATTTAGGCACGCTCACCAACTGGTGATTTATGTAGATTCAATTTCTCGAAGGCAGACGATGCCTCAACTATAGATAACTTAATGCTGCTTGGTAAAGGAGCGTCAGAAGTGGGAGATGTTGAGAGGGATGTTGAAGTGACGTCCGCTTTGCTGAATGTGGAGAAAAAGAAGCGGTTGAAAGCCTCAGCTTTGTGCTGGTAAACACCTGGTTGTTGTATATGACGTTTGCTAGAATACTTTGTTTAAGCGAAAGTAGGACCAAAAACGGTTTTGGGTTTTTCCTTACACTTCTTCGCTTAACGTAGTATTGTTTTAAACTTTTGGCTCTCAGCACACTGAATCGAAGTTTATGCTGTCTGTTCATAAGTAGTTCCCTGGGTGACTTCCCTAAAGCGGTCGGCGTAGCCCTGTGCGTCTGCAAAAACCTGTCCAATTACGTTTGTAAGCCCTCCTGTATTCCCACTCAATGTATCCTTGAATTATCACACATACAGGTAGCGTTCCGCTATCCCTTTTGCTGCAGGATGCCCACGAGCGGTGAGAGCATGGAAAATATATTTAGGGTACGTTTATAACCGCTCTTTTCAGCTGACGTTGGTGTGCGACCTAAGAACGTCTGCTTGGGAGGTTAAGCCGAGTACTGAAAGTTTCAACGCTTTTTCCTTGAAGGTTGACAGTCTATAAGGCAATAAAATCCCATTATTTTCCATTCTCCGATGGACCTTAACTTCATTTGTTTTCCTGCAGGTATTTAATAAGAAACAAGATTAAGGAGCTTCCACCAGGGATATTTTCAAATCTCTTTTCCTTGAGAGAACTGTAAGTGAACGAAAAACTCTTTCTTTGTTTATTGATGTTAATCACTAACCCAGTTCAACCCTTGAACATACAAGGGGGTGGATGCAAGCCCCCCGTAAGGTTATTCTGAGTTTTTTTCCTAGAGGATAAAACATCAGTACATGACGTTTTCAGTAACTGTTTGTTCAGCCCTCACGCACATTTTGAGACAAATTAAATGATGTTGAGTTGCTATGATTACGAGATATGACGTCATGAGTAGCAAGTGGTCAAGCCAATTTTGGGTGAAAATACATGTTTTTCAACTTCTTTCAACTATAAAAGTAAATCTTGTGGCTAAAATCATGCAAAGTGCTTATTTGGGTTATTTTTCATTTAAAGCACAAAAAATTACCATTTCTCGCAGTTTTAACCTGATTTCTAATTCTTGGTAAAATCCAAGATGGCGGCCAAGATGGCGACCATTGTTGGTGACGTCACAGGCCGCCAGCAGCGCCACCACCCCTAAACTATACGTTATCTTGTTAAGAAGATCAAAGACTTTCCACTAAAGGTAAAATCCTTTCAAAATGCTACAACATATCCAAAACTCCTGGGAGGGGTATGGGTGGGGGTATGAATTTGAAAAATCCATCGTAAACAGCCTGACTGCTCGGTTCTCCTCTTACCCAACTGGCCGCACCCAAAGCATCAGTTTAAATGGTACTATCTCTGAACCTATGCCGATTCAGTCTGGGGTCTCTCAAGATAGTGTTTTAGGTCCGCTCCTATTTATAATGTATATCACTGAATCTTCCGCTTGCCGATGATACACTTATTTTTTTGCTGGTAAACCTGTTAGCGAAATTTAGTCTAGACTTTCAACGGATCTCCATAGATTAATAAGTTAGTTCCGATTCAACTACTCAGTTAATGCTTAATGTTTCCAGGACTAAAACAATGCTGATAGGCACCCATCAGAGGCTTAACGCAGTTGAAAGTTTTTCGGTTGCGGCTGATAACACTAGTTTAGAGAGGGTAGATACTTTTAAATATCTTGGTGTAACTATGGAAGAAACTTTCTCTTGGAAAGAGCACGTTAGCCTATTAGGCAAAAAGGTCTCCTCTAGATTGGCGTTACTGGGCCGCCCTCGGAAAGTCTTACCTAAGTCTAGTTGTATTACATTATATAAAACGATAGTTCTCCCCTTATTTGACTATTTGGGGTAGTTGTAGTCAGGGTAGTAAACCGTACTTAGACAAGCTAAATTGCCGTGCGGCATGCATAATTGAGGGCCATACGGTTAAGTCAGACGCACTTTCTACCATATTTGGCTTGGCGCCATTTGCAAGCGTGCCTAAACTTCCTTAAATCTATCCTTGTCTATAAGCGTATCAATGGAATAGCACCTTCTTATCTCATCTGATCATCCCTCGCGCACATTTTGAGACAAGTTTAGTGATGTTCAGTTGCTATAGTTACGAGATATGACGTTATAAGTAGCAGGTGGTCAAGCCAATTTTGGGTGAAAATACATGTTTTTTCAACTTCTTTCAACAATAAAAGTAAATCTTGCCGCTAAAATCATGCAAAGTGCTTATTTGGGTTATTTTTCATGTAAAGCACAAAAAATTACCATTTCTCGCAGTTTTAACCTGATTTCTAATTCTTGGTAAAATCTAAGATGGCGACCATTGTTGGTGACGTCACAGGCCTCTAGCAGTGCCACTACCCCTAAAATATACCTCACCTTGTTAAGAAGATCAAAGGCTTTCCACTAAAGGTAAAATCGTTTCAACATACTACAACATATCCAAAACTCCGGGGAGGGGTTCCGTGTACGTCCTAGGGTTAACTCAGAAGACGTTGCGTGTTTCGGGAAAGCATGCTTTTTCATTTCAGTGCGAAATTTAAAGTGAGAATTTTGCACACAATTTTATCTCATAGCCGGAGAAGCTGGATATATGTTTGACGAATGGGCAAATGAGCGGTAAAGAAAAAATGCGAGTGCGAAGTGCGGAAAGAAGTGCGTTCCTCCATACTAATTATGTGCCTAGTCACTGCCTTCCTGCATATTAATTAAGTGCCTAGTCAGTGTCTTCCTTCAGACTAATTCGGTATAGGGCGTCTCTCTACTTCAATAGAAACAATAGACTTGCCTGGGCTTGGCCAGTAAGTAACTTGAGCTCGGTTTTCAGACCGTCTATTAAAAGAGAAATAGGAATAAGAGAAGCGATCGCCCAGCAACGCGAGAAACGGCTTCCTATATCTTATTTAGCGCTTAAACTCAGATATATAAACAAAACACATACACAAAGTGGAGTTGAAAAGTCTTTATTTCAATTTAGTTTATGTCTTCTTATTTAGCTCCAAAACTCGGATATATATATAAACAAAAGGCTTAACTGCAGAATACCCTGCCACTTATTTGCATGTCATTGAATAAGAATAGCATCTATTGTGTTATGCTTCGTTCTTCAAAGAACGCCGACCAACGAAAACAATGGTGGTACAGAGTGGCGGGGTATTCAGCAGTTGCTCCAAACAAAACACATATACACAATGGGGAGCTGAAAACTCTATTTCAATTTTGTCTGACGTTTTCTCCTATCTATCTCGAGGAAATTAAAAACTATTACCGTCTCAGCGTTTCACGCACAGTTAGTCAGTTAATTATGCGAGTTCACAAGCTCAGAGTTGAATACAAATTAGCTCTACAGGAAAGACCCAAGGGAGCACCTTGACGTATTTTTGCATAAACAATTTGAAATAACTTAACAAGGATCGATTAAAACACGCAACTGTAAATAATTGCTAGCAATAAAAACACAAGAGATATACCTTTTTAAAAACTTTATTAAAAACAATGACAAAAAGAGTCAAATACACAGCGATTTGAAAGGAAGAGGAATGAAAATTAATCTTTTGACTATTAATTACAATTCCGTTTTCTCCGTCCTATTTCGAGGAATAGTAAATAATCCTTCCGTGTCTACAGAATTCCCCTATGGCCTCTAAAACAAGAGTCTGACTTTCTTTGTTTCTTTCGGTTTGTCTTGTTCTTTGTAGTTGTTGTTTTAGCTTTTGCTTTAAAAGAAGCTTCATTTCTTCGTGATCTTGATAGTTTGTACACTGTTTCTTGTGTCTGCACTAGATTGCGATAGTAATTTTTTCCGGAATTATCCGCTTCACTTTCGTAAACGACGACTTTAACTTTAGGTTGTAGTTTCGCCTCTTGTAAATACTGTCTTCGCTGTATGTGGTCTAACTGATGAATTTCCGCGAGATGGTTAGCTAATCTGACAAGGCACTTTACCTCGCACGATGAAATCGGTCAGTTTCTGCAAACTCTCTTGTAAACCATGTTGACAGTTCAATGACTGAATACAAATGACACCTTCATCACAAATAGTCAGGTTATATAGAGTGTCAGAAAGGCCAAACACAGGCCAGAAAGGCCATAACCAGGCCTGAAAGGCCAAAACCAGGCCAAAAGGGACAAAAGGAGACAAACGGGCCATTTCTAGTCTTTCTCAGACACACGCGTGGGTGTCGCGCGTCGCTAGTCACGTAACAGCTCTCAACATTGGAATCATCATCTTCATTAAGTGTCATCAAAAATAACAGTGCTTAATTAAAAACGTTTTGATCGTGAATTAGTAATTGGTATTTCAAATTTCAGATTTTTTTTATTTATTGTACAAGTTTACTATTATTGTTATTATTTTCAAGTCAGCAATAAAACACTCTCCAGTAAAGTTTGGTTGTTTACATTTTTTATTGAAACGCAGCAATACAAAGGTCAAGAAAAAAAGATAATTTTATAACATTCATAGTTGGACTAGTCTTCATCTTGTGGAATGGGCTGCTTTGGATACAGTCGATTGGGTAAGAATTTTCGCTTATCGATCGCTAGTTCTGTCGATTCCAACCAATCGAATCCTTCTGTATCTATTAGTTCTTTTTGGGTTTCAATCACTTTTTTGAAGGTCCATGTGGGGTCGATGTGGGGTCGACGTAGGCTCGATGTGGGGTCGATGTGGGGTCGATGTAGGGTCAATGTAGGGTCGATGTGAGGTCGATAAGGGGTCGATGTGGGGTCGATGTGAGGTCGATGTGGGGTCGATGTGGAGTCGATGTGGGGTTGGTGTGGGGTCGATGTGAGGTCGATGTGGGGTCGATGTGAGGTCGATGTAAGATCGATTATTATTTACGAAGGAGAACGCTTAGTAACCCCGCCACACTTCTTCTCTTGTCTTCTTTGGGCATTCAATTATTCATTGCGGTATAGGGCGATGTAGCAGTTCCCGAAGGTTCCGTTTCTACTTTTTTGGCTTTTATCCACTTTCAGCAAAGACCTGTTGATCTCCTTAAACGCAAGAGCATCTGCGTTCTTGCCGATGCTATTTTTTCTGGAGCTAACTTCGATTTGTTTCCGTGAATTTTTTGTGGCCGGCACGTATTTCTCTTCGGTATGACCTTTCCGTTTTAACTTCGAATGTGATAAATTGACCATGACCTTGCCTCTGGAAAAAGTATTTGCCTCTGGAGATAGTTTGTTGGCCTCGATCCGTTTCTTGTTTGCGGGCAGTGGTTCTGCAACCTTCTCACTTTCTGATTCGCGAACCTTTTCATTCTCCTCTCCCTCTTCTGGCATCTTTTGTAGTTCTGGTCCACGAGTCTTCTCATCATATTTCTCCTCTTGTGGCAACTCCTCTCTTTCTGGTACACAAAAGTTCTCATTCTTCAATCCTTCCTCCCATTTTCTTCTCTGCCATGCCTTATTTTGCTTTCTTTTCTCTCTTTTTGAATGCGCTCTTGAACGAGACTTTCCATCCCTTACTCGGAATACTCGCTCTCCTTTTTTTCATAACTTCTCTACTGTTCCTCTCGCTCGTACGTTTGAGTCCATGTTTTCATTCACGGGAAAACACTTACGTTACGGAAGGTAGCGCATGGTACGTGAGAATTGTCTCTAAACAGAATCCATTGTTTCAAGAACACCCGTACTTAACCCACATTGAAAAGTAAATTCCTTTTTCCTGTCCTCACACATTTCCCTCTTAAATGGTTAGGAGAATTTATTTTATATCAAGCGCTGTGTGATCACGTCCTTTATTCTCATAACCTATGTGATTGACAAGGAATGTTACTTGACAAATTTCTAGTTTGCTGCAGGAAAATCGACGGCGAGATATTAACGAATCCGTTATAGCTGACAACGACATGGATCTGCGCTTTACGTTTTCACAGAAATGTTGTTTATACACTGGAAAGTTTAAAACTTTTAACGCAATTCAAAAGCACACGGAACGAAAACACACGGTGGAAGGTGATCTAGCCTTAATAATGTGGTGTTTTTGGACGAGGAGAACGAGGCTTCGGTGCCCGACATTGGATTTCTTAACAGGAGATCGCAAGATTTTAAAATAGGATATTTATCGTGGCTGGCAGGGCTTACGGAGCAGATAAACGCTTCCCTTAATCCTCGTTTACGTGGTAAGTGGCGAATTTAAGCGGCACAAAGCCTAATACCACCTAAGTATTTTGCATCGCTTTTAATTTAGATCTACGCACTTGAATATTCCTCGATAAAAGCCACCTAAGGTACTACCCAAAATCATCTTTTCAGTTGTGCGTACAGTCTTTACCCTCAAACTTTGCTATTTTCTTTAGCATTTAGTTTCTCAGTTTAGTAGCAAAGTACTTTGCGCGTCATTTAGCCGATTCTCTCACTAGCACGAGCGCACGTTACTCGAGTTTCGCTCGTCACACAATGTTCCCGGCTACGAGAGAAGAGCGTTGCGTGACGAAACAGAACGACGGTGTGCAAATGAATGAATAAAATCTTTATTTTACTTAGAATGTCAGATGATCTCAGAAAGCTTAAACTTACACTTCTCCTGTCAAAACAATGTGTTGA
Source organism: Porites cylindrica (assembly GCA_964035525.1). Classification (NCBI taxonomy): domain Eukaryota; kingdom Metazoa; phylum Cnidaria; class Anthozoa; order Scleractinia; family Poritidae; genus Porites; species Porites cylindrica. Next base: position 45,093,071 of record OZ037775.1, read on the forward strand.
AGACCCAATTTAATTGTAGCTGGTTTTGTCTACTTTCATTTCTAGGTGGTTGGGTGACTTTACAATTCCCACAAGTTCCTGAAAGGTACTTTGGGCACTTAGCTTGTCAAATGGGATGCAGGGTGCATAGCATGGGGCACCTCATAGGTACCTCATAAGAAGCCTCCATTTTACTGCCCATCAACAAGGCGAGTTTCCTATAAAGTGTATAGCCTCACTTCATTTACGGATGCAGTGCATGAACAAACTCTCCTTAAACTAAATGATATGGCCTGGTACAGTGACCTACAGGAAGTGGAGACAAGATCTGACCTTAGCCCTCAGGAGGAACTCCAGGCTACCAAGAACCGTAGTTTTTGGAGCACTGACAGAAATGAGGAGTCGTCAGGGGATCTATTAACCAAACGTCTAACAGCCAAAGCAAGTTTGGGGGTGGGTCCAGGACAAGGAAGGACTACTAGGGAGGTAGAAGTAATCTGGTGGCCAGATCTATACTCCACCACAAGGAATGGAAAACTTTCAATAAGATTCTATATTAAAAAAGTAACTGTTTGAAACTTCTTTTTATGAACAGTTTTTTGCAGTCTATTCAATATTGATCAAACATTCAGGCAATGGCTTTAAAGTTGACTTCACTTCCCTGAAATATCTAGGAAGTTGTTTCTCTTCCATTTTCTACCGGCAAAGAGCAGTGTTAATTGTCAAACTTCCTTGTTTGACCTGTACAGAGCTTAATTTTGCTTTTTTATTTTTCTCTGCCTCTTTAATTTGAAATGTAAGCTTGACATGGATATCATATTATTCACTAAAGTGTAAGTTGGAAAGAGCATAAAACACTAACCTTGGAAGACAATAGTATCTATGGGAAGGTGTAGTCATTGTTGAAAATATAGAACATCAATTTTTTTCTACCAAAACAATGCAACTTCTTCACGCAACTTCAGTAAAACCACAAAAGCAAAGTTTACCTAATATGGACACTAACTAAACAGACATGCTATTTAAATCTACTAAATGATGTTTTTACCTGTTAAAGGAAATTGAAAAGCCTATAGGAATTTTATTGTAGCAAGTTAATGTTAATGTTAGTTAACAAATCAGTAGCTGCTTTTACCAGCAAAAAATCAGTTTGTGCTCAACAAAACAGCTTTGAAATCTGTTCAATCTTTGCTGAAAGTAGGGCATAAAGATTAAAATGATACAGTTTAATGACCACTTACTGGTCTACTCTGTGATTGGTCATTATCTTTTAATACATATGGTGGCTCCTAAAAGAGCCATTTGTTTTTTGTCACCTGCAGTCAGTGCAATGTCAAACTCCCTGGTTTGACCTGTAGGATTTTTTTTTTATTCGGTTCTTCACTGGAATTTTAGCTGGACATCAATGCCATGTCTTTTGCCTGAAAACTTAAAAAAGAGCAAACAGCATTACTTTTGAGAAAATAACTTATGTGAAGGTGTTGACCTTGCTAAAATTGAAAAAAATTTAGAATTCAATCTCATTCTTCCTATCATAAGCATCTTATTGAAAGCTTTGAAACATTTAATTTAGTGAAAACTCCGCAGTTTGGGCGTGCCGCCTGTAAACCTTAAGAGGGAGAGGAAACCCTTACAATAACATTGTCAACAGTATTTCCATTCTAATAACAAGTATCTTATTGAAAGATTTGAAAAAATTAATTCAGAACAATAATATTGTCAAAACCAGTTTCATTCACAGTTCAAGAACAGTATCTCAAGGAAAATTCACTTAAAATAGGCAGACAATCTACAATGGTGATATTTATATCGATTACTTATTTCCGTTGTGTAAAACGATAAGAAGTCTCTGGCGATGACTACCCATATCATGAAAACTCCAATGAAAGTACAAGTGAGGAATTCCATTGTCTGCAGGGTTGTCTATGAAATCAGACTGCCAAGGTCACACAAATGCCACAACTAGCTCAACCTTCTCCAAACAATGGCTGTTTGGGCATTCCAAACCGCTGAATTGGAAAGGTGATATTCCATTGGGTTTCTGATACAGCCTTCAGCAGATTGTCAGCCAATTCAATGATGTTGGTAGGAGGACTCTGTTTTAAGCCATCATCATAGAATGCTTGGTGCTGTGTTATATTTAGGCACAGGAGACCCCAGTGGTTGCCATTTACGTGGATTGGAGTAAGGGTCCATACAACATCACCAAGATCCATTCTTGAAAGGTAGGGCTTCAACTTTGTTTGTAGAAATTGCACATTTCTGTTTAAAGCCCAGGTTTGTGTAAATGACAGTAGATACAAGGAATGGGAATTTTTTCGCATGGTTTCCTCACTCTACCTCAAACATGCAGCATCAATCAAAAAGCCACTAATGTACCTCTCAGCAGCTAAGGTTGAAAGGTCTTCAGCATCAACCATCACATTACCAATTCTAAGGATTTCGTCTTGAGGTTCACTGTCAAAAAGCAAAGCCCTAATTTCATGAATCTGCTGAGGGGTTAATGTGGTGCTTGTAGTTTTCATCCAATTTTCCTCTTCTTGGACTCTAAAAATAATGGAGGAAGCTTTTGATGCTTTCATCCAAATGTCTAGAGCTCTGCTGTCAAAGACCCCGAGATCTCCAAACTTGACTGCAGTGTCGAAATCCTCATCATCACTGTCTTCTCCAGCTGCCGCATCCATCAGTCTATAACCCTTAGTGATTGCTGATTCTGAGGGCCTGACTGGAGACTGCAGAGGATTGTTAATACACCCAGGATCAACAACCAGCTCAATGTCATCATCTGGAATTATAATTAATTACAGGCGGAAGATTAAGGGTAGCAAGTTGGCCTCTGGAACAATCATTTGCAGCACAAATTCGTAGGTCAGGAATAAACAAAGATTCTGATGGTTGAGGAACAAAGGCAGTTTTAGTATCCACTGAGACACTGCACGAAGGGCTGCAACTGGAATTTGAAGGGTTAGTGGCGGGGCTTGATGAGAGGCTTGTGGAAGAGCTGCTGACTGGGTCAGTGTTGCTGGAAGCTGGGCTGCTAGCTGCAATGGATTGTGGACTTTGTGGCTGTTCCAGCAAGGAAGTAAAACTGGTCAAAACTGTAGGAAAGAGCTGCTCCCACAGTGCATGATCATATTGATAGATAGGTAAACAGTCAGGTGATATTACCACTTGTTTTAAACCTTTGTCAAATTCATAAGAAAGAGCATCCTTGCCAAACATTTTGTTGAACAAGTTATTCATGGTGAAAATCCAGGACATGTCAACTTTTGACCTTGACACTTCTTTTTTTCTGGACCAACCGCAGCCTCAAAAATGAAATGGTTTTAATACCTGACATACAAAAAAAAAACATTTGCATTGGCAAAATAAGGGAACCAGACAGTTAAAACAACAAAAACAAAAAAAAGATTTTAAGAGACTGTGTTCAATAAGCTCTAAGCTTATACTGCAAGTTTTTATGTGGTTAGTTTTCTACTGCTCAACAGGAAGAATGACAACATATTAATGTTATCTCACCCCATTCCAGGTAGAAAAAGATAATGTGCACAGTAATGTTGTCACTGAATATAGTGTATGCTTTTTATGGGAATACACAACTCTCAGTTTTTTACATAACATTGTCTCAACAAGAGAGAATAGGTTTGACTACACATCTACGGGACTGACATAAAAAGAAGTTCCATTATATAATGTTTCTAGCTGGCAAAAATTTTAGAAGATAATCACCATTATCCATGCTCTCTATAGCCATTCTGAGGCAAAGCCGCAGGAACAGCAACTTTTCAGAAAAGAAATGTTGCAAAATCTGTTGGACCTAATATAATTAAATAAAGTTGATTATTCAAAAGTGCCAACAACTTCAATACCAACAAGAACATGTGATTAAACCAGACTTTGCCTTTTTCCCCAATAGATTCTAGTTTTCACACAATAAGATACATAATATTTAAGAACATGTACAGTGTAGCTCCCAAAAACTGATATTTTACTAATAATTTATGGTATGCCTTGAACAATGACTTCAATACTAACTGTAAATTGGCATTTAAAATTTCAATAAAGACCTTTAGCATCAGGTTTTTCCTGCATGGGACACTGCAAACAGGTCTCAAATATGAGAACGTCAAGTGGTCTTCTGGTCGTGTTTGCAGCTTGCAGTTCAAGTTTGAATGGCAGGAAGGGCTTACAGCAGTAGGTGACTCACAGCAATGTTTTTGCCACTAACAATAATATTATTGTTCAGCCTTACAGTTAAAAGCACGAAGCACCTTTCCACACCACCCTCTGATGTGCTAGTTGGAGCTTGTGATAAACAATGGATGTCTGCCTAAAGTTTAAAATCCAGGCAAAGTGAAACTGCAAATGGGTGACTGCAGACTGCAGTTTACAGTTTGCAGTATCCCATGAAAAACTGATGCTAAAGGTATTTCTAATACCTATGGATATTCTCCAACAGGAAATTATTTTGCTAACAATGAAAGATCTTAAGATTAAAGGATAATTCAAAACAAGGATTTTCCATTGACTCAACTTAGATTCAAGAGCTTTTAAGAGGGTAGCTAAAATTCAAGAGCTTTTCATATCTTTATGAACTATGCATCATCCATCTGTGGTATCACAAAACAATGTGAAAATGACATGATGAGCTTCCTAACCTTTCTATAAAAAGAGTGCTTAGTTTAGTTCTGACAATATTTAAGTAGGTGACAATATTAGTTTAAAGTACTGTAGTGTTGAGATGTATGATAATATAAAAAAATAGAGTACTAAAAAAGTAAAATATAAAACTAACTTGATATATAGCATGACCATGCCTGTCATGGGAAGTAGCTTTTGAATATAACTGATGCTGTAATGAGTGCGCTGCCTCAAAGCCTTGATTTGAATACTCCCTCAAGCTGAGGTGGTTTCTAAACAATGTTCAATGGTGATGTGGCCATAATCACCAGTGCCAAGGTTGCAGCCAAACACTTCCCTTAAAAGGAATCCCCATTTTTTGCACTAAAAGAAAAAAGAGGCATATTTCCATGGGTGTTAAACAGTTGTCAAAATCAACATTGAAGACTGTGCAGTAACTGACGGCGGGTCTAAAATACAGGTAACTTTTCCACAGGTCAGAGTATAGTTCACCATGATACAGACAAATGAATAGCATTAAAAGTGTTTGCAAGCCCTAAACTCTTAACAAAATGCTCTATTAGACAGAGGGGAATCTGTGTGGTTTGGCAATTCATCTATGGAGCATTGACATGTACTTCTTACCTGTGGAATGAGACCTGTACTTCATGAATATCTTAAACATTTAAGGAGAGATAAACATTTTACTTTTAAAATAATAATTTATGTGCCTCATTCTCATTCATTTTTTTAATCTAAAAAATTGGATGTAAAGTTTAGCCGTGCCTTTATCAGATAGACACTCATTAAGCATTTCTTTCTTTTGTTTTTTCTTTATGGATTATTAATGAGTTTTTGAATGTCAGTTAAAGTGGCTGGAAATTATTTTTGAATTTCTCGTCATGCAGTAGCTCACTCTCATTCAACGACCACATAATTAAAACAGCATCATCTTGTATGTCTTCCCTAGGGCAAATTAGCCGAGTTAAACATATATTTAGAAAAGACATACTTGTTACAATAATTAATTCTCTCGTGTTTAGTAAGTTGTATTACTGCTCGTCCGTCTGGTCAAACACTTCTGCCAGCAATATACGCAAACTACAAGGAGTACAGAATTTCGCTGCTCGCATAGTTTCTGGGACAAGGAAGTTTGATCACGTATCTCCAGCCCTGAAAGACCTGAGATGGATACCAGTTAAGTCCCACCTGTATCTAAGAGACGCCATCTTGTCCTTTAAATCTATGACAGGTCAGGTACCAAACTACCTCAGTTCAAATTTTATCTCCAGAGGGAATATCAGTGGTCGGACGACCAGATCATCTTCCCAGCTTAATATGCCGCCTTTTAAAACCAAGTCGGGACAGAGATCTTTTTATTACAGGACTGTAACATTGTGGAATGCGTTAAAACCCCATTTTAAATTAAGTGAATCTCTTATCATTTTTAAACGTAAAATGAAAGCCTTCCTTTTAAATCAATTTTTAATGTCATAAATTTATATGTAAATAGTTTCTTAATAGTTTGTTGATAATCAATTTGTGATACTTTTTTTTTTTTTGGATTACCTGTACTATTAATACTTGTCTCTGAAAAGCCCCCATGGGGAGTTGACAATAAAATTTGTATTGTATTGATTGTATTTTTTTTAATTTCTGGTCTGTGGTGAAAGATTTACAAGAACCTCCACTACAGCTGTATTAACCTTCTTGTCTAAATTTATTATTGAAATAGTTTTAGACATTATGCATATTTTCCATTAAGAGGACTCCATTTTCAAATGGTACTTTACACTCTTACTAAAGTGAATTACCTGACACATAGCGGTATGTCAAAAATGTCAATTCAATCTTGCTGATCCTCCTCGAAGACACTACTCCTAATAATTTCAGAAATGTCTTTCCAGTCATTGTAAACCTGAAATCAAAATGAATAAATTATACGAAAAGCCCAAATTACAATCTTAAATGAGGTGTTTTAAGTTAAGGGGAAACTCCCTATCTCAGTTTTTTTTTATAAGAGCATGCAGTGACCTTCCCTTGTAACCTGTATTTTGTAACTGCCACTTGTTAAAGTTAAGAATTTTGTTCCTAAGCAAAATCAGCTTGACTAGTTCTAACTTAACGTGTCTGGATTTTGCCCCATATCTTATTTCTAATAAAACTGTCCAATGTGTCTTCCAATTGAGTAAAAAAGACTTGATTATTTGATTACCTTTAAAAATAATTGGTAGAACACTTCTGCTGCATAATCAGATAGCTGAGAAAGATAAGCATTGTCCACCTTCTGCCTTTTCTTTCCCCGTTTCCCTTTAGCAACCGACCCACCAACACACTTCTCTGACAGCTCCACATATCTTTGCTCGATTTCACGTAGCCTGCCCTCCGGCTGTGTATAAAAGTGGGACGGGGACAAGGGGACAGGGACATCGGGACGCGTGTGTGGGGACTTGGGACGTGGGGACGCGAGACGAGGGACTTGAGGACATCAACTATGGGACGCGGGGACGTGTGGGACGGGGACGCGGGGACGTCAAATACAGGGACGCAGGGGAGGCGGCATGTGAATGATTATTGCAAAAGTCGCAGGTAAATGCGATATCAGTCCCCGGGGGGGGGGGGGAGGGGGGTACTTTAGGAATTTCTGGGTGGGGATGTGCCGCTGGGACCCTGGAACCCTTAACCTATACCAGAGCTAGTTCAGCTGAATTTTGCTACCCTATACTAGAGTAAACTCCCCAAATCCCCCTATCCTAGAGTAGCTGTTTACCTAGTCTAGATAAAATCTTCAACCAAATGATCAGTTTCCAGAAAAATGATACCCTATTCTAGACATTCTAGACCCAAACGCTCTGATTTATATACCCTATCCTAGAGTAAACTGCTTGAAAACCATACCCTTCACAGCGGCACATACCTATATAGTCACTTTCAGTCAGTCACTTTCCTCGTGAATATGTTTTGGTGAAAGGAAACCCACCCTGCCCTCCTTAGGGTTCCTTTATGCCTGTTTACGAAGAGAAGACTCGGCGAAGACCCCCTGCATTGAAGAAAGTGAAACCGTTGTCCTAGTCTTCTTGCTGATGGAATATTGGAGCCAGTAGGTAGGGTGGGTTGCGGTCGCCAAAAATTATGTAGAATAACAGCATTCGATTCCAAATAAATAAAAATTAAGTGGCATTAGCGAGCTTCGAATCCCGAAGTTCTAACTGCGAAATCCATCGCCTGTACCACTAAACCACGAGGGATTCAACTATTGCAGCAATATTTATTTTGTTCTACATTTTTAGTGGCAAACCTAACAGTAAATGCTTTGCTAACAGTACTTAAAGGTTGATTTCCACCGACGCGTTTTTGGCTATGCACGTTAACGCAAGTAAATTTTAATCACGTAAATAAGATAGGCAAGATATAAATTGTCGAGATTAAACGTGAAGTTGAGCGAGATTCTACTTTTACGCTTACGTGCGGCCTTTCAGACATTGCCTCTATTTTATGTGCGAACGTAAATTTTACGCACGTAGGCATGGAAAAATTACGCGACAGTGGAAATCAACCCTAAACCTGATCACGATAGTCAGTGGGCTTTTAACTACTTCTATTATAAAGAAATATTTTGTGTAAACATCATAAGGTGTCCAATGTGGTTTTGGAAGATGGAATCTAATGTTGACCATAAATAACACATTTTCACGAAGAAAGAGATATCGCATTTACCTCCGACTTTTGCAATAATCATTAACATCCCGAGTTCCCTGCGTCCTAGTTTTTGACGTCCCCGCGTCCCATACTTGACGTCCCCAAGTCCCTCGTCTCGCGTCCCCAAGTCCCAAGTCCCCACACACGCGTCCCGATGTCCCCGTCCCCTTGTCCCCGTCCCACTTTTATACACAGCCCTGCCCTCCTGCCAGAATTTCATTCTTCTTTGAACTTCTTTTCCAGTTTCTAAGGAAAACAGGTTAGGTAGTCACATCACGAAGTGTAAGGGGTATTTTTTTTTAAGGTCAGGACTATTATGCACGAACACAAACCACTGCTGGGTGTGCTTTACATGCTAAGGAACATTCACTCAGTTGGGATGTAGTAATCTGATGCAATAATGATGTACCCTTAATACACAACGGTCACGTCATGGGTTTGTATTAATACTAACAGTGCTAGCTAGCCTATCACAACTTCCAGTGTCGATGGATGTAAATACAGTCATTAATTCAAACTGTCTGGTTTATCACAGTCAAAGGGAAGGAAAGCTTTTAAATAACAGTATAATGACTGTAACATGTACCTGAACCTGTGAGGGTAATAGTCTCCTGCTCTGAACCAAAGTCTCTGGTGAATGTCTCTGAAATAGCCATGTCCTGATAGTACTAAAACAAATCATTAAAAATTCATTGAATATTTTCAACAGAAACCATTTTCTTCAGTGTATGTTTGTACATACTACACAAAAAATATTATTGTGTGTTGCACTGGTTTAAGTAAAACATTCAAATCATGTGATATCCTGAGCCATACCTTGATTTTATCATTACAAAATGTGACTTTATTGGGTGTTACTAAAATGAAGACCCAAAAACAAAGACCTACGACCTAAGACCCCATGGACTAAAACGAAGACCCCTTGGACTAAAACGAAGACCCCATGGACTAAAACGAAGACCCCTTGGACTAAAACGAAGACCCCTTGGACTAAAACGAAGACCCTTTGGACTAAAATGAAAAATGACTGATGCTAACCGCTGAGGGCAATGCCCGCTCTTGTAATTTGTTACTGCGATTTGGGAATGTTGTGGAATTTCCTCTGCAGTATTTAGTTGTGATAATCAAGTCTATCACTTAGCTTTCCTTCAGGTTTCTTTTAAAATATTTTGCATGTTTTAAACCACTTTGCATTGGAAGTGTTTACGGTGATGGAGATGTTGGGATAAAAGTTCCAGGTTCGAGTCTCGTGAAACATACGTTTTTTTTTCCTCGTCTTTTTCCTTCTTTTTCTTTTATTATTATTTTTTTTATCACAGTTATCATAAAAACGACTGTTTAAGCCGTAAAGATGAGTCATTTTTTAACAATAGAGGACAGAATATCATAACATCGTATGACAGGGATATAAATAAAACAAATAAAACCCGGCATAAAGACAAATGAACCTCGCTTAAATGAAACTCGAAATGTTAACCTTTACTCAAGTAATGTTCTCGATCGAAGGCTTTTTTTTTCTGTATTAATGAGGTAAAAAGTAATAAATAGAGCGCGAGGTTGCTCTCTCCTTGAATTCGTCAATGAAAAATGTCTCCTTGTTATTTCCTCCCTATACTACGTGTTGCCACTGTTTTGTTTTTTAAGTGCATTGATACAATTCTTCAACATTTTAGACTGCGCTGGAGCACGTGGTTATATTTTCTTAACTCATTACACCCAGGATGACACCCAAATCATCCGACATTGAATTGCGAACCATATAAATCAGAAAGCCAATGGACCCGCTCCTCCCCCAAACCCTAACTACGTGCCCAAAACACGTTTGGCGGAAGTCTTCAAGACAAATCCTGTCATAAGCCTTTTTGATTGTCAGGCCTCCCATCCTTTAGGCTTGTCACGCCAATCCTCTTCACCGAGGGCGCATTATAACCATACAACACACTAGATGACCCTTCATCACCGTAAACACTTCCAAAGTGGTTTAAAACATGCAAAATATTTTAAAAGAAACCTGAAGGAAAGGTAAGTGATAGACTTGATTATCAAAACTAAATACTGCAGAGGAAATTCCACAACATTCCCAAATCGCCGTAACAAAGTAAGGGAGCGGGCAATGCCCTCAGCGGTTAACATCAGTCGTTTTTTGTTTTAGTCTATGGGGTCTTCGTTTTAGTCAAAGGGGTCTTCATTTTAGTCCATGGGGTATTCGTTTTAGTCAAAGGGGTCTTCGTTTTAGTCCATGGGGTCTTCGTTTTAGTTCATGGGGTCTTAGGTCTTAGGTCTTCATTTTTGGGTCTTCGTTTGAGTAACACCCGACTTTATTCAGGAGGGCCTGTTCAGCACTTTCTGGATCAGCAAAATGTATGACTTCAATTTGTCATGAGGCAAGGAGTTCCTGACAATTGTTTCAATGTTTGTGAGGAACTCACATTCAGTAGAACCTTCAGGAAAAATAGTGAAGAAAGAAACAAACCGGATTTAAATTCACAACTTAATGACATCTTCATTACAAACCAGTGTTACAGTTTTCATATTAAGGATAAAGGTATTGTACAAATGAAACTCATGAAGCCGCTACAGCACAGAAGTAAAAGCCCTGAAGTGGATAAAGCGAATTAAAGGAATCATGACAAAAATGAAACAATGGATGTTGTGCTTTTCAAAAGCAGTTTCTTGGCCATCCTTCATCTTCACCGTTATTCTGCAGCTAAAATTCTCAGGGCCATAATTTGCCAATTCGGCATCACATTCATCAAGTGAACCCACTTTGTACAAAAAAAAACCAACAATGACAACAGCTGTTCAGTATTTCTAAGTTCACAGTGAAGGGCGCAGAGATTAATAGACGATAAATCCTCTTCAAAAAAGAACTCTGAGTCATCACGGATGCCTTTGAAACTAGAAAAAAGAAGATTCATTATTTTGTTAGTTGTAGGGGATATCTCCCCTGAAGACTGGTACTTAACAGTTTTATAGATTTCAAACTCAAGTATTTTACTCGACAGGTTTTCAGTCTTTTATGACAGTGCCCCTACAATATTGACACACCTAAAGTAAAGGAAGACTGTGATATATTATTATGGGAAAATAATATGTGCTGTCTAGGAAAACAAGACAAGGATAATTGCCAACATTTTATAGACAGGGGCATTAAACACCATGTTTGTCCAAAAAAGCTTTTTGTTTTCTTTTCCATGCAGTGGAACTTCCCCTTTTACAAAAGGCAAGGCTTAATTTACAAAATATTATTGCTAAAATAAGGTCTATATAAAAAGTTAGTCTTTTATAGAAAACATACCATAATTAAGCTATAAATGCTGGGATGAAGAGATTAACTCACTATACCAGGGAATTTAATTTTTTAAATAGAGGTTAACTGTATTGAGATAACCTTGTTTTGAATGCCTTTTATAATTAGAAGTTACTGTGGATTCAAAACGACAACTACAAATGCTGAAATTCATGAATAATCACGGGCTACATGCCTCAACAAGTAAATTACCCTCCGATATAATTGGCCTTGGACATGCTAAAGTGTTCCAAACAAACTGTATGCAGACCAAGATTGCAATTACATTTCTAATAAAGCAACAATAAAAATAGCTATTATTCACCAGCCCTGTAGCTAGTTTTTACTAACAAATTTTACCCAGCAAAACTGAAAATCTAATAGTACTGGCATGTATTGGTAAGTTGGTCATTGGTAAGGTCAAATCCTGCATAGTAGAATTTTTTGACTCAGAGATTTTGAATATATACAAATACCCTCAATGCTTTGCAGATAAAGCAACACTCTACTTCAATTCCTCGTTTCCCAAGCTGAAAGTTCGCTTTCCCTATTTGTTCCAGCAAAAGATAGAGGGCCTTCAGGTCAAGTATAACTGTAGATATAAATTTTTAAAAAGAGGTCAATGTACATGCAGGTATTTGAATTGAAAATTATGGTACTAAAAAATACCTCATAAATTATTATGTGAAACTTACCTTTAAATCTCACAGCATAATGCATTCCATCCACTGTGATTCCATTCTTCTTTAGTGCATCCTTTTGTTTGTTGACATTAACAATCAGCTTTTTTAGGTTTTTCCTAATAATAATAAAAAGCAAAGTTACAGGTAAACTGAAGTTATTTCTAAAATGAAAAAAAAAAAGGAAAAGGAAATACCATACTACTAGTCTAGTCTGCGGCAGATAGTTCTTAAGACTTGAAAACATAAGGTCGGGTTTGAGTGGCCCACTAATAAATTAAGACCTTTGCCGTAAAATTTTCAAAAATGATCGTTTACTGGGGCCTTTCTAAAGGCCTCATATAATAAATTTGTTGTAAATCTACAAATTATTTCACCTTGCACTTATAACTGGTCGACAACCAAAAATTACACAGTCAAAAACGGTACAATAAAAATTTTCACTAACAAAACTAGTTATTTTGGAAGCAAATAACTATTTGACTAATGAATCAAATTTAAATACAACATACCTGTCTTCCTTACAATTAGCAATAGCTAAAGGGCACACTGATTTGCAGCTCTGATTACACACGAATGGTGTGTCTTTGGCGACTACACCCATTAGGACCTGACTGCACCCTACAAATGAGAGGAAATAAAAAAAAGGCATTTCAAAAATTTAAGCACCACTTCATGACCTAGAGTTCAAAGTGTTTGGTTATGTTTACCCTGCTACTTTGATGTTACCACCCCCGCCCCCCCCCCCCTCCCAAACTTAATACAGACACCTGTATTTAACGGATTTGTCGCAACAAAAAGCACATGTATTTTCTCTAAAATTTACTCCCTAATACAGACAACAATAATATGGACAACAAGTTTTAAACTCCCATATATTATATACCCTGCTTTACATCATTTTATCTCTGCACTGTCTATGACTGAATATCTTTTAAGTGAAAATAATGGATAAGGAACGGGAAATGTTTAAGAATACTGACGAAAAAGACTATTTCAGTCCAAGACTACACCCACGATAAAAGATCACAGGGTTTCGTTAGGATGAACTTGTTTCAGTCACAGTTAAGAAATAATTTGGACACTATTGTATGTCCCTTGGTGTCATAATTTTTAACCCAATTTCACTGTTGATTTTGTTTCTATGTTTTTCTTTCTTAAGTGCAACACAGTTGTTGCAAAATACAATAAAGAAATCTGGAAATAAGTTACACTGTATTTAGTAAAGATTGCGTTCTCACCTGCAAATGGCCTACCATCAAGCTTGAGGCTTGGGTCAATTATTTCTTTCTGCACACCATGTAATCTCAACTCCCTGATAATCAATGTTATGGCACTTTCAAGAGAAACTTCATAACTAGGAAAATCTTGTATTTGGGTGATGCCAAAGAGGCTTCAAACTTTATCAAACACCATAGACCGAAGTGCCTTTATGTTGCTTTTGGAAAGCAAGATCGGAGTGTCTGATGAGTTCTAAAACAAAAGAAAAAAAGATCAAAGGTACTGACACAGTACCCCTGCCTCCCCCCACAGAAATGACCAATTTTTCTTACACCCCTCAGAAATATTCCAAAGATCAAAGGTGCGGTCACAGTCAATCCCCTCCGAAATGACTTTCACCCCCCCCCCCCCCCCCCCCGCATTGAGCGCCTGACCTGGAGAAATCACAGTTTTTGCTAAGATTAATTAACTCAAGTGTTACAGGAGGTAGAAGGGTGTCCAGCAAAAACTGCGACTTCTGCACTTTCTGCGAGTCCTCCAAAAATTGTGAAAAATTGGAGAAATCGCAGTTTTTGCTAAGATTAATTAAGTCAAGTGGTACAGGAGGTAGAAGGGTGTCCAGCAAAAACTGCGACTTCTGCAGTTTCTCCAAAAATTGTGAAAAATTGGAGAAATCGCTGTTTTTGCGAAAATTAATTAAGTCAAGTGTTACAGGAGGTAGAAGGGTGTCCAGCAAAAACTGCGACCTCTGCAATCTCTACGATTTCTCCAAAAATTGCAAAAAATAGGAGAAATCGCAGTTTTTGCTAAAATTAATTAAGTCAACTGGAGGTAGAAGGGTGTCCAACAAAAACTGCAATTTCTCCAAGAATTGAGAAAAATTGGAGAAATTGCAGTTTTTGCTAAAATTAATTACGACAAGTGTTAGAGGAGGTACAAGGGTGCCCAGCAAAAACTGCGATTTCTACAATTTCTCCAAAAATTGCAAAAATTGGAGAAATCGCAGTTTTTGCTAAAATTAATTAAGTCAAGTGTTACAGGAGGTAGAAGGGTGCCCAGCAAAAACTGGATTTCTACAATTTTCGGGATTTCTCAAAAAAATTGTGAAACATAAGGGATAATTGCAATGATCCATGGTAGGCATTCTGTCATTTTTGTTATCATCCAAGCACAAAGGTTGACAGGTTTTTGTCAATGAGGTATTAGGGAAATACTTGTTACTGTGTGATTCAACCTTGCATCCTCAATTCATTGTTGACTAATCCTGACTAATCCCATACGAATTCCAGTATCCATAAAAAATTTTGCTCTCAAAATCTGCTCTTTAGCATAGAGACCATTATTTCCTTTTTTTCGGAGTTTACAGTAAGCTTTACCTCTCTTTTTCCTTTACCAAGTTGCTTTCTAAACCCACCACAATCTTGGAACTAGTCGTAGAGATACGATAATCTTCTCAGGTTTGAAAATGTTATAGTCACTGAGCCTGGTGTAATCTATCCCAAATCTTGTCAGACCAAGAATCTCCTTGTTCAAGAGATCGAAGACCTCATGAGGCATGGGAAGGTCAAAGCAAATCATCCACGGATGCACTATGCTCATTTTTGGACTAAGACGGTGAATAACTGCGGTCTTTGCGCGATCCATGCTTCGACAGCATAGGACATAATCTCGCCGATCCTGTAGTAATTGGTGCGCTCGCGAAGCGCGCCAAAATTCCCTCTCACAACTGACTCAGCCAGCTTATTCAGTTCGTGGAATGTCTTGCCTAAATCCTTTAGGGTATGTTCGTTCCAAATTCCCCGCTGAAATTTTGATTTCTCTCGCTTCAGTGCATCTTTTATGGCAATTTAGTTCACCTTCGGTAGCTGCACATTGATCCGCCATCTTGAATTTTGCAAAACTAAACTAAACCCGAGGTCGCGCTCGGCCAAAATTGTAAAATCGACGCTGTTCAAAGGAGTTTTAAACCGACGTATTTTCAATGCTGTCTTTTTCAGGGTACAAAAATAGTCTCATTTAGTCTTGAACCCCTAAGAAGGCAGCATTGCCGAAACGTCGGTTGAAACTCGCTTGAACTGCGACGATTTTACAATTTTCAAATTAACATTAAGTAGCTACGTTGGGCAGGGAATTTAATACTCTTTTTTCACAAAGTGAAAGTTGACCACATTCCAAGCGTTGCAAATTTTAAAATGTACTAGGTACGTGAAAGTGTACTGCTACCGCGGTGAGCAGTCCGTTAGTCGCCAAAAATTTTAAAAAATTGTAATGGTTGCTTCGTATTCAACAGCTTTGTTGGGATTTGTGGAATAAAGAACGAAGTATATTACATGTATAGTGTTGTTGTTTGGGTCCATGAGCATTAAAGAACATCTATTACATGTGGGTTCGCCCGACCTTGATTTTTCGTTAAAGTTGAACTTAAGAAAAAATAGCAAAAAGGGTTCAAGTTTAAACCCAAAAACCTGTTCGAACCCTGTGATTATTGACCAGTTCTCATTTTTATTACATTGTCAGTATTAATTTAAAAGTTTTTTTTTAAAATTAAGTACTTTTTGGGCAATCAGATAGAGGCCACGAAAGAAGAAATTAAGGTGCTAGTAAGTTAAAGCAATCAGGTTTAACTATGACCATTTTTTCGAATTTTTCGGTGTCTTAGTCAGATTTAATGGAACACGCAACCGACCTAGCTATGTTCGCCGTCCATAGTCCCCGATGAAGTAAATTGGCGCTGGACTAGGTGTAAAAACAAGTGTTCTTAGTCTTCGGTGGCAGTCCTGAAGTCGCCGAATACTGTAAAACAAGAATGGCTGATTCGAATTAAGAAGGCTTAGCTGGGGTTGGTGGATAAAGAACGAAGTATATGACATGTATAGTATAGTTGTTGGGGCATGAGTATTAAAGACCCGAGGTATATTACTTTTGGATTTCCACGACGTTGATTTGTCAAGGAATAAGCGTCAAAGTGAAAGTGACAGCATATAGTGATCCACAACATTTTGCAGTGACGACTTTATACAAAATATATTCAAGATCGAGGTAGCAATCGTCGAGATTTCTAAGATCGTGCAGAACGCTTGACCTATTTAAGTAATGACGGCAAAATAATCAAAGCGAAAAGCATCTTTAATAAGCGGTGTTGTAGAGTGTTGTTTGTCATCGGTCGGATCGACTTAAACAAGTGCGGGCGAAGCAACCTCGGGCGAATACACTTTAGGGGGAAACGACCACATATTAAATTTAGATGTACTAGTGAAAATAATTGTTACATTGAAGTGAATGATGCTGTATTCAAGATGTAATGTGAATAAATAACTTTGACCAGTTGAAAAATACGTTAATGATGTTGATCCCTTTTTCAAAAACTCCTAGTTTAAAGAAGGCATAAAATGACGAAACTTAAAATACAATGGAATCTTACGAATATCACTCGAACCTTTACATAACAAACCTTTATTTAAAGATTGGCTGCGTGGGCTTTTGCGTGTAGAAATGCTTTAATTGCCTTACAGGGAAATGCCAAAATGGCAAGTAAAGCGGAAACTTTTCGGACAAAAAAGTCGGCAAACGGCTTTGTTTTAAGAGATCATGAACACGAGAAAAGTGAACTGATTAACATGACAAAGAACTGCGAGAAATCGCAAGTAACGTGAAAAATCGTCAAATTTGCGCTTTTTCGCAATTTTCGCAAATTTGGTTAAATCCGCAACTCGGTCTGGTTAAGTGATTATGAACATGACAAAGAACTGCGAAAAATCTCAAGTAACACAAAAAAATCGTCAGACTTACGATTTTTCGCAATTTTCGCAAATTTTGTTAAATCGACAACTCGCTCTGGACTTCAGTGATTATTAACATGACAAAGAACTGCGAAAAATCGCAACTGGCGCGAAAAATAGTCAGTCGCAATTTTTGCTGCTGGGTGCAAACCTGGACATAATTGATAGATATTGCGGAGAATTTATTATGCCTTGTTATCTTCAGATGGCAGCAATAAAGCTTTCGTCCCAAGGAAACTGTTTTCTTCAAATGCAGGGACCATTTTTTTGATTTTATGGGAGAAAAGTCGAGTTACTTCCTATATAGTTTATTACAAGAGAGTAGAACCCTTAAATCTTCCTACTATAACATGATCCCCACAAAAATCAAGATGGGTCACTGAGAAACTCTTTAAAAAAAACAGGGATATTTCTTAATTCGGCCTCTCTTTCATTGTACACAGCTTGTAGGCCGCAATTTAATTTGGAGGAGATACTTCCGGACCTAATAACAGCTTACTAGAATTAATTAAGAATGGATGACGAGAGGACAGGTCGTGTGCAAGTGCAATCGTTCCTATTTTTCTGTTGTACTAAAATAAAAAGTGTCTTGTTTTATCCAGACGAAAAAAAGGCAATACATAGACCTACGAAGGTTCGAGTTGGCTTCCATGTTCGTGGTCTAGTCAGTTCTAAGCGTACCTATCAGGCCCCTCCCCGGTGCATTTCCCGGTCATTTCTGTAAAGTGCTAAGTTCCCATGAAGAGGCACGAAAAATCGCAATTTTTGCTGCTGCGTGCAAACCTGGACATAAGTGACAGATAATGCGGAGAACTTATTATGCCTTGCTATCTTCAGATGGCAGCAGAAAGCTCCCATCCCAAGAAAACTGTTTTCTCGAAATGCAGTGAACATTTTTTGATGTTATCGAATAAAAGTCGAGTTACTTCCTAAATAGTTTATTACAAGAGAGTAAAACCCTTAAACCTTCCTAGCAAATAAGAGATATTATAACATATGATCCCCGCAAAAATCAAGTGGGTTACTGAGAAACTCTTTAAAATAATGACTCTGAATAACAATACCATTCTGCATTTGTATTCGCATTCAAAGCGGAGCTCAACGTGCGCGCGAACGCAACAAAACCCGAATAGAGAAACAGCGTGGGGTAAGGTTAAAAGATCACAAAACTTCCTGAGGGAATTTCTGAACGTATTCATTTCAATGATATATCGTGGCTTTCATAGCAACCATTTATAGAGGAAATGAATCATACGCTCACGCTTTCAGCCATTGAAGGAGTCGTTAGAGGCATAAGATTCTTCTTCCAAAACCGGCGGCTCAAACTGGTACGGCTCACCGCTGCCTAACACATTATATCAATCGTTTTGGTCATTCAAAAGTCTTCGTAATAACCGCTCGAATTTGGTCTTTAAAGTGTCTATAAGGGCTTTGAAGGAAAAATCTTTGCCCAAATCTCACTTAGGATGCTTCCTTTTAGTGTTTGCCCGGTAAAGGTAAAACGACAAAAGGAAAAATGTCAATTTTTTTTGTTCAGTTGATTTTTGAACCAATTTCTAGTTGTAAACTAATGCATCAGTCAATTCCACCTGCGCCCAGCCCCCCTCTCCCCCCCCCCCGGGTTGACCCCCGGGCATTATTTTTTTTGCCTTGGATGGCAAATTCTCGGGGGTGGGGACTCTTGAGCTGTCAAATCCCCCGGGGTGCGGACGAAAAAAGAGGGCAAATTCCCCGTCCTCCGTCAACACTGCAACATTTTTCATTGATCGCACAGTCAAATAGTGCCATTTTAATGTGCGATTTTTTGTTTCAATTAACGTCTTCCTTTATAATAGCGCGAGGATTCTAATTAAGACTTCACGCCACCACGACATGTACCAGTTTATGGTTTTAGTATTGATATAAAATTAAAATTGATAGAGGGCTGTAATTTTATATGTTATGAATAGTTTTATAAATATGAAAGGATGTTCTTCAAATAATATCAACAGAAATTTGATTCAATAACCAAAAAACGTTGATTCACATCGATAGCTCCAATTTTGCTACGTAATTCTGGCTTTATAAGCAATGAAGAAATGCAACATACATGTAAAATCGAGAACATGCCTTTACAACCCTCTACAATTTATTCCTGTCCTTTACAGACGAGCCAATCTGCTTTTTTTCCAGTAAAACCTTCTTTGTAATTATATTCTGATGGGAAACCTCGTGCGTGTCAAAAGCTCGGGAATGGCCCGGGGGTTGGCAAATGCCCGGCCTCCGGGCAGTGCAGAATTTGCAAATGCCCCACTCCCGGGACTGACAAGGCGGGCAAATGCCCCGCAGTTGCCCGGGGGGGGGGCTGGGCGCAGGTGGAATTGACTGGTGCATAAAACAATCAATGACAATAAAACGATGCAAACCATGGCCCCTTGCAAATTACTTGAATATATCTTGTTGGTCGTTATGTCAATCTAAAATTAAATCTCGCTTACCAGAGGGCGGGAAACAATGCAAGTAGGTGCATGCAAAATAGTGTTTATAGCATAGCTCCAACGAGAAACAAACAAATAATAAATAAATAAACAAGGATGAGGTCGTCTTTCACTGATAATTCTTACTTAACCTTAACCTTATTCTTGCAGGTATCTGTACAATAACCAAATTGAACAGCTTCCATTTGGGATATTTTACAATCTATCTAAGCTACAGATATTGTAAGTTTGTATTTTCTTAATTGTTTGTTGCTTATTATCGAGATTAAAACCACTATATTACGCAAGCAACCATATGTATATAAGAGTCCGTAAAGGGAACCTACATGGCTTGGCATACAAGGTACATAAAGCGGGAGAGTTAACATAAAAGTGCCAAGCACAGATGTATCTAATATGCATTTAAGAAAATACTTCAGTCTATTCCCAAGTCTCTCACAAGTTAATTTTAAAGACAAGAAAAGAAGGCACTCTTTAGTCACGCAGCACTGATCAAGATTTAATAAGTAGCCTAATTTTCTATGTAGTATGGCTATGTCAACCTATTTTCATTCGAGGCAGTGGGTCAGATAATTATTTTTAATTATAGCGGAGCTCTCGGGCACGCCTGTAGAGCACCGTGGGTAAGCAAATCTACCCATTCCAGAAACATTTTGTAATCGCTTGACCGTACACCGACCGAACGAACGACCGTGAGTCCGCACCACAGGGAAACCAATCATTACTCTCACACTTTCTAGGTAGTTTGGGAACCCAGGAGAAAAAAGCCCAGTCTCTTTGACAATACCACAGTACGAATCCAGTAAAATTACAGTGTTTGTATGCGGTAAAAAATACGGTCCTAAAATATGAAAATGCTCGCGAAGGAGAAGACGGGCCAACATGACGAACTTAAAGCTACAAAATCACTTTATACAAGTAAGCTTACGGTGATTTGAAATCACACTCGGCCAATTATTACATGTAACTAAAGAACACATTTCGCAATTTTAGGTGTCGCACACATCGCTTCGGAAGCTGCTTTTTTAATTATTCGTTTGCTCTTTATGTCACCTTTTAAGTCACAAGAGACACTAAATGTCAATTGACCACTCCAGAAAATACCATAACATACCATAATGCTCTTTGTTTGTCACCCCAAAATTTTACATAAGCATTGTCTTCAGTTTCTCTTGGGAGTTAAAATGGCCCCAAGAGAAACTGAAAACAATGCTTATGCAAAAATTTGGGGTGGTAAACAAAGAGCATTATGGTATGTTATGGTATTTCTGGAGTGGTCAATTAGTGAACGTTTTCCAGAAACAGTCCTTCGTTTAGCTTGCGTGGCTAGCAGCAATTTTCGCCTAGATTTTGAAGTAATTGTTCCTTGCGTATTTCAAAAATTTGGGGCAAATACGCTTGTCATCTTTGCGTTAATGCATAATTTTTCTGTGTAAAAGGCTATCCTAGCTTAGATAGCAATGCAGAAGCGCCAAGTTTCATGAGTGAAATCCTGAATAGCTCCGTTTTCCAAAATCAGCCAGTCTTATACCACACAACCCTTTTGTGAGTACATAGCACTATTTATGTGGGTCGAGAAAGCCGCTTGCAGTAGAGCTCTGCTGTCAAAGACCCCAAGATCTCCAAACTTGACTGCAGCATCGAAATCCTCATCATCACTGGTTTCTCCAGTTGCCGCATCCATCAGTCTATAACCCTTAGTGATTGCTGATTCTGAAGGCCTGACTGGCGACTGCAGAGGATTGTTAAGATGCCCAGGATCAACAACCAGCTCGATGTCATCGTCTGGAATTTGAATTACAGGCGGAAGATTAAGGGTAGCAAGTTGGCCTCTGGAACAATCATTTGCAGAACTAATTCGTAAATCATGAATAAACAAAGGTTCTAATTAAGTTTGAGTGGGAGTGGGAGGGTGGTGGGGTGGGGGTGGGCGCTTATTAAGTTTTTCTGCCTTCATGATGGGCGCTTATTCGAGGTGGGCGCTAATTCGAGGTTGGGCGCTTATTCGAATAAATACGGTAATCACCATTTTCCATGCTCTCTATAGCTATTTTGAAGCAAAGCCGCAGGAACAGCAACTTTTCAGAAAAGAAATGTTGCAAAAATCTGTTGGACTTAATATAATGAAATAAAGTTGATTATTCAAAAAAGCCAACAACTTTAATACCAACAAGAACAAGTAATTAAACCAGACTTTGCCTTTTTCCCCAATGGATTCTAGTTTTCACACAATAAGATACATAATATTCAAGAACATGTACAGTGTAGCTCCCAAAAACTGATATTTTACTAATATGGTATGCCTTGAACAATGACTTCAATACTAACTGTAAATTGGCATTTAAAATTTCAATAAAGACCTTTAGCATCAGGTTTTTCATGCGTGGGACACTGCAAACAGGTCTCAAATATGAGAACGTCAAGTGGTCTTCTGGTTGCGTTTGCAGTTTGCAGTTCACGTTTGAATGGCAGGAAGGGCTTACAGCAGTAGGTGACTTACAGCAATGTTTTTGCCACTATAACAATAACATTATTGTTCAGCCTTACATTTAAAAGCACGAAGCAGCTTTCTACACCACCCTCTGATGTGCTAGTTAGAACTGGTGATAAACATAAATGTCTGCCTAAAGTTTAAAATCCAGTCAAAGTGAAACTGCAAATGGGTGACTGCAGACTGCAGTTTAGAGTTTGCAGTATCCCATGAACAACTGATGCTAAAGGTATTTTTAATAGCTATGGATGTTCTCGAACAGGAAATTATTTTGCTAACAATGAAAGCTCTCAAGCTTAAAGGATATTCAAAATAAGATTTAAAGTTCAAGGATTTTCCATTGACTCAACTTAGATTCAAGAGCTTTTAAGAGGGTAGCTAAAATTCAAGAGCTTTTCATATCTTTATGAACTCTATGCATCATCTGTGGTAATCACAAAATAATGTGAAAATGACATGATGAGCTTCCTAACCTTTCTGTAAAAAGAGTTTTTAGTTTAGTTCTAACAATATTTAAGTACATTAGTTTTAAGTACTGTAGTGTTTAGATGTATGAAAATATAAAAAAATAAAGTAATACAAAGTAAAATATAAAACTAACTTGATGTAGCATGACCATGCCTGTCATGGGAAGTAGCCTTTGAATATAACTGACTCTGTAATGAGTGTGCTGCCTCAAAGCCTTGATTTGAATACTCCCTCAAGCTGAGGAGGTTTCTAAACAGCATGCTGGCATGTTCAGTGGTGACGCGGCCATAATCACCAGTGCCCAGGTTGCAGCCAAACACTTCCCTTAAAAGGAATCCCAATTCTTTGCACTAAAAGAAAAAAGAGGCATATTTCCATGGGTGTTAAACAGTTGTCAAAATCAACATTGCAGACTGTGCAGTTAAACTGACAGTGGCCCGCCGGCCAGCCGGCCGGCGCGCCCCTTAAAAAAAAATTATACCCTGCAAAAACCCTGTGAGAGCCCTGTAAAATCCTGTTTCCAGCCCTGTTTGCATTATTTCAAGGCTGTAAACTGGCTGTAACAGGGCTGTGACACAGCTGCAACTTACTTGAGTTAAAACAAGTGGAGTTGTGACAGGGCTGTAAAAGTGTACATAGTTAAGTGTAACAAGCCTGTTACATGGCTGTGAAAATATCCAGTTACTGTAACAGGGTTAAGACAGGGCTACCTAGTAATGCAGAAGAAATAGGACAGGGATGCAGAACGGCTGTGTTAAGCACATTTGACAGTAACCGGGTTACTACAGAGCTGTGAGATGTCTATTTCTGTTCACACAATGGATAATAATCAAAGGGCAGTAACAATGTAGCCAAGTACGGTAAACTCCATAAATCATGAAAGATGGCAATATTTTTCAAAGTCTAAAGTACAGTGTTAAAAGGAGCGAGGGTCAGCTAGATCATTAATAACAAATAAAACGAAAAAGAATTTGGTGAAAATGGCATCCCTAAATCATCAAACACGATTATTGTACACCTTTTAGTATGCTGTTTTTGGTTTTGTTTGGATTTGCTTCGTTTTTTCTTTTCTTTTTTTTTCATTGACCCTTACTTTAAGAGTGTGTCCATGAGAAAACCAGGCACAACCAGGCAGGGGGGTGATAATGCTCAAATCATCAATTTCGCTCCAACTTGGCACAAATGTTAGGTATCAGGAGTTAGCTTATGTGACAGAATGTCAGGTCAAAACATTAAATTCCCAGGGAGATCCGGGCTCCCCCTGTAAAAATCGCCATTTTGCCCGTTTATGCATAATTAATTAGCTAACTTTACAATGCCAGTGCAACAAACAGAAAAGCCAACTGGAACTTAAATGCACTAAGAGATAATCTGACATCATAAGACTTTAAGCACAATAAACTGTTTAAAGTCGCAGATTCGATTTCCCCCCTCTTAGCCCCCTTAAGTTGGGTCATCATTTCCAAGTTTTGAGTAAGACGTAAAATTAGGGTATTTTATTCCCAAATATCTCTGATGAGCAACCACTTATCTTTATAACTTTTGCATGAGTAGTTAAAGCCATCACTTAAGTTGAGAAAAAGATCATAAAAAGTTTGGGCAATTCACTTTCTTCCATGTGTTGACATAAACTGTTCATGTGACTAAACGACTTTTGCATATTTCATCAAAATTCAGGCCCTCACAATATTCGTGTGTTTGCCTTTGAATGAGGAGAAATCGAACAAAAAAACTCATCAGACAATGATTTAACATTAATAAGGGTAAAATCATAAAAATTGTTGTGCAAGAAACGCTAACGACGATTTTTGATAGCTATATACGCGATCTTTTCAAGTAAAAACAAAATACGAAGATTTAATTCACAGTTCTACTTACTTTAACAATTTCGCCCTAAAAACAATATAAACGATCAATAAAATCCATATACGTATCTCTTAGATGTCTCAACTGCTAGTTTGTGCCCGCTTTGATTTGTTCTTCATGCCACCTTCGATGTCCAGTTCAGCGTAGTTCAGGGTAGTTCAGCGTCGTGACTCGCTGTACGACTAAAATTCCTTAACCATCAGTTTACGCACCAAAATCCAAATCAAGTTGTTTTAGGACAAAACAATACGAAAGGTAGAAAGCCGATTCTTAACCCATTGAAAGAATTATTTCTGCCACTGTTGTAAGCTCAATTCACATGTTGCAAACGTCCGACATCTTTGACATTGAATGGAGCCCGCATTTTTAAGCAGCGGCTGCCACCATACGGAAACATCGTATTGGGAGTCAGGAACCAGGAGCCAGGAGCCAGAGTTCAGTGAACAAAATGACTTTCCGACATTCTCTGAGATTATTTTATTGTTATTGTATGCTGATAAATAATTTAGAATTCCAAATCTATTGGCATCAGATTTGACTGTCATAAACAGTGAATTTTTTTATCTCGCACGGTCTTTTGGGGGTCTTATAAAGCCTAACTGTGGCACTGATGTTCCCAAGTAGAATTCAAAATACACCACACTTTCACATTGAGTTAGATATTTTTCTCAAACAACCGCTTCCATATGTTTAACACCCTTCCCACATTCCCTCCGAGAGATACTTCAACTGTAATACTTCGATTTCAAATTTCTCACCCTACCCAGATAAGGTCAATTTTCTCGTCCTAGACATCGATCTCGGAAGGGCCTTTTTGCGTACTCTTGGGCACCAAAACCAGTTTATTGCCCAGCCGCGTGCCGTGCTGAGGCAGGCAGATGTTGAATTATGGACAGACACAACAATTAAGTTACAGACATTTGATGTTCCGGTCCGTGCGTGGTCGGAAGACACCCAGTAAATAATGCCCATGGGGTTGCCCAAGGAAAATTTGGGTTTTACGGGAGTCAAACTGCAGGAGGTTTTTAACGAGGAAAAGTGCGGACACATCTACTTTTTGGAGTGAATGTACTGCATGCAATTTTTAAGTTACAATATACTATAGATAAATCTAATTTGTTTCTAAAGTTCTTCTCATACTCCGAGTAGCTTAGGACATACGGGGAACGTAGAGATCAGACCATTGCATCATGGAAAATTCTCAATCAGACTGTCATCGTAAAAAGTGGTCGCGGTCGCTTACTGGTTGTGGATGTGTTCGTTTACAGGAGGTTCCAACTACAAGGGCTTTGACTTGATAATATATTTGGTGTGTTGAATAAGTGATCGCTTATTGGGAAGTGGTCACTTAAGTTGGGTGGTCGCACGTAGGTTCGACTGTGCCTCGTTAAGCGAAAATTTGTTCAAATGTAAGAGAAATCCTAAAATTGTAATACAGTGGAAGCTCTCGTACGAGGGCGCCCTCGGGCCGAGAAAAAGGTGTCCTTAACTGGATCTGGCCGCTTACAAGAATGAATCTTATATGTAGCTCATAGTTATGCAAGTTGAATTCAGCCACTTTAAAAGTGGTGTAAAGGTTAGATAACCGCTTACGGAAGCTCCTCCCAGCTACAAATTAACACTGGTAATAGCAAAAAAACTGTCTTTTAGTGTATGGTTACGCTGATGTTCTTGCCTTGTTGTAATTTAGGTAAAAGCATACAATTCAGTTTGTATTTTCAAGTGTAACCGGACGAGTATGTGAAAAAACGGTAACTCTGAAACGGATATATGAATGATTCATAACAGTGACAAACAGCCATATGACTGTGGACATGATATGAAAGAAAAAAACAACATTCAGAGGCGGATAAGATTTCTTTCGAGTGTCTGCTTAGGAGAGCTTTAAATCAAAGCTAACATCTAATTCGCCGGTAAACCCTTTGAGTGTCCGCGGCCGCCTACGGGAATGTAAAAATCCAGAGTTTGTGTGGGAGTTGAAACGGGATTTTGTGATGGCGGTCGTAAGTAGTGCTATTCGTTATATACGAGAGTGCCCGTTAAGAGAACTTAATCTACTGTATGAATCCGCAAATGACAGCTTAAATGAGAAGTGAATATAGTGTATTAGTCTGTGTTCAAGAAACTGTTCTCTTACACCTTCCTTATAGCCAAAGAAGTCTAGCCGACTTTTTTTGCAATGTATTAGTGCCCCCTTTTGGGTCTTTTGTATTCCTCAGAAGTTTTTCCTCAACACGTTTATAAACGGTTATTATATGTTCACTGAACTCTGGCTCCTGGCTCCTGGTTCCTGACTCCCGATACGATGTTTCCGTATGGTGGCAACCGCTGCTTAAAAATGCGGGCTCCATTTAATGCCAAAGATGTCGGACGTTTGCAACATGTGAATTGAGCTTACAACAGTGGCAGAAATAATTCTTTCAATGGGTTAAGAACCGGCTTTCTACCTTTCGTATTGTTATTATATTTTTGTAGTCAATAATATACCCAGATACAGATACCAACCTGTATAGTCGTAAGACTACGAGGATTAAAATACAACTAAGTAAGTAATTATACCCAGTGGCAAGTCATTCATTGTCTAAACATTGCACGGCACGGTCTGACTACAAAAAGGGCTATTATGGACCATTATTATCATGGTAATTAATGTCAACATCGAATAAAGTCAAAATTTCAAGTAACACGACTTTCACAACCTATTTTCAACACACCAGTTATAACAGGATATTGGCGCGTACAACAATAGATAGCGTATTCCGCATTCCAGAGTTCGGTAGTCCTGCGTCACAGATTCCATCCTTTTGGCAAAGTCTAAAGTCAAAGATGGAGGGTGTTCGAGCAGGTGGTTGTTTTCTGTAGATATGGACGGATTGTCAGTGATCCTTTTTGTCCTTTGAGAATGATTTTGTTCTTTCTGACTACAACTTATTTTAAAGACTTCGAATGTTCGGTGAAAAGCCGACACTTTTAATTCTGCAATGTTTCAAGATGTTTCGATTTCATTACCTCGTCACGAATTGTAACGCCACAAAGGACCAGACCAAACTGGAGCAGCAAATCTGGACTAAAGCACCTGAGGGACGTGTATGTAACATTTATTCACTATCTTTTATCCTTTTTGGGTCTTGTTTCACCTACAAGTTGGACCGATCCAAGTTTTGAACTAACTCTTTTGCTCCCTGTGTTTACTCAAGCGTTCCATAAAATATCCATCCAAACGTCCATAAATAACACAGAAAACATGCCTCAGGTGACACGTTCTAACAATTCCGCTATTAGTATCGATAATGAGGCATCTGATTTGTGACTTCTCGTCAACTTTGTGCTATTTTTGTTTTAAAAAACGAATGTTACGTTTCTTCCAATTTTGGTCAAATGACAAATAAGCGTCAAGTCACATGTACATAATACGTCATTATTGATAAAGTATGAGATTGCCCAAATATTTTATGACTGATTTGATAACCTTAAAGATGTCTTTCAAAGAATATGTGAGAATTAAGTACATAGGTTGTTGCTCATGGGAGATGTTAGCCACTAAAATACCTTAAATTTAGGGGATGGTCAAAACAGTGAGAAGATGTCCTTACTTCAGGCTAAATAATAGGAAGAGATCAAATTAGAGAGTAAAAATAAATTACTGAGCATTAAGTTTGATAAACATAGAAGATGATAAAGTTGATTAGATTTGAAGTTGTCTTTTCTTCTTGTTGAACAGCCAAACCAAAGTCAGCTAATTAATTATGCAAAAATGAGTAGATTTTGTCGTTTTTAGGGGGGGTCCCTGTAAATCCCAGGGAATTCAATATTGCGACCTTATTTTTTGTCGAGGTTAATATCTCACCACACCCATCAATTGTGCCAAGTTTGAGCGAAATCCGTTAATTGAGCATTATCACCTCCTGCCTGGTTCTCTCATGGACACACTCTTAATTAATTACCGATTTTGTGGCTACCTTTGTAGTTTGAGGTTGGTTTCTTTATAAGACTTTTATCTCATGTTAAAAACGAAGACCTTCTTATGATCAGCTTACCATTTTTACAAACACCTATTACATCAGCTCCTGTTCTTCCTGTTCTTTTAAATTAAAAAAAAACCGCTGCAACTTACTTAATTTTTTACAACAATGTACAAAAAATGAAAGACTCTCAGATCACTTCAATTTGTTTTCCTGCGTGAGGGACCTCTGCAAGCATGGAATTAAATTCTTTCCTTAGAGATCGAGGGGACTTCAATATTTTCATTCCGTGACAGACACGCCATTGGTAATTCCCTGGAGAAATCCAAGACTTTAATCTTATTGGTCAGCACTTTTACCGGAAGATCGCATTACACATCTCCATTCCTGAAAGGACTCACGATCATTTGAATGAAAAGCGAAAATATTCAAACGCTTTCTGCATCCAGTTTAGATTTAGAAAGGATGTAGAGCCTTTTTTTGCTGCTTTTGAAGCCGAGAGTGAAAAAGTATTAGCAAAAAAATAACTGTGCTTTGACCAGCTCTCAACGAATGGGAAACAGATCGATCTGGTGGACAGAAAACATTCCGCGGCACTTGCAAGATTCAAAGATTGTTTGCCCTGCCTAGTAATAATGCGAGTTCATTTCGTGCACCATTAAACAATTCAGCAACAACTGAAACACAAATGGATTGACTCTTTTCATGAGGAAATGTAACACATTGTGGATCATGAAGGAAAGACGATCGAGGTGAGCGATTTCAAATTAAGCTTGTTACAACGAACAAAACAACTATAAACGTTCAACCTCGGAACCGTTGTTACAATGGAACAATTCCGTTTTTCATCTCTTATAATTGCGGACAAAAATCGTTTTTTTTGTTTTTGGGACAGTTATTGTAAATTCGGCATTTTGATGTGCTAGTTGTAGCTAGTTGTACATTAAATCGAGCAAAGCAAGCAAGTGTCTACAAGCCAGATCAGACTGTTGGATGCAGTTTAAATTTTGTTCTGTTTATATTTTTACACACTGTAACGTCGGCACGTGAAAAATAAAGTAACGTTAAGTTCTTAATTGACTGTATTTACTGTTTTCCTTTATCGAAAGTGTCCTTTCAATGTATGTTTGTTGAAATGCATTGCTTTTGTTACTTAAGTGACTAAACGGACTAAACCAGCCGTTGGTGGTTCAACTTTGAAGCTTTTTGTGGCGCAAATCGTTCCTTTGCTTCAGGAATTTTCATGAGTTCAAATATGCCTAAAAAAGATTAAGTTTCATCTTTAATAGATGTGAAGTTATAAAAAATTATGTTCTGATAGTACTATAATTCTAATGTATAGAAGTTAAACGGTTGCTGTCTAAAGTGTATACTGTGTGAGAGGGAGTATCACAACATTGGCACCTGGTAAAAAAACAGCCTTGTTAACTGCCAATTAACAAGTTGTAACAGGGCTCTGATGCATGAAACCTGTACCAAGGCTGTTAAAGGAATGCCACAGTGTAAAAACAGCCTTGCTAACTGTGCCAATTCACGAGCTGTGGCAGGGATGTCCATTACAGGGTGGAAACAGGGTTGTAACATGGCTGTTACAGGGTGTCTACCAAGAAATTTTGAGTTAAATGTGACAGGGCTATTCCAAGGCTGCTACAGAGTAGAAACAGCCTTGCTAACTGTGCCAAATGACGAGCTGTAACAGGGTTGTCACAGGTTAGTTTTACAACCCTGTTCCAGTGATGCTACAGAGCTGTTACAGGGTAGAAATTTTGTTAAGGAGGGTCTAAAATACAGGTAACTTTTCCAGACTGTCAGAGTACAGTTCACCATGATACAGACAAATGAATAGTATTAAAGTGTTTGCAAGCCCTAAACTCTTAACAAAAGGCTCCATTAGATAGAGGGGAATCTGTGTGGTTTGGCAATTCATCTATGGAGCAGTGACATGTACCTATTACCTGGGGAATGTGACCTGTACTTTGTGAATATCTTAAAAATTTTAGGAGAGATAAACATGATTTTACTTTTAAAACAATAATGCATGTGCCTCATTCTATAATCAAACTTGAAGTATTGTTTAAAAGACCAGCCTGAGTGTATTTCCAGGTTCTGATTATACATGACTGCAAATTTTTTGAACAGCGTCAAAATCTCTGATATAGATCTTGTACTAATATTTAGATCTGTTTTTTTTTTTAATCTAAAAAATTGGATGTAAGGGTTTGCCGTACCTTTGTCAGATAGACACTCCTTAAGCATTTCTTTCTTTCTTTCTTTTTTGTTTTTGAATGTCAGTTAAAGTGACTGGAAATTATTTTTGAATTTCTCGTCATGCAATGGCTTTTACTTGTTGCGCAGTCTCTGGTAAAAGATTTACAAGAAAATCCACTACAGCTGTATTTAACCTTCTTGTCTAAATTTATTATTGTAATAGTTTTAGACAGTATGCATTTTCCACTAAGGGGACTTCATTTCCAAATGGTACTTTGGGCAATTCCACATGAGAGGTGAAAAATCAATCATTTTTAAAAGAAGGATATTGGAATTAATTTCTGTGCCATTAAAGAGAAGACACATCACTGTATTAAAAACATACATGTCATTTCTGTTTTCGCCCTTATGCACTCCGCAGGCGATCTACTACTCAATAGGTCATATAAACAAGGAAAACATGGGACCCACAGGTGCAAGTTAAGGAATAATAATTTGTCAAAATATCAAAATCAATGCAGTCCACTGAAACTGAGGTATAATTAGAGCATAAGCCTTTTTTTCACACGAGAAAAAAATTTGATGGTTTTCAATAATTTTTCCCCATTTTTCGTTAGTAGAAAATATCTAAGTAGATGAGTAATGTCCATAACAAAATTTCACTTCTTTCTTTGTGTCAGACAGGATTTCACTCTTTAATCAATTGAAAATAACTTGTCCTACTCCTTGGATTTGTTAGTAACATCATTTGTCTGATAAGCTTTTTATTTCTAGTAGGCGTTTTAATCATAGAAACTATTTCAAAGATAGGTAATGTCACTGTAACGTAATGTCCATAACAATACAAGTCTCTAAGGCAAAAATGAAATATAAGTATTCTTAAGTGTCTTTATACAAATATCCAAAGGTATTGAACCAAGTGACAGTTAGGGTACCAACTGAGCTCTATAATTTATCCACAATAAGTGAAATAATGCTAAAGCTAAACAAAAGTTTCAGATTTGCATAACAAGAAATTCAAACAGTGCTGAGTAAGAAAACGTGTTCCTCTTAAAAGACCAGAGTTGTTTTATTCACCTAAAAACTGATCACCCGTGTAGCATCTTAATGAGACTTTCTTTGCTTTTTAATTTCTTTAAACCTGTGTATTAACCTTCTTGTCTAAATTTATTATCTAAATGCAATAGTTTTAGACAGTATGCATATTTTCCATTAAGAGGACTTCATTTTCAAATGGTACTTTACACTCTTACTAAAAGTGAATTACCTGGACCTGTATGTCAAAAATGTCAATTAAATCTTGCTAATCTTCCTCGAAGACACTACTTCTAATGACTTCAGAAATGTCTTTCCAGTCAATGTAAACCTGCAATCAAAATGAATAATTATATGAAAAGCCCAAATTACAATCTGAAATGAGGTGTTTTAAGTTAAGGGGAAACTGCCTATCTCAGTTTTTTTTATAAGAGCATGCAGTGACGTTCCCTTGTGACCTGTGTTTTGTAACTGCCACTTGTTAAAGTTAAGAATTTTGTTCAAAAAAGCAAAATCAGCTTGACTAGTTTTAACTTAACGTGTCTGGATTTTGCCCCATATCTTACTTCTCATAAAACTCTCCAATGTGTCTTCCAATTAAATAAAAAAAGACTTGATTATTTGATTACCTTTAAAAAAAATTGGTAGAACACTTCTGCTGCATAATCAGATAGCTGAGAAAGATCAGCATTGTCCACCTTCTGCCTTTTCTTTCCTCGTTTCCCTTTAGCAACCAACCCGCCAACACACTTCTCTGACAGCTCCACATATCTTTCCTCGATTTCACGTAGCCTGCCCTGCCAGAATTCCAGTCTTCTTTGAACTTCTTTTCCAGTTTCTAAGGAAAACAGGTTAGGTAGTCACATCACAAAGTGTAAGGGGGTATTCTTTGTAAGGGAGGACCATTATGCAAGAACACAAACCACTGGGTGTGCTTTACATGCGAAGGAACATTCACTCAGTTGGGATGTAGTAATCTGATGCAATAATGATGTACCCTTGATACACAATGGTCACGTCATGGGGTTGTATTAATACTAACAGTGCTACCTAGCCTATCACAACTTCCAGTGTCGATGGATGTAAATGCAGTCATTAATTCAAACTGTCTGGTTTATCACAGTCAAAGGGAAGGAAAGGTTTTAAATAACAGTATAATGACTGTAACATGTACCTGAACCTGTGAGGGTAATAGTCTCCTGCTTTGAACCAAAGTCTCTGGTCATTGTGTTTGAAATAGCCATGTCCTGATAGTAGTAAAACATTAAATTATTAAAAATTCATTGAATATTTTAAACAGAAACCATTTTTTTCAGTGTATGTTTCTACATACTACACAAAAAATACTATTGTGTGTTGCACTGGTTTAAGTAAAACATTCAAATCATGTGATATCCTGAGCCATACCTTGATTCTATCATTACAAAATGTGACTTTATTCAGGAGGGCCTCTTTAGTACTTTCTGGATCAGCAAAATATGACTTCAATTTGTCATGAGGCAAGGAGTTCCGGACAATCGTTTCAATGTTTGTGAGCAACTCACGTTCAGTAGAACCTTCAGGAAAAATAGTACAGAAAGAAACAAACAGGATTTAAATTCACAACTTAATGACATCTTCATTACAAACCAGTGTTACAGTTTTCATATCAAGGATCAAGGTATTGTACAAATGAAACTCAAGCAGCTGCTACAGCACAAAAGTAAAAACCCTGAAGCGGATAAAGGGAATGAAAGCAGTCATGATAAAAATGAAACAATATATAGAAGGTACCTGAAAATGAAGACACCTGGATGTTGTGCTTTTCAACAGCAGTTTCTTGGCCCTCCTTCATCTTCACTGTTATTCTGCTGCTAAAATTCTCAGGGCCATAATTTGCCAATTCGGCATTACATTCATCAAGTGAACCCACTTTGTGCAAAAACAAACCCAATGATGACAACAACTCTTCGGTATTTCTAAGTTCGCAGTGAAGGGCGCAGAGATTAATAGATGATAAATCCTCTTTAAGAAGGAACTCTAAGTCATCACGGATGCCTTTGAAACTAGAAAAAAGAAGATTCATTATTCTGTTAGTTGTAGGGGATATCTCCCCTGAAGTGGTACTTAACAGTTTTATAGATTTCAAACTCAAGTATTTTACTCGGCAGGTTTTCAGTCTTTTATGACAGTGCCCGGCTACAACATTGACACACCTACAGTAAAGGAAGACTGTGGTATATTATTGTGGAAAAATAATATGTGCTCTCTAGGAAAACAAGACAAGGATAACTGCCAACATTTTATAGACAGGGGCATTAAACACCACGTTTTTCCAAAAAAAGCTTTTTGCTTCCTTTTCCATGCAGTGGAACTTCCCCTTTTGCAAAAGGCAAGGCTTAATTTACAAAATATTATTGCTAAAATGAGGTCTATATAAAAAGTGAGTCTTTTATAGAAAACATACTTGTTAAGCTATAAATGCTGGGATGAAGAGATTCACTCACTATACCAGGGAATTTAATTTTTTGAGTAGAGGTTAACCGTACTGAGATAACCTTAATGTTTTGAATGTCTTTTATAATTAGAAGTTACTGTCAATTCAAAATGACAACTACAAATGCTGAAATTCATGAATAATCAAGGGCTACATGCCTCAACAAGTATCATCGGAGAATTCTTAGTAAACAAAAACTATAACTAAATTACCCTCCAATTCAAAGTAGACAGACTGCAAATTATATTAGTTGTTAAAAAATATATATCTACGTGTCACAACTGTTCATCAGTAGGATGCCTAAAGTGCATGCAATTCCACAATAAAATTGGTTTCGGCTCCATTAAATCCTATACCAATTGCAAAACATTTTAGGAGGAGCCACCCACGATGTGAGCATAGTCACGGACAACACATATAAGTGAGGAAAATAACGCAAAGTAAAATTAAGACGTTAATTAACGAACCAAATGTACACGTCAATAAATAAATCAACAAATAATGCGCGCTCAAAATAAAATGTACGCGCACAAGTTCCGGATACAACTGAAATACTGGCCTTGGACAATTGCTAAAGTGTTTCAAACAAACTGTACGTGGACCAAGATCGCAACATCCCATAAAAATAGCCATTATTGATGGCTAGTTTTTTCTAAGAAATTTTACCCAGCACAACTGAAAATCTAATAGTACTATATTAGTAAGTTGGTCATTGGTAAGGTCAAAACCTGCATAGTAGAATTTGTTGACTCAGAGATTTTGAATATATCCACATACCCTCAATGCTTTGCAGATAAAGCAACACTCTACTTCAGTTCCTCGTTTCCCAAGCTCAAGGTTCGCTTTCCCTATTTGTTCCAGCAAAAAATAGAGGGCCTTCAGGTCAAGTATAACTGTGAATATAAATATTTGAAAAGAGTGGTCAATGTACATGCAGGCATTTGGATTGAAAATTATGGTACTAAAAAATACCTTATTAATTATTATGTGAAACTTACCTTTAAATCTCACAGCATAATGCACTCCATCCACTGTGATTCCATTCTTCTTTAGTGCATCCTTTTGTTTGTTGACATTAAAAAACAATCAGCTTTTTTAGGTTTTTTTCCTAATAATAATCAAAAGTAAAGTTACCAGTAAACTGAAGTTATTACTAAAATGAAAAAAAAAAGGAAATGAAATACCATACTGCTAGTCTAGTCTGCAGCAGATAGTTCTTAAGACTTGAAAACATATAAAGGTCGGGTTTGAGTGGCCCACTAATAAATTAAGACCTTTGCGGTAAATTAATTTTCAAAAATGATCGTTTACTGGGGCCTTTAGGCCTCATATGATAAATTTGTTGTAAATCCACAAATTATTTCAGCTTGCATGTATAACTGGTCGACAACCAAAAATTACACAGTCAAAAAGGTACAATAATAATTTTCACTAACAAAACTAGTTATTTTGGAAACAAATAACTATTTGACTAATGAATCAAATTTAAATACAACATACCTCTCTTCCTTACAATTAGCAATATCTAAAGGGCACACTGATTTGCAGCTCTGATTAGACAGGAATGGTGTGTCTTTAGGGACTACACCCATTAGGACCTGACTGTGCCCTACTGATGAGAGGAAACAAAAAAAAAAGGCATTTCAAAAATTTAAGCACCACTTCATGACCTAGAGTTCAAAGTGTTTGGTTATGGTTACCCTGCCACTTTGATGTTACCCCCCCCCCCCCCAAACTTAATACAGACACCTGTATTTAACGGATTTGTCACAACAAAAAGCACATGTATTTTCTCTAAAATTTACTCCCTAATACAGACAACAATAATATGGACAACAAGTTTTAAACTCCCATATATTATATACCCTGCTTTACATTATTTTATCTCTGCACTGTCTATGACTGAATATCTTTCAAGTGAAAATTATGGATACGGAACAGTAAATGTTTAAGAATACTGACGAAAAAGACTATTTCAGTCCAAGACTACACCCATAATAAAAGATCACAGGGTTTTGTTAGGATGAACTTGTTTCAGTCACAGTTAAGAAATAATTTGGACACTATTGTATGTCCCTTGGTGTCATAATTTTTAACCCAATTTCACTGTTGATTTTGTTTCTATGTTTTTCTTTCTTAAGTGCAACACAGTTGTTGCAAAATACAATAAAGAAATCTGGAAATAAGTTACACAGTATTTAGTAAAGATTGCGTTCTCACCTGCAAATGGCCTACCATCAAGCTTGAGGCTTAGGTCAATTATTTCTTTCTGCACACCATGTAATCTCAACTCCCTGATAATCCATGTTATGGCACTTTCAAGAGAAACTTAATAACCAGGAAAATCTTGCATTTGGGTGATGTCAAAGAGGCTTCAAACTTTATCAAACACCACAGACCGAAGTGCCTTTATGTTGCTTTTGGAAAGCAAGATCGGAGTGTCTGATGAGTTCTAAAAGAAAAGAAAAAAAGATCAAAGGTACTGACACAGTACCCCTGCCTCCCCCCACAGAAATGGCCAATTTTTCTTACACCCCTCAGAAACATTCCAAAGATCAAAGGTGCGGTGACAGTCAATCCCCTCCGAAATGACTTTCACCCCCTCCACCCCCCCGCATTGAGCGCCTGACCTGGAGAAATCACAGTTTTTGCTAAAATTAATTAAGTCAAGTGTTACAGGAGGTAGAAGGGTGTCCAGCAAAAACTGCGACCTCTGCAATTTCTACGATTTCTCCAAAAATTGCAAAAAAACGGGAGAAATCACAGTTTTTGCTAAAATTAATTAAGTCAACTGGAGGTAGAAGGGTGTCCAACAAAAACTGCAATTTCTCCAAGAATTGCGAAAAATTGGAGAAATTGCAGTTTTTGCTAAAATTAATTCCGACAAGTGTTAGAGGAGGTACAAGGGTGCCCAGCAAAAACTGCGATTTCTACAATTTCTCCAAAAATTGGAGTCAAGTGTTACAGGAGGTAGAAGGGTGCCCAGCAAAAACTGGGATTTCTACAATTTTCGGGATTTCTCAAAAAAATTGTGAAACATAAGGGATAATTGCAATGATCCATGGTAGGCATTCTGTCTTTTTTGTTATCATCCAAGCACAAAGGTTGACAGGTTTTTGTCAATGAGGTATTAGGGAAATACTTGTTACTGTATGATTCAACCTTGCATCCTCTATTCATTGTTGACTAATCCTGACTAATCCCATGCGAATTCCAGTATCCATAAAAAATTTTGCTCTCAAAATCTGCTCTTTAGCATTGCAGAGCATTATTTCCTTCTTCTCGGAGTTCACAATAAGCTTTGCCTCTCTTTTTCCTTTACCAAGTTGCTTTCTAAACCCACCACAATCTTGGACCTGGTCGTAGAGATACGATAATCTTCTCAGGTTTGAAAATGTTATAGTCACTGAACCTGGTGTATCAGCTGGGTGTATCTATCCCAAATCTTGTCAGACCAAGAATCTCCTTGTTCAAGAGATCAAAGACCTCATGAGGCATGGGAAGGTCAAAGCAAATCATCCACGGATGCACTATGCTCAGTTTTGGACTAAGACGGTGAATAATTGCGGTCTTTACGCGATCC
Source organism: Porites cylindrica (assembly GCA_964035525.1). Lineage (NCBI taxonomy): Eukaryota > Metazoa > Cnidaria > Anthozoa > Scleractinia > Poritidae > Porites > Porites cylindrica. The sequence continues at coordinate 45,130,904 of OZ037775.1, forward strand.
ATGCTTCGTTACAGCATAGGACATAATTTCGCCGATCCTGTAGTAATTGGTGCGCTCGCGAAGCGCGCCAAAATTTCCTTTCACAACTGACTCAGCCAGCTTATTCAGTTCGTGGAATGTCTTGCCTAAATCCTTTAGGGTATGTTCGTTCCAAATTCCCCGCTGAAATTTTGATTTCTCTCGCTTCAGTGCATCTTTTATGGAAATTTAGTTCACCTTCGGTAGCTGCACATTGATCCGCCATCTTGAATGTTGCAAAACTAAACTAAACCCGAGGTCGCGCTCGGCCAAAATGAATTGTAAAATCGACGCTGTTCAAAGGAGTTTTAAACCGACGTATTTTCAATGGTGTCTTTTTAGTCTCATTTAGTCTTGTACCCCTCAGAATGCAGCATTGCCGAAACGTCGGTTAAAACTCTTTTGAACTGCGTCGATTTTACAATTTTCAAATTAACATTAAGTAGCTACGTTGGGCAGGGAATTTAATATATCTTTTTTCACAAAGTGAAAGTTGGCCACATTCCAAACGTTGCAAATTTTAAAATGGACTAGGTACGTGAAAATATGCTGCAACCGCGGTGAGCAGTCAGTTAGTCGCCAACAATTTTAAGAAAATTGCAATGGTTGCTTTGTATTCAACAGCTTTGTTGGGATTTGTGGATTAAAGAACGACGCGGTATACCGTAAATCCTCTATTAAGCCCCCCCCCGGGCTTATTTTTTTCAAGCAATTTTGAGGGGGGAAAGGCTTAAAAGAGAGGGGGGGGCTTATTTAATTTAGCGAAACGCATCACCTGTAGCAAAAATAACGTGGTATGAGGCGGAGTAGACTTACGCATTGTACAATTTTAGTCCCCGTCAAAAGTATTTAATTCACTTGTGGGAGCCTAAAAGTAACAAAAACAAAATTCTTATTCTTCAAAAATGTGCTTTGGACCTCATGTTCTTCGGTAATTTTTATGAATAAACCATAACTGATCAGTCCACGTTAATCGTTAATTTTTTGTGAAGAATAAGGATTGGAGGAGGGGGAGGGGGGGGGACTTAATAGAGAGGGGGGGCTTATTAACTTTCCTCCTCTGAAAAGGGGGGGCTTATTAGAGAGGGGGGCTTATTTGAGAGGGGGGCTTAATAGAGGATTTACGGTATTACATTTATAGTGTTGTTGTTTGGGTCCATGAGCATTAAAGAACATCTATTACATGTGGATTCGTCCGACATTGATTTTTCCTTAGTTGAAATTAAGAAAAAATAGCAAAAAGTGTTCAAGTTTAAATCCAAAAACCTGTTCGAATCCTGTAATTCTTGACCAGTTCTCATTTTTATTACATCGTCATTATTAATTAATATTTAAAAGTTCTTTTAAAATTAAGTACTTTTTGGGCAATCAGATAGAGACCACGAAAGAAGAAATTTAGGTGCTAGTAAGTTAAAGCAATGAGGTTTAACCATATATGACCATTTTTCGGTGTCTCAGTCAGATTTAATGGTACCCGCAACCGACCTAGCTATGTTCGCCGTCCATAGTCCCCAATGAAGTAAATTGGCAATGGACTAAGTGTAGAAATGTTCTTAGTCTTCGGTGGCAGTCCCGAAGTCGCCGAATACTGTAAAACAAGAATGGCTGATTCGACTTAAGAAGGCTTAGCTGGGGTTGGTGGATAGCGAACGAAGTATATGACATGTATAGTGTTTTTGCTGGGTCATGAGCATTAAAGACCCGAGCTATATTACTTTTGGATTTGTCCGACTTTGATTTGTCAAGGAATAAGCGTCGAAGTGAAAGTGACAGCATATAGTGATCCACAACATTTTGCAGTGACGACTTTATACAAAATATATTCAAGATCGAGGTAGCAATCGTCCAGATTTCTAAGATCGTGCAGAACGCTTGACCTATTTAAGTAATGACGGCAAAATAATTAAAGCGAAAAGCATCTTTAATAAGCGGTGTTGTAGAGTGTTGTTTGTCATCGGTCGGATCGACTTAAACAAGTGCGGGCGAAGCAACCACGGGCGAATCCACTTTGGGGGGAAACGACCACTTAATTTAGATGTACTAGTGAAAATAATTGTTACATTGAAGTGAATGATGCTGTATTCAAGATGTAATGTGAATAAATAACTTTGACCAGTTGAAAAATACGTTAATGATGTTGATCCCTTGTTCGAAAACTCCTAGTTTAAAGAAGGCATAAAATGATGAAACTTGAAATACAATGGAATCTCACCAATAACACTCGAGCCTTAAGATAACAAAAAGATTGGCTGCGTTGGCTTTTGCGTGTAGAAATGCTTTAATTGCCCTGGCAGGGAAATGCCAAAATGGCAAGTAAAGCGGAAACTTTTCGGACAAAAAAATCGGCAAGCGGCTTTATCATTGCCAGAAATCGTGGACATTTCGCGCCCGTGATCAATTGTCAGCGGAATCTCGTTTTTAAAATGGCGGACAAAAACTATCGTAGTCAGGGAAAGCGTATCCCTCGCGATTTTTTAAATAATTTGAGCTCTGTGGATCTGTTTTACGAAGAAAAAAGCTGGAATTAAACACCTTGCAAGAAAATGTTAGGTTTATACGCAGCCGAGCGGCTGATAGCAACAAAACAGTACGCGGATGTACCTTTCGTGACATTTTCGTGACAATTTTGTTTTAAAACCAAGCCTGGTAGGCTAATCGAGGATTTTTGAATGCCTGGAACCTAGTTTATATCCCGTGAAGCATCTCTGGAGTTGTAGCAACAAACAAAATGGCGATTCGGTGAGGTTTGGAGTTGTGAAGCTTTGTCCGACCGAAATGTGTCATTCGCAACCATGGCGTCCATTACTGGACTACAGATGGAAAACTGAGGGAAATAATGCGCCTTTGGAAGTATTTTGCAGTGCAAAAATCGTCCTTTTAACGACTGTTTTGGAAACATCTTCCATCGCAGAAGTGATATCGAGTCGGGCAAATTTACTTCAGTGAAGGGTTTATCCTCTAATCGACGAGTATTTCGCATGACTTCGGCAAGATTTTAAGACAATGTATGGAGAAATGGAGCGTACAACAAGGAATAAAAGTGGCCGCGTCAGGAAGTAAGTAAACCGACTTCTAATTAGCTATTTTTAACCCAGATGCGAGGGTTACACAGCACTTAACAAGTTTCGAGTCGGGCACCGAACACCCGTGAGCTCATAATCGATATATTTGAAAAAGTTTCCTTATCTCCATACATTTTCTTATACGAATTCGCAGCCATTGTGGCCTTAGTGCGCATCTTGTCCCTAATTTCTGGCAATGTTTAGGTGATCATGAACACGAGAAAAGTGAACTGATTAACATGACAAAGAACTGCGAGAAATCGCAAGTGACAAAAAATCGTCAGCCTTACGGTTTTTCGCAATTTTCGCAAATTTTGTTAAATCGACAACTCGCTCTGGACCTTAGTGATTATTAACATGACAAAGAATTGCGAAAAATCGCAACTAGCGCAAAAAATCGTCAGACTTGCAATTTTTCGCAACAAACGAAACATCGCAATTTTTGCTGCTGCGTGCAAACCTGGACATAAGTGACAGATAGTGCGGAGAACTTATGATGCCTTGCTATCTTCAGATGGCAGCAATAAAGCTCCCGTCCCAAGAAAACTGTTTTCTTGAAATGCAGTGACCATTTTTTGATTTCATCGAATAAAAGTCGAGTTACTTCCTAAATAGTTTATTACAAGAGAGTAAAACCCTTAAACCTTCCTAGCAAATAAGAGATACTATAACATATGCATGATCCCCGCAAAAATAAAGATGGGTCATTGAGAAACTCTTTAAAAAAGCAGGGATATTTCTTACTTCGGCCTCTCTTCCCTGTACACAGCTTGTAGGATGCAATTTAATTTGCGGTTAAAAGATACTTCCGGACCTAATAACAGCTTACTAAAATTAATTAGTAATTGATGACGAGAGGACAGGTCGTGTATGCAAGTGCAATCGTTCCAATATTTTTTGTTGTACTAAAATAAAAAGTGTCCTATTTTAGCCAAACGAAAAATAGGCAACACATAGACCTATAAAAGTGCGAGTTGACTTCCGTCTTCGTGGCCTACAGTGGTAGTCAATTCTAAGCGTAGTGTGACGCTAGGTTTTTAGGGTGTTCTTCGTCTTTAACTCTCATAAAATGTGTGGCGTTGCGCTAGACAAATAAAAGGATAATCGACGGGGCGATTCGAAATAACTGAAGGACGGAATGGGACTAAAGCTCGGTAGAACACTTCGCTGGACTGCGCGGCCAACGTCACAAACAATGCCAGAGGTACAGGCTCGTTAGTAACTTGTCCGTAGAACAAAGCAGAAATGACTTCAACAGGATTGGAACTCTTCAAGTGTGTTTGATCTTCTCACGTAGTTAACTCGTAGACAACTCAAGTAATTCAGCATGGCTCTGTGTCTTAACGGGAGGTAATTCAGTTCTGTTGGTTCGAGGTAATTCAAATTGTACAGTGTACAAGCTTGCTTATATGTGGTGTGGCTATGCTAATACTGTTCAAATATTATGTTCGGCAAGTGTTTCATGTAAATTTACATTCATAGCAGAATAAACAACTAACATCCTCCTAGTTAAAAACGAGCTCGTACAAAGGATGGTAAAGCGGCTGAGAACTTTTTTAGGGACGGAAAGTTCAGGGAATGTTTAAGCAGCTTTCGTTTTCCCATCTAAGGTTAAATACGATCGGACCTTCTTACTGCTTATGAATCTTGGTAAAACAAATTGCCAGACGGCTGAATAAACATTTATCTGTACAGAGTTTTCTGCGATCTTAAACTTCAATGTTTTAAAATCATATCTGAAATGCTGAAATGTTAACTCTGATAAAACTGAGTTCCGTTCTAAAGATAGCGTTGAAATATCGGCTGTTGTGACAGTACCCCTGCCCCTTCCCGGTGCATTTGCCGGTCATTTCTGTAAAGTGCTAAGTTCCCATAAAGAGGCATTTTTTTGTACATCTGCCCAGTGCTGGGCATTTGTTTTCGTACCTTTTGAATTTCCATTGGTTCTTTTTAATTAAGCGTTGGCATGAGACTATGTACAGTGACTAGGTTGCGTTGGTTCTGGGCATCTTCAATGTCTGTTTTGGTTACTTGAGGCGCCTTCGATAAATTCAAAATTCCCATGATTTTCATTCTCATTTTTTCTCATTGATCATTATTTATGTTAAAAGACACTGTAGCAAATTACTAGATTATTATTATTTATAATATTATCTTTAATTACTGTATTCATAACACAAATATGGGGTTGTAAAGAATCATATTGGGCTGTCCAATAGAGGCCAAGGAAACAATAATATTTAAATCTTGTCTTAATGACAGCGCCATTTGTACACACAGTGTTAAGATTTTTATGATGTCTTTGTTATACATGACATTATGACATGACATGGAATTTTTATGGAATCAAATGCTCTCTCACCAAGTGTGCATAGTTAAACGGTCACAAATACAGTTTTTCTAAGACAATTGCGTCAAAATACTAAAATAATTATCACCTTCGCCTTGTAGAATGGGATACTTAAGAACATCCCATCACATCACAACGTGCTGTACATGAATGTAAATAACGTACTCTGAATAACAATACCATTCTGCATTTGCATTTGCATTCAAAGCGGAGCTCTACGTGCGCACGAACGCAACAAAAACCGAATAGAGAAACAGCGTGGGGTAAGGGTAAAAGATCACAAAACTTCCTGAGGAAATTTCTGAACGTATTTACTTCAGTGATATATCGTCGCTTTCATAGCAACCATTGATGGAGGAAATGAATCATACGCTCACTCTTTAAGCCATCGAAGGAGTTGTTAGAGGCATAAGATTCTTCTTCCAAAACCGGCGGCTCAAACTGGTACGGCTCACCGCTGCCTAACACTTCAGTCTATTCCCAAGTCTCTCACCAGTGAATTTTAGAGACAAGAAAAGAAGGCACTCTTTAGTCACGCAGCACAGATCAAGATTTAATAAGTAGCCTAATTTTCTATGTAGTGTGGCTATGTCAACCTATTTTCATTCGAGGCAGTGGATCAGAAAATGAACTTTAATTATAGCGTGGGTAAGCAAATCTGCCTATTCCAGAAACATTTTGTAATCACTTGACCGTACACCGACCGAACGAACGACCGTCCGTCCGCACCACAGGGAAACCAATGTTTACTCTCACACTTTCTGGGTACTTTGGGAACCCAGAGTACGAATCCAGTAAAATTACAGTGTTTGTATGCGGCAAAAAATGCGATCGTAAAATTTGAAAATGCTCGCGAAGGAGAAGACGGGCCAACATGACGGACTTAGAGCTACAAAAAAACTTTATACAAGTGAGCTTACGGTGATTTGTAATCACCCTTGGCCAATTATTACGTGTAACTAAAGAACACATTTCGCAAGTGTCATGGGTGAAATCCAGAATAGCTCAGTTTACAAAATCGGCCAGTCTTATACCACAGAACTCTTTTATGAGTACATAGCACTGTTTATGTGGGTCGAGAGAGCCGCTTTCAGTAAAACCCTTATAAGGGACAAAGGCTTGAACATAGGCACATGTGCCGATGGTTGCTTCAAAAGAGGGTCGGCTGGAGATTGACTGAACAACAAAAAACATTGTGTGTTCTAAATTCGAAAGTCCCGCCAAAGTTGAATATTAGCTCGTTTATTAGAATTTCACTTTTAACAAAGGCTCCCACAATGCGATAGCCTCAATCTTTGGCGAGTAATTCATGGTAGTCTCCATATAGACTCCCTAATATATTACCATGAATTACTTGCCCGATCTTTGCCAGCTACCCACTTAACACGGAGACCTTGTTAATTATTATTGACAGTTTCCCTTGTCCCTGGGTAAAGACCTCACATTTTCTCTAAACCTAACACGCTCAATACGGACAACCGTTAATGCGGACAATGGACACTTGCTTCTTGCCCTATTAAAAGATTGTGGTAAAAAATCAACTCGTATTGTTAATTAATGACATGTTATTGCCAGCATATCCTATATAGGCATTGTAGGAAAGAAAACTTCACAATAAATAAATCGTGTTAACGAACGATACTATTTTTGTCGTTTTTAATATGTATCTTGTCAGTCATGCATTATAATATACTAAAATTATAACGTACCTACAAGATTGTAGCTTACCAGAGGGCGAGAAAGTAATAGGTCAGATGCAAAATAGTATACAGAGCATCAATAATTTAGTTTTCTTTAATGACCAGTGTGACCATGTTACCAGTACATACAGAGATCAGCTACAAGCAATGACCACTGGGCGTCAATTTGATAAAACTTCTAAAACGAATAGTGTAATTTACAAGTGTAGCTATTGTTTTCAGACGCTAAAACAATGGCTACATTTCTAAATTAAACGTTTTATTAAATTGAACCCAGGTTTAAAATGGATTTTGATGAGGCTGTTTTATCTCATGAATTATTTGTGTCATGAAGATACGCTAACTCATTCTTGCAGGTCGCTGCACACCAACAAAATTGAGCAGCTTTCACCTGGGATCTTCTCCGATCTATCTGAACTAACAGAGTTGTAAGTTTTTTTCTCTGTTTGTTGCTAATGTTCAAGACTAAAACACTAGGCTTGTTCAACCACGTATAGATACAATTCCGTACGAGTAACCTAGGCGGCTAGCATACAAGCAACATTAAGATACCAACACCACCCAAAAGCGTTGTAGGATACTGTAGCTGACGCCTTTTCCAGTAATAGGGTTGGTTCCATCAAAATACTCAAATGTGCCATTTTTAATACAAATTGCGTCAATATAATTTTTGCAAGAACACCGTGTAAAGTATACACAAACTGACATCGGAAATTGCCTTTAAGGTGGCTCGACTGGATTTTTTGGGGTTGATACCTCCCAACTTTGAGCATTAACTACGTCGGCATGAGTAAAGATATGGAAAAAAGGTTACCACAACTGTATTATACATAGATGAAAATTTCTTATGACCTGGGTTTTATTGCAATCGGAGTCGCCATGGCAACGTAATGACGCCATTACGTTTTTCATTTATCTTTGTGTTTCTCTGTTCCAGGAGTTTTTCGATGAAATCGCTTAAGGGAGTATGTACCTGCTATAATTGCCTCCATTATGGCGTAATTTCAACAAATTCTATGAGAGCGTTTTCGAAACATTTTGAAATGTAGTTTTAAGAATGATAAAAACAGTGAAATAGCATGCTAGCCACACAATTCGCTAATATTTTAAGAAAACGATAAGCTTTGGGAACGAGGCTTCATCTCATAGTGGTTTGACTCCATTGGAAACTGCATCCAAAAAAAGAGGTGAATTGCTCTGGGCGATCGCGAGTAAGAAGAATTTTATTAACTTGCATTGAGCTGCTTTTGATACAGTTTTTGGACGTAATTTGGTCAATACCTAAGAATTTCGCATTTTTCCAAAAACCGCTCGATAAATTTTTTTATAAATTCGACAATCCCGAGATCAATCGTCAAGAAATTTTCCCTGCAAGTTTCAAGAACATTGAAAATAGGGAAGGCTTTTAAATAGGGCCTCAAATATAACCAATTTTCCCCCCAGACTTTGTGTTTACAAGTGAGCGTCCTCATTATTCACTGGCATTGTTTTCAAGTTTCATATGCACGTGCACAACCAGCAAAAGATATAAATTTGCATAAAAAAGAACTCTCGATTACTTTCCGAAGAAATATCAGGAATATGCTAATAGTTGGCTTGTCGTCACAGATAGCAGTGAGAGCCAAAACGGTGAACGTCACGGCTCATCGCGTAGGATGGAATACTTAATTATCTTACTCGGGTTATAACATCACAGAAACTATCACAAAGAGTTGCTTTGATGTTATAATGTGTCATTAATCTCTTTACCCGGTAATTAGCATATCCCGAAGATTTAACCGAGGGTCCTTTCTGATGCAAATTTTTGCTAAATGTGCACGTGTATATGAAACTTGAAAACAATGCCAGTGAATAATGAGGACGCTCACTTGTAAACACAAAGTCTGGGGGGAAAATTGGTTATATTTGAGGTCCTATTTAAAAGCCTTCCCTATTTTCAATGTTCTTAAAACTTGCAGGGAATATTTCTTGACGATTGATCTCGGGATTGTCGAATTTATAAAAAAATTTATCGAGCGGTTTTTGGAAAAATGCGAAATTTTTAGGGATGGACCAAATTACGTCCAAAAACTGTATCAAAAGCAGCTAAATGCAAGTTAATAAAATTCTTCTTACTCGCGATCGCCCAGAGCAATTCCCCTCTTTTTTCGTATGCAGTTTTCAATGGAGTCAAACCACTATGAGATGAGGCCTCGTTCCCAAAGCTTATCGTTTTCTTAAAATATTAGGGAATTGTGTAGGTAGCATGCTATTTCACTGTTTTTATCATTCTTAAAACTACATTTCAAAATATTTCGAAAACGCTCTCATAGAATTTGTTCAAACTTTACCATAATGGAGGCAATTATAGCAGGTACATACTCCCTTAAGCGATTTCATCAAAAAACTCCTGGAACAGAGAAACACAAAGATACATGAAAAACGTAATTACGTCATTACGTTGCCATGGCGACTCCGATTGCAATAAAACCCAGAACATAAGAAATTTTCATCTTTATATAATACAGTTGTGGTAACCTTTTTTCCATATCTTTACTCATGCCGACGTAGTTAATGCTCAAAGTTGGAAGGTATCAACCCCAAAAAATCCAGTCGAGCCACCTTAAGGGACATGAATAAATTCCGTTTTGTCATCATTGTCCATTCTTGAAACTGACTACAAATGTGATGACTGTGGACGTGATTCCGGTTATTGTAAAACATTGTAGTAAAAGTGCTTTTGATAAATCTAATGACGAAGAGATGTCGGAGATGTCGTCCAAAGAATATGAAGATGTTTCTGCTGTTTTACTGGCACTTAAGAAAGAGATGAGCCTACAAACAACTACGCAGTCATCCTATTTCTGAGTATAATGCCATGCATAAAAATATTATCCCGTTTATTCCTCTTTATGATTTTTTAAGCCACATCAAGAGATACATCGTGTACATATTTCTATCTAAGGTATTGCCGTTTTTTGTTAGTTTTCGAGATCAAAAAAAATTTAAGAAATAACGAAGGAAATGCTTAGATAATACAGCCCAAATGAGCTGCGAGGAGATAGTTAAAATAAATAGAAGTTTTTTTTCTTGAAATAAAAATAGCAACGCTTGAAGCGTAGCAAAGCTGTTGTGGATTTCTCTTCCTATGTGGATGGAAAAATACGGATAATATATATTTAATACTAGATATGACATAAGTGTATATTACATATGAGATATGAAGTACTTGGAAAGCTTAAAGATCACTTAAGTAAAGTTACAAGAAGATCGCCCGTCTCCGGAAACTCTATGCGGGAGCCTGTCAAATTTGCGGGTTCGCAAGCGAGTTAATATTGTTGAGAGTGGCTCAATTCTTGCGAAAAATAGTGCAATTAGCCATGGAACCGCGTGGACTCGGCGCTTGCGATTTCTACTCCGATTATGGCTCCAGTACAAATCAGTAAAAAACAAACAGTTGTGGGTAATACGTATTTTAAAGTCTGTTTTTATCAGTGCCAATTTTAAATCTTATAAGTAACAGTATTATTGTGTAAGCCTCATGTGCTGGAAAAGCCATATGGTTAAATTACAGAATTAAACTGTTACTTCCTTGTACGAGGCCTACGTCAGACATAACTGACAGATAATGCGGAGAACGTATTACGCCTTGCTTTCTTCAGATGGCAGCAATAAAGCTCCCGTCGCAAGAAAACTGCTTTCTTCAAATGCAGTGACCATTTTTTGATTTTATCGGATAAAAGTCGAGTTATTTCCTAAATAGTTTATCACAAGAGAGTAAAACCCTTAAACCTGCCTACCAAATAAGAGATATTATAACATATGATCCCCGCAAAAATCAAGATCGGTCACTGGGAAACTCTTTAAAATAATAACTCTGAATAACAATACCATTCTGCATTTGCATACGCATTCAAAGCGGAGCTCTACGTGCGCGCGAACGCAACAAAAACCGAATAGAGAAACAGCGTGGGGTAAGGATTTCCTGAAGGAATTCCTGAACGTATTCATTTCAATGATACATCGTCGCTTTCATAGCAACCATTCATAGGGGAAATGAATCATACGCTCACGCTTTAAGCTATCGAAGGAGTTGTTAAAGGCATAAGAATCTTCTTTCAAAACCGGCGGCTCAAATTTGTACGGCTCACCGCTGCCTAACACATTATATCAATCGTTTTGGTCATTCAAAAGTCTTCGTAACTGCTCGGATTTTATAAAGCTTTGAAAGAAAAATCTTTGCCCAAATCTCACTTAGGATGCTTGCTTTTAATGTTTGCTGGGTAAAGGTAAAACGAGAAAAGGAACAATGTCAATTTTTTTTGTTTCTTTGACCTTTAAACCAATTTCTAGTTTTAAACTAAAATAATCAATGAGAACAAAAGAGTGCAAACCGTGGACTGGTGGAAATTACTTAAATATATCTTATTGATGGTTATGTTAATCTAAAATTAAAACCTAGCTTACCAGAAGGCAGGAAACAATTCAAGTAGGTGTGTGCAAAACAGTTTTTATGGCATAGCTCCAACGAAAAACAACAACAACAAAAAACAAAAAATCATATCTAAACAAGGATTAGGTGGTCTTTTACTGATAATTCTTACTTAACCTTAATCTTATTCTTGCAGGTGGCTGTACAAGAACCAAATTGAACAGCTTCCATTTGGGATATTTTACAATCTATCTAAGCTACAGAAGTTGTAAGTTTGTATTTTTTTAATTGTCTGTTCCTTATTATCGAGATTACAACCACTATATTACGCAAGCAACCAAATGTATGTAAGAGTCCGTAAAGGGAACCTACACGGGTTGGCATACAAGGTACATAAAGCGGGAGAGTTAACATAAAAGTGCCAAGCACAGATGCATCTAATACGCATTTAAGAAAATGCTTCAGTCTATTCCGGCCAGTCTCTCACCAGTTAATTTTAAAGACAAGAAAAGAAGGCACTCTTTAGTCACGCAGCACTGATCAAGATTTAATAAGTAGCCTAATTTTCTATGTAGTATGGCTATGTCAACCTATTTTCATTCGAGGCAGTGGATCAGATAACTATTTTTAGTTTTAGCGGAGCTCTCGGGCGCGCCTGCCGAGTACCATGGGTAAGCAAATCTACCCATCCCAGAAACATTTTGTAATCACTTGACCGTACACCGACCGAACGAACGATCGTAAGTCTGCACCACAGGGCAACCAATGTTTACTCTCACACTTTCTAGTTACTTTTGGAAGCCAGGAGAAAAAAGCCCAGTCTCTTTGATAATACCACAGTACGAATCCAGTAAAATTACAGTGTTTTTATGCGGTAAAAAATACGATCCTAAAATTTGAAAATGCTCGCGAAGGAGAAGACGGGCCAACATGACGGACTTAGAGCTACAAAAACACTTTATACAAGTGAGCTTACGGTGATTTGAAGTCACCCCAGGGGCACCCAACGAGAATATAGTTCAAAACCACTTAAACATAGCATTGTTAAACGTGTTTTAATATTTAAACGGTGGATATGGGCATATTTTTATCCCCTATAAATTTTTCATCTGTCCGGATTTCCTAGCTGAAAGTCTAGTGATCCGAAAATTAGAGGGATCAAAACTTACCTGTTCGAAAATTTTAGCCAGAAAAAAAGCTCCCGAAAATTCTAGGTGACCTTTTTAGGGTAAAAATCCGTAGAAAATGGGCAATTTTACCATTTGTTAGATGTTCGAAAATCCTAGGAGAGGCAGGCAAGCAATAAATTTTACAACAAATGTTCCGAAAATTCGAGATCTCAAATCGTCTTCCGAACAGATATTTTTCCGAAAATTGTCGTTGGGTGCCCCTGTCACCCTTGGCCAATTATTACATGTAACTAAAGAACACACTTCACAATTTTAGGTGTCGCACACATCGCTTCGGAAGCTGCTTTTTTAATTATTCGTTTGCTCTTTATGTCACCTTTTAAGTCACAAGAGACACTAAATGTCAATTAGTGAACGTTTTCCAGAAACAGTCCTTCGTTTAGCTTGCGTGGCTAGCAGCAATTTTCGCCTGGATTTTGAAGTAATTCTTCCTTGCGTATTTCAAAAATCTGGGGCAAATACTCTTGTAATCTTTGCGTTAATGCATAATTTTTCTGTGTAAAAGGCTATCCTAGCTTAGATAGCAATGCAGAAGCGCCAAGTTTCATGAGTGAAATCCTGAATAGCTCCGTTTTCTAAAATCAGCCAGTCTTCTATCACACAACCCTTTTGTGAGTACATAGCACTGTTTATGTGGGTCGAGAGAGCCGCTTGCAGTAAAACCCTTATAAGGGACAAAGGTTTGAACAGAGGCTCATGTGCCTTCGATGGTTGCTTCACCAAGAGGGTCGGCCGGAGTATGACTGAACAACAAAATACATGGTGTTTTCTAAATTCGAAAGTCTCCGGTCGCCAAAGTTAAAGGAATATTAGCTCTTTGTTAGAATTTAACTTTTAACAAAGGCTCCCACAATGCAACAGCCTCGATCTTTACCAGCTACCGCAAGTTTCTTGAACCCCTCTTTACGGGCAGCCACTTAACAGGGAAACCTTGTTAATTATTATTGGCAGTTTCCCTTGTCCCTGGGTAAAGACCTCACATTTTCCCTAAACCTAACACGCTTAATACGGACAACCGTTAATGCGGACAATGGACACTTGCTTCTTGCCCTATTGAAAGACTGTTACAAAAAATCAATCTCGTGTTGTTAATTAATGACATGTTATTGCCAGCATATCCTATAAAGGCATTGTGGCAAAGAATTGTGTTAACGAACGATACTATTTTTGTCGTTTTTGATATTTATCTTGTCAGTCATGCATTATGTTATACTAAAATTATAACGTGTTTACAATCCTCGCCAAAAGTCCTTGAAACACCTATGCACTTGCCTTTCCCTCTGCAATGTTAAGATGTGATTACAATGTTACGTGGCTACAACAACATTGCAGAAGGGAAGAGGAGGCGGGGGGGATGGGGACAAAGGTAGTAGAATTTTCCAAAGTGTTTGAAGGTTTTTGTCTGAGATTGTAGCTTACCAGAGGGCGAGAAAGTAATAGGCCTAGGTGAGATGTAAAATAGTATATAGAGCATCAATAATTTAGTTTTCTTTAATGGTCAGTGTGACCATGTTCCGGTACATACAGAGGTCAGCGACAAGTAATGACCAGGGGTCAATTTGATAAAACTCCTGAAGCGAATAGTGTAATTTACAAGTGTAGCTATCGTTTTCAGACTCAAAAACAATGGCTACAGTTGTAAATTAAACGTTTTATTAAATTGAACCTAAATTTAAAATGGGTTTTGATGAGGCTGTCTTATTTCATGAACCATTTGTTTCATGAAGATACGGTAACTAACTCATTTTTGCAGGGTGATGCACACCAACAAAATTGAGCAGCTTCCAGCTGGGATCTTCTCCGATCTATCTGAACTAAGAGAGTTGTAAGTTTTTTTCTCTCTTTGTTGCTAGCGTTCAAGACTAAAACAGTAGGATTGTTCAACCACGTATACATACGATTCCGTACGAGTAACCTACGCGGCTAGCATACAAGCAACATTAAGATACTAACATCACCCAAAAGCGTTGTAGGATACTGTAGCTGACGCCTTTTCCAGTAATAGGGTTGGTTCCATCAAAATACTCAAATGTCTCATTTTACTAATCGCACCATCCCGTGTGACACACGAGCGCAATATAATTTTTGCAAGAACGCCGTGCAAAGCATACAAACTGGCATCGGAAATTGCCCGCTTTAAGGGACATGAACATATTCCCTTTTGTCATCATTGTCCCTGTTTGAACCGACTACAAATGTGATCACTATGGACGTGATTCTGGTTATTTCCCCCGCAGGGATTTCGCCCAGAGGCGAAATCCCGAGGAGGCACCCAAGTAAGTCGCGCGTATATTAAGGACAGTACTTACAGTTCAAATATACAGTCAGTATACGAGAAAAAATCTCGATTTGCTCGAACTGGAGCCGCGAGAAATCGGTAGGTAATGATGACGTTTCTATTGTTTGCGCCCGCAAGTACGAAATGGTTAGGATGACGTAAAGACAGAAAATCCCGAAGGGACCGCTCAGGTACTTTTTGTGACATTTATTGTGCAGTCACACTTCGATACTCTTTTGCGTTACGCAGTGACATTCTGTGGAGCATTTGTTTTGAAGTGTTATGGACCAAAATACACTCGTTAAGCGCAGGGGAGGTTATAAGGTGCGTCTAAGTGTGTATATATAAACACTTGGAGAGTTTGCCAGGCACGAGTTCACAAATCTTTGATTTATATTGGAAACCTTGCCAGACACTCTTTCCCTCTCCTTGACCGGAATAAGACTCAGCCCCAAACAAGCAAGAAGAGTGAACAACGGCTAGCTTATCACTAGCAGACTGTGATGGACATTTACAGAAATTCGCCGACAATCAAATTCTGTGCTGACTTATTCCCTGCTCACAGATGTCCTTCCGTTATAAAGTTTCAAATGAGACTAGAATGCGCTAGCGTGAATCGATCAAACGTCCTTTTAATTTCGAAGGCTTACTTTCTGGCAAATAAAATGAACTGAATGTAAAAAGGCAAAGAGAAACAGCGAAAAATTCAACTTCTAATTAAATCTTTTCTTATGGTTTAGAATAAACTATTCTCGAAACTGGGAATGTTTTGATCAAAGCAGTGTAAATCGAGCTGAAACTGTGCTTGGAGCCTTGCGTTTCCTTTATTTATCTCACCTATTGTATGGAATATGTGTGAAAATCTTCATTATGAATCGGTATATTTCAAAGAGCTACACAACAAGCAAGAATACTATTGACCGACAATATACAGAACGGGGGCAGCTGTAGTGTCAACTGTTACTACAGTCGAACCTCGCTATTTGGAACTTTTTTTCCATTTCCCTTGGGACTTCGAAATAGCGGAGTTTGACGTAATATATCAAACATGGGCTGTGTTTTCACTAGGACAATTTTAACTAGATAAAGCCGGAAAAGTCCGGAAATACAGTGAAAACACCTCGTCTTGGTTTTAGCTAGTTAAAAATGCAAGCTGTTTTCACAAGCAAAAACAAGGGATTTTCTCGCCTTTACGAGCGGAAATTCACGCAGAGTTATACTGCTAACTTGTCTTGATAAACGCTGTAGCCAATCGGGTCGCGCGTAGTGACAGACGCCTGCCAAATAATCCGGTAATATTATTTTCCAGAGGCTATTGCTTCTTGGTTGAGCTTGAGAAATTCAACATGGCAGACAATTCCAACAGTCATTTCTTTCGATTTACAATCGCACCGACCCCACTGCATTGTCTATTTCTTCGGCCAGATCCTTAAACCAGAATTGTGTTCTTGGATAAACCCACATAGTCTTGCGCTTGTCCCAGTTATGGCACTGAATATTGTTTCGTTGTTGCATTGACAGAATTAAAAGATTTCGTCGCATCTTCCTCATTTGTAAGGACATAAGCCTCATTTGCTGAATAAAACTCCTTCTCCGTCGCAAAAATACAGCGAAAATAATCACACGAGAAGTCATTACAAGCATTTCGTCCCCTTTCATTTATTATTATGGCGCGCTTTTGCAATTTGAATCCTCTGAGTTAGTGGCTTAGATTGCCACAGTGAAAACAGTTGTCACGTTTAACTAGTAAAACTCGGTTTGTAAACAAATCCTAGAAAGAATGTTCAGCTAGTTAATCGCCCTAGTGAAAACACAACCATGAGATGCAGTGTTTCATCACCAGATGAAACACCGAGAAGAGAGTTGAAAATACGACGCGCAGCGGAGTATTTTTGACGAACTTCGAGGTGTTTCATCTGGTGATGAAACACTGTTTCGAATGTTTGATATTTCTTCTCAAACAAAATCATTTTTGAAGGAGAAATTAAGGATGCAAAAATGAGCAGTTTTTCATCCGATTTCCAAACACTCATTAAACATTAATTTCCTTTGAATTTTCTTTATGAATTATTAATGAGTTTGAGAATGTAGTTGTAAACATTGTAGTGAAAGTGCTTTTGATAAATCTCATGACGAAGAGATGTCGGAGATGTCGGGGAAATCAGGGAAAGGAGGGTGGAAAATTACCGCCACCAGCGACAAAAAATAATGGCAAATGCAATTAGTTGATGAAGATGTTTGTGCTTTTTTACTGGCACTGAAGAAAGAGACGAGTCTACAAACAACTACACAGTCATCCCATTTCTGAGTATAATGCCATGCATAAATATTTTATTCCTTTTATTCCTCTTCATGATTGTTTAAGCCACATCAAGAGATACATCGTGTACACGTGTACATATTTCTATCTAAAGTATTGCCGTTTTTCGTTAGTTTTCGAGATCACGAAAAATTTAAGAAATAACGAAGAAAATGCTTAGATAATACAGCCCAAATGAGCTGCGAGGAGATAGTTAAAATAAATAGAAGTGTTTCTCTTTAAATAAAAAAGCAACGCTTGAAGCAAACAGCAAAGCTGTTGTGGATTTCTCTTCTTATATGGATGGAAAAATACGGATATTATATATTTAATATTAGATATGACATGGGTGTATATTACATATGAGATATGAAGCACTTGGAAAGTTTAAAGATCACTTAAGTAAAGTTACAAGAAGATCGCCCATCTCCTGAAACTCCATGCGGGAGCCTGTCAAATTTGCGGGTCCCCGCGCGAGTTAATAACGTTGAGAGTGGCTCAATTCTTGCTAAAAATAGCGGAATTAGCCATGGATCCGCGTGGACTCGGCGCTTGCGATTTCTACTCCGATTATGCCTCCAGTACAAATCAGTAAAAAACAAATAGGTGTGGGTAATACGTATTTTAAAGTCTAAAATCATAACAAGCTAGAAGGTCGATTTTAATGGGAAAGCGCCGTTAACGGCGCATTCATGGAATATTAGTGGGGATTATAATTAGGTAAGCTGTCAACTCCTATTGTTTTGGACTAAGGCTCAAGTTTACAAAGAGAGTCTATCTTTTTGTCGAGGGTCGAGGGTCGAGGGTTCCATGTCGAGGGCGAGGATACCATGTCGAGGGTCGAGGGTAACATTTTTTTCCAATTTTTTTTTTTGGAAAAGGTAATAATCGATGCAATCAATGTCATTAAAACAAATAAGAAGAATTTAAAAAACAAATGACGCGTGAACATCTGAAGTCTGTCTTTTGCGGAATTTTTTTTTAAATATTCGTATAGTGTACACTCTTTTTGTCTTTTTTTGAAAGTTCGCATAATCGGTCTGCTTCGATCTGATCGCTGTTCGTGAATAAAAGCTCCCCTTTTCGGTCAAAATAGGAAATAATCGCTGAAGCCGTTGTGAAGAAAGTTTTTGCGCAGACACCTCTGATTTCTGTTTGAAATGCACACTGGGGATAAAGATGTGTACCAAATTAGTTTCGCCCCATGACTTCCTATTGTCCCAGTGCCGCCATCAACTGCGCCGATAAGTGTTGGTTTTGCGTTCCTTTTGTGTTTCAGGGTGTTTCAAATTTCTGCAGTGATACACTTTTTAAGCTGCAGAACATAACGTTGGTAATTAAAGGAGTTTATTATTGCGGCGCGACTCGGGCGATAGCATCAACCATCTAAATTATCACTCTAGCTACACACCTACGTACCTAGGTCACGATTTCCGGTGTCGGTGATTATCGTTAGTTTCTACTGAAAGCACGATAATTCGGTCGCATACAGTGGGATAGCTTAAAAAACAAGAATCGGTGAAATATCCATCTTCAAACTACCCCACTGAACAGCCAAGCAAGGCAGAGAAGAGGCAGCGGTGACTGAAAAATAAGCTGCGAAGCAGGGGCACCCAACCACGGTTACCTCCTTAATGCATTGAAAACACTTTTTCGCTTATCCAGAGTACTTTCAAATCTCTAGAAATGCATTCTAAGCGGCGCTATAAAAGTTGTATCTGTCAGGTCGTCCTAGGGCAACTTGAATCTTTTCGAAATCACTTAGGGCCTCAGTATTATTTTCCCAAAAATTTTAGATGCAATTTTAGGTTTTAGGAAAGTGAGAATTTTTCTGATTCCTCTCTCCATCGCATTTTCTAATCCGAAAATTTTAGATTTCCTTTTTGTACGAAAAATAGGCTAAGTTGGGGACTGAAATGTGAAAAACTAAACTTTAGAGAATCGTAGGGAATTAATTAGATAAGCTACAAAAACTGTACATGAATGGAACGGCCATCTAGAAATTTTTAGCCTTCCTCAAGTAATAGAAAATTGTAGTCAACTTTTGCTTCTCCGAACAGATATTTTACAGAAAACAGTCGTCCGGTGCCCCTGCCTAAGCTCTATGACAGTTTTTTTTAGGCACAATCTGTCTACCTTCACAGGAAGGGAAAAGGTTCTTTACTTTTAAGCGAATACGAATGTCCACGTACTATTTTAATTAAACAACAACAACAACAACATCACATTTTCTTTATGGATGTCCAGCAGCTTTTCTCTATTCCACCCCCCACCCCCCCCCCCCCCCTCCCACCCAACAACTAGAAGATGTTCACGCGCCATTTGTTTTTTTAAATTCTTCTTATTTGTTTTAATGACATTGATTGCATCGATTATTACCTTTTCCAAAAAAAAAAAAAAATTGGAAAAAAATGTTACCCTCGACCCTCGACATGATACCCTCGCCCTCGACATGGAACCCTCGACCCTCGACCCTCGACAAAGACAAAAAGATAGACTCTTACAAAGAGACTCTGAAACATGTTCATCAGCTGTCGACACTTTCAATTTTCATTAGATTTCTTTCATCCCTCTCTTTAATTCTAAGCGTTAACAAGGTGAGATTAATAATCCTTGGTCGACTTCTGTCACGTTGGCAGCATATTAAGCATATATCGACAATAAGTATTATGCAATGGTTTCGTCTGACTGTCGCAAACCGGAGAAATGTAAAAAAATTTCAAAAAGCGCTCAGTTTCCTTGTAGAATTGCGTGAATATCATCACACATATATCTATAACCTAGTTAAGTCAACAACTTCGCTGGTTATGCACATAATTTCTGTAGCAAAGGCGTTAAAAAATATATCACATATTTACATAAGTTACACAGTTCCTAAAAAGTAGAAAAGAAGGATGCACGAGAAGTTTCCCTCCTTGCACAGGGGAAGTTATAAGGCTAACCCGGGGGGGGTACTCCCTTATAACGGCTTAATGGGGACGTGCGGCCAACCTTACACAGGGTATGGTTTCGGGTTAAATGTATTAAACAGGGTATCAAAAATCGGAATTCTTTCTTAAACAGGGTAGGAAAATCAGCGATTTTTTTCTTAAACAGGGTCAGGGTATGAGGGGCCAGGCCGCACCTCCCCACCCAAGGATATATCGAGTACCCCCCCCCCCCCCCGGGAGGCTAACCTACTAAAAATGGCCGAACTAGACGGCGAAAGAGATTTCTTTCAAGGCTTAATTTTAATCGCGTAGCCCATTTTCGACGTTCACGAAGTTTCCGCAATGATTTGAAAGGTGGTTTCTCCTTGTGTTGAAGAAAGTAGACTTTTGGTATGATCATGATGCGGCTTGCGCAAGAAAAAGAGATGCCCGTTTGACCACCTCAATAAGAAAGCGTTTGATTGATCGAATTCCGAAATAATGACACTGCACCACTTAGATGAAACATTGGCCTCAACTATAATTTCTCAAGACATTCTGGATTGTAAATGAAAGCCAATAATTAGTGATTTTCAGCGTCTTTTTCAGTAAGTCTTATTCCAATTGACGTATTACAAAAGGTTGAAAGACATCGGACAACTTATTCCTGCACAAGGTCAATCGAGCGCACAGTAAAATTAGTCAGGATGGTGAAAAGGTCGACCAGCTTAGGACGTTTTCCTGGGATTGACCTCAGGCATTTCTTAGCCACTTCCTTCAGGACTGGTGGAATTTCTAGCTTAGCGTCTTTAAATAAACGAGTGACCAGATAGCCAAACGAAAACACGTCGCTAGCGATGGACTATGGGATGCCTTTCACCGCGATGTATTTCCGGTGCGATGTGCGGAAATTTGTTCATCGATTTGTCAATGTTCACCTTGGGTTTACGTAACCTGGCTTTAACAATCTTGCAGCTTTTTCCAAAATCGATAATTACGGGCTTGTTTTCCGATCCGTCAATGACAACATCATTACTCTTCATATCGTTGTGCAAGAAACCTCTTTCACGGATGAACATTAGAATTTCGCATGTTTGCTTTAAGACTGACTTGCGCACATGGCAACATCTTGAGTTCCTTTTTCCGGAGCGCTTTCACTACGCAAAGCGTGGAACTGGAGAACCAGATAAAATGGTGCCCGATCTGTGGAAACACCAAACAGAAGAGGGATTCCCCAGTGGTCTCCAATTCCAGTGATTGCCGATGCTTCTCGCCACACTTCCTCTCTTGTCTTCTTAGGGGATTCAATTATTTTCATTTCTTTAGCAACAACGCGGTATTCATTGTGGTATAGGGCGATGTAGCAGTTCCCGAAGGTTCCGTTTCCAATTTTTTGGCTTTTCTCCACTTTCAGCAAAGACCTGTTGATCTCCTTAAACGCAAGAGCATCTGCGTTCTTGCCAATGCTATTTTTTCTGAAGCTAACTTCGATTTGTTTCCGTGAAATTTTTGCGGCCGGCACGTATTTCTCTTCGGTATGACCTCTCCGTTTTAACTTCGAATGTGATAAATTGACCATGACCTTGCCTCTGGAAAAAGTATTTGCCTCTGGAGATAGTTTGTTGGCCTCGATGCGTTTCTTGTTTGCGGGCAGTGGTTCTGCCACCTTCTCACTTTCTGATTCGCGAACCTTTTCATTCTCCTCTCCCTCTTCTGGCATCTTCTGTAGGTCTGGTCCACGATTCTTCTCATCATATTTCTCCTCTTGTGGCAACTCCTCTCTTTCTGGTACACGAAAGTTCTCATTCTTCAATCCTTCCTCCCATTTTCTCCTCTGCCATGCCTTATTTTGCTTTCTTTTCTCTCGTTTTGAATGCGCTCTTGAACGATACTTTCCATCCCTTACTCGGAATACTCGCTCTCCTTTTTTGCACGACTCCTCTCGCTCTTTTGAGTCCATGTTTCCATTCACGGGAAAAGACTTCCGTTTCGGAAGATAGCACATGGTACGTAAGAATTGGTCTCTAAATAGAACAGAATCCATTGTTTCAAGAACACCCGTACTTAACCCACATATTAAAAGTAAATTCCTATTTCCTGTCCTCACACATTTCCCTCTTAAATGGTTAGGAGAAGTTATTCTATATCAAGCGCTGTGTGATCACGTCCTTTATTGTCATAACCTATGTGACTGACAAGGAATGTTCCTCGACAAATTTCAACCTTGCTACGACATGGATTATATCTCTATTGGGGAAGGGAAATATCTCTCACGTCACACAAGAAGCTTGAAATGACCAAAAAGGCTTCTTCGTGTTTCGCGGTGATTTACAACATATATTTTTTCCTTAATATCTTTTCATATTCTCAAATCATTAATTCTTATCTTAAATCGTGAAAAAAAAAAAAAAAAAAACCTGGAAAGTTCATGCGAGTTATGAAGTAATGATTCTTTATAATTGGATTAAACACCTCGCAGCCAATCGCTGGCGTCCTTGCAAACGGTGCATGTTGACTCTACTATTCACTAAAGTGTAAGTTGAAGAGAGCATAAAACACTAACCTTGGAAGACAATATATATAGTATCTATGGGATGGTGTAGTCATTGCTGAAAATAGAACATCAACTTTTTTCTACCAAATTAAATGCAACTTCTTCATACAACTTTAGTAAAACCACAAAAGCAAATGTTACTTTATATAGACACTAACTAAACAGACATGCTATTTAAATCTACTAAATAATGTTTTTATCTGTGAAAGGAAATTGAAAAGCCTAATATATGAATTTTATATGTATTTCAGTGATTTTGTGCTTAATTTGTAGCAAGTTAATGTTTGCCTGCGTGCAGACGTCTCCTATTTCCTTTGTTGCACGCGGAAAAGAGACGTCTGCGTAACGCCGTCGCTAATCGTGTTCCAGCGTCCTGCTGGGTTCCCAAGATCTTGGGAACACGCTGTGATAGGCTGACACACAGTGCGCATTGTTTGACTTAACGCTGATTGGTTGTTATCGAATGTGGTCTGATAATGTATGCGGTGATTTAAATGATTTATGTAAACGGGGTTTTCTAACTAAAACAAATCAAAACATGTGCGATTGTGTGCTGGGTTTTTCGTCGATCGAAAAGCAGAGCGATCGAAATCTTGTGCGGGGACGCGGAAAATTTAACGTGTACGAGGAAATTATTTCTTTACAATTTACTGTGCATGACACATCACATCATGTTTGTAAACAGTGTCTGAGAAAACTACAAAAGCGGCGTGGACTTCGCACCAGGCAGGCATTTCAGAGAAAGCCAGCCAAAGAAACTAAAATCTTTATTTAGCCGTAACAAACAGAGGTCAAGAAAATTTAAACACTTTACAACTGCATCTGAAATCAAGTCCTATCGGGAACACCCACAGAAGCATAAACCACAGGAAATGATTACTCAGTATGCATGTAACAAACCTGCTTCATGACCTCTAAATGGAAGACTTAGCGCGGCAAAAATGAGATTTACTCAGTCAAAGGTTAGAATGGTACATGCTCTGTGTAGTGCTAGTAATCTTCGTGCGAGAGAGAAAAGAAGAAAAACCTCTGTTCAAGCAGACTCTCAAGGTCACGTTTCGCCCGTATCACGAGCTTATGATGTTTTGTTTGGCCTTTCAACTCTTATTTCTAACCGGATATTATTTCACAATTTATGCGAAATAGAATACCCTGCCAGCGGGACGCTGGAACACGATTAGCGACGGCGTTACGCAGACGTCCCTTTTCCGCGTGCAACAAAGGAAATAGGAGACGTCTGCACGCAGGCAAGTTAATGTTAGTTAACAAATCAGTAGCTGCTTTTACCAGCAGAAAATCAAGTTTGCACTCAACAAAACAGCTTTTAAATCTGTTCAATCTTTGCTGAAAGTAGGGCATAAAGATTAAAATGATACAGTTTAATGGACACTTACTGGTCTACTCTGTGATTGGTCATTATCTTTTAATACATATGGTGGCTCCTAAAAGAGCCGTTTGTTTTTTGTCAACTGCAGTCAATGCAATGTCAAACTCCCTGGTTTGACCTGCAGGATTTTATTTTTCATTCGGTTCTTCATTGGAATTTTAGCTGGACATCAATGCCATGTCTTTTGCCTAAAAACTTTAAAAAGAGCAAACAACATTACTTTTGAGACAATAACTTATGTGAAGGTGTTGTCCATGGTAAAATTGAAAAAAAGTTAGAATTCAATCTCATTCTTCCTATCATAAGCATCTTATTGAAAGCTTTGAGACAACTAATTCAGTCAAAACTGGGTTTCATCACCTCCGCAGTTTGGGCGTGCCCCCTGTTAACCTTAAGAGGGAGAGGAAACCCTAACAATAATATTGCCAACAGCATTTCCATTCTAATAACAACTGTCTTGTTGCAAGCTTTGAAAAAAATTATTTAAGCAAAAACTGGGTTCCATCACCTCCGCAGTTCGGGCGTGAGGCCTGTAAACCTTAGGAGGGAGAGGAAACCCTTAAAATAATAATTTTATTGTCAAAAGAGTTTCCATTCTTATAACAACTATCTTATTGAAACCTTTGAAAAAATTAATTCAGCGAAAACTGGGTTCCATCACCTTCGCAGTTTGGTCGTGCCGCCTGTAAACCTTAAAAGCGAGAGGAAACTCTTTCAATAATATTGTCAACAGCATTTCTATTCTAATAACAACTATCTTATTGAAAGCTTTGAAAAAAATTGATTAAGTGAAAACTGGGTTCCATCACCTCCGCAGTTTGGGCGTGCCGCCTGTAAACCTTAAGAGCGAGAGGAAACCCTTACAACCCTTACAATAACATTGTCAAAAGAGTTTCCATTCTAATAACAACTATCTTATTGAAACCTTTGAAAAAATTAATTCTGCAAAAACTAGGTTCCATCACCTCCGCAGTTTGGGTGTGCCACCTGTAAACCTTAAGAGGGAGAGGAAACCCTTACAATAATAATTGTATACAGCATTTCCATTCTAATAACAACTATGTTGTTGAAACCTTTGAAAAAATTAATTCAGGGAAAACTGGGTTCCATCACCCCCTGCAGTTTGGGCGTGCCACCTGCAAACCTTAAGAGGGAGAGGAAACCCTTACAATAAAATTGTCAACAGCATTTCCATTCTAATAACAACTATGTTGTTGAAACCTTTGAAAAAATTAATTCAGGGAAAACTGGGTTCCATCACCCCCGCAGTTTGGGCGTGCCACCTGTAAACCTTAAGAGGGAGAGGAAACCCTTACAATAATATTGTCAAAAGAGTTTTCATTCTTATAACAACTATCTTGAAACCTTTGAAAAAATTAATTCAGCAAAAACTGGCTTCCCTCACCTCCGCAGTTTGGGCATACCGCCGGTAAACCTTCAGAGGGACAGGAAACCCTTACAATAATATTGTCAACAGCATTTCCATTCTAATAACAAGTATCTTATTGAAAGATTTGAAGAAATTAATTCAGAACAATAATATTGTCAAAAGCAGTTTCTTTCACAGTTCAAGAACAGTATCTCATGGAAAATTCCATCTACAATCTACAATGGTGATATTTATACGGATTACTTATTTTCGTTGTGTAAACCGATAAAGAAGTCTCTGGCGATGACTCCCCATGTCATAAAAACTCCAATGAAAGTGGGGAATTCCACTGTCTGCAGGGTTGTCTATGAAATCAATGACTGCCAAGATCACACCAATGCCACAACTAGCACAACCTTCCCCAAAAATTGGCTGTTTGGGCATTCCAAACCGCTGAATTGGAAAGGTGATATTCCATTGGGTTTCTGATACAGCCTTCAGCAGATTGTCAGCCAATTCAATGATGTTGGTAGGAGCACTCTGTTTTAAGCCATCATCATAGAATGCTTGCTGCTCTGCCATATTTAGGCGAAGGAGACCCCAGTGTTTTCCATTTACGTGGGTTGGAGTAAGGGTCCATACAACATCACCAAGATCCATTCTTGAAAGGTAGGGCTTCAACTTTGTTTATAGAAATTGCACATTTCTTGTTAAAGCCCAGGTTTGTGTAAATGCCGGTAGATACAAGGAATGGAAATTTTTTCGCATGGGTTCTTCACTGTACCTCAAACATGCAGCATCAATCAAAAAGCGACTAATGTACCTCTCAGCAGCTAAGGTTGAAAAGTCTTCAGCATCAACCATGACATCACCAACTCTAAAGATTTCTTCTTGAGGTTCACTGTCAAAAAGGAAAGCCCTAATTTCATTAATTTGATGACGGGTTAATGTGGTGCTTGTAGTTTTCATCCAATATTCCTCTTCTTGGACTCTAAACTTAATGGAGGAATCTTTTGATGCTTTCATCCAAATGTCTAGAGCTCTGCTGTCAAAGACCCCAAGACCTCCAAACTTGACTGCAGCATCAAAATCCTCATCATCACTGGTTTCTCCAGTTGCCGCATCCATCAGTCTATAACCCTTACTGATCGCTGATTCTGAGGGCTTGACTGGGGACTGCAGAGGATTGTTAAGATGCCCAGGATCAACAACCAGCTCGATGTCATCGTCTGAAATTTGAATTACAGGCGGAAGATTAAGGGTAGCAAGTTGGCCTCTGGAACAATCATTTGCAGAACTAATTCGTAAATCATGAGTAAACAAAGGTTCTGATCCATGGTTGAGGAACAAAGGCAGTTTAGTATCCACTGTGACACTGGACGAAGGGCTGCAACTGGAATTTGAAGGGCTAGTGGCGGGGCTTGATGAGAGGCTTGTGGAAGAGCTGCTGACTGGGCCAGGGTTGCTGGAAGCTGGGCTGCTAGCTGGAATGGATTGTGGACTTTGTTGCTGTTCCAGCAAGGAAGTAAAACTGGTCAAAACTGTAGGAAAGAGCTGCTCCCACAGTGCATGATCATATTGATACATATAGGTAAACAGTCGGGTGATATTACCACTCGTTTTAAACCTTTGTCAAATTCATAAGAAAGAGCATCCTTGCCAAACATTTTGTTGAACAAGTCATTCATGGTGAAAATCCAGGCCATGTCATCTTTTGACCATGACACTTCTTTTTTTCTGGACCAACCGCAGCCTCAAAAATGGAATGGTTTACCTGACATAAAAAAAAAAGACATTGGCATTGGCAAAATAAGGGAACCAGACACAGTTAAAACAACAAAAACAAAAAAGATTTTAACAGACTGTGTTCAATAAGCTCTAAGCTTATACTGCAAGTTTTTATGCGGTTAGTTTTCGACTGCTCAAGAGGAAGAAGGGCAACATATTAATGTTATCTCACCCCATTCCAGGTAGAAAAAGATAAAGTGCATAGTAATGTTGTCATTGAATATAGTGTATGCTTTTTATGGGAATACACAACTCTCAGTTTTTTACATAACGTTGTCTCAACCAGGGAGAATACATTTGACTAGACATCTAAGGGACTGACATAAAAAGAATTTCCATTATATAATGTTTCTAGCTGGCAAACATTTTAGAAGATAATCACCATTTTCCATGCTCTCTATAGCTATTTTGAAGCAAAGCCGCAGGAACAGCAACTTTTCAGAAAAGAAATGTTGCAAAAATCTGTTGGACTTAATATAATGAAATAAAGTTGATTATTCAAAAAAGCCAACAACTTTAATACCAACAAGAACAAGTAATTAAACCAGACTTTGTCTTTTTCCCCAATGGATTCTAGTTTTCACACAATAAGATACATAATATTCAAGAACATGTACAGTGTAGCTCCCCAAAACTGATATTTTCCTAATATGGTATGCCTTGAACAATGACTTCAATACTAACTGTAAATTGGCATTTAAAATTTCAATAAAGACCTTTAGCATCAGGTTTTTCATGCGTGGGACACTGCAAACAGGTCTCAAATATGAGAACGTCAAGTGGTCTTCTGGTTGCGTTTGCAGTTTGCAGTTCAAGTTTGAAATTCAGGAAGGGCTTACAGCAGTAGGTGACTTACAGCAATGTTTTTGCCACTATAACAATAACATTATTGTTCAGCCTTACATTTAAAAGTACGAGGCAGCTTTCTACACCACCCTCTGATGTGCTAGTTAGAACTGGTGATAAACATAAATGTCTGCCTAAAGTTTAAAATCCAGTCAAAGTGAAACTGCAAATGGGTGACTGCAGACTGTAGTTTAGAGTTTGCAGTATCCCATGAACAACTGATCCTAAAGGTATTTTTAATAGCTATGGATGTTCTCCAACAGGAAATTATTTTGCTAACAATGAAAGCTCTCAAGCTTAAAGGATATTCAAAACAAGATTTAAAGTTCAAGGATTTTCCATTGACTCAACTTAGATTCAAGAGCTTTTAAGAGGGTAGCTAAAATTCAAGAGCTTTTCATATCTTTATGAACTCTATGCATCATCTGTGGTAATCACAAAATAATGTGAAAATGACATGATGAGCTTCCTAACCTTTCTGTAAAAAGAGTCGTTAGTTTAGTTCTAACAATATTTAAGTAGGTGACAATATTAGTTTTAAGTACTGTAGTGTTTAGATGTATGATAATATAAAAAAATAAAGTAATACAAAGTAAAATATAAAACTAACTTGATGTAGCATGACCATGCCTGTCATGGGAAGTAGCCTTTGAATATAACTGATGCTGTAATGAGTGTGCTGCCTCAAAGCCTTGATTTGAATACTCCCTCAAGCTGAGGTGGTTTCTAAACAGCATGCTGGCATGTTCAGTGGTGACGCAGCCATAATCACCAGTGCCCAGGTTGCAGCCAAACACTTCCCTTAAAAGGAATCCCAATTCTTTGCACTAAAAGAAAAAAGAGGCATATTTCCATGGGTGTTAAACAGTTGTCAAAATCAACATTGCAGACTGTGCAGTTAAACTGACAAAATTATACCCTGCAAAAACCCTGTGAGAGCCCTGTAAAATCCTGTTTCCAGCCCTGTTTGCGTTATTTCAGGGCTGTAAACTGGCTGTAACAGGGCTGTGACACAGCTGCAACTTACTTGAGTTAAAACAAGTGGAGCAGTGACAGGGCTGTAAAAGTGTACATAGTTAAGTATAACAAGCCTGTTACATGGCTGTGAAAATATCCAGTTACTGTAACAGGGTTAAGACAGGGCTACCTAGTAATGCAGAAGAACTAGGACAGGGATGCAGAATGGCTGTGTTAGGTACATTTGACAGTAACCGGGTTCCTGCAGAACTGTGAGATGTCCATTTCTGTTCACACAATGGATAATAATCAAAGGGCAGTAACAATGTAGCCAAGTACGGTAAACTCCATAAATCATGAAAGATGGCAATATTTTTCAAAGTCTAAAAGTGTTAAAAGGAGCGAGGGTCAGTTAGATCATTAATACAAATAAAACGAAAAAGAACTTGGTGAAAATGGTATCGCTAAATCATCAAACACGATCACTGTACACCTTTTAGTATGCTGTTTTTGGTTTTGTTTGGATTTGCTTCGTTTTTTCTTTTCTTTTTTTTTTCATTGACACTTACTTTAATTAACTACCGATTTTGTGGCTACCTTTGTAGTTTGAGGTTGGTTTCTTTATAAGACTTTTATCTCATGTTAAAAACGAAGACCTTCTTATGATCAGCTTACCATTTTTACAAACACCTATTTCATCAGCTCCTGTTCTTCCCGTTCTTTTAAATGAAAAAAAACCGCTGCAACTTACTTAATTTTTTACAATGTACAAAAAATGAAAGACTTTCAGATCACTTCAATTTGTTTTCCTGCGTGAGAGACCTGTGCAAGCATGGAATTAAATTCTTTCCTTAGAGATCGAGGGGACTTCAATATTTTCATTCCGTGACAGACACGCCATTGGTAATTCCCTGGAGAAATCCAAGACTTTAATCTTATTGGTCAGCACTTTTACCGGAAGATCGCATTACACATCTCCATTCCTGAAAGGACTTACGATCATTTGAATGAAAAGCGAAAATATTCAAACGCTTTCTGCATCTAGTTTAGATTTAGAAAGGCTGTAGAGCGTTTTTTGCTGCTTTTGAAGCAGAGAGTGAAAAAGTATTAGCAAAAAAATAACTGTGCTTTGACCAGCTCTCAACGAATGGGAAACAGATCGATATAGTGGACAGGAAACATTCCGCGACACTTGCAAGATTCAAAGATTGTTTGCCCTGCCTAGTAATAATGCGAGTTCATTTCGTACATCATTAAACAATTCAGCAACAACTGAAACACAAATGGATTGGCTCTTTTCATGAGGAAATGAAACATGTTGTGGATCATTAAGGAAAGACGATCGAGGTAAGCGATTTCAAATTAAGCTTGTTACAACGAACAAAACAACTATAAACTGTCAACCTCGGAACCGTTGTTACAATGGAACAATTCCGTGTTTCATCTCATATAATTGCGGACAAAAATCGTTTTTTTTTTGTTTTTTGGGACAGTTATTATAAAGTCGGCATTTTGACGTGCTAGTTGTACATTAAATCGAGCAAAGCAAGCAAGTGTTTACAAGCCAGATCAGACTGTTGCCTACAGTTTAAATTTTGTTCTGTTTATATTTTTACACACTGTAACGTCGGCACGTGAAAAATAAAGTAACGTTAAGTTCTTAATTGACTGTATTTACTGTTTTCCTTTATCGAAAGTGTCCTTTCAATGTATGTTTGTTGAAATGCATTGCTTTTGTTACTTAAGTGACTAAACGGACTAAACCAGCCGTTGGTGGTTCAACTTTGAAGTTTTTTGTGGCGCAAATCGTTCCTTTGCTTCAGGAATTTTCATGAGTTCAAATATGCCTAAAAAAGATTAAGTTCATCTTTAATAGATGTGAAGTTATAAAAAATTATGTTCTGATAGTACTATAATTCTAATGTATAGAAGTTAAACGGTTGCTGTCTAAAGTGTATATTGTGTGAGAGGGAGTATCACAACATTGGCAACTGGTAAAAAAACAGCCTTGTTAACTGCCAATTAACAAGTTGTAACAGGGTTGTAATGCATGAAACCTGTACCAAGGCTGTTAAAGGAATGCCACAGTGTAAAAACAGTCTTGCTAACTGTGCCAATTCACGAGCTGTGGCAGGGATGTCCATTACAGGGTGGAAACAGAGTTGTAACATGGCTGTTACAGGGTGTCTACCAAGAAATTTTGACTTAAATGTGACAGGGCTGTTCCAAGGCTGCTACAGTGTAGAAACAGCCTTGCTAACTGTGCCAAATGACGAGCTGTAACAGGGTTGTCACAGGTTAGTTTTTCAACCCTGTTCCAGTGATGCTACAGAGCTGTTATCTGGGTAGAAATTTTGTTAAGGAGGGTCTAAAATACAGGTAACTTTTCCACACTGTCAGAGTACAGTTCACCATGATACAGACAAATGAATAGTATTAAAAGTGTTTGCAAGCCCTAAACTCTTAACAAAATGCTCCATTAGATAGAGGGGAATCTGTGTGGTTTGGCAATTCATCTATGGAGCAGTGACATGTACCTATTACCTGGGGAATGTGACCTGTACTTTGT
Source organism: Porites cylindrica (assembly GCA_964035525.1). Lineage (NCBI taxonomy): Eukaryota > Metazoa > Cnidaria > Anthozoa > Scleractinia > Poritidae > Porites > Porites cylindrica. The sequence continues at coordinate 45,162,591 of OZ037775.1, forward strand.
GAATATCTTAAAAATTTTAGGAGAGATAAATATGATTTTACTTTTAAAATAATAATGTATGTGCCTCATTCTAAAATCAAACTTGAAGTATTGTTTAAAAGACCAGCCTGAGTGTATTTCCAGGTTCTGATTATACATGACTGCAAATTTTTTGAACAGCGTCAAAATCTCTGATATAGATCTTGTACTAATATTTAGATCTGTTTTTTTTTTTAATCTAAAAAATTGGATGTAAAGGTTTGCCGTACCTTTGTCAGATAGACACTGATTAAGCATTTCTTTCTTTCCTTCTTTTTTGTTTTTGAATGTCAGTTACAGTGACTGGAAATTATTTTTGAATTTCTCGTCATGCAATGGCTTTTAATTGTTGTGCAGTCTCTGGTAAAAGATTTACAAGAAAATCCACTACAGTTGTATTTAACCTTCTTGTCTAAATTTATTATTGTGATAGTTTTAGACACTATGCATTTTCCATTAAGAGGACTTCATTTCCAAATGGTACTTTGGGCAATTCCACATGAGAGGTGAAAAATCAATCATTTTTAAAAGAAGGATATTGGAATTAATTTCTGTGCCATTAAAGAGAAGACACATTGTACATACATTGTACATACATTGTACATACATGTCATTTCTGTTTTCGCCCTTATGCACTCCGCAGGCGATCTACTACTCAATAGGTCATATAAACAAGGAAAACATGGGACCCACAGGTGCAAGTTAAGGAACAATTTGTCAAAATATCAAAATTAATGCAGCCGACTGAAACTGAGGTATAATTAGAGCATAAGCCTTTTTTTCACATGAGAAAAAAATTTGATGGTTTTCGATAATTTTTCCCCATTTTTGGTTAGTAGAAAATATCTACGTAGATGAGTAATGTCCGTAACAAAATTTCACTTCTTTCTTTGTGTCAGACAGGATTTCACCCTTTAATCAATTGAAAATAACTTGTCCTACTCCTTGGATTTGTTAGTAACATCATTTGTCTGATAAGCTTTTTATTTCTAGTAGGCTTTTTAATCATAGAAACTATTTCAAAGATAGGTAATGTCTGTAGCCGTGTAGCATCTTAATGAGACTTCCTTTGCTTTTTAATTTCTTTAAACCTTTTTTTTCAATGTTTTGCTGTTTTGGAACAGCAAATGGGCCAGCACTGTCTAGGGTGACGGGGCCATAAAACACACAAGAGATGTGAACATCATCAACGTCATCCCGCCTGGGCCAGTCAAAACTCTTTGCACCCACTCGATGGAGGAACTCGAATCTTACAAAGCTATCAGCTTGACTGTGAGCGCATGTCCAATGTAGTAAGTTTCCACATATTCAACAGCATAATACTGCTCAGGTAGGATGCCTTCTGGTGGGATTGGGTCACAGTAGCTTTCTTTGATGCAATTCCAACATCATGAGTTTCCTGAAATCTGAGATGCTGGCATCACTGATTATCTCACCATAACCAACCCTGCAAGCATCTTGCATACAAGCAAGTGAACACTCCACAGTCATAGTCATTGGTCTGTTCAGGAACATCTCCTTTTTTGTTCACTATAAGCTTGCACTGATTCAGGTCTACATTGCTGTTGATCTCTTTGAGAAGGCCACACATCTTAGAAATAGCATCAAGACTTGTATGTTTAATGTGGTTACTTGGCACACTGTCTAAGACAACAACAGATTTCTCCTTTGGCAGAACTGCTAGAAGAGTCCACTGCTCAGGCTCTGGGGTATTGCATGGCACAAGGACTACATCCTGAGGCAGAAGTGGATTTCTCCCTTTCAACAAGCGATGCACTGGTAGTGAACCAACTGCTCTCTCAAACAACTCCTATGGCAAGGTTTCAACTGCCAAAGTGTTGTTAGCTGCACAAGTCACTTGAATTATATAAGCCTCAGGTATTCATCAATAATAAAGTTGGACAACCATTTATCTTGGCTTTTCCTCCCCCTGCCATTAAACCATTAAGATCATCATTTTGAATCGTACCACCTCCTTCAAAGCTAATTCAGCCATCAGAAACTGCATTTACTTGGCAGTGTAAATGATGTGGAAGGCTGAACAAAGCACATCCTTTGAATATATCGGTGATAGTAGCTTGTCAGGAAGGCCCTGCTTAACTTGGATATCTTTCTTCTCTGACATCTCTTCCTCGTCACTTGAACTTTTATTTGCATTGCTGGCTCTTTCTTTCGCATCTGGACCACCTGAACCTTTGTTTCCTGTCAAACCTTCTTCTTCACTCGAGTCACCCTCTTCATCATGACTTTTACTGTCTTCCTTACTGCTCTCACTTGAAACTTCTTTGTACGTGTGATGGCTGTTTCTTGAAGCACTGCTGAAAAAGTCTCCTTTCTCTTCACTGGTCTTGTCTTCATCAGCACTGCTGGTACTGTTGCTTCCCTTGCTTAGAGAGGAAGAGTCTTGATCATCACTATTATTTTGATCCAGGTCTTCATTTTCTGAACCAGAAAACTGGAAACCCATTTCAATCCAGGTACTCTGGTAAGAGTATGTACGGCAATGAATAAGGCCATTCCTGAGTGGTTCTAAGCTGTGAAATTTGGCAATACCTGGGATTACTGGTGCAACAGAGAAGAATTTCTTTAATCCAAGTAAGTCTGCAGTAGCTTCTAATTCTTTAGATCCAACAAAGGTCACCGCAACAGATGTGCTCAACTTATTTGCAACACTTGCACAAGAGCAAGCATCTTTGACTGCTCCCACCTTTCTTGTGGATACAGCATTCCAAACCATGCGCTTCACAGTTCCCCCGATACCATCAACAGCCCCTTTCCCGTGTGATGTGGCAGATTAGTTCCACTGGATGTTAAGACCTTGACCTTGAAGTAAATGGAGAACATGGGCAATGTACCTGTTCTTGAACTGCGAGCTTGGTCCATCTGAAAATATCCAAACTCAAGTTATGTTTGGGTGTCTCCCCTTCACAAGGTCGTTGACAACTTTGCACATGAACACGGCAACAGATGTTTTGTCATGCTTCAAATCATCTGAAACAATGACGTGAGATTCACAACAGCTGTTTTTGTCTTCAGACTTTGTCCAGATTACAACAGTGAACAGGGTAACTTGGTCTTGGCTCCAGTGTGCTGACTAAACTTCTCCCTGGTACTTGCAGCTGAAATTTTCAGCAAAATCAACTTGCACCACTGCCTCTTCCTCTGTCAGATGTTCTATCTTCTCTTTGAAAATTCTTGCCTGTTGCACTTTACAAAAACATCTTCTAAGAATGATGGCAGCTGAACTTCTAGATCTTCCAGTAAATCATCAACAGTACCCCCTTTCAGAACTTTCTGAATTTTCTTTACCCTTTTCATGCTTTTTCCTTTCTTTGCCTGCACCATTTGTTCCACATGCTCCCACTGATACCATGTTGCATGCTCATCAAGGTTTCCTGCACTTGACCTTATTTTTTGCAACAAGCTGGGGCATTTTGCACACTTTTTACATTTGCCAAGCATGCAAAGTTCTGACTCAGGGTTGCAAACAAAATTTTCTGCAAAACGTCCTGAGTACAGTGTAAAATCATCTATTTCTTTATGCAGGCTCTCACAAAGCATTTTGACAAACATCTCTAGGCATGTCAGCAGAAAGCAAGACATTCACTGGCCTTAAGGAGCAAAACTTATTAAAGCCAATCTCAGTGGTGGGGTTTTCTTTCATGAATATGCTATAACATTCCCTTAGGGACCACAACAAGTGCCTTTTCTGGATATGATGTTTTGTGTTGTTTTCCTGAACAGTGACAAAGTCTTTTCTGCCTGGTGCTTGGCGAGAGATGGAGTCAAGCTGAAAGAAATCTTTTAACAAGACTTACCGTCTCTTTTGGAAGACCCCTGTTACCTCTAGTGCACTTCTTTTTCCTAAGAAAACCTGAAGCATGTGCTAGTTTGAAAACCACAGCCTTTCGTTTTCTGGGGCTTTGGGGAAGCACTCTGCTGCTGACCTTACCAAGAGCCTTTCCTAGAGCTTGAAGTGTTTGGTAAGCTTGTGATACATCTTGGTCTTGGGAAGAGTTTTTTTGCTTTCTTCTCTTTTTGTCTTTGCCTGTATTTTCTGACTCTATCACGGGTGAGTTTCTTCCTTCTTGCAACGTCACTTGGACTAAGGGCTTGACCTTTTCTTTGCCCTCTTTTCCTTTCTTTGTCTTTGTTCTTATAGGTCTTATACCTCTCAACATCTACTTTGAGTCTTTTTCTAAAAGTTCTGGCCCTTTCAGCCCCTGTTTTGACATTTTTTTTTTTAGGAAAGACAACCATCTTGTTTATGTAACTTTCAGAGTACAATGAGATGTCATAATTTGATTAAAACTACTGGTCAGTGGTTTTCTTTCAAAGAATGTTCAGAGCATGCTCTGAAAAGGAATGCGCTGACCAGCTATAATTACAAAACAGCTTTTGTGTGCTTTTGTTTTCATTTAATTTTCAGGGCTTCTATTCATTGCTGATGGTAAATTTAACACATAAAAATAAATGAAACAAGAAGTTTTTTTAGCATCATAGTACACATAATATAATTTTCAAGAAAAAATTCACAGACAGTAATGTCCGTAACACTTGGTGTAATGTCCATAACACAGCCTTTTAGGGAACCAAAGCAGTTAAGATAGACCTCAGAGAAATTTAATGTGACTGAAGGACAACTTTGAGCATTTGCCAATAAAAAATATGCATTAAAGTGCTGTTTTGTATCAACCACATTGCACCATAATGACTTGCCTTTTGCACAATAAAAAAATACTCAGAGAACAAATTTTTAGCTCCCTCTGATTTTGACTGAAAGGCCTGTTACAGACATTACAGCTAAAACAACCGTCAATTTTAATCACGACTTTTAAGGCTCAGTTCCTGTGATTTATGAAACGTTTGAAGGAAACAAATTATACTGCATATTGTGAACAGGACAGGACATCAAAGTTAAAAAATGCTCTCTGAGTATAATGTCCGTAACGGTGGAATTGCCCCTTTACACTCTTACTAAAAGTGAAATACCTGACACATACCTGTTAATGTCAATGATGTCAATCAAATCTTTCTAATCTTCCTCGACGACAGTACTTCTAATAACTTCAGAAATGTCTTTCCAGTCGGTGTAAACCTGAAATCAAAATGAATAATAACGAAAAGCCCAAATTGCAATCTGAAATGAGGTGTTTTAAGTTAAGGGGAAACTGCCTATCTCAGTTTTTTTATAAGAGCATGCAGTGACCTTCCCTTGTGACCTGTGTTTTGTAACTGCCACTTGTTAAATTAAAGTTAAGAATTTTGTTCAAAAAAGCAAAATCAGCTTGACTAGTTTTAACTTAACGTGTCTGGATTTTGCCCCATATCTTACTTCTCATAAAACTGTTCAATGTGTCTTCCAATTAAGTAAAAAAAGACTTGATTATTTGATTACCTTTAAAAAAAATTAGTAGAACACTTCTGCTGCATAATCAGATAGTTGAGAAAGATCAGCATTGTACACCTTCTGCCCTTTCTTTCTTCGTTTCCCTTTAGCAACCGACCCACCAACACACTTCTCTGACAGCTCCACATATCTTTCCCCGATTTCACATAGCCTGCCCTGCCAGAATTCCAGTCTTCTTTGAACTTCTTTTCCAGTTTCTAAGGAAAACAGGTTAGGTAGTCACATCACAAAGTGTAAGGGGGGTATTCTTTTTAAGGGAGGACTATTATGCAAGAACACAAACCACTGGGTGTGCTTTACATGCTAAGGAACATTCACTCAGTTGGGATGCAGTAATCTGATGCAATAATGATGTACCCTTGATACACAATGGTCACGTCATGGGGTTATATTAATACTAACAGTGCTAGCTAGCCTATCACAACTTCCAGTGTAGATGGATGTTATAAATGCAGTCATTAATTCAAACTGTCTAGTTCATCTAGTTTATCTAGGGATATTGTGACCTTATTCAGGAGTGCCTCTTTAGCACTTTCTGGATCAGCAAAATATGACTTCAATTTGTCATGAAGCAAGGAGTTCCTGACAATCGTTTCAATGTTTGTGAGGAACTTACGTTCAGTAGAACCTTCAGGAAAAATAGTACAGAAAGAAACAAACAGGATTTAAATTCACAACTTAACCCATTCGCCCCTGAACCACCCCTAACCGCCCGTGCGGATCCAGGTCCTTTCTACCCATTGTGACGTCATCAGTTTTAACGGTCAAGGACAACTTTCTTCGCTAACTTGTGCAGAGTGAAGAGATCTTTCAAACCATACCAGAATGAGCACAATTTAGTCAAGGACACCGGAGAAACAAGCAAAAAACCACGTGACATTGACCTGAAAATCTCCATGAAAATCTTGTTCCATTACCCACCTACCTTTCCTTTCACCTAATCCTAAGATCCTAAAAGCTTTCCTAAAAACTCTTCCCACCAAAATGAAGCCTTCTAAATGCCCAGCAAGAGAAAAAAAAATGAGGCAGGAAAAGCGAAAAAAGAAGGGAGGAGAGAAAGCGAAAAGTAAAAGTCAAGACTGCTGTGTCACTTTTAAACTTAAATTTTGCTTTCTGCGCATGCCCGAACTTTGCAAGCTGATATTTTGCATCTGGATCAGAAGGCCGCGAAGTGTTCGACCTGTAAACCAGTTTGTGGTAAGTTTTAGTTCTTTATAGCACGACAGTGACCAGAAAACCACTCGACTAGCTTCAAAACACGTTTTTCGGCAAAATTTCCAGGCCCCAGTTGTTCAAAAGGTGGATAGCGCTATCCAGCGGATAAATCTCTATCCACTAGGTAGCGCAATTGGTTTCCCTAACATTTATCCACCGGATAGTGATTTATCCGCTGGATAGCGCTATCCAGCTTTTGAACAACTGGGGCCAGGAGCGAATGGGTTAATGACATCTTCATTACAAACCAGTGTTACAGTTTTCATATTAAGGATCAAGGTATTGTACAAATGAAACTCAAGCAGCTGCTACAGCACAAAAGTAAAAGTCCTGAAGTGGATAAAGGGAATGAAAGCAATCATGATAAAAATGAAACAATATAGAAGGTACCTGAAAATGAAGACACCTGAATGTTGTGCTTTTCAACAGCAGTTTCTTGGCCCTCCTTCATCTTCACTGTTATTCTGCTGCTAAAATTCTCAGGGCCATAATTTGCCAATTCAGCGTTACATTCATCAAGTGAACCCACTTTGTACAAAAACGAACCCAATGATGACAACAGCTGTTCAGTATTTCTAAGTTCGCATTGAAGGGCGCAGAGATTAATAGACGATAAATCCTCTTTAAGAAGGAACTCTAAGTCATCACGGATGCCTTTGAAACTAGAAAAAAGAAGATTAATTATTCTGTTAGTTGTGGGGGATATCTCCCCTGAAGTGGTACTTAACAGTTTTATAGATTTCAAACTCAAGTATTTTACTCGACAGGTTTTCAGTCTTTTATGACAGTGCCCCTACAACATTGACACATCTACAGTAAAGGAAGACTGTGATATATAATTTATTATGGGAAAATAATGTGTGCTCTCTAGGAAAACAAGACAAGGATAATTGCCAACATTTTATAGACAGGGGCATTAAACACCATGTTTTTTCAAAAAAAGCTTTTTGTTTCCTTTCCATGCAGTGGAACTTCCCCTTTTGCAAACGGCAAGGCTTAATTTACAAAATATTATTGCTAAAATGAGGTCTATATAAAAAGTGAGACTTTTAGTGAAAACATACTTGTTAAGCTATAAATGCTGGGATGAAGGGATTCACTCACCATACCAGGGAATAGAGGTTAACCGTATTGAGATAACCTTAATGTTTTGAAAGCCTTTTATAATTAGAAGTTACTGTGAATTCAAAATGACAACTACAAATGCTGAAATTCATGAATAATCAAGTATCACCGGAAAATTCTTGGTAAACCAAAACTATAACTAAATTACCCTCCAATATTGGCCTTGGACATGTTAAAGTGTTTCAAACAAACTGTATGTGGACCAAGATCGCAACATCCCATAAAAATAGCCATTATTCATGGCTAGTTTCTTCTAAGAAATTTTACCCAGTACAACTGAAAATCTAATAGTACTATATTAGTAAGGTGGTCATTGGTAAGGTCAAAACCTGCACAGTAGAATGTGTTGACTCAGAGATTTTGAATATCTCCACATACCCTCAAGGAAAATGAAATACCATACTGCTAGTCTAGTCTGCGGCAGATAGTTCTTAAGACTTGAAACCATATAAAGGTCGGGTTTGAGTGGCCCACTAATAAATTAAGACCTTTGCAGTAAATCAATTTTCAAAAATGATTGTTTACTGGGGCCTTTAAGCCTCATATGATTTTGTTGTAAATCCACAAATTATTTCAGCTTGTATGTATAACTGGTCGACAACCCAAAATTACACGGTCAAAAAGGTACAATAAAAATTTTCACTAACAAAACTAGTTATTTTGGAAACAAATAACCATTTGACTAATGAATCAAATTTAAATACAACATACCTGTCTTCCTTACAATTAGCAATATCTAAAGGGCACACTGATTTGCAGCTCTGATTACACACGAATGGTGTGTCTTTGGGGACTACACCCATTAGGACCTGACTGCACCCTACAAATGAGAGGAAACAAAAAAAAAGGCATTTCAAAAATTTACGCAGCACTTCATGACCTAGAGTTCAAAGTGTTTGGTTATGTTTACCCTGCCACTTTGATGTTACCCCCCCCCCCCCCCCCCCCCTCAAACTTAATACAGACACCTGTATTTAACGGATTTGTCGCAACAAAAAGCACATGTATTTTCTCTAAAATTTACTCCCTAATACAGACAACAATAATATGGAGAACAAGTTTTAAACTCCTATATATTATGTACCCTGCTTTAAGTTATTATATCTCTGCACTGTCTATGACTGAATATCTTTCAAGTAAAAAAATTATGGATAAGGAACGGTAAATGTTTAAGAATACTGATGAAAAAGACTATTTCAGTCCAAGACTACACCCATGATAAAAGATCACAGGGTTTCGTTAGGATGAACTTGTTTCAGTCACAGTTAAGAAATAATTTGGACACTATTGTATGTCCCTTCGTGTCATAATTTTTAACCCAATTTCACTGTTGATTTTGTTTCTATGTTTTTCTTTCTTAAGTGCAACACAGTTGTTGCAAAATACAATAAAGAAATCTGGAAATAAGTTACACTGTATTTAGTAAAGATTGCGTTCTCACCTGCAAATGGCCTACCATCAAGCTTGAGGCTTAGGTCAATTATTTCTTTCTGCACACCATGTAATCTCAACTCCCTGATAATCCATGTTATGGCATTTTCAAGAGAAACTTCATAACCAGGAAAATCTTGTATTTGGGTGATGTCAAAGAGGCTTCAAACTTTATCAAACACCATAGACCGAAGTGCCTTTTTGTTGCTTTTGGAAAGCAAGATCGGAGTGTCTGATGAGTTCTAAAAGAAAAGAAAAAAAGATCAAAGGTATACTGACACAGTACCCCTGCCTCCCCCCACAGAAATGGCCAATTTTTCTTACACCCCTCAGAAATATTCCAAAGATCAAAGGTGCGGTCACAGTCAATCCCCTCCGAAATGACTTTCACCCGCCCCCCCCCCCCCCCCACCCCGCATTGAGCGCCTGACCTGGAGAAATCACAGTTTTTGCTAAGATTAATTAAGTCAAGTGTTACAGGAGGTAGAAGGGTGTCCAGCAAAAACTGCGACTTCTGCAGTTTCTCCAAAAATTGTGAAAAATTGGAGAAATCGCTGTTTTTGCTAAAATTAATTAAGTCAAGTGTTACAGGAGGTAGAAGGGTGTCCAGCAAAAACTGCGACCTCTGCAATTTCTACGATTTCTCCAAAAATTGCAAAAAAATGGGAGAAATCGCAGTTTTTGCTAAAATTAATTAAGTCAACTGGAGGTAGAAGGGTGTCCAACAAAAACTGCAATTTCTCCAAGAATTGCGAAAAATTGGAGAAATTGCAGTTTTTGCTAAAATTAATTACAACAAGTGTTAGAGGAGGTACAAGGGTGCCCAGCAAAAACTGCGATTTCTACAATTTCTCCAAAAATTGGAGAAATCGCAGTTTTTGCTAAAATTGATTACGTCAAGTGTTACAGGAGGTAGAAGGGTGGCCAGCAAAAACTGGGATTTCTACAATTTTCGGGATTTCTCAAAAAAATTGTGAAACATAAGGAATAATTGCAATGATCCATGGTAGGCATTCTGTCTTTTTTGTTATCATCCAAGCACAAAGGTTGACAGGTTTTTGTCAATGAGGTATTAGGGAAATACTTGTTACTGTATGATTCAACCTTGCATCCTCTATTCATTGTTGACTAATCCTGACTAATCCCATACGAATTCCAGTATCCATAAAAAATTTTGCTCTCAAAATCTGCTCTTTAGCATAGAGACCATTATTTCCTTTTTCGCGGAGTTTACAATAAGCTTTACCTCTCTTTTTCCTATACCAAGTTGCTTTATAAACCCAGCACAATCTTGGAACTAGTCGAAGAGATACGATAATCTTCTCAGGTTTGAAAATGTTTATATAGTCACTGAACCTGGTGTATCTATCCCAAATCTTGTCAGACCAAGAATCTCCTTGTTCAAGAGACCAAAGACCTCATGAGGCATGGGAAGGTCAAAGCAAATCATCCACGGATGCACTATGCTCAGTTTTGGACTAAGACGGTGAATAACTGCGCGATCCATGCGCGATCCATGCTTCGAAAGCATAGGACATAATCTCGCCGATCCTGTAGTAATTGGTGCGCTCGCGAAGCGCGCCAAAATTCCCTTTCACAACTGACTCAGCCAGCTTATTCAGTTCATGGAATGTCTTGCCTAAATCCTTTAGGGTATGTGCGTTCCAAATTCCCCGCTGAAATTTTGATTTCTCTCGCTTCAGTGCATCTTTTATGGAAATTTAGTTCACCTTCGGTAGCTGCACATTGATCCGCCATCTTGAATTTTGCAAAACTAAACTAAACCCGAGGTCGCGCTCGGCCAAAATGAATTGTAAAATCAACGCTGTTCAAAGGAGTTTTAAACCGACGTATTTTCAATGCTGTCTTTTTCAGGGTACAAAAATAGTCTCATTTAGTCTTGAACCCCTAAGAAGGCAGCATTGCCGAAACGTCGGTTGAAACTCGTTTGAACTGCGTCGATTTTACAATTTTCAAATTAACATTAAGCAGCTACGTTGGGCAGGGAATTTAATACTCTTTTTTCACAAAGTGAAAGTTGACCACATTCCAAGCGTTGCAAATTTTAAAATGGACTAGGTACGTGAAAGTGTACTGCTACCGCGGTGAGCAGTCCGTTAGTCGCCAAAAATTTTAAAAAATTGCAATGGTTGCTTCGTATTCAACAGCTTTGTTGGGATTTGTGGAATAAAGAACGAAGTATATTACATGTACTGTATAGTGTTGTTGTTTGGTTCCATGAGCATTAAAGAACATCTATTACATGTGGGTTCGCCCGACATTGATTTTTCGTTAAAAGTTGAACTTAAGAAAAAATAGCAAAAAGTGTTCAAGTTTAAACCCAAAAACCTGTTCGAACCCTGTGATTATTGACCAGTTCTCATTTTTATTACATTGTCAGTATTAATTTAAAAGTTTTTTTTTTAAATTAAGTACTTTTTGGGCAATCAGATAAAGGCCACGAAAGAAGAAATTAAGGTGCAAGTAAGTTAAGGCAATCAGGTTTAATTATGATCATTTTTCGGTGTCTTAGTCAGATTTAATGGAACACGCAACCGACCTAGCTATGTTGGCCGTCCATAGTCCCCAATGAAGTAAATTGGCAATGGACTAGGTGTAAAAATGTTCTTAGTCTTCGGTGGCAGTCCCGAAGTCGCCGAATACTGTAAAACAAGAATGGCTGATTCGAATTAAGAAGGCTTAGCTGGGGTTGGTGGATAAAGAACGAAGTATATGACATGTATAGTATAGTTGTTGGGGCATGAGTATTAAAGACCCGAGGTATATTACTTTTGGATTTGCACGACGTTGATTTGTCAAGGAATAAGCGTCAAAGTGAAAGTGACAGCATATAGTGATCCACAACATTTTGCACTGACGACTTTATACAAAATATATTCAAGATCGACGTAGCAATCGTCGAGATTTCTAAGATCGTGCAGAACGCTTGACCTATTTAAGTAATGACGGCAAAATAATCACAGCGAAAAGCATCTTTAATAAGCGGTGTTGTAGAGTGTTGTTTGTCATCGGTCGGATCGACTTAAACAAGTGCGGGCGAAGCAACCTCGGGCGAATACACTTTAGGGCGAAACGACCACATAATTTAGATGTACTAGTGAAAATAATTGTTACATTGAAGTGAATGATGCTGTATTCAAGATGTAATGTGAATAAATAACTTTGACCAGTTGAAAAATACATTAATGATGTTGATCCCTTGTTCCAAAACTCCTAGTTTAAAGAAGGCATAAAATGACGAAACTTGAAATACAATGGAATCTTACGAATATCACTCGAACCTTTACATAACAAACCTTTATTTAAAGATTGGCTGCGTGGGCTTTTGCGTGTAGAAATGCTTTAATTGCCCTGACAGGGAAATGCCAAAATGGCAAGTAAAGCGGAAACTTTTCGGACAAAAAAGTCGGCAAACGGCTTTGTTTTAAGAGATCATGAACACGAGAAAAGTGAACTGATTAACATGACAAAGAACTGCGAGAAATCGCAAGTAACGTGAAAAATCGTCAAATTTGCGCTTTTTCGCAATTTTCGCAAATTTGGTTAAATCCGCAACTCGGTCTGGTTAAGTGATTATGAACATGACAAAGAACTGCGAAAAATCTCAAGTAACACAAAAAAATCGTCAGATTTACGATTTTTCGCAATTTTCGCAAATTTTGTTAAATCGACAACTCGCTCTGGACTTCAGTGATTATTAACATGACAAAGAACTGCGAAAAATCGCAACTGGCGCGAAAAATAGTCAGTCGCAATTTTTGCTGCTGGGTGCAAACCTGGACATAATTGACAGATATTGCGGAGAATTTATTATGCCTTGCTATCTTCAGATGGCAGCAATAAAGCTTTCGTCCCAAGAAAACTGTTTTCTTCAAATGCAGGGACCATTTTTTTGATTTTATGGAAGAAAAGTCGAGTTACTTCCTATATATAGTTTATTACAAGAGAGTAAAACCCTTAAATCTTCCTACTATAACATGATCCCCACAAAAATCAAGATGGGTCACTGAGAAACTCTTTAAAAAAAAACAGGGATATTTCTTAATTCGGCCTCTCTTCCACTGTACACAGCTTGTAGGCCGCAATTTAATTTGGAGGAGATACTTCCGGACCTAATAACAGCTTACTAGAATTAATTAAGAATGGATGACGAGAGGACAGGTCGTGTGCAAGTGCAATCGTTCCTATTTTTCTGTTGTACTAAAATAAAAAGTGTCTTGTTTTATCCAGACGAAAAAAAGGCAACACATAGACCTGCGAAGGTTCGAGTTGGCTTCTTCGTGGCCTAGTCAATTCTAAGCGTACCTATCAGGCCCCTCCCCGGTGCATTTCCCGGTCATTTCTGTAAATTGCTAAGTTCCCATGAAGAGGCACGAAAAATAGCAATTTTTGCTGCTGCGTGCAAACCTGGACATAAGTGACAGATAATGCAGAAAACTTATTATGCCTTGCTATCTTCAGATGGCAGCAGAAAGCTCCCATCCCAAGAAAACTGTCTTCTCGAAATGCAGTGAAGATTTTTTGATTTTATCGAATAAAAGTCGAGTTACTTCCTAAATAGTTTATTACAAGAGAGAAAAACCCTTAAACCTTCCTAGCAAATAAGAGATATTATAACATATGATCCCCGCAAAAATCAAGGTGGGTTACTGAGAAACTCTTTAAAATAATGACTCTGAATAACAATACCATTCTGCATTTGCATTCGCATTCAAAGCGGAGCTCAACGTGCGCGCGAACGCAACAAAAACCGAATAGAGAAACAGCGTAGGGTAAGGTTAAAAGATCACAAAACTTCCTGAGGCAATTTCTGAACGTATTCATTTCAATAATATATCGTGGCTTTCATAGCAACCATTTATAGAGGAAATGAATCATACGCTCACGCTTTAAGCCATTGAAGGAGTCGTTAGAGGCATAAGATTCTTCTTCCAAAACCGGCGGCTCAAACTGGTACGGCTCACCGCTGCCTAACACATTATATCAATCGTTTTGGTCATTCAAAAGTCTTCGTAATAACCGCTCGAATTTGGTCTTTAAAGTGTCTATAAGGGCTTTGAAGGAAAAATCTTTGCCCAAGTCTCACTTAGGATGCTTCCTTTTAGTGTTTGCCGTTTGCCGGGTAAAGGTAAAACGACAAAAGGAAAAATGTCAATTTTTTTTGTTCAGTTGATTTTTGAACCAATTTCTAGTTGTAAACTAATGCATCAGTCAATTCCACCTGCGCCCAGCCCCCCTCCCCCCACGGGCTCACCCCCGGGCATTAGCATTTTTTTTGCCTTGGATGGCAAATTCTCGGGGGTGGGGACTCTTGAGCTGTCAAATCCCCCGGGGTGGGGTTGAAAAAAGAGGGCAAATTCCCCGTCCTCCGTCAACACTGCAACATTTTTCATTGATCGCACAGTCAAATAGTGCCATTTTAATGTGCGATTTTTTGTTTCAGTTAACGTCTTCCTTTATAATAGCGCGAGGATTCTAATTAAGACTTCACGCCACGACGACATGTACCAGTTTATGGTTTTAGTATTGATATAAAATTATTGACATTAAAATTGATAGAGCGCTGTAATTTTATATGTTATGAATAGTTTTATAAATATGAAAGGATGTTCTTCAAATAATATCAACAGAAATTTGATTCAATAACCAAAAAACGTTGATTCACATCGATAGCTCCAATTTTGCTACGTAATTCTGGCTTTATAAGCAATGAAGAAATGCAACATACATTTAAAATCGAGAACATGCCTTTACAACCCTCTACAATTTATTCCTGTCCTTTACAGACGAGCCAATCTGCTTTTTTTCCAGTAAAACCTTCTTTGTAATTATATTCTGATGGGAAACCTCTCGTGCGTGTCAAAAGCTCGGGAATGGCCCGGGGGTTGGCAAATGCCCGGCCTCTGGGCAGTGCAAAATTTGCAAATGCCCTACTCCCGAGACTGACAAGGCGGGCGCGTTTAAGTGTGTATATAAAAACACTTGGAGAGTTTGCCAGACACGAGTTCACAAATCTTTGATTTATATTGGAAACCTTGCCAGACACTCTTTCCCGCTCCTTCACCGGAATAAGACTCAGCCCCCAACAAGCAAGACGAGTGAACAACGGCTAGCTTATCACTAGCAGACTGTGATGGACATTTACAGAAATTCGCCGACAATCAAATTCTGTGCTGACTTATTCCCTGCTCACAGATGTCCTTCCGTTATAAAGTTTCAAATAAGACTACAATGCGCTAGCGTGAATCGATCAAACGTCCTTTTAATTTCGAAGGCTTACTTTCCGGCAAATAAAATGAACTGAATGTAAAAAGGCAAAGAGCAATAGCGAAAAATTTAACTTCTAATTAAATCTTTTCTTATGGTTTAGAATAAACTATTCTCGAAACTGGGAATGTTTTGATCAAAGCTGTGTAAATCGAGCTGAAACTGTGTTTGGAGCCTTGCGTTTCCTTTATTTATCTCACCTATTGTATGGAATATGTGTGAAAATCTTCATTATGAATCGGTATATTTCAAAGAGCTACACAACAAGCAAGAATACTATTGACCGACAATATACAGAACGGAGGCAGCTGTAGTGTCAACTATTACTAGTTGTAAACATTGTAGTGAAAGTGCTTTTGATAAATCTCATGACCAAGAGATGTCGGAGATGTCGGGGAAATCAGGGAAATCAGGGAAAGGAGGGTGGAAAATTACCGCCACCAGTGACAAAAAATAATGGCAATTGCAATTAGTTGATGAAGATGTTTGTGCTTTTTTACTGGCACTGAAGAAAGAGACGAGCCTACAAACAACTACACAGTTATCCCATGCATTTCTGAGTATAATGCCATGCATAAATATTTTATTCCTTTTATTCCTCTTCATGATTTTTTAAGCCACATCAAGAGATACATCGTGTACATATTACTATCTGAGATATTGCTGCGTTTCGCGTTAGTTTTCGAGGTCAAGAAAAATGTAAGAAATAACGAAGGAAATGCTTAGATAATACAGCCCAAATAAGTTGCGAGGAGATAGTGAAAATAAATAGAAGATTTTTTCTTTAAATGAAAATAGCAACGCTTGAAGCGTAGCAAAGCTGTTGTGGATTTCTCTTCTTATGTGGGTTTAAAAATACGGATAATATATATTTAATAACAGATATGCTTAAAATAACGCACTGAGCCCTGGAACCGCGTGGACTCGGCCCTTGCGATTTCTACTCCGATTATGGCTCCAGTACAAATCAGTAAAAAACAAACAGTTGTGGGTAATACGTATTTTAAAGTCTTTTTTTTATCATTGCCAATTTTAAACCTTATAAGTAACAGTCTTTGTGCTAAGCCTCATGTGCTGGAAAAGCCGTATGGTTAAATTACAGAATTAAACTGTTACTTCCTTGGACAAGGCGTACGGCAGGCATAACTGTCTTTTAGTCCTAATGGTTAATATAGGAGCCGGTGACCAAGCTCCTAATGCCTAAAATGTTTGTTACAGATAAATGTCCAAGTTTGCACGCAGTAGCAAAAATTGCGAAAAATTGGAGAAATCGCAGTTTTTGCGAAAATTACTAAATTCAGGTGGTAAAGGAGGTACAAGGGCGTCCAGCAAAAACTGTGATTTCTGCAATTTCTGAGATTTCTCCAAAAATTGCGAATAATTGGAGAAATTGCAGTTTTTGCGAAAATTATTAAATTCAAGTGGTAAAGGAGGTACAAGGGTGTCCAGCAAAAACTGTGATTTCTGCAATTTCTGAGATTTCTCCAAAAGTTGCGAATAATTGGAGAAATTGCAGTTTTTGCTAAAATTAATTAAGTCAAGTGTTACAGGAGGTACAAGGGTGTCCAGAAAAACTGCGATTTCTGCAAAAATTGCGAAAAATTGGAGAAATCGCAGTTTTTGCTAAGATTATAACAAGCTAGAGGGTCGATTTTAATGCAAAAGCGCCGTTGAACGGCGCATTCGTGGAATATTTGTGGGAATTATAATTACGTAAGCTGTCAACTCCTATTGTTTTGGACTAAGACCCTGTTTACATGCAGTGGGGAACCCCGGTCTAGTGGGGTATTTTTTGTTTTTGTTTTGTGTCCCCCAGAGCGTGAAAACAAAAGAAAGCAACCCCACTAGACCGGGGTCCCCCACTCCATGTAAACAGGCCCTAAGGCTCAAGTTTACAAAGAAACCCTGAAACATGTTCATCAGCTGTCGACACTTTCAATTTTCATTAGATTTCTTTCATCCCTCTCTTTAATTCTAAGCGTTAACAAGGTGAGATTAATAATCCTTGCTCGACTTCTGTCACGCTGGCAGCATAAGCATAATCGACAATAAGTATTATGCAATGATTTCGTCTGACTGTCGAAAACCGGAGAAATGTAACAAAATTTCAAAAAGCGCTCAGTTTCCGTGCAGAATTGCGTGAATATTATCACACATACATCTATAAACTAGTTACGTCAACAACTTCGCTAGTTATGCACATAATTTCTGTAGCAAATGCGTTAAAAAATATATCACATATTTACATAAGTGACACAGTTCCTAAAAAGTACAAAAGAAGGATGCACGAGAAGTTTCCCTCCTTGCACAGGGGAAGTTATAAGGCTAACCTACTGAAAATGGCCCAACGAGACGGCGAAAGAAATTTCTTTCAAGGCTTAATTTTAATCGAGTAACCCATTTTCGACGTTCATTAAGTTTCAGCAATGATTTGAAAGGTGGTTTCTCCTTGTATTGAAGAAAGTAGATTTTTGGTGTGATCATGATGAGGCTTGTACAAGAAAAAAAGGTGCCCGTTTGACCACCTCAACAAGAAAGCGTTCGATTGATCAAATTCCGGAATAATGACACGCAGAAATTTGAAAAAATCTCTTCCACCGAAAATTAGGCACCACTTAGATGAAACATTAAATACTCAATTAAAATCCTATTTACAATCAACCTGCTGTTACAAAAGTCTAATTAATTCATCAAAACACTATCTACAATTCCATCCGTTACAAAAGAAACCCCTCGGCCTTCATTAGAGAACAAAAACAATCCTATATATAATAATTGAAGAAAGAAAAAACTATTCATTTACAAATTCTAAAAAATAGAAGTAACTTAACCTTACATAAAAGAAGAGGAAATAGATATAATAAATAATAAAAGTTCAAAATTCTATAAAATTAAGAATTCCATTATGCAGAGATATTAAGATCATGCAATCGAATTATACTAATGACGGCTAAATCAGTGTCCATAAAACGCCCTAAGTATAAAAGCATATAGACACGTATTTCAGATATCCGCACTAGCGACATTTATTTTACAGTCTAACGGATTGCTCTATCTTGCTACGAAACGGCGTTCGCGAACCTCTGACGCATGCATGTACGTACCGATCTTAAGAGTTCAAACGAGATCTGCGTCCCGAGCCAAGTGATTACAACATGATAAGGCTCGGTGTCTTTCTGGACTATCTTGTATCTTGTCTTAAATTCTCAACACATTCAGGATTGTAAATGAAAGCCAGTAATTAGTGATTTTCAGCGTTTTTTCATTAAGTCTCACTCCAATTGACGTATTACAAAAGGTTGAAAGACATCGGACAACTTATTCCTGAACACGGTGAATCGAGCGCACAGTAAAAATCATTTATGATAATTTAATAACAATAATAATAATAATAATAATACTTATAGGGGGAGCCCAACTTGCCAAGGCGGTATTCAGTGGGGCCCTCATGTCCTTAAAGTCAGGATGGTGAAAAAGTCGACCAGTTTAGGACGTTTTCCTGGGATTGACCTCTGGCATTTCTTAGCCACTTCCTTCAGGACTGGTGGAATTTCTAGCTTAGCGTCTTTAAATAAACGAGTGACCAGATAGCCAAACGAAAACACGTCGCTAGCGACACCGCGTTCCATTTCTAGTGCGATGTGCGGAAATTTGTTCATCGATTTCTCAATGTTCACCTTGGGTTTACGTAACCTGGCTTTAACAATCTTGCAACTTTTTCCAAAATCGATAATTACGGGTTTGTTTTCCGATCCGTCAATGACAACATTATTGCCCTTCAGATCGTTGTGCAAGAAACCTCTTTCATGGATGAACATTAGTATTTCGCATGTTTGCTTTTATATTTGCGCACATGGCAACATCTTGAATTCCTTTTTCCGGAGCGCTTTCACTACGCAAAGCGTGGAAATGGAGAACCAGATAAAATGGTGCCCGATCTTTGGAAACACGTAACAGAAGAGGGATTCCCCAGTGGTCTCCAATTCCAGTAATTGCCGATGCTTCTCGCCAATTATTTTCATTTCTTTAGCAACAACGCGGTATTCATTGCGGTATAGGGCGATGTAGCAGTTCCCGAAGGTTCCGTTTCCAATTTTTTGCCTTTTATCCACTTTCAGCAAAGACCTATTGATCTCCTTAAACGCAAGAGCATCTGCGTTCTAGCCGATGCTATTTTTTCTGGAGCTAACTTCGATTTGTTTCCGTGAAATTTTTGCGGCCGGCACGTATTTCTCGTCGGTATGACCTTTCCGTTTTAACTTCGAATGTGATAAATTGACCCTGACCTTACCTCTGGAAAAAGTATTTGCCTCTGGAGATAGTTTGTTGGCCTCGATCCGTTTCTTGTTTGCGGGCAGTGGTTCTGCCACCTTCTCACTTTCTGATTCGCGAACCTCTTCATTCTCCTCTCTCTCTTCTGGCATCTTCAGTAGTTCTGGTCCACGAGTCTTCTCATCATTCTTCTCCTCTTGTGGCAACTCCTCTCTTTCTGGTACACGAAAGTTCTCATTCTACAATCGTTCCTCCCATTTTCTTCTCTGCCATGCCTTATTTTGCTTTCTTTTCTCTCTTTTTGAATGCGCTCTTGAACGATACTTTCCATCCCTTACTCGGAATACTGGCTCTCCTTATTTGCATAACTCCTCTCGATCGTTTGAGTCCATGTTTTCATAGAACAGCTGTACTTAACCCACATGTCAAAAGAAAATTCCCTTTTCCTGTAATCACACATTTCCCTCTTAAATAGTTAGGAGAATTTATTTTATATCAAGCGCTGTGTGATCACGTCCTTTATTCTCATAACCTATGTGATTGACAGGGAATGTTACTTGACAAATTTCTAGTTTGCTACAGGAAAATCGAAGGCCAGATATTAACGAATCCGTTATAGCTGACAACGACATGGATCTGCGCTTTACGTTTTCACAGAAATGTTGTTTATGAACTGGAAAGTTTAAAACTTTTAGCGCCATTCAAAAGCACCCGGAACGAAAACACACGGTGGAAGGTGATCGAGCCTTAAATGTGCTGTTTTTGGACAACGAGCAGAATGAGGCTTCAGCGCCCGACATTGGATTTCTTAACAGGAGATCGCAAGATTTTAAAATAGGATATTTATCGTGGCTAGCGGGGCTTACGGAGCAGATAAACACTTTCCTTAATCCTCTTTTACGCGGTAAGTGGCGAATTTAAACGGCACAAAGCCTAATACCACCTAAGCATTTTGCATCGCTTTTTTAATTTTGATCTACGCACTTGAATATTCCTCGTTAAAAGGCACCTAAGGTACTACCCAATCATCTTTTCAGTTGTGCGTATAGTCTTTACCCTCAAACTTGCTATTTTCCTTAGCATTTAGTTTCTCGGTTTAGTAGCAAAGTACTTTGCGTGCATTTAGCCGATTCTCTCACTGGCGCGAGCGCGCGTTACTCGAGTTTCGCTCGTCACACAATGATCCCGGCTACGGTAGAAGAGCGTTGCGTGACTAAACAGAACGACTGTGTGAGAATGAATGAAAAATAAAATCTTTATTTTACTTAGAATATCAGATGACCTCAGAAAGCTTAAACTTACACTTCTCCTGTCAAAAAAATGTGCTGAAGACCCAATTTCATTGTAGCTGATTTTGTCTACTTTCATTTCTAGGTGGTTGGGTGACTTTACAATTCCCGCAAGTTCCTGAAAGGTACTTTGGGCACTTAGCATGTCAAATGGGATGCAGGGTGCATAGCATGAGGTAGGTACCTCATAAGAAGCCTCCATTTTACTGCCCATCAACAAGGCGAGTTTCCTATAAAGTGTATAGCCTCACTTCATTTACTGATGCGTTGCATGAACAAACCCTCCTTAAACTAAATGATATGGCCTGGTACAGTGACCTACAGGAAGTGGAGAAAAGATCTGACCTTAGCCCTCAGGAGGAGCTCCAGGCTGCTAAGAACCGTAGTTTTTGGAGCACTGTCAGAAATGAGGAGTCGTCAGGGGATCTATTAACCAAACGTCTAACAGCCAAAGCAAGTTTGGAGGTTGGTCCAAGACAAGGATGGACCACTAGGGAGGTATAGGTAATCTGGTGGCCAGATCTATAGTCCACCACAAGGAAAGGAAAACTTTCAATAAGATTGCATATTAAAAAAGTAACTGTTTGAAACTTCTTTTTATGAACAGTTTTTTTAATTTGCAGTCTATTCAATATTGATCAAACATTCAGGCAATGGCTTTAAAGTGGACTTCACTTCCCTGAAATATCTGGGAAGTTGTTTCTCTTTCACTTTTTACCTGCAAAGAGCAGTGTTAATTGTCAAACTTCCTTGTTTGACCTGTACAGAGGTTAATTTTGCTTTTTTTTTCTTCTCTGCCGCTCTGAAATGTAAGCTTGACATAGATATCATATTATTCACTAAAGTGTAAGTTGAAAAGAGCGTAAAACACTAACCTTAGAAGACAATAGTATCTATATGGGAAGGTGTAGTCATTGTTGAAAATAGAACATCAATTTTTTATACCAAAACAATGCAACTTCTTCATACAACTTTAGTAAAACCACAAAAGCAAATTTTACCTTATATAGACACTAACTAAACAGAAATGCTATTTAAATCTACTAAATAATGTTTTTACCTGTTAAAGGAAATTGAAAAGCCTATATGAATTGTATATGTATTTCAGTGATTTTGTGCTTAATTTGTAGCAATTTAATGTTAGTTAACAAATCAGTAGCTGCTGTTACCAGCAAAAAATCGGTTTGTGCTCAACAAAACAGCTTTTAAATCTGTTCAATCTTTGCTGAAAGTAGGGCATAAAGATTAAAATGATACAGTTTAATGACCACTTACTGGTCTACTCTGTGATTGGTCATTTTCTTTTAATACATATGGTGGCTCCTAAACGAGCCATTTGTTTTTTGTCACCTGCAGTCAGTGCAATGTCAGACTCCCTGGTTTGACCTGCAGGATTTTATTTTTCATTCGGTTCTTCACTAGAATTTTAGCTGGACGTCAATGCCATGTCTTTTGCCCTAAAAACTTAAAAAAGAGCAAACAACATTACTTTTGAGACAATAACTTATGTGAAGGTGTTGTCCATGGTAAAATTGAAAAAAAGTTAGAATTCAATCTCATTCTTCCTATCATAAGCATCTTATTGAAAGCTTTGAGACAACTAATTCAGTCAAAACTGGGTTTCATCACCTCCGCAGTTTGGGCGTGCCCCCTGTTAACCTTAAGAGGGAGAGGAAACCCTAACAATAATATTGTCAAAAGAGTTTCCATTCTAATAAGAACTATCTTATTGAAAGTTTTGAAAAAAATTAATTCAGTGAAAACTGGGTTCCATCACCTCCACAGTTTGGGCGTGCTGCCTGTAAACCTTACGAGGGAGAGGAAACCTTTACAATAATATTGTCAACAGCATTTCCATTCTAATAAGAACTATCTTATTGAAAGTTTGAAAAAAATTAATTCAGTGAAAACTGGGTTCCATCACCTCCGCAGTTTGGGCGTGCTGCCTGTAAACCTTAACAGGGAGAGGAAACCTTTACAATAATATTGTCAACAGCATTTCCATTCTAATAAGAACTATCTTATTGAAAGTTTTGAAAACAATTAATTCAGTGAAAACTGGGTTCCATAACCTCCGCAGTTTGGGCGTGCCGCCTGTAAACCTTAAGAGGGAGAGGAAACTCTTACAATAATATTGTTGACAGCATTTCTATTCTAATAACAAGTATCTTATTGAAAGCTTTGAAAAAATTAACTCAGCGAAAACGGGGTTCCATCATCTCCGCAGTTTGGGCGTGCCGCCTGTAAACCTTGAGAGGGACAGGAAACCCTAACAATAATATTGTCAATAGTACTTCCATTCTAATATCAAGTATCTTATTGAAAGGTTTAAAAAAAATTAATTCAGAACAATAATATTGTCAAAAGCAGTTTCATTCACAGTTCAAGAACAGTATCTCATGGAAAATTCACTTAAAATAGGCAGACAATCTACAATGGTGGTATTTATACGGATTACTTATTTCCATCGTGTAAAATGATAAAGAAGTCTCTGGCGATGACTCCCCATGACATGAAAACTCCAATGAAAGTGAGGAATTCCATTGTCTGCAGGGTTGTCTATGAAATCAAAGACTGCCAAGATCACACCAATGCCACAACTAGCACAACCTTCCCTAAATAATGGCTGTTTGGGCATTCCAAACCGCTGAATTGGAAAGATGATATTCCATTGGGTTTCTGATACAGCCTTCAGCAGATTGTCAGCCAATTCAATGATGTTGGTAGCAGGACTCTGTTTTAAGCCATCATCATAGAATGCTTGCTGCTGTGCCATATTTAGGCAAAGGGGACCCCAGTGGTTGCCATTTACGTGGATTGGAGTAAGGGTCCATACAACATCACCGAGATTCATTCCTGAAAGGTAGGGCTTCAACTTTGTTTGTAGAAATTGCACATTTCTGGTTAAAGCCCAGGTTTGTGTAAATGACGGTAGATACAAGGAATGGGAATTTTTCGCATGGGTTCTTCACTGTACCTCAAACATTCAGCATCAACCATCACATCACCAATTCTAAGGATTTCTTCTTGAGGTTCACTGTCAAAAAGCAAAGCCCTAATTTCATTAATCTGCTGACGGGTTAATGTGGTGCTTGTAGTTTTCATCCAATTGCCTTCGTCTTGGACTCTAAACTTAATGGAGGAAGCTTTTGATGCTTTCATCCAAATGTCTAGAGCTCTGCTGTCAAAGACCCCAAGATTTCCAAACTTGACTGCAGTGTCGAAATCCTCATCACCACTGGTTTCTCCAGTTGCCGCATCCATCAGTCTATAACCCTTAGTGATAGCTGATTCTGAAGGCCTGACTGGCAACTGCAGAGGGTTGTTTAAGAGACGCCCAGGAACAATAGCCAGCTCGATGTCATCATCTGGAATTTGAATTACAGGCGAAAGATTAAGGGTAGCAAGTTGGCCTCCGGAATGATCATTTGCAGCACAAACATTTTAGAAGATAATCACGATTTTCCATGCTCTCTATAGCCATTCTGAAGCAAAGCCGCAGGAACAGCAACTTTTAAGAAATGAAATGTTGCAAAATCTGTTGGACTTAATACAATGAAATAAAGTTGATTATTCAAAAGTGCTAACAACTTCAATACCAACAAGAACATGTGATTAAACCAAACTTTGCCTTTTTCCCCAATGGATTCTAGTTTTTACACAACAAGGTACATAATGTTCAAGAACATGTACAGTGTAGCTCCCAAAAACTGATATTTTTCTAATAATGGTATGCCTTGAACAATAATTCAATACTAACTGTAAATTTGCATTTAAAATTTTAAAAAAAGACCTTTAGCATCAGGTTTTTCATGCATGGGACACTGCAAGCAGGTCTCAAATATGAGAACGTCAAGTGGTCTTCTGGTCGCGTTTGCTGTTTGTAGTTCAAGTTTGAATGGCAGGAAGGGCTTACAGTAGGTGACTTACAGCAATGTTTTTGCCACTAACAATAATATTGTTGTTGAGCCTTACATTTAAAAGCACAAAGCAGCTTTCTACACCACCCTCTGATGTGCTAGTTAGAGCTGGTGATAAACAATGAATGTCTGCCTAAAGTTTAAAATCCAGGCAAAGTGAAACTGCAAATGGGTGACTGCAGACTGCAGTTTACAGTTTGCAGTATCCCATGAAAAACTGATGCTAAAGGTATTTTTAATACCTATGGATATTCTCCAACAGGAAATTATTTCGCTAACAATGAAAGATCTTAAGATTAAAGGATATTCAAAACAAGATTTAAAGTTCAAGGATTTTCCATTGACTCAACTTAGATTCAGGAGCTTTTAAGAGGGTAGCTAAAATTCAAGAGCTTTTCATATCTTTATGAACTCTATGCATCATCTGTGGTAATCACAAAATAATGTAAAAATGACATGATGAGCTTCCTAACCTTTCTCTAAAAAGAGTTGTTAGTTTAGTTCTAACAATATTTAAGTCGGTGACAATATTAGTTTCAAGTACTGTAGTGTTGAGATGTATGATAATATAAAAAAATAAAGTACTGAAAAAGTAAAATATAAAACTAACTTGATATAGCATGACCATGCCTGTCATGGGAAGTAGCCTTTGAATATAACTGACGCTGTAATGAATGTGCTGCCTCAAAGCCTTGATTTGAATACTCCCTCAATGGTGATGTGGCCATAATCACCAGTGCTCAGGTTGCAGGCAAACACTTCCCTCAAAAGGAATCCCCATTCTTTGCACTAAAAGAAAAAAAGGGCATATTTCCATGGGTGTTAAACTGTCAAAATCAACATTGAAGACTGTGCAGTAACTGACGGCGGGTCTAAAATACAAGTAACTTTTCCACAGGTCAGAGTACAGCTCACCATGATACAGACAAATGAATAGAATTAAAAGTGTTTGCAAGCCCTAAACTCTTAACAAAATGCTCTATTAGATAGAGGGGAATCTGTGTGGTTTGGCAATTCATCTATGGAGCAGTGATATGTACTTCTTACCTGTGGAATGTGACCTGTACTCTGTGAATATCTTAAATATTTTAGGAGAGATAAACATTTTACTTTTAAAATAATAATGTATGTGCCTCATTCTATAATCAAAGTTTAATTAGTATTGTTTAAAGGACCAGCATGAGTGTATTTCCAGGTTCTGATTATACATGACTGCCAATTTTTTTAATGGTTTCAAAATCTCTGATATAGATCTTGTACTAATGTTTAGATCTGTTTTTTTTTTAATAAAAAAATTGGATGTAAAGTTTAGCCGTGCCTTTATCAGATAGACACTCGTTAAGCATTTCTTTCTTTGTTTTTTCTTTATGGATTATTAATGAGTTTTTGAATGTCAGTTAAAGTGACTGGAAATTATTTTTGAATTTCTCGTCATGCAATGGCTTAAATTGCCAGTCTTTTGTGAAAGATTTACAAGAAACTCCACTACAGTTGTATTAACCTTCTTGTCTAAATTTATTATTGTACCGTAATACTTTTTACATTATGCATATTTTCCATTAAGAGGACTTCATTTTCAAATGGTACTTTACACTTCCACTAAAAGTGAATTACCTGACACATACCTGTATGTCAAAAATGTCAATTAAATCTTGCTAATCTTCCTACACTACTTCTAATAACTTCAGAAATGTCTTTCCAGTCGGTGTAAACCTGAAATCAAAATGAATAATTATACGAAAAGCCCAAACTACAATCTGAAATGAGGTGTTTTAAGTTAAGGGGAAACTGCCTATCTCGGTTTTTTTTATATGAGCATGCAGTGACCTTCCCTTGTGACCTGTGTTTTGTAACCGTCACTTGTTAAAGTTAAGAATTTTGTTCATAAAAGCAAAATCAGCTTGACTAGTTTTAACTTAACGTGTCTGGATTTTGCCCCATATCTTATTTCTCCTAAAACTGTCCAATGTGTCTTCCAATTAAGTAAAAAAAGACTTGATTATTTGATTACCTTTAAAAAAATTGGTAGAACACTTCTGCTGCATAATCAGATAGCTGAGAAAGATCAGCATTGTCCACCTTCTGCCTTTTCTTTCCTCGTTTCCCTTTAGCAACCGACCCACCAACACACTTCTCTGACAGCTCCACATATCTTTCCTCGATTTCACGCAGCCTGCCCTGCCAGAATTCCAGTCTTCTTTGAACTTCTTTTCCAGTTTCTAAGGAAAACAGGTCAGGTAGTCACATCACGAAGTGTAAGGGGGTATTCTTTTTAACCCTTTAAGCGCTAAAATACAGGTACAAATTGTCCAAAGTGATCTACATACATTTCCTTTAAGAATTAGTCGAGAGAATTTAACGAATGATAAAGGCATTTTCTCTTTAGTGATCATTTTATTAAGTCTCATAACCTTATCTCTTGAAAATGTACGGATAATGTTAGGAGAAATTTTATGTGGGTCACTATTGGGAGTTAAAGGGTTAAGGGAAAACTATTATGCAAGAACACAAACCACTGGGTGTGCTGTACATGCTAAGGAACATTCACTCAGTTGGGATGTAGTAATCTGATGTAATAATGATGTACCCTTGATACACAATGGTCACTGTCTTCATGGGGTTGTATATATTAACACTAACAGTGTTAGCTAGCCTATCACAACTTCCAGTGTAGATGAATGTAAATGCAGTCATTAATTCAAACTGTCTGGTTTATCACAGTCAATGGGAAGGAAAGGTTTTAAATAACAGTATAATGATTGTAACATGTACCTGAACCTGTGAGGGTAATAGTCTCCTCCTTTGAACCAAACTCTCTGGTGAATGTGTCTGGAATAGCCATGTCCTGATAGTACTAGAACAAATTATTAAAAATTCATTGAATATTTTAAACATTTTTTAAAACCATTTTTTTTTCAGTGTATGTTTCTACATACTACACAAAAAATGTTATTGTGTGTTGCACTGGCTTAAGTGAAACATTCAAATCATGTGATATCCTGAGCCATACCTTGATTCTATCATTGCAAAAATAATGTGACTATATTCAGGAGGGCCTCTTTAGCACTTTCCGGATCAGCAAAATATGACTTCAGTTTGTCATGCTCAAGGCAAGGCGAGTTCCTGACAATCGTTTCAATGTTTGTGAGGAACTCACATTCAGTAGAACCTTCAGGAAAAATAGTACAGAAAGAAACAAACAGGATTTAAACTCACAACTTAATGACAACTTCATTACAAACCAGGACTTGTTACTGTAACAGTTTTCATATTAAGGATCAAGGCATTGTACAAATGAAACTCATGCAGCTGCTACAGCACAGAAGTTTTAAGTCCTGACGTGGATAAGGCGAAAGAAAGCAATCAAATGAAACAAGATAGAAGGTACAGCACAGAAGTAAAAGCCCTGAAATGGATAAAGTGAATAAAAGCAATTAATCATGACAAAAATGAAACAAGATAGAAGGTACCTGAAAATGAAGACACCTGGATGTTGTGCTTTTCAACAGCAGTTTCTTGGCCCTCCTTCATCTTCACCGTTATTCTGCTGCTAAAATTCTCAGGGCCGTAATTTGCCAATTCGGCATTACATTCATCAAGTGAACCCACTTTGTACAAAAACAAACCCAATGATGACAACAGCTGTTCAGGTATTTCTAAAAGTTCACAGTGAAGGGTGCAGAGATTAATAGATGATAAATTCTCTTCAAGAGGGAACTCTAAGTCAGCACGGATGCCTTTAAAACTAGAAAAAAGCAGATTCACTATTTTGTTAGTTGTAGGGGATATCTCCCCTGAAGTGGTACTTAACAGTTTTATAGATTTCAAACTCAAGTATTTTACTCGACAGGTTTTCAGTCTTTTATGACAGTGCCCCTACAACATTGACACACCTACAGTAAAAGAAGACTGTGGTACATTATCATGGGAAAATAATATGTGCTCTCTAGGAAAACAAGACGAGGATAATTGCCAACATTTTATAGACAGGGGCATTATACACCATGTTTGTCCAAAAAAGCTTTTTGTTTTCTTTTCCATGCAGTGGAACTTCCCCTTTTACAAAAGGCAAGGCTTAATTTAGAAAATATATTGCTGAAATGAGGTCTATATAAAACGTTAGGCTCTTATAGAAAACACACTTATTAAGCTATAAATGCTAATGTGCTCTTTGGAATTTTGACGGAAAGTGCTTGCCCTTCACTTCAATTGCTGAACTGTTTTATAATTATTGGAAAACTCTATTTGTGGGACTGTAGGAGCAAACAAATCCTTCTAAACATTTATGGTTTTAGAGCCAAGATCATCGCTAAATATGAAATAGAAGAAAAAATCAGCAACAAAGAATTCTTTAAAAGCAAGTGGATACTGACGCGTTAGTTAAGTTAACTGTATTAACTCCATATTATTTCATTGCCCTGTTGCACTTCTTCATAATTTCATTTAGCCCTGTAATAATTTAACAATTAATTTTCCTTTACTCTGTTAATGTCTATTGTTAAAGTGTTCTTTTTGCAGTATTTGTAAATGTAATTATTTAATGTGACTATCAATAAATATATTTTAAAAAAAGCTATAATGCTGGGATGAAGAGAATCACTCACTATACCAGAGAATTTAATTTTTTTAATAGAGGTTAACTGTATTGATATAATCTTGTTTTGAATGCCTTTTATAATTAGAAGTTACTGTGAATTCAAAACGACAACTACAAATGCTGTCAAAATTCATGAATAATCAAGGGCTGCATGTCTCAACAAGTATCATCGGAAAATTCTTAGTAAACCAAAACTATAACTAAATTACCATCCAATATTGGCCTTGGACATTCTAAAGTGTTACAAACAAACTGTACGTGGACCAAGATTGCAATTACATCCCTAATAAAGCAACAATAAAAATAGCCATTATTCATACACTGTAGGTAGTTTTTACTAAGAAACTTTACCCAGCGAAATTGAAAATATAATAGTACTATATTGGTAAGTTGGTCATGGTAGGGTCAAAACCTGCATAGTAGAATTTTTTGACTCAGAGATTTTGAACATATCCACATACCCTCAATGCTTTGCAGATAAAGCAACACTCTACTTCAGTTCCTTGTTCCCAAGCTGAAAGATCGCTTTCCCTATTTGTTCCAGCAAAAGATAGAGGGCCTTCAGGTCAAGTATAACTGTAGATATAAATTTTTGAAAAGAGTGGTCAATGTACATGCAGGCATTTGGATTGAGAATTATGGTACTAAAAAATACCTTATTAATTATTATGTGAATCTTACCTTTAAATCTCATAGCATAATGGACTCCATCCACTGTGATTCCATTCTTCTTTAGTGCATCCTTTTGTTTGTTGACATTATAACAATCAGCTTTTTTAGGTTTTTTTCCTAATAATAATCAAAAGTAAAGTTACCAGTAAACTGAAGTTATTACTAAAATGAAAAAAAAAAAAGGAAAATGAAATACCATACTGCCTAGTCTAGTCTGCGGCAGATAGTTCTTAAGACTTGAAAACATAAGGTCGGGTTTGAGTGGCCCACTAATAAATTAAGACCTTTGCATTAAAATTTTCAAAAATGATCGTTTACTGGGGCCTTTAGGCCTCATATAATAAATTTGTTGTAAATCCACAAATTATTTCAGCTTGCATGTATAACTGGTCAACAACCAAAAATTACACAGTCAAAAAGGTACAATAAAAATTTTCACTTACAAAACTAGTTATTTTGGAAAGAAATACCTATTTGACTAATGAATCAAATTTAAATACAACATACCTGTCTTCCTTACAATTAGCAATAGGCCAATTATTTCTTTCTGCACACCATGTAATCTCAACTCCCTGATAATCCATGTTCTGGCACTTTCAAGAGAAACTTCATAACCAGGAAAATCTTGTATTTGGGTGATGTCAAAGAGGCGTCAAACTTTATCAAACACCACAGACCGAAGTGCCTTTACGTTGCGTTTGGAAAGCAAGATTGGAGTGTCTGATGAGTTCTAAAAGAAAAGAAAAAAAGATCAAAGGTACTGACACAGTACCCCTGCCCCCCCCCCCCCCCCCTCCGAGCTCGTTAGTTACCATGGAAAAGGGGTCTCCTGGTGTGAGCCATAAAATCGGGCCTCTAGCTTATGATGAATTAAGTAAAAACTGCGATTTCTGCGATTCCTCCAAAAATTGTGAAAAATTGGAGAAATTGCATTTTTTGCTAAGATTAATTAAGTCAAGTGGTACAGGAGGTAGAAGGGTGTCCAGCAAAAACTGCGACTTCTGCAATTTCTCTAAAAATTGTGAAAAATTGGAGAAATCGCTGTTTTTGCTAAAATTAAGTCAAGTGTTACAGGAGGTGGAAGGGTGTCCAGCAAAAACTGCGACCTCTGCAATTTCTACCATTTTTTCCAAAAATTGCAAAAAAATGGGAGAAATCGCAGTTTTTGCTAAAATTAATTAAGTCAGCTGGAGGTAGAAGGGTGTCCAACAAACACTGCAATTTCTCCAAGAATTGCTAAAAATTGGAGAAATTGCAGTTTTTGCTAAAATTAATTACGACAAGACGTGTTAGAGGAGGTACAAGGGTGCCCAGCAAAAACTGTGATATCTGCAATTTCTGCAATTTCTCCAAAAATTGTAAAAAATTGGAGAAATCGCAGTTTTTGCTAAAATTAATTAAGTCAAGTGTTACAGGAGGTAGAAGGGTGCCCAGCAAAAACTGGCATTTCTACAATTTTCGGGATTTCTCAAAAAAATTGTGAAACATAAGGAATAATTGCAATGATCCATGGTAGGCATTCTGTCTTTTTTGTTATCATCCAAGCACAAAGGTTGACAGGTTTTTGTCAATGAGGTGTTAGGGAAATACTTGTTACTGTATGATTCAACCTTGCATCCTCTATTCATTGTTGACTAATCCTGACTAATCCCATACGAATTCCAGTATCCATAAAAAATTTTGCTCTCAAAATCTGCTCTTTAGCATTGTAGACCATTATTTCCTTCTTCTCGGAGTTTACAATAAGCTTTGCCTCTCTTTTTCCTTTACCAAGTTGCTTTCTAAACCCACCACAATCTTGGAACTGGTCGTAGAGATACGATAATCTTCTCAGGTTTGGAAATGTTATAGTCACTGAACCTGGTGTACCTATCCCAAATCTTGTCAGACCAAGAATCTCCTTGTTCAAGCGATCAAAGACCTCATGAGGCATTGGAAAGTCAAAGCAAATCATCCACGGATGCACTATGCTCAGTTTTGGACTAAGACGGTGAATAATTGCGGTCGTTGCGCGATCCATGCTTCGTTAAAGCATAGGACATAATCTCGCCGATCCTGTAGTAATTGGTGCGCTCGCATCCTCGGAGACCCAGGGGCAGTTAGTCGGGTCGATAAAATGTTCGTGGTGAAAGTTTACTGTACGATCGAGACGAGCCCCTGGGCACTTACTCTTACCGAACCAGTTCCAGAAGCGTTTGAATTGCCTGCTTCTGATTGGCCAGAAAAAAATTTTTCTGGCCAATCAGCGAACAGAAGCTGCCGGGTGACTCTCGTGTTTTATTACACGACGCAGTTTTCCTTATCGATCGCCATAGTTGCGTAGCGCGTTCAACTGGGAAAGTTTCTCGACGAAAGTTTCAGAACAAAATGTTAACAACCCGCAAAATTGCAACCTTTAGCACGGCTACAAGAAACAAACACTCTCCGATGAATTTTCAGTGCGGATCTTTCCAAGGTATCGTAAATTTTTATTGCTGATACGATACGCCAAGCATGACTTTCACTTTCCACACCTTAATTTGCTGACATTGTCTAGTATACAACGCCAGGCTTACATTTTAGATGTCCATGTTCGTTGCACGACTTCTGAAACTTTCTACAGCGTGAAAATTTCCGTTGCAAGGGCCACGCAACTACGTCGATTGATCCTGGGAAATGCCGGCTAGCTGCAGTGCCTTCTTCTTGCTTTCGCTCCAAACTCCTTTCGAAACTTTTAAGCTTAAAAGCTTACAGCAGTTGACCCTACGAATTCTGCCGAAGTTGATAGTAGTGTTAACTTTAGATT
Source organism: Porites cylindrica (assembly GCA_964035525.1). NCBI lineage: Eukaryota > Metazoa > Cnidaria > Anthozoa > Scleractinia > Poritidae > Porites > Porites cylindrica. The sequence goes on from OZ037775.1 coordinate 45,195,613, forward strand.
CGAGGGAGACCTCCAGCAAGCGTTTGAAGAATTAGAAGGCTTGTCTTTGTTTCCTGTGGTACAGTGGTACAGTTCAAAGCGAAGCAAAGATTTATTATTGAGAAGATTGTGGAAAGAAGAGATGTTTTTGGGCAATTGATAGAAGAGTCTAACCTTCCAAATGTTGCCTATAAGCTAGGGGGGTTGAATAATCGTTAGATGCTAAAGGTTATGAATTCCCTAGTAATCCATTGGTCATAGTGATTTCACCACTCATGTCAATTGTTGTGTACCAGGTTAAGTACTCGAGGTCACTAGGAATTCAGGCCGCTTTCTTAGGGGAAAGCAAAACAAAAGATCAGAAATATTGAATGGATAGGGAGCGTTTTCTTTGTTGTACGGAAGCCCGGAATCATTAACTGGGGGACAAGAAATTCAGGGCAATGTTCTTTAAGGAGTTTTGCCAGAAGAATCCCATTGCAGGTACATACAGCTGTTCATTGGTAGGTATGCTGATTTGTTTACTAGGAAGGTTGCTACACTGAATTCATTGTGGGGAGTTCTGAAGGGGTAAAATGGAATGTTGTTGCTCTGGGAAAATGGGATTTAAGTCACTGGCAGGGGGATTCTATCACTGAGAATGGGAAAAAAATGTTAAAAATGGGAATTGAGGGTTAAACAGTTTCAATGGGATTGATATCCCCCCTTTCAGGACCCTCATTATACTTAACAGTAGATCTGGCTTTTATTCAAGGATGCTCAGTAATCTTATGTCTAAAAGCTGACAGACACTTCACTAGAATTATCATGTCTTTTTGTCACCATTTATTGACAATTGAAAGGTGATGAAGTAAGCCTTGCGACTGCTTAATTAAGATAATAGTGCAATTGAACATTTACATATTATAAATGGAAAAACACCCCATAATACAGAACTACAGATGCCATTACATTAATTTTATTTTTAAGCTGAGATTTTTTTTTTTTACTTTTTTATTGCAGTTCACATGTCTACTTATAATACTGCTTGAGTTATGTATATACTAGGGAGCTGTAATATTTTATTTTATTTTAACTCGTTAATAAACATTTATGCTGGGGTATTTGTTGGTGATTCTTTCTGTCCCAAAGGGTTTGTTTTACTAGGTGCCCACAAGGGCAGATCTAGGGGGAGGGTGCAGGGGGTGCGCCCCCCCCCCCCCCCCCCGAGATGACCTGCGGTTTTCTAATACAACTGGTATTCTGCAAAAAAAAAAACTATGTGGTTTATTGGTGATGAAGTAGGGCAAGAGACGAGTGCACCCCCTCCTAAAAAAATCCTGGATCCACCCCTGGGCCAACAAGTATACTTGAGTATATTATTTGAAAACTGCCTAGAAAAATGGGGTGTGCATTATATATTCGGGTGCACATTATACAAAAGAAAATATGGTATACCTACACATAACATACAAAAACTGTTTTCCAACACTCTCTGGAAAAAAGGGAACTGTGCTGAAATAAATTGTCTCTTACTGTTTTCGATAATTCTAAAAGTCTTTCTTCTGTTAGATTTTATTAAGCGTAAAACCTGTAGAAGAGAAAAAACTCCTTCCTTTTTTGATGACAGTAATGAAAACAGCAGAATCATTCCAAGCCACTTATGTTGCGACATCAGTGCCAAAGACTGTCAGTCTGCTTAAAGAAAATCAATGATCTGTGACAGGAATTTCAAGAATCAAATCTTCACTGCTTGTATTCTAGAATTTGTATTCTCTCATTGTCTTCTACAGGAAACAATAATTGATAGTTGTAATAAGTTATGTTCTGTGGAAAGTACTTTAAAGACACTTTGTGGAATGGTGACCATGCAATGAAGATTTTTACCTTTCTGAAGAGGGTGTTTAAAGATAATTTTAAAAATAATTATCAATAAAGAATATTATTGTCAGATGAGGAGAATTATGATAGGGAAGTTATGAAATATCAAACAAATGCACCAAAGGAAAATTGTTAATATTGCAGCCTTATTTTTTCAAAATAAGTCCAATCTTGTACCATCAATTCCAAGGGAGTTAAAACAATGGCACTGTGGATGTGTTTGAGGGGGTCCGTAAGGGGAAACATCAAGTCAATCAAAGATAAATAGTTTGGCAAATAACCACATATTATGTGAAATTACTTTTATACGTGTATCTTATAATAAAAATTCATTTCTACTATATTAGCCATAATTCTAATCACAGTCAAGATTAACCCAGGTTCTCTTATGCAGTTTAGTTTATCGCCCTCCAAAACTTTCACACCAACCACTTTCAAACATTTTCGCAAACTCACCTTTATTTTTTTTTTTCACTTATCCGTAAAAATAAACCCACACAGCCTGTAAAAATCGACCTCACTTAACAAGTCAGGATTCAGCACATAACCGGACCGAGATTTCGAGCTAAACACAACGTGCACTGCAGCAAGCCAGCAATTCCCACGATCAGTCGACGTAGTTGCGTGGCCCGTGCAACGGAAATTTTCACGCTGTAGAAAGTTTCAGAAGTCGTGCAACGAACATGGACATCTAAAATGTAAGCTTGGTGTTGTATACTAGACAATGTGGGCAAATCAAGGTGTGGAAAGTGAAAGTCATGCATCGCGTATCGTATCAGCAATAAAAATTTACGATACATTGGAAAGATCCGCCCTAAAAATTCATTGGAGAGTGTTTGTTTCTTGAGGCCGTGCTAAAGGTTGCAATTTTGCGGGTTGTTAACATTTTGTTCTGAAACTTTCGTCGAGAAACTTTCCCAGTTGAACGCGCTACGCAACTATGGCGATCGATAAGGAAAGCTGCGTCGTGTAATAAAACACGAGAGTCACCCGGCAGCTTCTGTTCGCTGATTGGCCAGAAAAATTTTTTTCTGGCCAATCAGAAGCAGGCAATTCAAACGCTTCTGGAACTGGTTCGGTAAGAGCAAGTGCCCAGGGGCTCGTCTCGATCTTACAGTAAACTTTCACCGCGAACATTTTATCGACCCGACTAACTGCCCCTGGGTCTCCGAGGATGGTGCACTCGCGAAGCGCGCC
>OZ037775.1:45203648-45248648 GCA_964035525.1 Porites cylindrica
TCTGCGTTTTAGAGTATTCCGTATATTCCGTATTTTAGAATATTCCATGTATTCCATCATTCCGTTCCGTCATTCCGTCGGTCCGCCATTTCACCGAATAGCGTCACCCCCGATATTTTCATGTCCAAGAAAATACTAAACGCGAGGCTAATCATTGTACCAAGAACTGAATCTGTTAGCTACATTTAATTTTATAGCGCCAGATAATAGTCCTCTGACAAAAAAAAACCGTAATTCTTGGGTGTAATGAACTCAGTTTTCGGGACTAAGATGTTCCTCGTTCTCGGGAGCAACAGTACTCCAATATCTCTCCCTTTTTTCCTTGAAGGAAGACATTGGACATTGACATGAATGATTCTCGCCCGAAAAAAAAAACAAAACGGGGGTCAGATTTCTCGGTAGGTACGTGGTGTAAGCATCATATAGTGGTTCCCCGTTAGTTAATATATGGCATAAATTGCTCTCCATAGCTTTACATAGCCCTACATAGCTATACTCAGCCCTATACAGCCCTACATAGCCAAACATAACCATACATAGCCCTACATAGCCATACGTAGCCCTACATAGCCCTACATAGCCATACATAGCCATACACAGCCATACATAGCCATACATAGCCATACACAGCCCAACATAGCCATACATGGCCATACACAGCCATACAGAGCCTTACATAGTCCTACATAGCCATGCATAGCCATACATAGCCCTACATAGCCCCACATATCCCTACATAGCCACACACAACCATACATAGCCATACATAGCCATAAATACCCATACACAGCCCTACATAGCCATACATAGCCATACACAGCCATACACAGCCCTACATAGCCCTACATAGCCATACATAGCCATACATAGCCATACATAGCCCTACATAGCCATACATACTGTGTAAAATGGGGTTGACAAGCCTACACGACCCCCCAGCGCGTGTTTAAAATAGCCTTTCTATAGTTTGGCTCTCACGAGTATGTCTTTGAGCGACCGCCCTCTTTTATAAGATACGAGGGGCGGTTTTTTGTAGATTTCGCTCGATAATGGTTGTTTTTCTATTAAATGCCAGTTTTTCATGAGAATTTGCCTTAGGTTTGGCACTGATGGTTGGTATTGTGTGACAAAAGACAAGATTCGTTGGTTTGTCTTTGGTTTCTGTTGAAGGTCTAGTTTCCTGTCTTTGAAGTTCACCTCTGAGAGGGTTGTGTTAATAAGATCCTCTGGGTAACCCCTCTGTAGCAGATGCGCTTTGAAATTTGTAATTTTCTCTTCGAATATTAGTTCGGAAGAGTTTGTTGAGGAGTCGGAGGGCTCCCCCTTTAATGAAGCCTTTTTTAACTCCTTGCGGGTGACAGGAAGCAAAATGGGTATATTGAAATGTCTCAGTTGGTTTGAAATGAGTACGCACATCAAGGATTGCGTCTCTTTCGAATCTTTCCCCTTTGTAGATGTAGGTGTCCAGGAATGTTGTCTCCTTATCGGAAATTTCAGCCGTAAATTTGATCGTAGGGTGATGATTGTTTGCTTGTTGAATGAAATGTTCTATTCTGTCTCTGTTTGTAGTCCAGAGCGAGAAGATGTCGTCTATGTAACGTTTCCAAACGAGCGGTTTGAAAAGGCTTCGGCTAAGGATTTCTGTCTCTACCTTGTTCATGAATATATTAGAAAAGGCGACTGCCATTTTCGTGCCCATGGCCGTACCATGGGTTTGAAGGTAGTTTTTTCCATTAAAGTGGAAAGAATTTTCTTGGGGAATTAGCCTGAGCGCTCGTTTTAGTAGTTGGAGGTTAACAGCAATTTGCGTTACTGATTCGATCGTAACATTGTTTTCAGCTTGCGCTGCGCGCGCTGGTTCGATCGTACTACAGTTCTTAGTGTTCAGTGCTATAGCCGGTGTGGCTCGCTTTCCTTTCTTGGCTTCGGCCTTAAAACGGCCGATTTCTCGTTGATGGAATCGTATAATCGCATTGAGTGTTTCTTGCTCCGCGTTCTTGCGGATTTGTTTTATCTCTCTCTTGAAGTCCTCGTCCGCTGTTATTTTAGCCCTCGCCCTATATTGTAGGGTTTCTGGGCAGGTTCCCTTGTCCGTGTGCCTTTTTAAAGCTTTTATCGCACCTTCAGCTTGGCTAATCTTGTCCTCCGCGGATAGGCTACGGCTCCGTTTTCGGTTCTCTGTGGATGGGCTGTACTGGCGGCGACGTTTTCGGTACTGCTCTGTCCTTGGTTCGCTGGTACTCCTTTGAGGGCGCCTGTCGCGGCTTTGGCGTTGCTGTTTAGGCTGTTTAGGTTTTCTAGGCACTTGATACGGAGGGATTTGTTCTTCGTCATCGGACTTGCCGAGCAGCAGATCATCCTCGTTAGCGATGTCGTATGAGACTTCCATCTTATCCTCATTCTCAATGGCATTGCTTGTGCCAGGGGCACTTAGTAGCCCATCTGACGTTATAATGTTTTCTGACATTTTCTGTGAATGGTTAGGCAAGACCGCGGTTTCGATCCTAATCTTGTGGATCTCGTCTGTTGCCGATTGAATAAAAAGACTGATAGAGATGTGTTCTCGGTATCAGTCACAAAAAGAGTGTTTCTTGACCATTTTATACTCGTTCGAAGGATCGAAAATCCTGTGTTTCTGTTGGCTTTTTATGTTTTGGTTTAAAGCGAAACTGAAACAAAAGAAATTCATTTTTGAATAGTATTCGGTAACCTCTACTTGGGAGATAAAAATCGGCCGATTTTATTTTTTAGCCGGAAATCATCGTTCGTTTCTTAGGCGCAGGGCCTCTTAATAGAGGATTTACGGTATTACATTTATAGTGTTGTTGTTTGGGTCCATGAGCATTAAAGAACATCTAGTACATGTGGATTCGCCCGACATTGATTTTTCCTTAGTTGAACTTAAGAAAAAAAAATAGCAAAAAGTGTTCAAGTTTAAATCCAGAAACCTGTTCGAATCCTGTAATTCTTGACCAGTTCTCATTTTTATTACATCGTCATTATTAATTAATATTTAAAAGTTGTTTTAAAATTAAGTACTTTTTGGGCAATCAGATAGAGACCACGAAAGAAGAAATTTAGGTTCTAGTAAGTTAAAGCAATGAGCTTTAACTATGACCATTTTTCGGTGTCTCAGTCAGATTTAATGGAACCCGCAACCGACCTAGCTATGTTCGCCGTCCATAGTCCCCAATGAAGTAAATTGGCAATGGACTAAGTGTAGAAATGTTCTTAGTCTTCGGTGGCAGTCCCGAAGTCGCCGAATACTGTAAAACAAGAATGACTGATTCGAATTAACAAGGCTTAGCTGGAGTTGGTGGATAAAGAACGAAGTATATGACATGTATAGTGTTGTTGTTGGGGCATGAGCATTAAAGACCCGAGGTATATTACTTTTGGATTTGTCCGACTTTGATTTGTCAAGGAATAAGGGTCAAAGTGAAAGTGACAGCATATAGTGATCCACAACATTTTGCAGTGATGACTTTATACAAAATATATTCAAGATCGACGTAGCAATCGTCGACATTTCTAGCGAGTTACGTGCTGTTGTGGAGTTTTACTTCGTGTAAACTACGTTCATTTTTGGAATAAATCTTCTTGTTGTTGTTCCGACAACCCTGCGTTCAGTTTAGTTTGCAAGCTACCCGTCCTCTAAAAGATAACCGCGTAACAAAGTGAATGTACGTCCGCATACTAACGACTGTTGTAACCCAATAGCCTCATTACTACTAGGGTTTATTTTTCACGCATTGCTACGCAGAGGTTCTGTTCTTTTGAATTTCGTGACGTTCCATTTTGTCGTATTGTGTATAGTCTCATGTCGCCCCGTATTATCCTCTCCATCTCCATCACCCTACACTTCTTGAACTGACCTTCTTCATGTAGCAGTCTACTACTCTTGACTAGGTCAAAGTAACATCCTTTCTCTAAGCAGCACCATGCACTGTATGATTTTTCACATCATCTTCTAAGCATTTCCAAATAGGGAAGCACCTACATTTAAATCAATCACTAATATAAATAAATGTAACAAAGAACCCCTTCCCCTTATCCTTAAATATAAGATAAAAATAATTCCTATAAGAAAAATATGGAGTTGGAGCGCTCTATCAAATTAAATCGCACAATGCATTGTTAATCTTAAGGTAACTCGACCCAGTTTTTTTGGGGGGTACCATCCTACTTTGAAGCTCTCTGGTATCCCCACCTTTACTTTTATCGTAAGTCTAACACATAGAATGGATAACATATAGATCAATCTACAATATAACGTAAAATTTTTGGCGAGCGGAGTAAATGTCACGTGGTTATAATGCCAGGCCCCTTTGAGGTCTGAGTCGAAAATCTGCTGTTGCCGGCATTTTTTCGTGAAAATCTCTCGGTTACACATGGTGCGCATTAGTGCCTTGCGCTGAACAGAGTTTCACCAAAATCGCAAAGACCCAATTCGAGAAATTTAGCGGTTTCCAAATTTAGGTCATAATTTATGCGAAAATGATAAGCAAACTTTACACGATTATATCTAATAAACTATGAGACTTATCCCTTTATTTTGGGCATCGTTATAACGGACGAGTCCTTGCAAGTCAGCAAAACGCTTTGGGGCCTTGTAAATGCGCGGGATTTCGAGCAAAGCAGATATATAGAAATTATAGTTTTAGCTATTTGTTGACGTTTGTCAGCGTTTAAGAGTCCTTCTCACGAAAAAAGCATTTTCTTAAAAATTCGTAATTTTTTTTCCTTCATTTTTTTTCAGGGCTACAATTGATTAACTAACTACCCGGACTCTGAATTTCATGGTCATTGAAAAACTGTGACATTATCTTCTATAAGCCCAAACTTGAGTAAACATTGAAGACTTTTAGCGTTTGGCCTAAGTTGGTGCTTTGGGAGTTGTCCATTGTTTCTAGTCTGTCATTATACAGCATTCTGGTTCAGCACGCGTGCAAAGACCACACTTGGCTGACTTCCGAATGCTCACCGAGATATGATAATTTAGTATGAAAAAATAGAAGGGATTCCCGTCACGAGTTGGTTTAATTATTGGCTTCCATTAAACCTATGAAAAAATGATATTTTTTAATAATAAGTAGATTTAGTGTGTAGCACTTCTTGACTTTTTTGCAAAAGGCACAAGAAGCACGAGAATTGATTAACAATTGTGAGTTAAACCTCTATGTATCACGCGATGGCCTGTGGCCAAAATATTTGTAGCCGAGAGATTTTCACGAAAAAATGCCGGCAACAGCAGATTTTCGACTCAGACCTCAAAGGGGCCTGGTATTATAACCACGTGACATTTACTCCGATCGCCAAAAATTTTATGTTATATTGTAGATTGATCTATATGTTATACATTCTATGTGTTAGACTTACGATAAAAGTAAAGGTGGGGATACCAGAGAGCTTCAAAGTAGGATGGTATCCCCGCAAAAAAACTGGGTCGAGTCACCTTAAAATCTAAGGGCTGAAGGGCCCACTGACTTGCCTATTTTTTAAGATATAACAATGACAAGGTTATAAACAGGGGAGAGATGAAAACATTTGAATAAAAGAACCTAAAGAAACAAAGCCAATCATAACCATAGAAAAGCAGCAGCATATTTCTACTGAAACGTTGTTAGCAGATTACTAGCACTGGAGCAAAAAGGGCAAACAAGCAGACTGGCTCTGTTGGAGGAGCAATGTCTAAATATAATATAAAAATGAGAGTGGCATAACTAATGGCTATATTTATCATTTTCTTGATTATATAAAGTTGCTGCTTTTTGTCAATGCCAACGTCATTCATCATGTCTAAGAACGTGGAGCATTCGTCAGAGAAAATGCTAAGGGAGCTCATGGAGTGATTTACAAATTTCACATTTCTGTATTTCTACTCAATTTGTTTGATCAAGTTAAGATATTTTTCCGTTTTACGCACTGCATTGTTATTAAGGTTAGACTCGAAACCAACTGTTTATTCTAGAACATATAGGCACTTGGACTGGATTAGGAAAAGAAGATCTGGACCGACAATTTTCACCAGTTATTATTGAGGAATTCATAAAACCATTTACATCTGCACAGAGTGAAAAGTGAACATTAATTACGGGTTGAACTGACTTGGCAACGAAGTTAAGGATTGAGTCGTGCCTGTATCACCCACTAATGTAATAATCGACCACTATTGTAACACTAACTACTAACCATTAATGTAATAAATTCAGCCACTTATGTAACAAAAAGTTAACCACTAATGTAATGATTTTTTAACCTTTAATGTAACAAAAAACTTAACCACTAATGTAATAACATTATGATCATTAATGAAACAAACTCAAAGAGAGGAGCCACTTGGTGGCATTTGAATTGCAATATAAACGCAGACTAACATATGAATCTCCACTGTGAGTATTAGGCAACGGACGCGTGACTGACACAATATATATGTAATAGTGTTCCTACTTCTGGGACGTGTACCAAATTGTTCTATAATATCCAAAAACACATATTTTTTTAAACAACAACTGCAACATCATAGAAAGGTAATCTTTGTTTTTGTTCAAGTTCAGTAGTAGAATGCTGGCAACTGTTTTTAAAAGCATTTTGTAGAGGAAGCCTGAGGTGCATAAAGAACATGAGCACGAACAAAATGAACTGACTTGTCACTTTTTTATCCTTCCTGACCGTATTAAGGTCCAGGAAAGGTACATGTGAAACCATTTCGCGTTCATAATTGTGTGGTTTACAGCCCTGATGAGTACCTTATGCTAACCTGAGAATCAAACAGTAAGCATTGTTTAATTTCATGTATTGAAACCCAACAAAAATTTCAACAAAAGAACATTTCACTTTAAAAAAAGAGTACAAATATTTCAGGACAGTTTCAAAAGAAAACTGTTTTTGTGTTTACCGAAAGTTGATCACGTGATCAACTAATGCAAAAACCTATTGGTATTTTGTTCTTAGAAAACTGACTAAGAAAACTGCTTGAAGGAAAAGTGAATGCTGTTACTCATTGAGCCATGAATTTGTGGACACTTATTAACAGCGGCATGAAATGCTGCAAAACGTTAACTCTTGTGGGGAAGTTTTTACACCCAGTCTGAAAGTGACAATGTTGAATGACCTTGTCGCGTTGAAACAGCAATCCCTAGCATCAGAGCAAGAGGGGGGTCGAATGATTTTTTTTAAAAATTAAATAACCAATCAGCTTTCCTCTTTGAGTTTGTTACACTAATGGTCACAACGTCATTACATTAATGGTTAAGTTATTTATTACGTAAAGGTTAAGAAATTGTTACATTGGTGATTAACTTTTTTTTACATTACTGGCTGACATTTATTACGTTAATGTTTAGTATTACATTAGTGTTTGATATTTATTACATTAGTAGTTAGTGTTACAATAGTGGTCGATTATTACATTAGTGGTACTGTTGACATCAAGCGACAGCACGAAGTACTGATTCAGGATTAAGGCAAAAGGAGCAATCAGAACTTCGTGATAATCCCCGTCTCGCCATATTCTTACGGGTAGGGAGGGAGTTGATGATGTAGCGGATGGTTTAATTATAGATGTTCCTGGGTAGATGAGACTGGGCCTCTTCCCAAACAGAATTTGCAGATGACAATGAATACTTGATATGTTTGGTGGTGTTGAAGTTTATCCTCTTGATTAGAACGGAAATCTTTAAAAACTTCCTTACTGGACTTTTATACATCATATTGAATATTAGTTTGACAGCTTGACGATTTAATAATAGTAATAATAATAATAATAACCTATAATAAAGGGAACTATGCGGTTTTTTTAACTATTGTTATGGTTATTGAACCACTATACAGTCATTGAACCATTGTAGCTCAGAGACTTTGGAACTTATATAAGTATTACAGTTAGTTACTATTGCTTTCTAGCTAAAGCTGAAAAACAAACTGGAAAAACAATCACAAATTGTTGTCTCGATTGAGCGATTAGGCAATGGTTGCAAAAGATAAATTCATTTTGCAACTCAATTTAGTTGGATCGTCCTCTTGTCAAACCTTTCTTTATTGTTGTTTTCATGAAACTGGATTTTGTTGAATCTATCCTTTAAAAGCATTTCCTAGTTTTAATTAATCAATAAAATACTACAATGGACTTGTGCTAATTACAAAAATGAATCTTGTTGGTCGTTATGTAAATCTAAAATTAAACGTTAGCTTGCCGAAGGGTGAAAACTAATGGAAGTAGGTGCGTGCAAATAGTGTCTAAAGCGTAGTTCCGTTTTCTAAAAAAAAAAATGACCAGTTTTCCATGCACGCATGTAAAGTTACCAGTGCATACAGAGCTCAGTGCTATAGCAATAAGCAAGTACGACAAGAACTGAAATAGACAATGATGAGGGTTTTTTGGACTGATTGTTGTTGTCATGAGATACGCAGTTAAAATAAATAACCTTATTCTTGCAGATTTCTGTCCGTCAACAAAATTAAAAAGCTTCCACCTGGGATATTTTCCAATCTATGTAAGCTACAAATCTTGTAAGTTTGTATTTTTTTGTATTGTCTGCTGTTCGTTATACACTACAACAGTAGTGTGCGCTAGCAGTAACGTATATAAGTTTCCGTACAGGTAACCTTCACTTTGAGGCTAGCATACAAGGTACATAAGGCCAAATGGTTACACCAGCAGTGAAACACCAACAGATGTGGGTAGTACACCTTACAAAGTCCTTTCTTCTATTATTTACCAATTACGAATGACAAGAGTAAAAAAATTATTTTGCTAAGCCTCAAATTGAGTGAAATCTCAGAGTTATACTTTTAGTTGCTTTTCGTTCTTTCTACTCGGCCACATGTAAAATACCCTTCTTCGTTGCTGTTGAAATATTATTATATTATTTAAATATTATAAATCTGAGACTTTTGTCAAGTGGCCCCATATGCCCATTTCGACTAGCACTAGTCCATGTTTAATGAATAGATAATTGTACCTCATAGGTCCAGAATTTTCCAACATCCCCGCCTGTTTTAACTTGAAAGTCAGCTGCCCTGTTTCCTGTCCATATCCAAAAGGTCTTAACAAAGGATAAGGTCTACTAGTAACAGAGTAAAACGACAAAGGAGATGCTTTGGAGTGGTAACAACAGTACACTTTCCTTTTCGAAACAAATTTAAAAAGTTACAAATTGGTCGAAGTTATCGCAGTTTGAATAACAGCAGAATAAGGACGACCGCAATATGTCGTCTTTACTTGAGGGCTTACGACAATGCACATCACGCGCAATTTGTTCAAACTGTAACCGGCAGCCGCCTGGCACTCTCGCGCGCAACGAGATACGTCACAGTTGTCCATATGTCCAAGTGTTATGTTTGACTTTACGAACGGCAGGGGGAAGTTTGTCTTTAACAGTTCGTTTAGTAGTATAGGAGGGATGTTCAACTCCGTTTCTTTGTGGATTTAATTAACTTTTCGGGTGGCATTAATTAATGCCGATTACGTCATACCTCTCATTAAGAGAGGATGATGTCATAGTTTATTTTTAGCTGGCAAAGAGCAAGTGACGTCACAATACCTAGGGGGTGAAGTCATCAAAAAAATGTTGAGATAATATTCTATAAATAGAAAAGTGATTTTTTTATATAATCAGCTATTTGCTATAGTCTTCTTATTGAATATTGTAGAAACTGTTATGTGTTCAAAATAAAATCGGGCAAATTTTGAACGTGTTATCTTCGCAGATAATACTAAATGAAAAATCTTTAATCATTAAATTATTTTCACTAAAAGTCGATTATAAACAAAACCAACACACAGAGGTCAACTGAAAAATCCTTAATTCAAAAGAAGGAAAAAGGAGGTTAGGCGAATGCGAAATCGTACTAATTTTTTCGGGCAAAACATGAAAACGAGGTCGAAGCGCAGCGAAGCGAAAAACTGCCTATCAAGCAAAAATGTCAATCTTTGTTTACTTGACTCTGTAGAAAGTATTGCACAGGGTATAAAAATTCTATAGAAAACAACAGGTGGTTCTAAAGTAAACCCTAACTCTTTGGTTCTTAAATAAACTCCATTCTAGTAACTAATGAGTAACACGTCTATTAAAAAATTTAGGAATAAGAGGTGCGATCGCCTAGCAACACATGTCTTCTTATTTAGCGCTATAAATCGGATATGTAAACAAACCACACACACACACAGAGATGCGCTAAAAACTCTCTATCTCAATTTTGACTGACCATTACAAAAGCGTTTTCTCCGTTCTATCTCGAGGAAAGGACTAACTATTGAAATATCAGATCTTGATGAGCTTATGTTCAAGTCATCCATGATGCCCCGTATTTCTTGTATAGCTGGAAGTAGTGGGACAGGCGAAAGATTTTGCTGGTTTAGATATTTTAAAAGCTCCTGAGGAATATTTTCTTGAAACCCTGCTTGGTTAAAACCTTCTTCACTGGGCAGGACGTTTGTTCGCAGTCGACAATTATCTTGGGTAGCAGTTTTCAGATCAATCAGCAGATAACCAAAAGGTCTTTTTACAGCCTCTTCGTACTGATTTAAAAAGAAATTAGTTTTCCCGAGATACCTTTGCTTGGCAAGAGTCACGATTTGCAATTTGCCCCGTGGATTCTTGAATAGCACCAAATAATGGCTGTTTAGGCTTATGCTGCGACTACCTTTCCCCTGGTGATATAGATTCTGCACGATATAAATCACGCTCCGATTGCGATGATGAGAACCACGAGTAAAGAGGTTCACAATTCGCTTGTCTTTACTAGGGTCAATCATTTGATCATCAAACAAGATCAAATTCCGTTTGTTCACATCAAAATAGGAATCCTGCTCCAAAGCCGTAGGAATTCCCTTGACGAATTCAATGTGTGGCATGGCGACTAGCATTTCTGTATACGCAGGCTGCCATTGTGAATAACACCAAACAATCCTCTCCCGGGCAGGGTAAATTGTCTCTGAAGCGTGTTGTAATAGAGATCGAACCCAGGCCGTTTTTTCGGACCCGGTCATTCTGGCAATCATGGAGGTAAAACGATGCTCGAATCGAAACCGCTGACATTTCTGGGAAAACGGAACTGTTTGAAATGGGATAATACCAGCATTGCGGTGTTTAGACATCACGTGCCTTTGCAAGCTATCCTTTCTGCTAAATGATTTTTCGCAAACGGAACGGAACCTACTCATGTCAACTCCTCAGGAGCGGAATGTAGACTGAGAAAATGGTAGCATGTTGCGCATTGATATAGTTTTAAAGGCCATAAAATTCTATAGTTTTCCTCCACCACCACCACCACATTTGTATTGTGTTCCTCAACCACCACAATTCTATTGTTTTCTTCCAGCACCACATTTCCATTGTTTCTCCACCATCAGCACCACCACATTTCCATTGTCTTCCTCCTCCACCAAAACCACATTTCCACTGTTTTTCTCCACCACCACCACATAAAATACTGCAAACTACTATCATAAGTTCAGTTTGCCGCAATGTCTCAAGTTTGTCAAGAACAATCGTGGTTTTCTTCAACTCTTAGCTGTTTGTCCAGCCCATCAGCTACAGTTTCTTTTACGGACAGCCAGTCCACAACAACTACATTCATTAGTCCAAGTCTTGTACAATATACTTGAAAAATACATTCTTATCCCCGAAGAAAATAAGCGAAACGTGTTGCCATATAAGGATGCTCTAGTAAACCTAACAGAAACAAATGTCCCTTACAAAACAAAGAGGCGAATCCTTGTACAAGAGGGTGATGGTTTTATTCAAGACCTTTTGCTACCTGCTGTTACAAGCTTAGGAGTTTTGACGCTATAAAAGAGGAAACGAAACATTTGAAGCCTACCTTCCATCTGTACTTATCACGTTGAAGAGAAAGATAGACTTGGTTGATGAAGAGCACGAGAGCGAGGATGAAGAAAACGAAAGTTCCAGTGATGAAAGCGAGGATGAAGAACCAAGAATAGAAGATGTTTTAAGTCATCTTTCCCAAGCGGTTTCGGTAAAGCGTGCTTCTGAATTGCTGCATAGTATGGCCGCTTCCAAAGATATTTATTTATGCATCAGTGCTCTGCAGGCTCCCCTTTGAAATAATACACCACGTGGCTTTGATTTCACTGTGTCACAGCTCCGACCGCCGAGACGAATTATCAAGGTTCACCCTACCCTCCTCCTCTGGTGTTGGTTGACAGCTCCTAACATCTCTCGATGTATCCACAATCCGCGGATCTCTCTCCCATAACTTAGCTTTACGATGTGTTAAGTGGTAAACAGTGAGGATGTAGTACTATGTTGAGCATTTAGCGGGCAGGAAGAGACCGAGAAAGACTAAGTTGAGGACAAATGTAAAATTGGAAACTTAACACCTAACACATCGCGAAACTAAGTTATGGGGGAGAGATCCGCTCCTTGCCATTCCCTGAGGCAGTGACACAGACACCGCTTCTCTTGAATTTTCTAGAAAATTCTTGAGATTTACTCCTCACACTTTTGTTCTCACTGTAATGTGCCCTCTCCCTCCCCAATGTTGAGCCACGCGTATTTTGAAGCACTGACACCGCTGTAATGCCCAAATCAACATTGGGGAAGGGAAAACGCACACAAGTGTTTCAGGATTCTTGACGAGGATTGTAGGTCTCCGCCCTTCCCCAAAAAGCACATCGACCTTATAATTTCAATACCCAACACTCAACACCCAATACTCCATAACTCAATAAAGATTCAGTTATTAACTAACAACAAGTTAAGGACAGTGCCCACTATTGTTACTGCGCACATTTTCTGCGCATGCCAAGGTATTCGTGCACGACGCGAAAGAAACGCGCAACACGCAGGACACGCGGACTGGTTTTGTCTCCTGTAAGTCTGGGAGGTTCTAGTTATTTCTTGTGGAAAAGATGCCTCGTTTTTTAACAGATGAAAAATAATTTCTATTTACCTTGTTAGTTCTTTCAAAACCAAAGAAGTTTGCGCATGTTGCTATTTCTGCCATATGATCGATCAGACCGAACTTTTCATAGTCAAACAAACGTCAATTCTAAAACATCAAAAGTTATTTCTTCAAGATGTTACGCTTGGAGCTTAGGTATTAAAAAATCCCTTAATAGGCAAGAATCAGTAAATCAGAAGGAATATAGCTCTAAGTCCTCCACTTAATCGAGAAACTGCAAGCTTACCCTTTACTTGCGTCCTTCGCGTTTTATCGACCAATCGGCTCTAAACACTTTCCCGAATATTTCTTTAATTCTGCAAGATTTTATGTAATTATTCACCAGAACATAGATTTAAAGCGTTCGAGTACATACAGATGTCCCTTTTATTGAGAGTCTGAGGCTTTTATTTGTTGAACAAGCAAGAAAAAAGATTGCTTGGATTGCTATGCTGAGATGGCAGCATAGTTGCGGACCGCAAAGGAAACGCTTTCATCGTGGAAAAAATCGTACAAGATTGTTATGCTTTTTACTATTATCATTGTTATTTAAGCATTTTGGCAATACTAAGCATTGAAACTATTGACTCATTGGGCATCTTGTCGTGTAGATAGTAGTTCTTAAGGTTCAATTTCACGCCACATAATCTGGACATTTTACCATTTGGCTGTTTACAACTGAAGATTAAAATAAAGTATTTCCATTCTAAGACTTTCTTAGGTTTAACAGACACTGTTAAGTCTAAAATTCACATTTAGGAACGAAAAGTAGTGAATGATCATGACACAGAATCAAAACGAAATATATAAAATGATCATGTTATAGCCCAGTTTATATATGAGGGTACATAAACGCATTTGGTACAACTACTTTCGCAGTATTCAGCTTTTGTAAAAGAGAGCTCATGTATGGAACTTGAGTCTATGCAAATCATTTATGTCATATGACACTTGTGGCAAAGCCCGAAAGAGATAGCGCAAGCACAGATATAAGCTCATTGAATCTATGCAAGTTTAATAACATATTCGATCGAGTTACCCAGTAAAATGATAAAAAACGAGAGAAGGTTTACAATCCATACTACATCTACAGTTAAAAAAATCTTGAGGACATGTACACGTAAGCAAACTAGTGAAGGAGTACCTGTCTAAGAGTCCCCGTCAACTATTTTCCACTACAGTGCAGTAGTTTGTTTACAGCACTGGCCTTGGATCTTGAGCTCGCGTCATACTACTGTATGTGCGCTGGAAGTAATCTTTAATACCTTGGAGATTGCTCTTCTCCAAAATGTTTGTTAAATTTTTGAGACGGAGAGGCTCCAGTTGAATGAAATAGTATAACTTGTTTTTCTTAGAGTCCATGAAATGTCCTGCTTCACTTTCTGTTTTTTTTGCTCTCCTCCGTGTGTTCTTGTTTTCTCTGACTGTTAGCCATTGTGGCTATCCCAGAGTACTCCGCGTTGAGTGAAGCAATAGTAAAACTGACCGGGGAGGGGATGGGGAAAATTGTAAATAAGCCCAAAGCGATTAAGTTAAGGCCAAAACCAACCAATTTAACTTCTAAAAACGTGCGGCAACACCACTTTTTATCTTAGCAAATGAAAGTTAGTAATTCGCCTACTCAGCCAGCGATCAATTTTTGGTTCGGGGAAAATGTCGTTTACACTATTTTTGAGGCAAACGCGTGGAGAGGTGTAATTGCTGATAACTTCCCAGTTGTGCTGATATTTCAAAAAAAGACGTATAAAGAGCACTTGTTATGTTATCATTTGTTGCTTATTTTGAAACCTTGTTACAATTATCATTGCATTTGTGCCAGTTCACGTGTATACTCTGAAATTTGGGGGAAAAAATACCTTTTTATCATTTTTCTAAAAAATGCCTATTCAGCGTTTTTCTCCATATTGAAGCGCAGCTACCTCTGAAAAATGCGCGGTTACCCCGTCTTTTCTTTTTGGATTTCAATAGCCCCTGATATGATCTATTTGTCTCACATAGTCATTATTTGGGAAAACATACTTCTCATTAGTGGGCACCGTCCTTAATATCCAATAGAAATGACATAAATAACCACCCTAGAGTACTAGAATGAATGTCCCTAAGTCATGAAAGATACAATTCAACTATACGAAATTCTCTCCAAATTCTCTTGGTCGGAGAGTTGCAGGACGGGCGGAGAGCCTGCAGAAGTGAGATTGAGTGTAACCCGTTCTATCAACTGCAAAGAAGTAGAAGCACTGGAGCGGCGCGAGTAATACAAGGCAATTTCTGTGCTCCACCAACCCACGTACTGGGCAATCTGCTCCGGAGTACAACCCAAACCCTTAAGGGTGTATGAAATCCTTATACGAAAGCTGTGAGGGGTCTCTCCGTCATTAATGCCGGCGGCCTTAAGATACTTTTAGAGTCGTGCAGATACGGCTAACCCTCTAAACGGACGATGTGACACAAACTTTTTATGTTCCTCAGACCATAAATACATTCTATGATTATTTAGATCCGCCACTTAATCGCACTTTCTTCTTTGATCCTATTATTCCGGAAGATATCAATTTAGAAATTTCAGTTTTGCAAGACAACAAGGCCCATGGTCTCTACTCATCTCCAGTTAGGCTGCTGAAATTAGCAAAAAGGGTCATATCCGTACCTCTAGCTACGATTTTTAATCAGTCTATTTGCTCAGGGATTTTTCCATCTAAACTAAAGTGTGCTAAGATTATCCCGATATTTAAGGACGAAGATGACACGCTGCCCGAAAACTACCGACCTATTTCTCTGCTCTCGATTTATAACAGGATTTTTGAAAAACTTATGTACTCCAGAGTTACCAAGTTTGTCAAAGATTGCAACATTCTCTATGATCAGCAATACGGTTTTCGCAGTAAGCACAGTACTCAGCATGCTGTACTTGATATTGTTAACACAATTCTCCAAAACATGGACAACGGTAAATTTTCGTGCGGTGTTTTCATCGATCTCAAAAAGGCTTTTGATACTGTTAACCATGAAATTTTGTTAGCTAAACTTGAAAATTATGGTATTAGAGGTGTAATAAACTCCTGGTTCAGATCATACCTGACTGATCGGAAGCAAACTACGGAAGTTAATAATGTTGTGTCTGAGGCTGAAACGACCTTGTGCGGCGTGCCACAAGGCTCAGTCCTCGGACCACTCTTATTCCTACTGTACATCAATGATATTTACAAGTCCTCTTCGTTATTTGCCTTTTATCTATTTGCTGACGATACTAGTATAATACTTGCAAATAACAACCTAAAGGAACTCGAAACACTTGTTAATCGCGAGCTTGGCAACGTCAACGAATGGCTAAAGGCCAACAAACTGTCCTTGAACATAAAAAAATCAAATTTTGTAATCTTTCGTCCCCGGCAAAAGAATATGCCCTTCATACCTAGGATTAGAATTTTTGACTCCGTGACTAACACCTACGCAAACCTTGAAATGAAAGATTATGTAAAATACCTTGGCTTAATGATTGATTCAAATCTTTCATGGAAATACCACATCGAATCTGTCTGTCACAAAATCAGCAAGTCGATAGGAATTATAGCTAAAATTCGACATTATGTCCCGCGTCGTGTTTTACTTTCAGTTTACAACTCATTAATTGTCCCTTACTTGACTTATGGTATTTGTGGTTGGGGAAATTGTGCCTTGACATTTCAACGAAAGATCGTAACTCTACAAAAACGGGCCTTACGTCTCATTTACTTCAGTAAGTCTAAGGAACACGCCGTACCCTTCTTTCTCAAATCAAATTGCCTTCCCCTGCCTAGCATATTTTTCAGAGATTGTAGCTATTTATTGTATGATATCAACAGACAGACAGCACCAGTTAGTATTCTCAATCAGTTCGTTAAAACAAGTCAGATTCATAACTACAGAACAAGATCTGTCTCTAGCGACTCGTTTTATGTTAAGTTCTCTAGAACCGATAAAATGTATGCCTTTTTCACGAGAATCGGTGCCCAAATTTGGAACTCTATTCCGTATTCGATTAAAATACTTAAACGTTCGTCCTTTCGTAAAAAAATAAAGGAATTATTACTAAATTTTTTGCGGTCAGAAGATGATTATGTCGAAGTCTCCCGTCTTATTAAGTTATTTAATACTTTAGTTAACCTCTCTTCGTAATCGTTATGTACATGCCTTGTTTTTTGTTTTTTGTTTTATGTTAGTTTAAACTCTATTTACTGTATTGTAGTGTCTTCACTGTTATTTAGTCCATCTATATATAATTCTTGTTTTGTAATATGTCTTCAGCTCCCCCCGCCTCGATTAGTTCATAAGCTATTTGCGGGTGGGAAAGTAATGTAATTAGTTATTTTCCAATTTTCAATAAAATTTGTTGTTTTGTTGTTGTTCCGAGGATCTAAAGAGTTTCTCACTCAGAAGAGGGACACCTAACGCCCCACATGCGGCAATATAATAGTTCAGCCAAAAAACAAAGCAGACAGATAGATTTGGTATACGTAACAGAGCAAAAGGGGGCGTTACTGACCTGCACACCTCGTTTTACTAAACGTTAAGTTAAGAAGGAACCCCTCCCTATACTTGACGCGAAAAAGCTCATCTGCCTTTAAACGGCCTAAATCGGATGCTCTATCACCGGTGTAAAAGTCTGTAACAAAGAATGTTATATCTCTGACCAGGAGGTATCTATTGAGAGGAGTTAGCACAGAGCCTTCGGCAATAAGCCCGCGAAGATAGGCAATTAAACGGGTGAATTTGTCATAGAACAAAGGGACAGCCTGACGAGGTTACAAAGGTCGCTGAGCCTGCTCCTCTCTTACAAACATAAGATATTCTTTAACACAAGGATGTGCTAACGTGTTAGAAAACCCTGTACGGCCTAACCTATTGAAAATCGCTCTAAGCTTCCCTATATATGAATCGACAGTTTCGGCTGCCAGACGCTTAAGGCAACTTCAGGTCTTACTAGAGGATGAGCGTACATGGAGTTTTTGTTTTCCCGCGGCATCCATGCTAATCAAAAACTTTACGACGTCTTCCGCGATCGCAGCAGAAAATTTCCTTGGGGGTACAAGAGAGCGTAAGAAAGTCGATAGTTGAACTTCTAATGAATCCTTTTGCGGTTCATAAGGTTTGTTTCTGAGCGATTCTTGGAATTCTGTAAAGCGCTTACAAGTTGATCAGAGGCATGTCTGCATTTGAACGGGCCCCTTGCGTTGGCTCAGGCGACTTAGGTTTACCGCAGGCTTGGCAAAAGTTCGCGCCACTGTCGTTTAAATAAGGGCAACCGGGACATCTTTAGGCAGTCTTCCGTGTGCGTTCGATCTATATACACAGCTTACCAGGAGCAGATACAACGAAAAGCGCACAGGTCCCATCGTAAGGCCTACAATCATGGACAAAAGTCTTGGAACACTTGCATTTCTGGGGCGTTTTCGAATTCACACAGGTCCAACCCCTCCCCTCACCCCACAAACAATGTTGGACGCGTGTATCCAGAACTTTTTTCCGAGTTTCAACTTTTTATAGGGTGGGGGGAGGGAGAACTGCAAGAAAATTTCGAAAACGCTGTACTGTTTTAAGAGGGAACCGAGAAATAACAGAAAAATATGAATATTTCAGTACTGTCCCAAAGACTTTTGTCCAGGAGTGTAGCAACGAAATCCGGGCAGGTGCGGGAAAGGATCACCTTTCCTCCCAAGAAGAAAAGAATCTAGTGCCATAGCTTGGAGTATTGCCCACCAATAACGATGCCGTTGTAAGCGAAGGACAATGTCATCAGTAAAAGCGAAACACTGGCGTTGATCAAAAACTGAAAGTAACGCAACAAAGGTCCCACTAGAACGAAAGGAGGAAAGACATAAACGTTATGTCCCATCTGTATCGTTTGTGCGAAAACATTAACTACTGAAGAATACGGAGTCGGCTAAAGCGAGTAATGAGGCAACAGGCTTCTATCCCTTCCTCTGCGACAGTTGCTGTCCAAAGACATCAAGTTAAACGTCTGTGGTCCAAACCTCTCTTGAAACTCGGGCCCACGCCTCCTCGGACAAGAAACAATCAATGGGAGGGCGTGTCAGCAATGTTTTCATTCGATGGGACATATTTCAAATGCAAAGCAAAGTTTTCAGCTCGAGACATTTCTTCTATAGTTTTAAATTCCTTCTTCACTAGAGAACTCCTACAACCGCCATTTTTCCAGGCTGCTGGGAAAGTCACGTTGTTTGTCCACACATCAATTCTTGCGTTTTTGATAGAAGGGAAAAAGGAGATCAAAGTGTTACATAAAGCCCTGGGCTCAAAGGTATTGATATCACCTTCAAGGTTGATCCAATAATCTCGTATTTGCTAGCTTAAACCATCTCTTACCAAGACTGCTCCCCAGGCCATCTGGGAGGCGTCGCTGAACATTGTGACAGAGAGATGATGTTCCGACCACCAAGGTAAGTGACCAGACCAGTTGCCCAAGAAAGTCCATTCCCGAAGTTCCTGTCGCAAAGGTCCCTGAATTGGAACAGAAATCCTCGAATTCTTGGCAACAGCGCCGATAGATTTGAACACTTTCCGTACATACCGCTTACAAGTCGGGATTGCAAGATTAAATAATGGTGCTTTTCGTGCGAAACGCTCCCAGGTCTTTACGGGCGCAAACGATGATCCCAAGAGTTCGTCACGCAATGCTTTAAATTTTAATTATCTAGTGGGACTAAAAGGGCTTACAATACAGAATCGGAGATGAAACACAGGAATTTAACAAAAGTGGATGGCTTTGGAGAACTCTTTGCAAGGTTAACAAAGTATCCCGCTGAAAAGAGAAGGAATAAAGAGATAAAGACTGCTGCTTGTGCGAGTTAGCGAATAGGCTGGCAAACCGTTGGGCAGGATAGGAATAACTGGCCCACATGTCTGTCATCAATATACTGTGAAACAGGTAAGCCGAAAGATCGCGTTGTACTGGTGACGACAGGGCCAACGTTATGATATGAATAGGCACTTGCTCTCCATCCGAAAGATAAGGTGCAGAAAGAAAAATATTAGCCTCTCCAGGAAAAACTAAAGAATTCCCGGGAGTCCAGATGAATCTTGAGGTGTTGGTATCCACCCTTATCATCAAATGTTGTCTGGAAATGCCCTGGGAGCACATAACGAGGCAGATCTTGGAGGTGGTCTAACTTGAAAGGGAGATCTCAAATCCATAAATTAAGGAAACGCTCGTCGTGGCATAAACGCGGTTTAGATGGTTCGACTGTCAAGGGAAGGACTAAATGAGGAGGAGAGCATTCACCAATCTTGCCTATGAATTTGAGAACACCCTGAAAGACGCAAGCTAAGTCTGTAGTGTCAATGAAATCGGTAAAGGTTACTCGACCCAGTTTTTCTGTACGGGTACCGTCCTACTTTGAAGCTCTCTGGTATCCTTACCTTTAATTTGATCGTAAGTCTAACATATAGCATGGATAACATATAGATCAATCTACAATATAGCATAAAATTTTTTTCGCGATCGAAGTAAATATCACGTGGTTATAGTGCGGGACTGAGTCGAAACTTTGCTGTTGCCGGCATTTTTTTCGTGAAAATCTCTCGGCTACATATAAGGCGCATTAGTGCCTTGCGTTAAACAGAGTTTCACCAAAATCGCAAAGACCCAATTTGAAAGGAAAAAACTGCGAATTTTTTAGGAAAATGCTTTTTTCGTGAGGACTCTTAAACGCTGACAAACGTCAACAAATAGCAAAAAATATAATTCCTATTTGTTTGCATTGCTCGAAATCGCTGGCATTTACAAGGCCCTAAAGCTTGCTGACTTGCAAGGACCCATATCTGTTGTGAAGATCCCCAAAATAGAGGGATAAATCTCATAGTTTGTTAGATATAATCGTGTAAAGTTCGCTTATCATTTTCACATAAATTATGACCTAAATTTAAAAACCGCTTAATTTCTCGCATTTGGTCTTTGCGATTTTGGTGAAACTCTGTTCAACGCAAGGCACTAATGAAAAATATATGTAGCCAATAGATTTTCACGAATAAAATGCGGCAACAGCAGAGTTTCGACTCAGTCCCCAAAGAGGCGTGGCACTATACTCCGATCGCCACAAATTTTACGCTGTATTGTAGATTGATCTATACGTTATCCAAGCTATATGTTAGACTTAGGATCAAAACAAAGGTGGGATACTAGAGTGCTTCAAAGTAGGATGGTACCCCCACAAAATAACTGGGTGGAATTAACTTAACTGATGGCAACAAGGAGACTTCGGCAAAAAAGAAATTGGTAGAACAGCGGAGTCATAACGTTTTCGTTTGAAGTTGCCCTTGAAATGACGAAAGAAACTATCAACCGTCACTCCCTTTAGGATTGTCTGTGGCAAATTAGCTTGAGGACAAGTGTAACCAGTTGAAAAAATGAGATCCTCCCAGAAATCAACATGATTATGTAAACTGCCCGCTTGGGAATAATCTAGGTGTCTAAAACGCAATTGAGCCAGGATGGATCTTTACTCACAAGCGCCGCCAATACGGTAGGGCCAATGAAGGATAAGGGTTCCTTGTTTTTGTCACACCATTTGACGTCAGGGCTCGGGAGTGCAAAGACTGCCCGTAGTGCAACCGCGAAATCCTGGGAATTAACTGATTAGTAGCCGCGGGTTGTGCCGCTGGTTCTGCGAGAGATTCTGCTGGAGGGTCTGGGTTAGCAGGTGGTTCTGCCGAAACCGGTGGCAAAGGTGGTAATTCTCCTGATGTTTCCTCCATGTAGTCGAGAAAAGACGGTTTGACGTTAGCTGAAAGTGCAAGTAATCGAAGGTGGGCGGGTTTTGGCTGACAAGACGATACAAGCGAACCTGGATAAGTCGTCTCGGCGGTCGGAGCTGTGACACAGTGAAATCAAAGCCATTTGGTGTATTCTAATTATAAGGGGAAACTGCAGGGCACCGATGCGTCCCTAAGCACGGCGGAGTATTCTACAGGTCATTTCACGATGCGTTAATTAATTATTCAGTGAGAATATTGCAATAAAGGACGTTCTGTTTGTTGCTGCACCTCTCTTTGTCCCTCTCTTGCACCAGCAATACCATGTCTTAAAGGTACAAGGCCGTCCCTGCAATTTAGTATCTCGCGTTCTTCCAAAGAAACTTCTCTTGATGAGAAATTATGTAGATTAGTCGAGTCCCTCTTACATTCCCTCTAGTACACAATACTATCTCCATCCTCCCTCGCCTTGGTTATTTTTCCTATATAGTCCTGATCGTGCAACATATCCCGTTCCGTCACCAGCCCCGTGAAAAGCCTTAAAGTCTCCCTTATCTCAGACACAATCACCAGGCCGCCTCTCACTTGCCTCTTCATTCTTTGCTTCGATAAATAACCTCTACCTCTAAGAGTGCTCCATTGCTTGTATTCCACTGTTGATAATCTTGTCTTAGTCCCAACAACAGTTACTACTATTGCTTTAAACCTCTTCACCTCATCCACACACCATTTTTCTTTCTCCTCTAATTCCAATCTCTGCCCTTGATCCTTGCAGGCCATAGAAGTGCCACATAGTTCCAATCAATCCTCTTTCTCAAATCGAACAATTCATATCTTAACTTAGATATCCTAGCATATAGTCCATCTCTCTGTAATAAGTCCTTTCTTAAAGCAGAGGTAATCAATCGTTTTCGTTACACCTTCTCCAGCCACATTTTGGTAGAGAAAGGCATTTTAGCCGTTAGCCACTTAATGCAGTCTTGCGTTAGCATAGCAAGTTCGTGGAAAGAACGCATTCCTAACGTAACATGCACTTCTCTAACCACTTGGATACCGCGACTGGCCCTCCCCTCCCCCCTCCAAACAATGTTGGGATGAAGAAACACTTTTAGGACAGGGTAAAGTGTACAGGGGTACACAAACTACAACATTGCTTGGGGGCGAGGGGGAAAGGGGGAAAAATTAAGGCAGATCGTGTTCATTGTCTTACGAATTTTGTCCTCCATTGTAGAACACTGGCTGTACATGAATTGGAGGAGCAATGCCTAAATATGATATGAAAATTAAATTGGCATGAATAAAAATAATTATGATGATAACCTATCATAAAAGGGAATTGTGCGGATTTCTGAACTTTTGCTAAAGTTATTGGACCACTATATAGTCATTGAGCTTTTGTGTCCTCAAAGAGCTGCACTTACGGGAAAATTACCCCGGAGCCACACCAACAGGAAAATGAAACGGGACTAGTGGGCCTCGAAGGATGATGGATTTCAACAGTGATACTTAAGATGACTAACTGTAACACAGAGACAAAGTCTAAGTAAAATAAAATACAGAGATGGAGATGATTTGCGGAGACACCTTCCTCCACTCCTACTCTCCACTCCCTTAGTGCATAAACCTAATAAACATGCATCGATATTTGTGTCGTTTTCTGAACTCATGTAGCTATCTTTGAACTATGGTGTCTTCCTTGAAATACACAAAGAGCTTTGCTACTTCCAGGAAGTAGGGACATTTTCGAAATGAAAGAGGAAATTCTCTGATGTACGTGCTTCAGTATTTTCAGGTCTTTCAGCTGTGTTTCTATAATGCATCCATAAGAGATTGCTATCAGTTCAGATCTTGTACTATAACGTTTTGCTAACTTGTAAAGTTATATCTTTCCCAAATGAGAAAATAATTTATGCCTTACTGACCTTTAAGCGTAAGCCCGACAGGAAACAAAAGTTGAGGTCCTCTAGCAGTTTTTGTCGCACAACAAAAAAACTACTCGCGCAAAGCCGTGTTGCAGAACACCAAAGTTTTAAGCTATAATTATGGAGGAGATAAAATGCAACCAGTCAATTCGAGTAAGTGTCAATTTTTCTGTGTTCGCTGAATGGCTCCCTTCCTCCACTAATCCTTACGAAACAAAGCTGACCTTGTTTTTCTTGTTCCGTACCGCGCTACTTATTACGTAATTAAGTCTTG
Organism: Porites cylindrica; assembly: GCA_964035525.1. Lineage (NCBI taxonomy): Eukaryota > Metazoa > Cnidaria > Anthozoa > Scleractinia > Poritidae > Porites > Porites cylindrica. The sequence continues at coordinate 45,227,502 of OZ037775.1, forward strand.
GAAATCTTTCTTTGATCGTGAATGGTCCACTTTAAAAAAGTCACAATAACGTGTATTATGTTACTGGTGTTGTAGTTTTAAAGTGCCTCTGTACTAGACTGGCTGCCACTAAAACTGCCCACCCCCCTCCCCGCTCTTCATTGTATGTCAAACACTTTAAAACTTAAGTAATACAGTTAGTTACTATTGCTTTCTAGCTAAAGCTGAAAAACATATTGGAGAAACAATGAAAAATTGCTGTCTAGATTGAGCAATTGCAAAGACAAATTCATGTAACAAATCAAATTAGTTGGATCGTCCTCTCAAACATTATTTTATTATTGTTTTCATGAAAGGGGATTTTGTTGAATCTGTCCTTTAAAAGCATTTTCTAGCTTTAATTAATCAATAAAATAGTAGAAACCGTGGACTTGTGCTAATTACAAAAATGAATCTTGTTGGTCGTTATGTAAATCTAAAATTAAGCGCTAGCTTGCGGGAGGTTGAAAACTAATGGGAGTAGGTGCGTGCAAAATAGTGTCTAGAGCATAGTTCCGTTTTCTAAAAAAAAATGACCAGTTTCCCATGCGCGCATCTTAAGTTACCAGTGCATACAGAGGTCAGTACTACAGCAGTAAGCAAATACGATAAGAACTAAAATATACAATGATGAGGGTTTTTTTGAGCGATTGTTGTCATGAGATACGCAGTTAAAATAATTAACCTTATTCTTGCAGAGGTCTCTTCAAGAACAAAATTGAACAGCTTCCACCTGGGATATTTTCCAATCTGTCTGAGCTGCAATCCTTGTAAGTTTGTATTTTTGGTATTGCCTGCTGTCTATCATCAAGACTACAACACTAGTATGCGTAGGCAGCCACGTATTTAAGTTTCCGTATGGGTAACCTTCACTTCGCGGCTAGCTAGGTTAGTACACCTTACAAATTCTTTTCTTCTATCATTTACCAATTAAGAATAACATCATTTTGCTTAGCCTCAAACTGAGCGAAATAGCACAGTTAAACTTTTCGTTGCTTTTAGTTCCTTCTACTCGGCCACATGTAAAATACCCTTCTTCGTTGCTATTGAAATATTATAATACTGGAGCAGGAGACTACAAAGTGCTCATGAATCCTGTTAGTGGTAAACGGATTTTGCCTATTATAGTTTGAAAACTAGTACAAACGTCTTTTATACTGCACACGAATAAAACAGATTTAGACTAAGCGAAAAATATCATTCGAAATGAATTTTAACGAGTATTTTCATGGCGTTTCAACCTAAGGGATGATCACTTAATTTTGGCCGCTGCAAACGTATATGTCGCTCGTGTGATTCCTTCTACTGGTTACAACAAAACCAGTGACTGCAATGTTAATTTACAATAAAAATTACGAAGAAGAAAATGGGATACAAATCGAACTGGCCCTAAGTGCCTAAATCGACTAACACCGGTTCATGTTTAATGAATAGTTGATCAGTATCTCATAAGTCCAGAAACTTCCAACATCCCCGCCTGTTTTAACTTAAAAGGCAGCTGGCCTGTTTCCTGTCCATATCGAAAAGGTTTTAACAAAGGATAAGGTCTACACGTAACAGATTAAAACAACAAAGGAGATGCTTTGGAACGGTAACAACAGTTTTATTTTCGAGACGAATAAAAACTGTTACAAACAGGTCGAACTTATCGCAGTTTGAATAACAACAGAATCAGGACGACCGCATTGTGTCGTCTTTACTTGAGGGCTTACCAACATTGCACATCACGCGCAATTTGTTCAAACTGTAACCGGCACCCGCCGCGCACTTCGCGCGCAAGGAGATACGTCACAGTAATCCATGTGTCTAAGTGTCTTTGCGAACGGTAATGGGAAGATTGTCGTTATCAGTTCAGTTCTTTTCACCGAAGAAGGAGACATCGAACAAAATAAGAAGATTAAATCACAGCCAAACTATTAACAGCACTGATTTCTTTAAATATTTCTATGTTAATAATGGTCAAAGGTGTCAATCAATTAATTAATGTTTATTCTTATTTTAAAATAACCTAAAGGGCTGTTAGAGAAGTTGGCGAAGCCAAACAGAAAACAACAACAGCAACATACAAACAACAAAACAAAAACCAAAAACCAAAAACAAGAAACAAATCAAAACCATTAAAAAAACTCAAAAACACACAAAAACAGTGAGAGTTTTACATCCCGCCCGGATATGGCAGGAACTGCAACCTAAAAGGATACCTGTCGCACAAGTACAATGTTCTTCTACAGAAAATCAAAGCATGAGGCAATGGCCTGACAGAACTGGCGCACAGCGGACAGTTTCTGGGAAGGACATGGTTGCCATATACCAGAATAGCCCGGCATATGGATTTAATGAAAGCTCTTTCGTTAGTACAACAGTTCAACAACCACACCACTGTAGTTAAATAACCACACGTCAGTTCACTGAGCGTAAGCTATGTGTAGCTGCTGGATAAATAGCCACAAATAGGTTCGATTTCTTTAAATATAAATGTGTAGCATAAAGTATGTGGTAAATACTCATTTAGCAATGATAAAAGAACTAAATTGAGAAATAGCTATGGTACATTGTTATCAAGTTCTAGTGAGCTCACTAATGTAAACAGGAACAGAGACTGATGGTAATTTAAAAGGTATAGTCTGCTAAGAAGGTCTGTCATTCTCATCAGGGGCGCAGTGAAATATTCCGGGCTATTCTGGTATGTAGCAACCATGTCCTTCTTGGAAACTGCCCGTTGTGCCCCAGTCCTGTCAGGTCATTGTTTCTTACTTTGGATTGCTGAAGAAGGACATTGCTGTAGAAGGACAGAAGAAAGGGAACTCCACATTCTATCCTGTTGTACGCAATATACCATAACATGCCACTCTTGATTTATTAGGTTTGACCTTTCAGAATGACTGCAAATTTTCTGCACACATAAAAGCTAAACTGTGCAAGGCCAACAAATGTCTACACGTGCTGAGAGTATGTAGAAAAGAGCGCTACAGCCAGGCAGAAATTGATTATCTCTTCTATAGTATTGTTCTCCCTAACATAACCTACCGACTATCTGTTTATGGTGCCTCCGATGCGGAAATTAATGTCCTTCAGCAATTTTTAGACAGATGCTAAGTTACGCTTTATATCTACGTAGTTAAATATTAGATCATTACTACAAAAACAAGATAAAGCGATTTTTCAAAAAGCTAAACAGCATGATAACCATCCTCTGAAGGTGTGCTTACCGCAAGAAAAGAACAATCTAGCCTACAATCTTAGACGTAAAAGCTTCCAAAGGCCCAAGATAAACACCGAACGTTATAAGAACACATTTGTAAATAGATTAATTTTTAAATACAATCTTTTATAATATTTTATGTCAGACATGTGTAACTAGTTTTTCGCATTTTTTAATCTTGTTATTCTATGATAATTTGGCTGAACTTCTAATCTTTTTTTATCCTGTAACATTGGGTATGTATTTTTATCAAATGAGCAATAAAAACATTTATTATTATTATTATTGCACTTGTGCGACAAGTGTTCCTGGAAAGGGTGCTTGTAAAATCAGTTAGGGGTGTTTCCTTACGGGGTATCATGGATGTAAAACTGATCAATTCTTTTGTAAGGTATGTTAATCAACCTCTAAAGACAATATCATAATGTGAATTTATTTCACCAAACTGTAATTAATCAGTTGCAATGTCTTTCCCTTTTTTCTGGTAAAAGACTCCTCGTACAAAACAAATTCTTTAATTTTGACCTTACATTCCTTAAAATAAAAAAAGGAGATTAATAAAGGAAACCCTGCCCCTGCTCTCCTTAATACTTTCTCTACGGTGTAAACTTCATTATCATCCTTACTGTAAACCACAGGAAATACGAAAAGACCACCTAAATCATTTCGTAGCTTTGGAAGGGAAAAGCGTGCCCTTCCCTATTCAAAAGGAGGAATATTCCTTTTTCAAAAATCTCTTACTATAGCCTGCTTTACTAAGGGTTTTTTGAATAACCTGATAGTTGATAATCATGCCTAAAAGAAGAATTTCGTATGTAACGCATGCATTCAGTTGTATTATATCAAAGCTTTAAAAACATGCCTAGGAAAGTCAGGTTTTGGATTTAAATATGCAGACTGCTACAGAAAGTCTTATAATGAACAATGCCATTAACTAAAGTCAAATCATCATTAGTCGAAACCAAATCCAAAAATTGGCAAGTCACTCCATTAATAACTATATTAACAAGTAAGTTACTAGGATAAAAAAGCATCAGCTTTTAAACAATAGCTCCTTAAGAACACTACCATTGTCACATGTAGAAAATAAAATAAAGCCATTATCAGCACATCTCTTCAAGCATCGTAACAAACAGCGATCTTACTCTTAAAATTACTTTTACTCAGAGTAAAGGAGCACCAAAACACTTATTTATTTGCTAAAGTAACAGCCCATCAACGCCCTTTACTTGTTTTTACAAGGCCCTTCCCACATCAAAATAATTGCAAAAATTGTATAGATCCAAAATAATATCCACTTCTACGCGATCGATATTAAGTATCATAGATAACTCCCTTAGGGTGATAGTAGCGTCCCCAACTAGAATATTGGTATACAAATGCCATTCTCGTCCCCAAAGCCCGTCGTTTCTTGGTCACGTGGTCGGGAAACGAGGGGCTCTGGAAGCAGCCGTTACCGGATGTCAGAAAATTTTGACATCCGGTCGCGCATGTGCGGAAGTTACAAATATTACTGCTCATGCTCACAACGGATTTTTGTCCCTCACCGCTCCACTGGGGGAAAAATTTTACTTCCTGAGCTCTCTTCAGAGAGTGGCTTCTTTGGATGTTTTGAAATGCACCACTTCACTCAACTTGGATTCACTGATAATTTGGAGAATTTGAAGACGACAGTAACAGAAACCGGCGGAACACACTGTTGGTTTGCAGAACTGAGACAATTAAGGTGACTCGACCCAGTTTTTTTTGGGGGGGTACCATCCTACTTTGAAGCTCTCTGGTATCCCAACCTTTACTTTTATCGTAAGTCTAACACATAGAATGGATAACATATAGATCAATCTACAATATAACATAAAATTTTTGGCGATCGGAGTAAATGTCACGTGGTTATAATGCCACGCCCCTTTGAGATCTGAGTCGAAAATCTGCTGTTGCCGGCATTTTTTCGGGAAAATCTCTCGGCTACACATAGTGCACATTAGTGCCTTGCGCTGAACAGAGTTTCACCAAAATCACACGGACCCAATTCGAGAAATTCAGCGGTTTCCAAATTTAGGTCATAATTTATGCGAAAATGATAAGCAAACTTTACACGATTATATCTAATAAACTATGAGATTCATCCCTTTATTTTGGGCATCGTTATAACAGATGGGTCCTTGCAAGTCAGCAAAACGCTTTAGAGCCTTGTAAATGCGCGCGATTTCGAGCAAAGCAAACATATAGAAATTATAGTTTTCGCTATTTGTTGACGTTTGTCAGCGTTTAAGAGTCCTTCTCACGAAAAAAGCATTTTCTTAAAAATTCGTAATTTTTTTTCCTTCAAATTTTTTCAGGGCCACAATTGATTAACTACCCGGACTCTGAATTTCATGGTCATTGAAAAACTGTGACATTATCTGCTATAAGCCGAAACTTGAGTAAACATTGAAGATTTTTAGCGTTTTGGATGAGTTTGTGCTTTGGGACTTGTCTGTTGTTTCTAGTCTGTCATTATACAGCATTCTTGTTCAGCACGCGTGCAATGACCACGCTTGGCTGACTTCCGAATTTAGTATGAGAAAATAGAAGGGATTCCCGTCACGAGTTGGTTTAATTATTGGCTTGCATTAAACTTATGAAAAAATGATATTTTTTTAATAGTAAGTAGATTTAGTGTGTAGCACTTCTTGATTTTTTTGCAAAGGCACAAGAAGCACGAGAATTGATTAAAAATTGTGAGTTAAACCTCTATGTGTCAGCGATGGCCTGTCTCACTGTACCAAAATTATCATATCTCGGTGAGCATTCGGAAGTCAGCCAAGCGCGGTCATTGCACGCGTGCTGAACAAGAATGCTGTATAATGACAGACTAGAAACAATAGACAATCCCCAAAGCACAAACTCAGCCAAAACGCTAAAAATCTTCAATGTTTACGCAAGTTTGGGCTTATAGAAGATAATGTCACAGTTTTGCAATAACCATGAAATTCAGAGTCCGGGTAGTTAGGTAATCAATTGTAGCCCTGAAAAAATTTGAAGGAAAAAAAATTACGAATTTTTAAGAAAATGCTTTTTTCGTGAGAAGGACGCTTAGACGCTGACAAACGTCAACAAATAGGGAAAACTATAATTTCTATGTTTGCTTTGCTCGAAATCGCGCGCATTTACAAGGCTCTAAAGCGTTTTGCTGACTTGCAAGGACCCATCTGTTATAACGATGCCCAAAATAAAGGGAAGAATCTCATAGTTTATTAGATATAATCGTGTAAAGTTTGCTTATCATTTTCGCATAAATTATGACCTAAATTTGGAAACCGCTGAATTTCTCGAATTGGGTCCGTGTGATTTTGGTGAAACTCTGTTCAGCGCAAGGCACTAATGTGCACTATGTGTAGCCGAGAGATTTTCACGAAAAATGCCGGCAACAGCAGAGTTTCGACTCAGATCTCAAAGGGGCGTGGCATTATAACCACGTGACATTTACTCCGATCGCCAAAAATTTTATGTTATATTGTAGATTGATCTATATGTTATCCATTCTACGTGTTAGACTTACGATAAAAGTAAAGGTGGGGATACCAGAGAGCTTCAAAGTAGGATGGTACGCACCCCAAAAAACTGGGTCGATTCACCTTAATCGGTAGACTATCAGTTATGTGATTTTTTTTTTCAATCCGTTTGGCGAACAAACACTGGGAAAGCAATATCGCGAAGATCGATATAATGCGGGAAAAAGTCAATCTAAAAAGGTATCTTTTTCCACGTCCTGCAACTGCTATCTTACTGATTTCAAAACGCTTTTTGAAACGAAACCATTCATGAGTTGTGTTAGGAGAGTAAAATATAATTTTCATTTCACTCGAGCTGGTTGTGTTTTTTCCTATGTTTATTTCCTTTTGTGGTGTCGCATGTCGGGGTTTTAATTTTGCCCATGAGCTTTTGTGGACAACACGTGTTAGACAACCCAAGGATTTACGTCGAAACAAATCAATATCAATCATTTTACCGACCCAGGGTAGAAAACATATATTACAAGGTTTGTCCAGGTGAAGTGACACTCTAATACACATTCATGGGCTTCCATGCATGGCAACTTTATACAGTACTGGGTGAATCAAATTCCAGTTCAGTTCTCTCAGTATATTAACCCTAACTGAAACTTGAACCCCAGTTTCCTAACCCTAATAATAAAACTTCTGGGTCATTTGGTGTTTATGGGGGCCATTCAGTTTTCTGCTAAAAGGGTTTATCCTCCTAAAGATTTCAGGTATCATCTCCTAACTAAGTACCTCAGAGAGAGAGTTTTCAATAATTTTGCTGTCTGACTCAGAAAATCATTAATACTTGAAAAATGTTGATTGTGTAGTGACCAATCACCGTAAAGTTCTGTACACATGACCAAACCTCAAAACCAAAAAGAACTTACCATTGCTGTTTGAGGTTTTGTTTTCTCACCCCTTGTTAGCTTTTTCTTTGCAACGCAATAGCGTTCCTTAATATTTGTGGTGTTCATGGTTTTGTAACTTTCACAGTATAGGTGAGCTCTTGTCACCTCTGTTGTAGGGGTATAAAACAGTTATATGTACTTTTGATTACCGGTTACTGATAAAAACTGTTTTCTAGGACCCCGATTTGGTAGAAAGTGATGGTAATTATGTAAATGCATCCAGAGAGAAACCTGTTTAACTACTACATATGAGCTCATGGGTTACACATCTTTGTAAGGGATTTTAAGGGTTCTTTTTCTTAAGGGCGGGCTTACAACCATGGGGACATTTTTTCTTGTTCACTGGTAAATGGGCCTATAACTGGGGGCTTATAAGTTGGGGGGAGGCTTAAAAGCAGTAGTTTAAGGTAGCCTGTGCCAGACATTCAGGTATTGGGGAAGGTGCAAAGAGAACAAAACTAAAAAAACCTGCTTTTTTTAATGCTCTATTTCTCACTACCTGAATGCCTAGAACGGGTTACCATAAGCTATATAGCTGTAGTTTCTTATCTGGAACAGTGAAATGTACGTAGAGTGATACATGCATTGTATATAGACCGTATGTTTTAAGAGATCCTCCGTTAAGAAGTACACTTTGAGTAACACACCACCCAAAAAGCATTTTCTTGGGTAGCTGCTCTCATCAAGTTTTGAGACTGGAGTGCAACACCTACAAGGTTTGAAATTGGGGATAGAACTTTGGATCAGGCCTGAAATAGGATAGTGAAAATCACATAGTTTGGTCAAAATTTGGCAAGGCAAGAAGCATACTGCGGGGTGAATCTGAACTGATTTTGGGGGGGTAGAGTCCCACCCCCAATCCCCACCCTCCTCAGTTGTATTGAAACTGAATGTGATGCTTTATAGAGTTAAAGTATAATATCTGCTCACAGGTTTTGATCATGTATAATTTTTTAGTTCCCTTAAAATTCATTATTTTGTGTTATAACACGAGGCCTCCAACTAGGAAAAAGTTTCACCAGAACTGAATCATTGACCAGTGGAAGCAAGTTTTAATTTGGCTCATCATTATTTGTCAATAACCAAGTAAACTAAGATGCTCTATGCTTAAATAAGCCAATGCTGTGTGCAAGCTCAGGGAGGGGTGGAGAGCAGGTGTGGTTAGGATTGGCGAGTAAACTATGATATTACTGTTGATCAAGCTATAATGTAACCCACCCTATCAAAGGTGACATACTGCAAAATCCAGTTGTCATCATCAACAATATTACTTACCCCAGTATGATACAAAATAGACTACTCTAGGCTGTTGTTCATTTATCATTTTATTTATTAACACCTGAGTTGTCCCTAACATCGTCAAAAAATCTAGACCAGTTTTCACATAATGTATGCCTAATTATAAACAGTTAAGTTTTCTTGTATTTTAGACTTCTTAAGCCAAAAACGTTGAGAACATTGAGCTACCTTATGTAGTGATCAGATAACATAATTATTTATCAAGAAAAATTGTGCAAAAGCTGCTTCTTTGTTAACTGTTCATCAGTTATAAATAACCCCAGAGCCCCTTGTTTATCTTTGTCTAAATGCCACACGACTGGAGGCCAAGCAAGGACTGTTAGGATGAGAATATCTTCTTGCAAAACATTTGTAACAAGTCGGCCACATAGCCTTTCCTTTAACAGCATAATTCTTACTGTTAAATTAAAAATTAAAAGAAGGCCTCCGAATTATCTAAGCATGATTTAGGCATTAATTAAGTGGAAGAAAACGTAGATTGGAAAGAGTACTTGCTCTATCATCTTTACACAATTAAAAAATTGCCTTTTGCATGCAGCCCAAAATGATTCATAAGCAATTCAATTCTAGCTTTGTGCACTGCCATCAGTGGTCTAATAAAATAAAGGCATATAACAAAATATTATCTTGACGTTAGTATAGCAAAGGAGTTGTTCTTTCAGCAGAAAATACAATAAATTAAAAGCATACTGCAATATCATTTCTGTAATGTAGTCGAAGCTTGATTTCCTTTCCTACTGTAGCACCGACGAATATCCAGAGGAATTAGAAAAACTGATTAGACTGATTAATAACGTCATGCAAGTACAGAATCAATCAAAATAAAATTACAAAAAAAAAGTACAGTATCAATCGCTTGATTTTTTAACGAGCAAGGAGCAACAGCAAGAGCTAACTAACAGGACCTGAACAATCGATGAAATTGATAATCGATGGCAATCGATAACAATCGATATCAATTAATCTATTGATATTGATAATCGATGGACAATCGATCACGAAAATTTTTATTATTGATTATCATCGATTATCAATATCAATCAATAATCGATGGGAATCGATCAATTAACATCATAGATTGTTACCTATATGCAATATCAATCGATTACCTATTCAGTCAAACATTTCAATTGTCAATTTCATCGAGTACTAATAAATTAAAGTTACACATTTTGATATCATTGCTCTTGGGAATTCCACACGGAAGATCGAGTTGGACGTGGGCCTCTGCACAGACATATAAAGAAAGAAGAAGAAAACGAAATCACAATAACCTTAATCGTGTTTGAACGATAATTATTTGTGCTGTTTTTCACGGAGCCACATCGATGAACAATTGTCAAACTTTGCTACTGAGGTTTAAAAATAATATACGATCTGCGTACACTCCCGCGATACCTGAAGATACGGAGACATGAATTTAGTGCCAATCGATGGCAATCGATGAAGTTCGCGACCACCTAAGTGTCATTATCGATTGACCATCGATTGGCCGATGCCAATCGATGCTAATCAACAGTAATTAATCGATTATCGATTGATTTTCCGATTATTGATTTCCATCGATTGTTCAGGTCCTGTAACTAACCATTACTCCTCCTTTCAGTTTCCCACAACGAAAGCAATGCAATACTTTCTTTTTCAAGGCTCGTTGTCTTCGTAGAAACTTCTCAAACTTTACCTGCAATTCTCTTCTTCACTGCTATTGCATATAAACAAACCAGGATTGTCGCTATCAATGAAACTCAGACACGCATTTCATGTTTGCAGGCACGAAGTAAAATGTTATGCCCAGTAGATTATGTTTTAATTTGCTTTGCGCAGTCAGTTGCCTTCAGCCAATGAAAAAATTCGTATTTTCCGTTGCGTCCAGAGCCGCTGGTCGGTTACAAATTAAGCCGAGTGGCTCTGGGGACGAGAATGTAAAAATCCTTAAAGGAACAGTATCCCGTTACTGTGCATGCACCAAACTTTGATTTTCGGACAGGATGTCGCGAAATCAAAAGATGCTGAAAATGAAAATTGTGTCTCTTGAGACCCGTGCATCGCCCGCGGAAGAAGAAAACGACTCCCTAAAATTAGCATTAAAGCTTATTATGCAGGAAATGAGCGTAGGAGAGCGTCAACAACAGAAGAATCAGAGTTACAAGGTAACTGCCCCTCAAGGAAATTCAAAGAGTGATAATGCCCAGTCTAATGAGAGCTCTAATCCTGAAAACGAATGGCAAACCGTTGACGCGAAAAAGAGAAAGAAAAAGAACAAAACAAGGATAAAGAAGATCAATGAAGCACAGTCCAACGCCCATGATGACAAGGAAAATTCCACGCCAGCAAACGAAAGTACTACCTTGTTGATTGGAGACTCTATGATAAAGAATATCCATGGTACACGATTAGGAAAAGCCGTTGGTCATCGGGCGGCGGTTAAATCGTTCTCCGGTGCCACCACCAAAGCTATGAAGGATTACCTTAAACCTTCTCTGGAGCTTTCTCCAGACCAAGTGATTCTGCATGTGGGCACTAATGATCTCAAAAGTAAAGAACCACAACAAGTTGCCGACTCAGTGGTAGATCTGGCCAGACAAATTGAAAACTCATCCGATGCCACAGTAATTATATCTGAGCTCGTGTCAAGAAGAGACGGATTCAATGAAGCCGTGAAAACAGTTAATAAACAACTGAAGTTCTACTGCCGGCAGAATGGATGGAAATTTATCCAGCATCAAAACATCTCCGAAAAGGAACTTAACAAGGGCGGACTACATCTTAATTTCAAAGGTAATCAACAGTTTTTTAAGAACTTTCGGATGAGTTTAGTTTGAAATGATGCGCTATTCACCGATGCCGTGCCTATTCAATGTACAAAACGCAATACTGAGCAATCTCATGAGCCTACCTCAGTGTTGCTATCTCAACGAGGTTTTAAATTAGCCTCTTTAAATATCAATAAATTAATCACACACATAGATCAACTTAGAATTCTTCTAGCGCATAACGAAATAGATATTTTATCGATTAATGAAACTAAGTTCAATGAAACTATTAGCGACAATGAGGTCAAGGTCTCTGGCTATGATATAATTCGACGTGATAGAATTACAAACGGTGGTGGAGGAGTGTGTTTCTATGTGAAAAGCTCAATAAATTTTACCATACGAAATGATTTAAACATGGACACTCTTGAAAATCTATGTCTAGAAATTCAAAAACCTAGATCTAAACCGTTTGTTGTTGCCACGTGTACCCGTTACGCTGTCTTCACTCTCCTTGAACTTTATTTGTCAATCGAATAGGATCCGTTCAGTAACTATTTCCTACTCTTTACAACACCGGGATTCTACATATCCCATCATGCTCTTGGGTCTCAGCCCCAGACTTCTACGTCCTACACTCTCCCCTGCCGATGAACATGGCGTCCCGACATTTACATAGATCATACGATTATCACTAACTGACAATAAAGAAAACAAAATGGAGGAACTGTGCCCGAATTCGGAGACAAACTTAATCCCTGGAAAAAAAGTAACAAACTAACTAACAAACCAAAGGAAAAAAACTAGGGTCTATAAACCCGTGGGACTCGACATCGCAAAAACTAATTTACACGAGAAAGTTCTAACTAAAGTTCAACCCTAAAAAGAAGAGTAACCCCAGGATCGAGGGGGTTCTATTCAGTTCTGCCCCCTTTGTAGTCGTGTCCTAATGGTTTAGTCTGAAGTAGTACAGGTCTGCCTTCAAGCTGATTCGTAGACCGTCCACGATGGTACCCACGCAGGCTGTGGGACTGGGTACTGAAACTGAATCGGTGACATTTGTGTGGGGTATCGACGAACACAAAGCCCACTGTTAGCAACTACCCAGCCAGCCAGCCAGCCAAAGCTTGATCCGGGATAACCAGTTGATATTCAAGTACTCCCATGTGACTGTAAGTAAAAGTAAGTGGTGGCCGTCTCTTTCTCTCTTTGGCCGTAACGAGTCATCTTGCGTTTCCCCTGACGCTGAAGCTGGGCTCTCTGGAGCGGCATTCACTGTTTCTGTAGGGTCACGTAGTGGTTCTGCTTCGGAGCACTGCAAGTTACCATTGCTGTCTGTGTCCAACTGAGCATCTGGTAACGCTGGGCCTTTTGAGCCGCTCCTCACTGGCTCTGCTTCCATACGTTGTGGGATAACTATAGTAGGCTGTGTGTTATCACCGCTGTCTGTGTCAAACTGAGCAGTAGGGTACGCTCTGTCCCTTTGTCAACGTCTTCTTGGTCCCTGTGTAGTCGTTGGCCAATAGATAGGGCATGTGGTGTGCTCGCAGTATACTCCTCATCTGAACTTTCCCCATCTTCTGTAACATGATTTGGTGGCACGGCGTTAGTGGGCTGACAAGTTTTGTCCCCTACTCTCTTGAGGGGAGATGGGGTTTCAAATGGCAACGCGTGACAAGGAAGGAGCAAATTACGGTGTAGTAGTCTTTGTTTGCCCCGTCCAACTTCTGGTCTCACCGGATAGACGAGACTGTCTGCTATTCGTTTCTCAATGATGTATATCTGTTCTTCCCAATGTGAACGAAGCTTCCCTGGTCCCCCTCTTTCCGACAAAAAACGCCAGGTTGCGGTACCGTGCTGTGTGCTTTCCGGTCATAGAATTCTTTGCTCCTAGTGGATGATTTTCCAGCATGGTGTGATTCTAAGGAATACGAGCGTTTCATATCTCTCTGCCACTCGCTGACATAGGTAGGGTAACCAACAGCCTCACTGCTGTTATCCAAATCAAAGATGAGCTGGATCAACTGGTAATCGAGGGGTACGGCCAAACAATAATTAGAATGAGGCGTAGCCTGTCGATTCATGCTTCATGCAATTGTAGGCGTAAATAAGCTTATTAAATGAGTCTTTCCAAGTCGTTTTCTGTTTCTCCGGCAGCGTTCGATTCATGCGTTCCGCCTGGCCATTACGTTGCGGGTGGTACGGCATCATTCGGGAACTGACGACTCCACTGAGACGCGCCAAATGATAGAACAACTTGTTTTAAAACTCTCCACCTTAATCGTGATGAATTCGAGCTGGAAACTAAATCTTGGGATAAACGCATTAAAAAGTTTTTCTGCAGCAGTACAGGCTGTTTACGTGTGCATACGCTTGTGCGTAACTTGTGAATTGGTCACCTATAAGCAGTACGTACTCATATCGACCCTTGCTCTTGTCTAGATGGAAAAAAATCAAGGGAGACCAGCTCAAACGGTACCGACGTGCTTATACTTGTCATAGGTGCCCTGGTAGCTGCGTTAGTTTTCTTTTGCTTAACACACCTGCAACGATACTTAACAAAGTTCGCAATGTCCTGATACATGTGGGGCCAGCAGAAGCGGGCCCTTGCCAGGGCTACCACTCTATCCACTCCCAAGTGGCCCATTTCTACGCGAAGTTCATTCAGCACAAGTGGTATGAATTGCTTAGGCAAGACAAGCTGCACGTTAGAACTAGTCTTTCGTCACAGGATGCTGTGCTCATCGAGTTCCCGCTTGTTCCATTCGCGTAGAAGACTGTTCCCTCACTGCCTCAATTGTGGCTCTCAGAACTTCCGGAGATAATTCTTCCGTACAGGTTCCCATGTAGGTGTTCATGTCCAGCGTTATCGTAGACAGGTAGTCTGCATCAATGTTAGTGTCTCCTGGGCGATATTTCGATATTTAATAGTAAAGTTGCAGTCAGCTAATTCAGCTACCCATTTCAGACCAGTTGCATTTAACTTAGCGGACGACATCATATACGTTAGCACGTTATTGTCCGTATAAACCACAAAAGATGGGGCATGAAATAGGTAGTCTCGGAATTTGTCGGTGACCTTTCAGAGCTAGGAGTTCAAGTTTTCCCGACTGTAAATGGTTGTTTCGTTCTTTCGGCGCGTGAGTGTCCTTGATCTATATCCAACAACCCGCAGCTTTTCCTCTTTTTCTTGATATAATACAGCTCCCAGGCCCTCTTGTGAGGCATCCGTGTGGAGTACGTATTGTGTTTTGAAGTCAGGGTAGGCCATTACCTCAGGCTGCATTAGGAGATCAATTAGGATGCTCAGCCTTGCCTGGTGATCGTCAATCCAGGTGACTGGGTACCTGTTCTCAAGGATGTTTGGCCGTTCCTCTTGTCTTAGTACTTGTTGCCCTGCGCACGTCCGAGTACGACAGGATATCATACAGGGGCTTGGCTAATCTACAAAAATCCTTTATATCGTGGCGGTGGTAGTTGATAATTGCTAATAGTTTACGTAAGGCCCCGAAAGTACTTGGTTTCGCCTCCTCCAGCGCCACTACGGCTGCTGCATCAGCTGAGCCCATGGTGCATCCATCGGCAGTAACTATCCTTTCCAGGTAACGGACACGTGGCTGAAACAGATTACATTTCTAATACCATGCGCTTGTAGTCGCCTGAGTACCTGCCTGACATCCTCCACACGTTCCATGAATATTTTACTTTATATCAGAATATCATCAAGATAGGGGATACATATTTCATCCCGCAAAACCCTCTAAACAGTTCTCCATGTATCTTTGGTAAGTGGCAGGGGAATTTTTCAACCCGAACGGAATACGGTTCCACTGATAAAAGCCCCAAGGTGTGATAAAAGCTGTCAGGTGGCGATGTTCCTCAGCTATGAAACCCTGATGATAAGCTTTTCCTTGGTTAAGAAATGAGAAGTAGGTATTACCACTGAGGCTGTTTAAGATGTCCTGAACACAAGACTAGGCTGGCGCGTCGTCTCGGGTCTTGCTATTCAGTTGGCGGCATTCAACGCACATTCTTAAACTGCCGTCTTTTTTCTAACACAGACCACTGGTGACTAGTATTATGACTTCGATTTGCTTATCCATCCGCGATTAATCATCTCTTGCAAGTGTTCTTTGACCTCACCGTACAGGAGTTTGGGATGGAGTTATATGCTCTCTGTACTGGTTTATCGTCTACCACATTGATTTCAAGTTCTAAATCTCTAGCAAAACCAATGTCTCCGTCATCCCTTGCGAAAGCCCCAATCTCCTGCTTCAACATCCCTTGTACTATTCTCTCCTGTTCTTGTGATAAACGGCCGAGGTCAGCTGGTGGGCCCACGGCTCTTACTCCTCCAAAGAACCACTGGAGATTCCCTCGTTTCCCACTCGGTTTTAACCACTGTCCCCATCTGTGGTGACCTTCTCTGACTGAGCTCTACCTTGTTTTTAAAGGCCCATGTTCACCCAAACGGCTTTGCGCGCTTGTGTTTTTGTTTTGAAACGATTCTTTTGTCAAATGCAGTGTTTTGATTGGCTTCCACTTTGAGGAGCGTTGCGTGACGATACTAAAAAAACGACTGCGAGGGAGACTACAATTGCAGCTTTTTTCACGCTTGACCGAAGCTTAGAGAGACAGTATCAAAGAGGCCAGTAAGACTTTTAATTCTTTTCGAAATGGAGGAAGATATATTGCCGACTTCGTTAAATGTCACCGCAGAAAGCAGTTCAAAATTTAAACTGGTAGTGAATGCATATGGATGCTTTGTTGAGTCCGATGAACACAATGAAGGTCATAAATTACGAAACGTCTAAGCACCAGGTGAGGTTTTCCTGAAGCCCGATTCGACTGTGAAATGTTTTGATGCCTCAATCTATTATTTTGTGTTAATTCTTAGGAAGCTTAGGTATGTGTTCTCGAAAGAATAAGCGAGAAGTTGTGTATGCAAAGCGTCGAATCGGCACTGCGTACAGTCTTGTCGCTGTAATCGCTGTATTACACTTTCTTTGGGTTTTGCTAAGGATTGGCTTGCTAATAAGAGTTCTCGCTACTTTAGATTCGGCTTTAATCGTGATAAGCCAGACGATAAGTTTACGTTAAGGATATCACTCGCTTCATAGGTTAAATTAAATAAAGCATTGTTCATGTTAGATTGACTCGCTTGTTTTGCTTTCAATTGATTTCAACGGGACCTTTGTTTACAATTGAACATTCGATGTAGAAGGAACTCGACAAACACGCTGTCTGTAGAATTTACAGCCAAGAGTTTCTTTCCCATCTCTCCAGGGATTAAAAAAACGGATTCACGGAGACGAATGTACTTCGGCGACCCCGGTCGATGCGGTCTTCCAACCATGCTTCCAACCGTTCGTTTCGATGGAGCCGCCATCGAAAGTGCTGCAGTGAAACAGACACTCACAGAAACAAAAAGGCTCGATACAATTCCAAAATATCCAAAAAGATGTAAAGAAAAATACCAAAAGAACTTGTTGAGACTTTCTTTTAAACCAGATTTAGCGAACTGTAGAAGATTAACAAAGATTGACTTTACACACTAAAGGCAGCGATTTTCAACTACGCAAAATGTTTTTTCTGGAGTACAGGGCGCGCAATGCATCTAGGGTGAACATGGGCCTTTAAACGGTCCTGGAGTTACCGACTGAAAAAGCTCTACTGTCCCTAACTCAGACCGCTTGGTAACGTCATCTCTCTCTGCGTTGCGTTACATACTGGTACTGGCCAAAATGGATTGCGTATTTGACTCGCAAAGTTTCCCCTGGCGCTAGGTGGAAATCGTTCTGTCCCACCCTGATAACAGCAGTATCAGACTCCTTCTCCTTAGCTTGCATGAAATTAACAAGAGACCTTGCGTTGACTTCTGAAAGGCATGGGAATGCAGCTTGGACAAGTTAAGGCGGGTCATGCCATGTTCGGTACCGATGCTGCTCCCCAGCTTGTTTTACCTCCTCTTTGATGACATTAAATCCAATAATGGGATATTGTTGGTTATGTTGCCTACCCACTAGAATGGGCACTGTTACTAGCTCTGACTGTCCTTATTCCCCAAGCAACTGAAATTTTATTTCAATCCAGGTATCATACAGAAATGCAGTACCATTTGCAACCTGTAGGTCCATTTCACGTTCCCCCAATAACTCACTTATATCTCTCACTCGCACATGGGGTAGATAATGGTCCTTCCATGACCTAGATATAATGCAAACTTGAGCACAGCTGTCCCAAAGGGCATCAACCTTCTTCCCTTGGAGTAAACAGCTTACGATGTACCTTCTGTGAAAGGTTTGAACCCAGGAGTAATTTCAAAAGGTTGAGTTTGATCGTCCGGGTGAACGTAGTCCTGAATAGGACTGTTGTTGTTGACAGTGACTGACGTTTCGACAACCTGTGCGGTAGTCATCTTCAGAGTCAAAGTGAGTTGTATCACGTCAGTTGATGGTATTATACTCTGGTTATTGCTCTGATTGGTCAATTATGTTGCGATGTTATTGGTCGTCTGTCAGTTAAGCCGTGATGTTATTGGCTATGAAGACTAAGACGGTACAGCTATGGGCTGTCAAGTTTCTGTTGTCGTAGCAGAAATTGTCATGGAAAACATCGAGGAACAAGCCCTAGCTACCTACACGCGAACTGTACCTCTTTTTTGGTTACGTTACGTTGACGACACATTCACCGCCGTACACAAAGACGGAATCGACGATTTCCACGAACACCTTAACAGACAGAACGCGGACATGCAGTTTATTAAGGAGATGGAAGAAAATGGTAAGATACCTTTTCTAGACTGCTTGGTCACTCGCGACAACAACAAACTAAAAAGGTCTATTTACAGAAAACCGACACATACCGACCGATTACTAGACCAGTCTTCGTACAACCCGACCTCTCACAAGGCTACTACTATCCGGACTCTGACGAGACGAGCGCAACTAGTTTGCGACTTACCTGACAGCCTTTAAGACGAGACTGATTATCTTAACAACGTTTTTAATAAGAACAATTACAACACGGACTTTGTTAGATCGAACACTCACAGTAACACTGATTCCAACTCTCAGACCAACTCTGGCCCTGTTACGACAGCGACTATACCGTACATCAGAGGCACCTCTGAAACTATTGCACGTATGTTACAACCTTACAATATACGTGTTGCGCACAAACCGATAACCACTTTACGGCGACTGCTTACAAATGTCAAGGTCAAAGACAAACCGGAGGACAGACAGGGAGCAGTATACAAGATCAAATGCTGCGACTGCCAGGCTTCTTACATTGGTGAAACTGGCAGAAACCTAAGCACGCGACTGACCGAACACAAACGCGCGAGAGGAATGGTGACGTCAACAATAACATTGCTGAGCACCATTTAAAGACGAAACATCAAATTGACTGGGACTCTGCGACATGTATAACGTATTCTACAGACTACTATCAACGTCGTACCTTAGAAAGCTGGTTTACTAACTTAGAACAAACGCCACTGAATCGCAGTCAACAGTTACCAGCGCCGTACAAACGACTTATTGACGAGATCAGGCAAAACTAACTAAGAGAGAACAACTGGAGAACTGACAATTTGACTAACAATAGACGACTGTTTAACTGTGACAATAGACGGATCGAAGCGCACCAATCACTGATTACGAGTCTCCATAGCCAATAATATCACGGCTTAACTGACAGACGACCAATAACATCGCGACATAATTGACCAGTCAGATCAATAACTAGAGTATAATACCATAAACTGACGTGATACAACTCACTTTGACTCTGAAGATGACTACCGCACAGGTTGTCGAAACGTCAGTCACTGTCAACAACAACAGTTCTATTCAGGACTACGTTCACCCGAACGATTAAACTCAACCTTTTGAGATGTACCTTCTCTCTACCAACTTAGTCAACTTTGAATGCTAGCGTGGAGTTAAGTGGGCGGGAAATGACATTTTGAACTCTTCTTCCCCTTTCGTGGACGACTGGCTCAGTGTTTCCATCTCTCTTACTGCTTCACAAAGTATCTTGTGATCCCCCCAATGTTCTTGTTGGCACAATTTTGAACAGTACCAGCTGGCATGGCATTGTGAACAACGAAGGTATCGACCGGTAACACCTTCTATTCTCCCATACTTTACACATGTTCGGGACTGTTTCTGAATATTTAGGGTTGCTTCCTGTCCGTGCACAACGAAATTTCAAGAATCCGTTAATGGAAACATACGTAAACCCGTAAAACCATTGCGGAAACATGAAGGCAGTGACATGTTTCCGTTGGCGGATACATAACGTTTACTCGTGTTTCCGTCGCTGCGTTTTCGGCGGAATCATACCACTTTTTTTACGTTTCCGTCAAATTTCCGTCGAAGGAAACACGTGTTTCCGCAAGCGTAAATGCGTGACATCCTTGCGGAAACAGGCGAAAACGTTCCGGAAACAAGTTAATTGCATGTTTCTGTCAACGCAATAGGGTGTAACTATTACGGAAACAGGAGTTTACGAGTCGGAAACGGCTGATTTCAAGGTATTTCTATTGTGAAAAAAAAGTGCTTTTCACCATCTTGGGGTCTTTTATCGCCATTTATAGTAAAAAAAAACTCATTCTCTCAACATTTTTAGCACACAAATACCAAAGCAATCTTTCCAAGTACTTTCTTTATTCTCCTTTCTTCCTAAATTGGCAATCAAGGCTTCTTATGGTATTTATTAAATGAGTACCTTTTCACACTAGCAATGAACAAGACGCTTCCTTTAAGAAATCGACTACAATTTTTTTGTAGGACAGCGTACTGTTCTTTTTTTTCTACAGAAGCTGTTAAATCTGTTAACAAATTAATATCGTTTATTGCAGATAGTGATAAAAAGTTAAATTCACTTGCAGCTTATGGCTACACAGGACGAAAAAACAAGAATCCATAGACTTAAACATGGGGGAAACACGTGACTCCGTTACGGAAACACAGCGGCAAACGCGTGTTTTGGTTAGCGGATACATTACGGTTTTCGTGTTTCTGTCGCTGCGTTTACAACGAAACTGGAACACTCTTTTACATGTTTCCGACAGATTTCCGTTCCAGTAATCACCTATTTCCGCAACCGTTAACGTATGTTTATGTTGCGGAAACGCGAATTTCCGTAAGGGTAACCTGTTTTTTCGTTCCTTCTTCTGGCGGAAACGTGAAGATACGGTCCGGCAACCTGACTGGTTTTTCCGTGTTTCCGTCCGCTTCCGTTGCCTTTACTGCGTATATTAAATACGTCCAAAAAGTTTCAAATTTGCGGAAACCAAGTTTTCTGGTTGGACTTTATCTGAATTCTTACATGAAATCAACCTTCGAATATTTTTCCCGGTTAACTTACATGCAGTGAAGACTTATTCATTATATACATTTAAGTGAGACAAATATTTATATCGGAAACGTGTT
>OZ037775.1:45251148-45253648 GCA_964035525.1 Porites cylindrica
CTGCTATCAAACAATTCCCCAAGACACCAGCAAGTAGTAAAAAACTCAAGTTTTCCTTTAAAACAAGGTCCAAGCGAAAACGTTTATTACCCAAGGCAGCGCAAAAAAGGTCTAGTTTTCAAAAGTTTCCTTCTCCTGAATTCAAGACATCCGAAAAGTCTTCAGAAGAATTAGCCACAGAACTTCCCTCTTCAGGAACAGTAGGTGAATCTCTTTTGGAAAAGTCCTTCCGAACTAGCAAGAGAGAGTATTCGAAAAATGAGACGGCGGACACGGCTATCACAAGGTCAAGAAAAGAAGGAAGACGGATTAAAAAATGCTGCGTTGAAAGGGGCTACCAAAGGCACTTTTTGAAAAAATTATAGCCTGCCCCTGGGTGGAAACCTTTTGGAACCCCTGGTAAACGGAAACTCGATGGTCAAGACTGGTAGAAAACGAACGCGAAAAAGGCGTCAGAAGGGTGGAAAAGTGGATCTTCAAAAAGCCATTGAAAAAATGGGCATTGAGTTGCACATCCCAAGCTATAATTACGCTGTGCCAGGGACACGCCTCCAAAGGCGATTGAGGCGGGGAGATAAACCCATCAACCGGTTAGACAAAATTGCCATGTATTATGACATTGCTTACAGTAAAGCCAAAAATTTACAAGAAAAATGGCGCGCAGACGAAGAAATGATCCGGTCGATTGATCGCTTACCAGGCAAGAAAACCTTGACGGAAAAAGCAGTCAAGAAAATCATGCAAGCCAAGAAACGTCTCAAGTTGTAATCTGTGTTTATTTCTTATTCAATAAAATGTTTTGATGGTTGACAGTGTGTGTTTGCTTATTTCTTGGAGGGAAATTCTTTAAAATGCAATTAGACCATACTCTTACTATCTTTTTTAGAAGTCATCAATTGCCCATCCGTTTCACTTATTTCAATTTCCACAATGTCTAGATCTTGCTGTCTTAATTCTTGAAAGCGTTCCTGTTTGGGTTCAAAGTTATAGGCCTGCAGTCCTTCCGGGGCGTAACATACTTCTCCGAGAATCTCCCACCACAGCACTTTTCGTCAGGTTTGAATACACAAACATTGGTCTGGGGTTTAATTGAAGCGCTTATTGAAAGGCTGTATTGAGGTTGAGAAATCGCCAATCCGTTAAGGCACTGAGGTATAACCAGTCTCCATCGATTTTACTCGGCTCATTATTACTCAGCTCACTTTGGGGTCGAGCATGATTCGGGTAACTGAACTTTAAATGAGTCCCCACAGACCAAAGTTTATTATTTTTGATTGCTAACCATGGCATCTTTTCAGCAAACGTTTTGGAGAGTCGAAACACATTCGTCCGATGACTATGTTTCAACAATAATTCCGCTTCCGTGTGGTCTTGTTTCCACTCTAACTCTGACCATTTAGTCGAGGTTACATTAGCGCCTACGGGAATGTTAGCATAGCGACGTTCATCGATAGCCGTTTTGATTACATTTATAAAATCCATGCCTTGTCCGCAACAATTCTGGGATTCCCACTGCTTTAAATCGGCACCACTCACCCATCCGCTTTTTCGATAGGTTGCATATTGAGTGTTTTCTATATCATGCCAAATTTCAGAGATTAATGCTACTGCTTTCTAAGTCTTTCAACAAAGACATACCAGGAAGGAACGCGGAGGAAAGAGCGACTTTCCAATCATTTCCCGTTAAGGAAAGACGTTGCGGTAAACGGGCTTTAAATTGATTGGGTTGATTGGACTTAAATTGTAAACTAGAATCACTGAGAAGTGTGATATAAAACTCATTCAGGTTGAACTATTTTTTGAAAAACCCAGTCCCTTCTATTTATACCCTGGAGTCATAACGACAAATTTTTTTCCGCGAACACTTAAATTAATTCAGGAGCCGATTACTTGGAGCTTCCATCTCCCATATAAGCCCTTGGAGTCAACCCTTTCCGACGGAAAATTATTTATAGAAATAGCTTTCGCAGAATATTTTTCACGCCTTCTCAGTAATATCCAATCAGAGCAGAGCTATGATCATACGTCACACGCTGAGTCACAGAAGTGAGATTTGAATTGCTGCCAATAATGGCGATAGCCAGCGTGGAAGAGTTATCTGATGATAGTTCTGATCTTCTATCGGGTTAAAAATACCCGCTTAAAGCCTAATAACAAAAAGAAAAAGGTGATACACTCGTGCGACGTCTTCAGGTTTACTTGTAATCTTGACAGTTGGCTGCATATCATAAGTTTTATCACGAACAACCCAGTCCCGGCCCTCGACAGCGGGTAAATAAATATTGAAAATCAAGCTCTTTAGTTACTTTACTTTACTGGTTAACTCACTTTTGCAATGCTTTGGAGCTTTTTATTAATTCCACAAAGGACCACACTGCATCAACCCACAGTTAATTTTGAAGCTAAAAGTATATTGTTCCAACTGTTACAAATCGAACACGGACTGCATCTTTCGCTTGCACAGCGGCTGTAATTGTGCGAGATCTGAGGTCGCGAATTA
>OZ037775.1:45263648-45291148 GCA_964035525.1 Porites cylindrica
CTTTTCATGCATTTTGTCGGGGCAGTACTTGTCTGCTGATGGGTAAACTCCCCGGTAAGTGAAATTTTCCACACGGTTAAACGCATGCGGGAAGAAACCCTTGTGAAGCTCTCGCAGATTAAATGTTGCAGGTAATTTATCCAAGCTCATATTGAAAAAGTTCATAGAGTCTTTAAACACCAAGTTTCCGGTTTCAAACGACATAATCTTCGCCCCCTCCGTTAGCGGTTTTTCCACAGCACGACCCTGATCACACAACTTTTCCAGAATAAAATTCCCATCAAACCCACGCATGTTATGAAAGAACGACACCACTTTCCTTTCTCACTCATCGCCCTCTACCACCGTCAATTCCTCCAACGCGGCCAAAAATTCCTCAATGCTCTACGAGTGGTGAATTTCGTCTTTTTCGGCGCTACACCAGCGGATTAGATTTGGATAAAATACGCGGTCTTCATCTTGATGACATTCAATATCGGCGAGGATTGCTAATGGAGGAGGGGGAGAACATTCTTGTGTTCCTCGTCTGAGTCTTCATTCACAGGAGGCGCATCAAAATCTGGGTCTTCGTTACCAGTCTCTTTCTCTTTCGCCACAGGCTGTATGAAGCAACGGTGATCCACGTGTTGAAATTCACCACAGTTTGGACAGGCGGCATGGAAACACTTGTGCGGTTTCTTCGGGTCTACCTGGTACACACTACAACAATTCAAACATTTTCTAATTCGATCGCAGAGACTTTTCTGCCCTTTTTCTTGCCTTTCTGCCGATGCGCCTGAAAACAATCCGACCCATAAAATTTTTTCTGACACCGCTCACATGCTACCTCAGGCATTAACCACGCTGCATAGTCAAGGCAACCAGGTTCAGTTCCTTTGCGTGTTCTACCACAGGCACGACAATTCTGACCCATGCAATTGTGATGTGGGGCATCTTCACGATCATAGGCTCTCTCACAGTGAAGGCAAAAATAGGAAAGGTTAATCAGCGCAGGAATACTCGTCAACCCATCGTAATGCTTCTAATGTTTTACCAGCTGTATTACATTCGGTGCCTCATTGTACTTAGGATCTTTAAATAATGCTTCTACAAGCCTCAACCACAATCAATTCATACCCTTGTGGCCCCGGGAATGCTTGAAACTTTTCGAGTTCTGCGTAACCGCACATTCCCTCTGGTACCCCTGCCTCTCGATGCAACTCCTCCGATAAAAATCCCTGCTGCGGACGACCCTGTCTTAAATTGCTCCATCGATTTCCTACCTCGTTACAGTGACACCATTCTCTCATCGTGACGATGGCTCTGGCGTAGCAGAGGTCATCCTCATTTTTGATGAAAATAACACATGGTTTCTCCTCAACCAGTTTTACCCACGCTATTCGACCGGAATTACCTTTCTTGCCACCATTTTTACCGCCACCACCTAACCTTCGAACAAACGTTAACTCCACAAAAAACCCGTCCTGCTGTACATTCATGACCTCCCCTGAATTCAAACGTTCTGCTAATTGTTCCACCCATGCTTGTGTAAATTCACTATTACTCAACCATTCAGCCAGGGGAATATTCTTGCGGGATTGTTGCCATACATGCTGAAATGAATTCGAATGAACTGCCATAATCAAATCATAATCGGCTACCTCAATACCTTCATTCGTTACAACCTGCCTCAAACCTTGCATGACCGCCTCCGTTAATGCCTCGCCTAACATCTCACCCTGGGCGTCTCGCAGTTGCTCAAAATTTAACCGATACTGTCTCTGCATTACTAAACCCTCCCGAAAGACACGACCTCGACCCGCAGGTACAAATTCAGCACGAAAAGTCGGATTTCCACCCAACTGTTCAAACCGCCGATAAGCAGCCAAATAAACCATATCTTGATTATCGTCTAACCAGTCTCAAAAAGGAAAAAAAAATTTTGTCTTAATTTTTACTCTCGAGAAGGCTAAGTGATTATATTGTTTTTCACCACTTGTTCGCTTCGCTCTCTAGTCATAGCATTTAAATTAATTTCAGTTTAACTTCCGTTTCACGCTATTCGGTGTGTAACACAAATTCGCTTTTATAATTCTATAATCATTGAGCCGCTCTATAATTTCCGTTTCACCGTAGGATTATCAATTCACTTATGATTCTCTACTAACTCAACTCAATAAAATCACAGATGCGTAATTTGATTCTCGCTCCGTTTTCCGTTTAAACATTTTCGCTTCCAATTCACCGCTAACATAACTGAATAAAATCACAGATGTTTAAACGGACTTTCACTCTAAAATAAATTTCACCGCATAACTAACCTGCGCAAACTTTCTTATTTAGGACAGTTACCAACGTTCTCGTCTTCCTGTGCTAAAACCTGGTCCAAGCCGTCCTCCATGAGTGCGCAAATATAAGGATCCATTTTTTAGCTCTGAGTTGTTCACTCGATAAGACAGTATAAGACAGTATAAACTGAATGTGGTTTTTTCAACTCAAAGTCCGGTTCGAACAAAAGACCGTGTGATCAGGTCAAGGTTGTTCAAGGTCAACACGTGAATAAAACCAGTTCATACGGGTCAAAACGAGTTCAAGAACGTGATCTGTTTAACGGCGAAGGTGACTGTCCTTTGTTAACTTAAAGAAAAGATCACGTATTGTTTAAAGCTGCCCCGTTTTGTTTTTGCTGAGCTCAGCGAAATTTTTGCACTTTTGAATCGCGAACTCTTTACATTTTATTTTAACTTAAAACACATACAACTAGGGACGTATGGTTTTTGCTAGTCAAAACCGCCCTCGGCTGCAGTGGTTTGTCTTATCATTACACGCGGGACGTTTGACCGTGACTAATTCAGGTCGCCCATTATCCAACATTTAAAAAACTAAACTGAGGATACAACTGAAAAGTTTGACAACAAGCTACCCAATACCATGAAATCCAATCAATCTCGCTAAACTTTTAAACATTTAAAACAAGCAAACCGTCAATAGTCATACAAGTATTACAAATGGGTGTACAGTGCTGACATCGATTTTTTGCGCTAATCCACAGTGTGTGTCTGCAGACGGGTCTACACATAACTCTTAAATGACATAATCTACAAAAAGAAAAGGCATTTCATCTGTTAGCTGTTGATATGTACGTTCAAATCGTTCAATAGCCTCCTGTCCAATTTCGACCCATTCGTTTTTTAACAAGAAGGAATCGTCAATGGTTAATTGAAACACGCCAATTCACATTCTACAGGTACATCTTTCTGAAGTGTAGCCCCAATCTGTAAAATCACACCGCGGAAACATTCTGATATCTTGCAGTGTTTTTCTAAAGAAAACAAACCTGGGTTAAGCCCACGCGACTCAAACAATTTTGTTTAAGACAACTTAAACGCATACAGGTAAATGAACGAGCTTGTCTAAAAACACGTTTGTATTTACAGCTAAAACAAAAAAATAAACGGCGTCTTCTTAATAACCTTCTTAAAATTGCGCGACCTGCATACAGTTTCCTAATGAGTTCTTCTTCGCGGTTTTAATCAACAAAGTCTCCGGCTAATTGCAAACGAAACCCGTCGAGGGTCAACACTTTTCGACAGATTCGATAGCAATGGCTACAACGTCCTTTATCGAAACACAACCATTTGGTGGATCTGCAATAACTCATTTCTTTCCATTGCTTGATTGAATTGATGACATCTCTATAAGGAAAGCAATACGATTTTCAGTGACGGCGACCAATCTAAGTCTCGGATGCAATCAAGTAAATCCAGCGTCGATCTATAATTTTAATAACGAACATTTTTTATGAAGGGGATATGGCTAAGAAAAAATGTCCAGGTCCAATTCCATTCGTAAAATAACTTTAATTCTCGAAGAACATACCTGAACTTGATTTGATTAATCTTTTGATATTTCTCCCGCATTTCTCGGTACTCGCGTCGTTCCAATGCGTAACGGACTGGATGCCGCGGTGGGAATAACTGTCTTGCTACGGTGCCTGGATTGGGAACTGCGTCAATAGAAAGCTGTTCAAGAGACTTCATGATGCTTCTTCTTGCGATGTGTTCAAGTCAACAGTTGAAGTGTGTCTGGTGAAAAACCACGCGGTTCATTCACGCTTTACAAACAACAACATGCATGCGACCGCTGCAAATCGAGCGATGTGATTAGATGCAAGTGATCCGCTTTTCCTCGAACCTTTTCATTGGCGTGCTTTAGACTAACCGGAAACAAAATTTGCATGCGATTTGTGATTGGACGAAAGTGATCCGAACTTGAGTTTAAAAAGATAGATTTTTATTTAGTTTTACGCATCAAAATGGCTGACGCTTTTGAGACTGTCGACGTTATTTTGACCTTTGAACACGCCCAACATATCAACGAACGTCATGTTAATATGACTCAACATACGCAAACTTCAAAGTTCTTCAAATCCTTCAATTTATCTGCAACATTCGGTATTCTTTCACGTAGAACGTGGGAAGAGCGACACAATGTTGAGCTGATAGAACAAGGATGGAAACCAGGACATTGCGACTAATATATATACGTGTTCGATTTGTACAAGAACGTAGGATTGGATCCGTGGGGCTTTCCCTGCAGAAAGATAGCCATCTACTTTTCACACAAGCCTTCATTTTCACACGTTCCAAATCATTGCAGCGTACCTGTTCACTTATTCCTATCGTAGTTATTTCATGAGTAGGAGACGCTCGTTTTTTTATTAGTAAAAACACAAACACAAACGGCTCTTTTAAGAGCCACCATATTTCAAAAAGTCATGACCGATTCATTTTACTATGTAAGTCTCGATAGTACAATGGTTTAGTATCTCTGCCTGTCACGCAGAAGATCCGGGTTCAATTCCCGGTCGAGATGTTTCATGGAGGTTGTGTGTAATACAATCTATTACGCACATCTTCCATGTTTTTCTTTTAACGCAGCGTAGCGCAGTCGTGATACCGTTAGTACTGGCACTATCCAAAATCTAATTTTATATTGAAGGTAACAGGTTCGATTCTTTCTTTCATGTTTCAGGCTGAGAAGCGCAGTGGCTAGCGCGTTGGGCTCATAACCCAAAGGTCCGAGGATCAAAACCTCGCTTTGCCTTATTTTTTTATATAAAAGTGGAAACACCGAGTTTCGATCCCTGAACCTCTCGCTTGCAAAGGGAGAGCTCTACCAATTGAGCTATATCCCCTTTGACAGTTTGGTCCGATTAAATTTACGGTAGTCATTCGGTTATTTCACTTTACAGGTTTAAACCGCAACGTTTTAAAACGAGAGAACAATAGCGGATTTGATTGACAACTTGAGAACAATAGCGGCGGTCGGCGGCACCCTTTTTGGTACTGGTTAGACGACCAGTATGACTAATAATTGCTTCAGTAGATTCACGATCCAAATATGTTCTCATCTTACTAATATTAGTTAAGTGGAAATGGTATGCCTTGCAAATCTTTTCAATGTGGTCTTCCATATCAGCAATACTGTACTTATACACTGCACTGTACTTATAAAGTCAATGGAAAAAGAAAAAACTATCTCATCAGAACTTTTTCCCATTGTGTATAGTCTCATGTCGCTCCGTATTATCCTCTCCGTCTCCATCACGATCCACTTCTTTAACTGACTTTCTTGATGTAACAATCTACTACTCTTGTCACAAAGTAACATCCCTTCTCTAAGCAGCGCTCCCTGCATCATGCACTGTATGATTTTTCACACCATCTTCTATGAATTTCCAAATAAGGAAGCACCAAGCAAGCAATAATAGAAATAAATATATTAAAGATCCCTTGCCCCTTATCCTTAAATGTAAGATAAAAAAGAATTCCTAAAAGAAAAAAAATGGAGTCGAAGCACTCGATCAAATTAAATCACACAATACATTGTAAATCTTAAAATCTAAGGCTGAAGGGCCCACCCACTTTCCTATTTTTAAACAAATTATAACAATGACAAGGTTATAAACAGTGAGTGGATGAAGACATTTGAATAACAGGACCTAACCATAAGCATAGAAAAGCAGAAGCATATAACTTCAACTGCAAATTACTAGCACTGGAGCAATAAGGTCAAACGAACAGACTTGCTGTAGATGTGTTGGAGTAGCAATGTCTAAATATAACATAAAAATGAAATTGACCTGAATAAAAATACTTATAATAATAACCTATAATAAAAGGAAACTATGCGGATTTTTGAACTTTTGCCAAGGTTATTGAACCAGTATATAGTCATTGAACTATTGTGACATCAAAGAACTGCACTTACCGGAAAATAACCACAGAACCGCGCCAACAGGAAATTGAATCGGGAATAAGATGATGGATTTTAATAGTGATACTTAATACGACTAACTGCAACCTAGAGACAAGGTCTAAGAAAATTAAAATACGGAAATGAAGATAATTTGCGCAGACACCTCCCTCCACTCCCACTCTCCACTCCCTTAGTACACAAACTTAATAAACATGCATCGATACGTGTCTTGTCTTCTGAACTCATATAGCTATCTTTGAACTATGCCGTCTTCTTTGAACTACGCTAAGTGCTTTGCGACTTCGAGAAAGTAGTGACGCTTTCGAAATGAAAGAGGAGATGCTCTAATGTACGTGCTTCAGGATTTTCAGGTCTTTCAGCGCGATTGCTATCAGTTTAGATCTTGAACCATAACTTTTTGGTTATATCTTTCCCAAATGAGAAAATAATTTATGCCTTACTGACCTTTAAGCGTAGGCCAAACTTTTAAACTATAATTATGGAGGGGATAGAATGCAAGCAGTCAATTCGCGTAAGTGTCAATTTTCCTATGTTTGCTGAATGCCTCCCTTCCTCCACTAATGCTAACAAAACACAGCTGACCTTGTTTTTCTCTTTCCGTACCGCTCTGCTTGTTACGTAATTAAATCTTGTAAATCTTTCTTTAATCTTGAATGGTCCATTTTTAAAGAGTCACAATCCCGTGTATTATGCTACTGGTGTTGTAGTTTTAAATTTGCGTCTGCATTCCCCTAAAAGGGTCTGTTCATCATGCTTTAGCCTTAATGTACGGTCACAAATATGGATTGCGCATGAACAATTTGTGCATTAAAAAATTACTAAGGCTAAAGATTCAGACGAAATTCTGGTCATGGTAATCAAGGGAGGATAAACCTGGTACTAGACTAGCTGCCACTAAAACTGCCCCCCCTCCCCGCTCTTTATTGTAGCTGAAAGACTTTGGAACTTAAGTATTACAGTTAGTTACTATTACTTTCTAGTTAAAGCTGAAAAACACTGGAGAAACAATGAAAAATTGCTGTCTAGATTGAGTGATTGTGTAATGGTTGCAAAGACAAATTCATTTAATTCATTTGAGAACTCAATTTAGTTGAATCGTCCTCTTCTCAGGCGCTTTTTTATTATTGTTTTAACGAAACGGAATTTGGAGACTGGGTCGGGCAAGATGTGGGAGTAGTCGTGTGTGGTTTTGCTCCGCACTTGCCAATGTTGTATGCCCGAAACTGTTAAACGAAAATCGAGGAAAAGCTCTTCAGAATCTTCCACTGGCGATAATCTTTCTTCAGATGGCAAAAAATTAAGACACGACACTTCGCTCTCAGATTTCGAACTGTGTGAATCAGACGAAGTGTTAACTATACTGAATATGGCGGGGGAAGGTATCCCGAAACTTGAACAAGTGCTGGAAAAACTTGAGAATTTGGAACGGTAAGTGAAAGAAGTTGACGAAAAAGTTAGTAATTTGCAGGCAAAGGTAAATTGTTTCGAGTCTTCCAAAACCAAAACAGAAAAAGAGATCAAAGAGCTGGAAGACGGATTGGATTTTGCGAACACGGAACGCGAGTCTTTCAAGGAGAAATTTGACAAGCTGAAATGCGAAATTAATCAGCTCAGGGACGAGAAAATATACATGGAAGTATACCAGCGGAGGGAAAATCTTCGTTTTTTCGGAATTAAAGAAGAGGCCGACACGGAGGAGGATGCGAGAGATGTTTTGGTTGGATTCCTTAAAACAGAGCTTGATATGGAAAATTGCAGACCAAATCGAATTCCAAAGGGTTCATCGTGTTGGAAAGTGTGTTTCTTCCAATGGTAAACCTCGACAAATAATCGCACGTTTTTTGAAATATCCTCAACGCGAAGAAGTTACGTCCAATGCTAGAAAGCTAAAAGGAAAAAAACTTTGGAATTTCGCCGGACCTTCCAAGTAAAATTTTGGAAAGAAGAAAGAAGAAGATGAAGCAATTAGACAGGCGAAAAAGGACGGTAAGACCGCTTTTTTCAGTAGAGCGGAGCCGAATAAATTGTTTATTGACGGTGTTGAGACTCAAGTAGTTTAAGGCCTGAGACTAAGGGGTTTACCTTTCGAAAATGAAATATTGGCTATAACGGTTGCATAGATGATGGTACTAAACTGTATTTTGGCACACATAAAGAACTCATTGTCCTTAACATTTTAGGGTATAAATATTGTGTTAATAAGTCATGTGATGCGTCACGTAGCCATTTTGCTAAAAATTGTAAATTATTGACCAATTCGTGGCCGGTTTAAGAAAAGAAATCGAGAACTAACATTTCCCTTATTCATTTTAAATATTTCTAACACTTCACTTTTGGAATGACCGTCCATTGCACTTCAATGAAAAATTATGAGGAAAAACATCATTTTAAATGGCCAAATTTAATCTTGAATTATTCAAAACCTTAATTTTTAACTTCGCCTACATTCATTCCAAACGTAGAAAGTTAGGTATGTTTATCCTCTTTTGGAAATGCTAATTTGTTTATCCAAACAAAGTTAATCCGCCACCAACTCGTCATTTTCCTTCATTTCCAATTTCTGATCACGTGATATATCACGTGACCATAATTAAACGTTAAGGCACAAGAAAACCTCAAGATTTAGTTTCGGGGAAAAATTCATTTCGTTCTTGGTCTACTAGCGAGAGATACTGCCAATCATTCATATTCTCAGAACACGCCTTTGACCCAGGCCTTAAACCCCTTGAGGATGTAAGAACACTAGAAAATTCATTTAGGCCGCACATATTTTCCAACTATTCAAAGTTGTATTTTTACTATTTTGCCAAGAACTGTGAAACAAAAACCAGAATGCTAATAATTAAGATCAAGATTGCAAGGTGCTAGTCAGAGGTGGCACTAACAGCTTTGGCTGGCAGCTATTTCATTTTAATGTATTGTGTTAGTTCTTTGTGGCCGTTGTTAGTTTTTGTCATTGTTTTTCGTGTTATTTTCGTATTGTATTGTTCTCTAGTTGTTATTTTAATGCTTGTCTTGCTTTATTTAGATCTAGGTTTACTTTTTGTTTTACGTTTGATATGCTTTCGTTTGTTATTTTTTATTGTTCTGTTTATATATTTTCTTTTGTTATTTGCATGATATACTCGGCTAAGGCAACTGATTACCTGTTGTTCAAAAGAGCCGTTAGCGTTGACTTTTCTCATTTGAAGTTTATAGCTTATCTAGTCGGACATGATGCGCCAAAACATAAAATTTAAACTTTTATCATTAAACGCTCGCAGAATTCGTTATTTTGATAGAAGGAGGTCTATTTTTAATTGGCTCTTTAAATCTTCTGCCAATATATGTTTCCTTCAGGAAACGTATAGCACCCCAGAAGTGGAAAATGAATGGAAAAAACAGTGGAAAGGCAAAACGTTCTTCTCCCATGGAACTAATCATAGTAGGGGCGTTCTTATTCTTGTTAAAGATCAGCTAGATTTCAGACTGCAATCCTAAAAGGTTGACTCGCAAGGTCGATACGTTCTCCTTGAGGCTCTTATTCAGGATTCTCCATCTGCACTTCTACACATCTATGCACCAAATAAATGTGCCGAGCAGTGCGATTTTTTCAACAAAATTTCAGAAGAGCTTAAAAGCTCGCTCACACTCGCGGATTCTTCTTTTGTTATCGGTGGAGACTTTCATGTGATTTTTGACCAAGGTCTTGATAGAAGTGGGGGTATCAAGAAAACGAATGAATCGGTCAAAATTCTTGAGGATATTGTTTGGAGCAGGATTTGATAGATATATGGCGTCTTAGAAATCCGACGGAGAAACGCTTTACGTGGAGAGAGAGAAGACCCCAATTATTCGGAGACGTTTGGACTATTGGTTGGTAAATGATTATTTGCGGGACGACATTGTTTCAGTAGACATAATACCATCTATTAAATCAGATCACTCTGCAATTACACTGTCGATTAACGGTATAGATGACAGTAAACTCGGTCCAAGCTTTTGGAAGTTTAATTGTTCTTTAGTGAATAATAATAATCATTGCGATCTCCTTGACACAAACATCAAAAGTTGGCTCAAAGAATTTAAGAATGTTGTTGACAAGCGTGTCTTATGGGACTTGCTAAAATACGAAATTCGACAGCTCACTATAAATTATAGCGAAACAAAAGCTCGGAACCGGAGAGCTAAAGTTAACGAACTGGAAGAAAAATTACAGAACTGTACCAAAAAGTGTGACAATGATCCATCGAGGCAAAATGTTGAAGATTCAGAATGCTTACAGGCAGAATACGACTAACTGTATGATTACATTACTCAAGGAGCTATTGTTCGTTATCGTGCAACATGGCACGAAAAAGGTGAAAAGAACAACAAATATTTTTTGAATTTGGAAAAATCAAATAAAAATAAAAGTTGTTTGCGGAAAATTTTCAAAAGCGACGGAGCAATAGCAGTTGACCCTAAAACAATTATGAGTGAATTAGAATTATTTTACTCCAATCTTTACAAAGAGAATAATAGTCATTCGTCATCATTTCTAGAAGACTTAAAGGAAGTTCCTACCTTGACTGAAGAGTTGCGAATGGTATGTAAAGGAAAGATAGAATATAATGAATGATTTAATGTTTTACAATCCTTTCCAAAATATAAAAAGCCTGGGAACGATGGACTAACAATAGAATTTTATGTGGCTTTTTGGTCTTTGATTGGAAAACCTCTAGTAGACTGCATCAATTACTCTTATGAGCGCAGAGAACTTTCAACCTCACAAAACAGGCTATAATCACATTAATTGAAAAAAAAAAAGGAAAGGATAAACGAGTGATTAAAAATTAGCGACCTATATCGCTAATCAACGTCGATGCGAAAATTATTTCTAAAGTTTTAGCGAAACACCTGGAAAAGGTCTTGCCAAATTTAATACATCCCAGTCAGAATGCATTTGTTTAAAGGTAGGTCCATATTCGATGCAATTAGAACGATTGATAAGATTGTAGATTACACCAAACAGAAGCGTTGGTCGGGATCGGGATTTATGACTTTTTCAATTGACTTTGAAAAAGCCTTCGATACACTAGACTTTCAATTTCTAAACAGAACATTACACAAATTAAATTTTGGCCTACCTTTAGGCCTTCTCTGGGACCCTAACTCGCCTTAACTCGCTTTAACTCGCAACTTGAGATTATGTTCAAATTTTCTTATCTCGCCTTAACTCGCCTAAACTCGCATTATCTCGCGCAAACTCGCGCTATCTCACCACTACCAAGTGGATACCAATTTTAATATCTCATCCTACTCTCAGTGTAACTTCACAATCACTCCACAAAGGGAAGACGTCAAAGAATACGGACTTCAAAAGTTTAAAAGACAGTGATTTTTAAGAAAAACAGGTTATTTACCTTTAAAGAAATATGTAATTGACCCGTCCCATCCTTCTGGAATTTCCCATAGCCTCTGTGGTAAGGGTATTTCACCACTAAAGATTCGATGACGTTTTTCTTACTTAACACTGTCATGCCTTGGAGTCACAACTGGACTGTCAATGGAACTACCTGTGAGGAACAGCCTGAACATGCAGTAACTAGTTACCTAATAAAAAGGCTACAATGCTAAGCATGGCAGAAATACCAGAGGCATGGGTTCACAGGGTCTTAAAAATCCCACATTGACTGTTAGTGTTTTGGTCCAAAAAGTGAGTGACATTAACTAAAAGAACAAACAATGAATCCACGAAAAAGTTTTCATGAAATAGTTTAAATTTTAGTCTTATGCTTGTAAGCGAGACAAAACACTCTCAATTGAAGAAAACGTCTTCTTATTTACGAGCAGACATTAAAACAAATCGTAGGTTAAGAACTCCCTTTTCTGTAATTTAGACATGCAGTTTCAATTTACGGGAAAAAAATCGTATCCTATGATTTGTTTTTAATTTTTTCTTAAAATAGGAAATCTCGAATTTAGAGTGAAATACAAAAACATAACAACAGAATATTAAATTTTTAGTTTTAAGCTGGGAAATGATTCACAGAAAAAGTTAACTTGTAGCGGAAAGTTTAATTATTTTGCAAATATAAAGCATGCAAGCTGTTTATGATATATGAAGAGCAG
The DNA here is from genome assembly GCA_964035525.1 of Porites cylindrica. NCBI lineage: Eukaryota > Metazoa > Cnidaria > Anthozoa > Scleractinia > Poritidae > Porites > Porites cylindrica. The sequence goes on from OZ037775.1 coordinate 45,276,003, forward strand.
TAGCATGAGTATCATCTTATAATCTGATGAAGCTTAATGAGGATTCCAGCTGACAATCATCAATGAAAGTCTGGGATGTAGCCAGAATCGAGAATCCTTTAAATACTCTACATACTGATTGCAGTTCATATTTCTTATAAAGTTACTTGGTACTAGAAGATCTGTACATTGGTTCAACGTGACATCCTGTATGGCCTACATTGTAGTCAGACTGGCAACCATAACCCATAATTCATAAAGACTTGTTACATTTAGCCCTTAACTGAATAAAGGATTGTTTAAGGTACAATATTTTGCATTGATAGCCAACTTCGTTCGCCATCTTTAAGATACTGGCAACTCATGTCTTCTCAGGGCCCTCTTGCTCAACCCATTGTCCTCGATATGTATTCTGGGTAATTTTCAAGATGGACTGGAAAACTTGTAAAGGAAAGGAGGAGAACTCGTGCAAAAATTTTGATATTAAATCGAGAAGTTTCGAAATGTATGCAGGTAAGCGGAAGTAAGCTAAGCTAAAGCCTTTTAACCTTGCAACGTAACTCTATTTAAAGGCCTTGTTGATCCCAGTCCACTGGCAAGTTTTAGGTAGGAAGCTTCAATGTGGCGTACATGACGTGAAAACACGCACAACACGGCTGACCGGTGGCCATTTTGTAAAAATGCGAAGCAGGAAAGATTCATCTCTGACAAATCTTAAGAGTTTGATAGACAAAGCCGATATTAAAGAGTATTTTCCTGTTAATCAACGTAAATGAGGTATAGCGCTCTGCACAACTATGAACACTATGTAAAAAGTAAGTAGGACTAAACAGAAAATGTTGTCATTTATTTTTTGCTGTTTTGCTAGGCTGAGTGTGATAAAGAGTTTACTATCAAGTTAACTTAGTCCTCGTTTCTTTTGTAGAAATCAAGGTGTTTCTTATAAGCTTGTCCAAGTTTAAAGAGGGAGTTTCTCAAATACTCCTGTCCCTGTGAAAAGGCATCAACCTTCATTTGCGAGAAATTAAAATGGCTTGTTACGAGGAAACTAAAAGGCAATCATTTCTGGCAGTGAAAACAAACAATTGGGCTGGATTCCGAAGGAAACCATCAGTAAAGTGGAGAGAATGGGTGAAATGGAAGACTTAAAGATAAGTCATAACTTTCAAGGAGAAAGAAATTTTATTTTATGTCAGTGAAATTGATTGTCTCAAAAAAATTGCCTCATCTGAGTTGTAATTCGTCAGCTTCAAAGGTGTTTTATACTAGTTCTTTGAAGAACATGGACACAGACTGTTAATTTTTTTTCAATTCTAGAGGTAGTGATAACAATTGATGACATGTCATGTGATACCTGTTATGCTCACCTGTCTATTAAAACATAGTATTATAGATTTTAAAAAATAAATAAAATAAAATATCCTACCTGCTACATTTTATCTATTCATGATTGTTTTGGTTTCATTTTTTTTTTCACTACTGGTAATTTATCGTTCTGCCAAATAATTATATAGCTATAATAAATAATTTATGACGACTAATACTCTTATAATGATGATACAGCCACCAAAATAATGGAATAGTTTGGTGTCTGAATGCTATATAATTAATAAAGAACAGGTCTCCATATCACTAGCGTATCCATCCTCAAGCTTGTCCAATTAGGAAAATAATTCAGTTAATAAATTTAAATAAGATTTGGCTTCGTTCAACTTTGGAGCTCATCTGAAATTTTTTGGTTTAATTTTTTCGTAATTGGGCAACATGGAGCCTACTATAAATAAAAGACATACAAAGATTGCAAGGCATCTATATATGTATATTACTAAAGCATATTATAAGTTTTAAACCTTATCACCTCAACATCAGGTGGATCATTTTCCCCTAACTCGCTTAACTCGCCTTAACTCGCACAAACTCGCAACTGATAGGCAAGCTCAATTTTCCTTATCTCGCCTTAGCTCGCCTAAACTCGCATTAGCTCGCACAATCTCGCGGCGAGTTAAGGTCCTAGAGTAGGCCTATCTTTTATTCAGTGGATGCGTGTTCTGTACAAAAATGCATCCAGCTGTGTAATGAACAATGGATTTACGACTGGTCCTTTTCTACTAGGTAGAGGTGTCAGACAGGGGGATCCACTCTCCCCTTACCTCCTCATACTAGCGCTTGAGACCCTAGCCATAAAAATAAGAGAGCACTGCAATGTACAGGGGTTTAAAATTGGAGAAAAAATGATTAAACTGTCTCTATTTGCAGATGATATTACCTGTGTCATAAAAGACAAAAAACATCTTATACAAATCTGTTTCGTATTCTCAACTCTTTTAAATCATGCCTCTAGGAGATAATATCCTACAGCAGAAAGACTTCCCAACTCATAGTATTTGTGAAGTCATAAAAATCTCAGGGATATATTTTGGTCATGACGAAAGACAAAAAAACATCCTTAACTTTATTAAAACTTTAAAAAGTATAAAGGAATCAATCAACGTATGGAAATGGAGAGGCCTCTCTCTTTTAGGAGGAATACAGATAGTCAAAACTTCCGCAATCCAAAAGCTTATGTTCAGAGCATCGGTTATACCAGTCTCTAAAGAACTAATTAAGGAGGCAAACTCATTTCTCTACAACTTTATTTGAAATGGGAAAGACAAAGTGAAGCGTCTTACATTGACATCTGATATAGAAATGGGTGGACTCAAAATGTTGGACATTGAATCTATGATTTGCGTTAAACGAGTAACATGTTTAAAGAAATAATTGGAAGATTACACAAGTCCTTGGAAAACAATCTTAGACAAACTCCTTTTACCAATCGGAGGACGTTTTGTATTGCACTGCAACTTTCAAACTTCTAAATTGTAAAATCAACCAACCAGCATATTATAAAGAATGCTTCGATGCGTGGTCGGAGGTTAATGGTTATCTGGAACAACAAATTTCTTTGTTATGACAAAAGATCGATGTACAGAAGAGACATCATAAACTTAGGCTTCGTGAAGGTAAGGGATTTAATTTCTGCGAACAACTCCTTCTCGTGCGACTTCTCTTGACACACAAACCCTGAACAAAGATTTTTTTCTTATGAGCGTTATCAATTCGATTCCCGCAGAATGGCGCTCGATCACTCGCGACATTTACATTACTTATTAAAGCATCTAGAAACGTAACATCAGCCAATCCCATACCAATTACCCCAACTATTTAGATGGCAAGCGGTAGTGCCAGTCCTTGATATCTCTGCTAAACAGATCTATCAAATCTTTCTGCAGCAAAAGCAAATTGCGCCCACCGCAAAACAGAAATTATCAAACAAGTACTCAAATATAGATACTGATTGGGACAAGGTTTACACTTTGGCCTTTCAATGCACTTTAGACACAAAGATCAGGGAATTTCATTACAAAATTTTAAATTGCATCATCTTTACAAACATGAAACTTAATATAATTGGTGTAGTGGAATCGCCAAACTGCACTTTCTGTCAAGAAGCAGCGGATTCTGTCGAGCATTTACTCTTCTCCTGCAGGATATCTTCTTACTTTTGATAGCATGTCCTGTCCTGGCTAAGAGATAATGATGTTCATGTCGAGACAATTAGTGAGTCTGATGTGATATTTGGAAGATTGATATTGTAGAAGACTATATTCTAGATAATCATATTTTGTCATTAGGTAAATATTATATCTACTGTAGGAAATGTCATAATTGCGTACCTTCGATTAGAGGTTTTATTGCTAGGGTAAGACGTCTCTTCAATATCGAGATCCATACTGCCAGGGAGAAAAATAAACTTCTTTTTCATTTTCAAAGTGGGAGAAGCTAACTAATGCACTTAATAGTAGTTGACGCATAGAGGATCGTAAGAATGCCACTCTTTTCCCTAGCAGGTATCTTTATTGTTGTCGTTGTTGTAATAAATATAGAGGATATTGCACGGTGGCGCGAAGATATGAATTTTGTTTTCGAGTGGCAAAACAATATTTTACGAACGAGCGCAGCAAGTGTGTGGAGTGTTGTTTTTGCCAAGAGAAAATGGAATTGATATCTTCGTGTCATGTTCTTTTTATTATACAGACACAAAGAGATCGATAAAATAGTAGAGGGAAATTACCGAAATTACGACATCGATAAACTCACCAGTGAGATTATGGAAAATAAATCACTCGGGTCCCGGATGTAGGTTTTATGAATTTTACGAGTGGTATATTTTCCAGTAAAACACTCTGTCTATATAATAAATTGGTAACCTTTTTCCTTTTTCTTTTAGGTTAGTATCTATTTAAGTGGAATTGTATAATTTAAGTTACTTAATTAATGTTTATTCTTAAACAACATGGTAAAACTTGTCTGTAATTCAATAAAAACTGTTTAAAAAATGAAAAGGGGTTTTGCTGAATCTGTCCTTTAAAAGCATTTCGTAGTTTAATTAATCAATAAAATAGTGCAAACCATGGACTTGTGCTAATTACAAAAATGAATCTTGTTGGTCGTTGCATAAATCTAAAATTGAACGTTAGCTTGCCTGGGGGGGGGGGGGGGGTGGAAACTTATGAGAGTAGGTGCGAGCAAAATAGTGTCTAAAGAATAGGTCCATTTTCTCCAAAAAATTACCAGTTTTCCATGTATGCATGTAAAGTTACCACTACATACAGAGGTCAGTACTATAGCAAGAAGCAACTACGACAAGAACTAACATAAACAATGATGAGGTTTTTTTTTGACTAATTGTTGTTGTCATGAGATACGCAGATAAAATAATTAACCTTATTCTTGCAGAGATCTGTACATCAACAAAATTGAACAGCTTCCACCTGGGATATTTTCCGATCTATCTAAGCTAAAAAACTTGTAAGTTCGTATTTTTTGTATTGTCTGTTGTTTATTATCAAGACTACAACACTAGTATGCGCAAGCAGCCACGCATATAAGTTTCCGTACGGGTAACCTTCACTTCGCGGCTAGCATACAAGGCAGATAAAGCCTGATGGTTACAACAGCAGTGCAACACGAACAGATGTAGGTAGTATACCTTACAAAGTCCTTTCTTCTATTGTTTACCAATTACGAAAAACAAGAGTAAAAATATCATTTTGTTAAGCCTCAAATTGAGCGAAATAGCACAGTTAATCTTTTAGTTGCCTTTAGTTCCTTCTACTCGCCCACATGTAAGATACCCTTCTTCGTTGCTGTTGAAATATTATAATATTGGAACGGGAAATTAGAAAATGCACATGAGTCCTGCTAGTGGTAAATATTTTTTCCATTATGGTTTGAAAACTAGTATAAACGTCTTTTAGTAAAATCCAACTGATGGTCTATCATCAATGCTGCGTTCTGATTGGTTGAGCTACTACTAGGCTATATGTTATAGCTCACTAGCAGCGAAAAGCGCGGGCTATTTGGCGGCAAAAAAGGATTAAAGTCTAGCTTTAACTACAATCCCGGACAAAACTAGTTGAGAAAGTTTTCCCCATCATGTCCACTTTCCTACGCAACAAAACTATTTCCAAAACGACGCCTTTGCGGAAAGAAAACCCCTTCCCCCAATTCAATGTTGCTTCCCACAAACGCCCAGGGATCAGGCTTTCTTTTGAATACACAACAACAATGCTTTCAGGGGAAGGGGGAGAGGGAAGAACCGGTACAGCTACGATGTTTAGAAAAATGCTGTCCAAGTATACAATTTTCTCAACAGTTTTGTCCAAGATTGAGTACAAGGTTATTCGCGTTTTCTCGCAAGAATATTTGCAAGGACAAAACAAAAACATGCTAATAAAAAGCACTTTACAGAGGCTGTTTTGAGCACAAACTTTCAAGCCAGACCATCTTCTCACAGAAAAGGAAGACCTCATATACGTTTTTTGCAGCACCCTCTTTAAAACAGTCAGATTTAGAAATAGCCGTTCAACGCGTGCAAATTGTTACATATTTTCCTGTAGTTCCCGGAGTGGAAGGCTCGGAAAATGTGAAAAGTAATTTACCTTTTTCAGAAGAGTCTGAACAAGACTTGTATGACAGTTCTCTTCGAAGAAAAGGAGTTCGTAGTGTTTATTTAGGGACATAATAGTCAATCCAATATGGAACCGTTTCCCGTCACGTTGAAATTGCTTCTCAGAGCTTATAATTGGTTAAACCATGGGGGTTACAGAAACTTTGTTAAAAGTCGGTTAACTTTTTATGATAATTCCATGGATAGAATAATATTACGATTAACAAAGCATTGAAACGGTTAACACCGTTTCGTTTTCAATAGAGAATGACCTTCTGATTCTTATTAAACTTTCCTGTTAATCGTTGTAAACCGTTGCTAATCTTCGCAGCCGCTCAAATATGTCCTGTTAATCGTTCCGACTTGCAGATATTGTGGAGAGAAAAAGATTAGAAGTCAACTATGGCAACTTTTATCATGCCTTGGTTTACAAATTATCAATTTAGGTCATAATTTTTTCCAGTCATATGTAACCCGAAGACAAAACGTGCACTTTTACAGGTCACGCGACAGTACATCTTGTCACGTTATCGCGCGTGACATTTCTAGATTTCATAGTGTGTTTCTTTGGACTGGATATCGCTACAGTTTCAAAAGTAAGCATTCAAATGTGGAAAGTAAAAATGCAGCTTTTGTAAATATTTCATCCTCTCGCCATTTGATGCTTTTATTCATTGCAAGTGCTTGCCCATTGACTATTTCGGCGATGGGAAAATTGTTCAAAGTTGTCGGGTCACGCGCTCTGAAAATTCAGTAAAAGTTTCATGTGTTATTTGTTGATCGAATCGTAGTGGGTGAAACTCCCGTTTTCTGGCTAATCTGCTTGACGGAAACCTCCTTCTCGTCCTCGAAAAGCGCAATGTATGGCACAGCGTCCCTCGAGTAAAAACAGGGGAAAAAGTTATTCTTTTCTTCAACTAGTTACAAAAGATACAGTCCAAAGCTAGATTTATTTCATAAATGTTTTAGTGCACAGCATGGAAGAATTTCTTCCCTCCTTGCCAAATGCGCGGGGCAGAATTACGTGACGTGACATGCTTTGCATGACTGCACTAAAAGCTGGTTTACCTCTGGCAGTTCGACAGTTGTTTTCGTTTTGCCGTGGCGGCAAGTAAAATTGTTACAGTTATAAGTTCAAATTCTTCATTCATTTCGTTCTGGAGGTCTTTCCAAGGAATCTTCTGAGAAGTTCTATGGACTCTCAAACTAACACAGTCTCAGGTGGGTATCGTTGGATTAAAAATTGTTAATTCGTTAAATCGCATAAATCGCTGCATAAAATTCAGAAAACAGAACACATTACTCGTGACTTTTGTTGTATTCTTTACCGCTTTGTGGACTTTTTGACACTTAATACTTTAACTCAGCTTTATTTAAAAAATCTATACACATTTCGGACCAATATTGTGTCAAGAAGTTACAGAATAATTAAAGGTTTAGCGCCTACTGTAATTCGCATTTGGTTGTGCTTCGGTCAGAGGTCACGTTTTTCGCCCGTTTTTAGTATAATATTTACATTTGCTTTGCTTTGTCAGCGCTCGTGATTTCATTCACCCAAAAATTTTATTTCGCTAATTTAAAGAAAAAAGAATGTTCTTTCAGGCTAAATAAGCCTTGGTGTTCAAAGCCATGTACCAATCCGCTTTTTTAGCTCGTGAAAAAGTGCTAAATTTTGACGGTTGATTAAGCGATTTGATTCAACAACTTTAAAAATATTTTTAAAAATCTCTTGTTGGTCAAATCGCGAACTAATCAATTAAAATTATAGGGAAAAGATAGTAAAAATATGAAGTGTCATTATATTTTTCTAGCCAACTTTACTTTAAATATACGAGCCATTGAATATGACTCTAATTTTGTATGATTTTTGCCCATTTTAGGCCTCGGGAAGAAAAAAATTCGCTAAAAAATATTATTCACTCGATCGTACTTAAACCAACGATTTTGTAACCAGGGCCCATGGGGCTTTATTCTGGCTGAGTTTGAGGCCAGGTCATTTTTTGACTATTTCCACGTCTAGTTGATATTTACGCGGAGCCGCTCTTAAGGATAAACTACCAAAATTATCGATAAATCAGGGTGGGGCATATTTTCAGTGTACAATTATACACAGGTAGTGCCTTTCATGCTTAGATAAGCCTGAATACTGATATGTCTGCAAATTCATAGAAGGAAAGGATCGAGCGGATGGTAGTTTTCAGTAGTTTTAACCCGGTTTTATAGAATATAATCTTTGAAAGGTCGTAAACCGACTTTACATATATTTTACGGTTTGGTTTTGTGGGGGTCTTATTTTTCGTAATTACGAAAAGTAAGCGGGGTCTTTGTTTTCGAGACTACGAAAAGAAGACTCATAAATTTACCGCTAAATTTGACCGAAAAACTCAGTGGAATGGATCGGACAGAAGATAATTTGACAGATTAACAAACAACAATATCTCAAAATCTACTCATTAAAAGTTGACGACAATTGCCAAAAATCTTGTTTATTTCGCCCTTCAGGCAATGGAAGCGTCAAAATAAATTTTGAAAAGGTAGTTTTGTGACACAATCAAGTTTCTTGTGAAATTTATTTTCCTAAAAAATTCAAAAACTGTTTGTTACAATTTGGTTAAGCTCTTTAAAAAAAAAAATGAGGCTTAGTAATTGTAAGCTGTGTGCAAATTCATTAGGACATCTATTGACTGTATTTTGTGTTAACCTAGTAAATTTGAAATTTTAAGCTTGTTTGCAATCATCCGTCGAAAGACATCTCACCTTAAACCTAACAAATGTCATGCTATAACATATTTTTCCTCTGCCAGATTTGAGCTTTATACCTAAAGTAAAAGCTTTATTAATGTGTCAATGTATTTAGTTTTCACGACTAATTGGGGACACAAGAAATAAAATTATTTACAAATAAGAAATAATAATAATGTATATACAATTAAAATATGTAGCATGTATAAATTGTATAATAAAACAATAGGTATATAAAAGGTAGTCTCCAAGAATTGCAAAGGTTACAGCAGACATTGTTGTTGTTTAAGAGTGACGTTAGGTCTTGTTTCCTAATGTTCTTTTTAAAAGATTCAATATTCGAGGAGCCTTTAAATTTATTATCTAGCTTCGACCATATATGAGGTCCTTGATATCTAAGAGAATGCTTTCCATAGCGGAATATCAAAATCACTGTTTCTTAGTGAATAACTAGTGCTTTTCCACTTAAATAGTTCTAGCCTGCGAGCAAGCTCTCCTATTTCGGCAAACGAAGCGAGCCTTGCGAGAACGCGCGAGCGAGGGGCTGAGAAAAGGAGAGCTTGCAACGATCTCTCATAAATTTTCATTTCCACCCCGGAAACCCCGGGTCTCCGCAAAGCGTGAAAACTGTCACAGCAAACGTGCCGCAGATTAGAAAAGTGACAACCGCCTGTCAAGTAAGTTTAGACGGCCGAGAGAGCTTAGAATTATTTATTTATAAATCGCTTTCGCAACAGCATCAAAGCAATGTTTTTAATCACTGATATGTTTTTTTCCACGGGGACATTGAACTCACTACTTTGATTCTCGTTTCGTTTACTTTTGAAAAGTCGTTCATACTGCAGTGTGGAAGACAATCACCAACAAAAACATCATATATTTGTCCGTCTGGAACCGGAGAATAGCGTTTTCCTGCACTTGCTTCTCTTAAGTTTTACTCCAGTTGCTTCGAACTCTTTCTCTTTTCCTTCTTTACGGTTAAGCTACACAGCTACACTGTCAAATACATGTTTCTGTATTTTTCTACCCAGTAGAATTAAATGGGGCAAACAAACCGATGTTGGAAGACAGCGCTTGAATCACTCTTCACTTTCACTCTCCCGGTTTTCAGAACTAAACAAGGCGCTTGACACAAACGAATACAATTGATGAAGGGTTTTCATTTTCCTTCCACAAGAACTACAAACTCGGCTCGCAATATTCTCTTTGCGAGAATTACATCAAACGAGCCCGTCTACTTCGGGGGCTGAAACAAGTTCTCGGTACAAATCTGATCCCCCTGAGAACCAAATTTGACACACGGACGAAGCGGGTGCCAGCTTGGCCTGTTATCAATCAACTTTGATTTCTGAAACGTCATTTTTCAGCCAATGGTATTTCCCTTCGTCTGGGCGAAGTACAAATGAAATTTTATGAGAGATCGTTGCAAGCTCTCCTTTCCCCTGCCCCTCGCGGCTTCGCCGCTCGTTCGCGCGTTCTCGCGAGACTCGTTTTTAACTCGCTCAAATAGCAGAGCTTCCTTGCAGGCTAAAATAGTTCGTTAACAATACTCGGTGCGAGGCCATATTTTATTTTGTACATTAATATAGCGATATCTTGTAGCCTTCGATTTAGTAATGAAGGTAGCTCTGCGCGAACCAGAAGGTTTTCGTATGATTCTGAATGGGAGTTAAATACTGCTCTAAGTGCGCGTTCTTGAATCCGCTCTATTTTTCTGCTGTCAGAAGATCTACAGTTATACCATACCAGATGGCAATATGTTAAGTGAGGCAGGATGGATGATTCGTAGATTATCAGTTTTGCTTGCATGGTATCAAATTTCGCAGTCTCAATAAGACATCAACTTTTTGACTGGCTTTTATGCAAATGTTACTGATATGACTGGTGAAATTTAGCTGCATAATGCAGCAAGTCTTAAATAACATCCCAATGAATAAGGATCCACAACCTAATTTCAAACTGTGCCCAGCCACCGTAAGTTGCAGGAATCTCATCACAGTACATTTCTGGACATACATCTCGATTCGAAGAAAAAAATTTCAAAACTGTGTGCTTTAAGTGACGAAGGATTTGATGCGGCTGGTCTTTTGGTGTGCAATCGTACTTAAGCCATTAAATCAAGTTGAATTTGATAAAATATTGGAGAAATGACATACGTGTAAGTTGTTTTATATTTTTGTTTCAGAATTCTTGGCAAAAACCGAATCAAGGAAATCCCTGAAATGGCATTCGAGAATATGAAAAGTCTTGAAACAATGTATGTAAGAATTAGATCATGAGCATCAATCATCTTTTTGGCGCTTTTCTAGTGTGCTCATCTCTTTTTAAGTTACTCATTACTTAACTTGTCATTTATCATGTAAAAGCTACGTTTTCCTTCCTTTTTAGTTTGCTTCAAAATAACAACTTAACGAGAATCCCTGATGAAACATTCAAGAATCAAAACAAACTCAAATTTATGTATGTATTAACTGACTTTTGTTAAGTAACTAAACACAATAGTTAATTTCTTGAGTTTTTAGAGTGCTGCTATCGGTTAAGGTAAGAACTACTTATATAGAGATATCCAAGGCCTAAAAGCAAATCTTCCGTTTATATACTTACAATTAAAACAGTCGATGAACGTGCTTTACAGCAATAAACTTTAAGCCATTACAAATATCTCAGGATGAATTGATACACCTTATTCCAAAGTGGTGGCAATATCACTTTTCTTTTATACAACCTTGTTGCCAGGGTTCTCTCCTACCCGCCCTACGAAGCGAGAGAGAGAGAGACCCTGGAAAACGCTGGTCACGTGGCTCCAGAACAAAATTAATTCTGAGGGAGGAGTCCTTTGTCGCACATTTTTTTTGTTTGGTTTATTCGCAACGTTCGCTCAGTGGCGATAAGCGAGGAGAAACGTCTGCCGTTCGCAGGCTAGATAGATTTGCTAACCTTACTACAACTATAACTGAAACTAAGGGAAATTTTCCCTAAACAGAACTATCAGATAAACAAGTAAATTACCAGAGAAGGAATCAAAAACTAGCTTTGTCGATCGCTAAAAATCTACGATCTTGCGTTATACACAAGCGAGTTAATTTTTTGAAGGTAAGATCCCTGTATGCCTGAACTTCTAAGTATATTAAAAGTTTCAATCCTTGTCTGACAGCGGCTGGTAATCGGGCCAAATAAACCTACACCATTTGCGGTCTGAGCGGTTCGGCGTGACAAACCCCCGGGACAAAATATGGCAGTTACATTGAGAGCAAGGAATTCAGTTAATACATTTTATTTTAGATCTAGTGACTTCACCGAAAGCTATACCCTAAAATGTCAGCATTTTCCACCCCCTAACCTTTGTTATGATGCGGCAATAGAAAAGTGGTAAATAGATGAAAGACAAAAATAATTATGTACCAACACGACGTGGAAGACAACAGGAAATGGTATAAACAGAGACAAAACAGACAACATAACCTGCGTAATTAGTCGTCTTGAAAACACATACAGATACTGTACATTTGTTTTCTAAAGTGGCCTCCACAACATAGATACGGCAATTCAAATCTAGTGCGGCGTTTCGGTATGAATACTACTACCAGGCAGACCAGGATACCTAAATTATTTTTGACTGCACAAACAGTGAGTCCTCCGCGATTTCCGTTGTATGTGCCAAATGAAAGCATCGCTGGTAAACATCCAACTAACATCCAGATATTCTGCAGGAAGTTACGCTTTCGCTGTCAAAGGATTTTGTGTATTATTTTCCGCGTTCAAGATCAGGTCAGGTACGCAACTGACCCAGCTTCACGGCTGCTCTCTACGCTCTGTAGGGACAAATCTCACACTTACCTGCCCCTACCCCAAATCGTTTGTTTGTAATCTCCCAGATTCTGGGAGACACGTGACCAGCGTTTTCCAGGGTCTGTCTCTTTCTCGCTCCATAGGGCGGGTAGGAGAGAACCCTGGGAACGAGGTTGTCTTTTATACTCATGTTAACCTAGTGACGGCCATTTGACCAAAACCTGCCGTACGAGACTACATACACTGCTTTGAAACACATTGTAACTTCCTCAATCTCTTGAAGATTTCCTTAACTGTCAGTTGTGAGCATGGAGTAGAATGTCCTTCAAATTGGGATATCCAATAAACACAAAAAAGTCAGCTTTCTTGCAAACTATCACCTTTTCAATTTGTACAAGAACAAAAATGACCGTTTTTAACATCATAAAAAAAACGACACAATACGCGTTTTTTTTGCCTTCAGGCTGTTTTACAGAAATCATCGTTGCAAACCCAAATTCGACATCCACGGTAAAATTCAGTCCTTGTTGGAGCTTAAAAGTTACTCTTTTTTGTTGTTATTCGTTTCCCGGGCCGAGCTGCAGCTGCCTTTTGTCATAGTGCATCCTGGCCTGGCCTCGATTTTCAAAATCACGACTGCATTGCATGCTGTATGTACACAGCTGTGTACAGCCACTCTGACCTGCCATGTAAAGTTCGAACCTGTTGTGATTTTCAGTGGTCATTTTTCCAGATCCAAGAGCAAAAAGCCAAATTCGCAAACGAAGTATATCTCCTTACTCGCTTATTTGAGAAAGTGGACTCTTAGCTACTGTCACGCTTAAGGTTGCCTATCAGGCAGCCACTAAAGATGAAAAATGGCTATAAACTTTCCCAAAATCGAATACAAAACGTACTTGAGCAGTTCTTATAGCTCAACGAAGCAAAATGACTCCGTCAGAATGGTGTTTTTAGAAAATTTGAGCCGTCTGTGTTTGAGAACAGCACTACGTTTCGTTGTAACCCTAAATATGGAGTCACGAAATCCTACGGATTGTTAGAAAATCACTCAAAGCGTTTAAAAGTGTCGTGCATCACTGGATTAATTAGCCTTCTTTGCTTTGATTGTATCAGCAACATTCCTACTAATTTTAACCTTGCAAGGAAACATTGAGGCCCTTATCGTGAACATAAAGGGAATAAATAAGTTTTCCACCTTTTTAGAATAACGTTCTTTTTCACGTAAGCATTACATAAATTGTTTCGACTGATATCAAGAATTGCGCGACAACTATATTTAACAATTATTCGCCTAAGGCGAAATTAAAACATGCATTGTTGAATAATCCCCGAGACGACGTTGAGAGGAATATTCAATAATATTAACTGAGGTGAATAATTGTTTTAGTATATTCACGCGAAGTGATCTCACAGAATCAGAAAGGAAACCATTAAAAAACGATTAGTTTGATTGACGGGTGAATTCATGCGTGAACACGAAGCCGTAAACAGTGGATGCGCAAAAGTTAAAACATGGCAAATGATAGTTTTAATCTTTTTGTATAGAGTTTTGTAAGCTTTAGCATCAACGGTTTAAAAGAAAACGCCGAAAATTTAAATTACTACCCAATTCTGAGAAGAAAAGTAGAGCTTTATTTGTTTCTGTCAACTCACCGTGAGTGAGAAAGTTTTCTTTGTCGCTTCTTGCAAATGCTGTCAACAGCGGCTACGATCAAGGTGAGCGTTGTATATCTCCAATGTTCTTTGCCTTGTTAACTTGCTGGCACGTACAATTTTCGAAAATATTTGCCTTCCTCTTTTCTCCATAAATTAACTTCTACTTATAGGCAAAATTGGTCTTGCAAGAAAATCCCGAAATCACAAAACAGTGACAAAGCGACCTCGTTTTCCTCTGTAGTGGTAAACATAGCTTCGAGCATACAAAAAGTCAGCTACAGTAAACCCCTTCACAATAAATCACGCTGTTTAAACACCATGAAGTCTTTTCTTTCCTTCAAAGTCATCAGCACTTGGATATTCGTGTATCTTCAAAAAGGCTTTACTATGAAACTTTGGTAAAACACCCAGTTCACGACAGCGATTTTGTTCTGCTTTATATTCACCGCCTAGCGCGGTGAGTATAACGTCATAGTCCGAGATAGCTAACCAATCAGATTGCTTGAATTATCAAGATCACTGAGTGTGTATATACTAAAGGCGAATATTTTATTTGTTTACTACGACATTTGCACAAAGACAGCTGAAAAAGACATGAGGATACTCCGTTTCTTACTAAGTATTCAGTGAAGGATGCAGACCTTCAGATAAGGGGGCGGGGGGCGGTCATCCTGACCCTGAGATAAGGGGGGGCCTAGACTCAAATTTTTTTTTCGGCCTTTCGGGCCTCATTTCGGTCTAAAAATATGAGGGTGGGGGCCGGGCCCCCTGGGCCCCTCCCCTGGATCCGCCTCTGGTATTAGTCATCAAACTGCCCCCTAATAATAATAATAATAATAATAATAATAATAATAATAACGAATATTTATACAGGATAGCTCTTCAGTGCAAGAGCACTGTTATCAAAGGGGTCCTGTCATAATAACATAATATAAGGACAAAAACTAAAATAAGATAAGAATGACTATGCAACTAACTAACTACACTA
>OZ037775.1:45296148-45328648 GCA_964035525.1 Porites cylindrica
TCACACTTTCTAGCTAGTTTGGGAGCCCAATAGAAAACTAATTACACATCAATATTGTGATCAATTGACAGCTGTCAAAACAGGATATCCGGTGACCAGTATCACCTGACCGTACCGCGGGCTCAAGTGTCAACCCATCGAGGTCGAGTACTTTTTTGAAGTTATCCGCTGAGAAATTACCAGTCTCAAATGATCGCAGGCTCAAGTCTATTTTTTCCAATGATTCATATGAAGTATGTTGTGTTTATGTCACTATGGCCCCACACTGTCGAGATTTTAATTTCAAACTGACCTCGGACGCGAAAATTCAGCCACTTTTTTAAAAATAAAGGCGGGAAAGACCTTTTCTTACCATGGTCACGCGTTGGTCACGCTCTACGTCCAATTTTTGTACTCTGATTGGTCAAAATGTGACAGGTGAGTTCATGCGGAAAATTTATGCAGCATCTTGAAAGTTGTTTGCTTTGACAGCAAAAGCTGACAGAGTCTTGTGTCAACTTGTGATGTCTAAATCTTTTTCCACTGGATGTACAAAATGAAATACAGCTGCTATCAAGAGTCTATCCATGGCTAGTTTGTTTATTGGGTTTTTTGGTTGAGAAATGCGTTGCTTGTCAAAATTGAGTAATCCGATTTCGGATGGCATCGTTTTCGTCTTTCACCTTGCTCAATGCGTAAGAGTGTTTGAAAGTCTCAAGCAACTATGGCCTTCCTTGATATCTTTCAAGAACTGAATCTCGAATGGTAAGCCTGAGTAATTATTGTATTTGATGTTTGTTTTTGTTCTATCTAATTTCATGAAGTCGAGCACAGTTTATGCGGCAAGTTTTTGCACGTTTGTTGAGATTTGAGTCAATGATCTGATCTAGTATCAGGTTTGATATAAGCTTACAGAACTTTAAATGGCCTTCAGATATATCTTCTCACGGCAAATAGAAAAAAAAAACCTTTCCGAAGAATATTTAGTTGTAAATTTGGCTATAGAAAGAAAACTTTGAGTGATTTTCTTGTTTCGAGGAGTTCATCTTTGAAAAAAAAAAAACAAACACCGGGAGGCCGGCTGAAAGTAAAAAAAAATAAACTTAAGCTAAGCTTTAAGCTTAAACACTCAGGATTTTTAGAGACACTTTAATACTTGTCTTCGTGAATGAAAATTGTTGTCTCTGTAAATGTTTTACCCAATTATATTTCTCTTATTGATTGTTAGTAGTCTCTCTTGCAATTTTAATCGCTTGTCTGTGGTGTTTGTTTTCATCGTTCATGAACATCGCTTGCAGGAGTACTTAGAAATGTCGCGCGCATCAAACGCTTTATAAGATTATACTTCGTTATAACTGGAACCATTAAAGAACAAAAAATAATGATAATAAATTCGTTATTATGTTGAAGCGTATCTCCATTAAAGTTCATTTAAACACTTGACCACACTGACAGCTCGCACTAAAAAGGAGAACCGGCTGGCCGTATGAGTGATTTTAGAAATTTTTTGAACGGTTTCGCTAAAAGCCCACGATTGATCGTCCTGAACGTTGAAAAATTGTGAAATGCCGTATTCTGTCCGAGGTCCGTATGATAAAAAGTACTATTTCACCTCAGATGTGATGTATAAAAAGTATAAAGATTTGTTGGCAAGAATTTGTAAAGTAAACCTGTCGAACGCAAAAAAATACGGCCTGATTTGTTTTCCAAGAATTTGTTTTCGAGGCCTAATCTACTGTGATCAAGAGCCATTATGGCTCTTGAATGTGATAGAAGATGTTTGCTATTTTTTGGGTGTACATATATTTAGGCTATCAACTCGATGTAAGATGTTTCACTCTAAAATAACTTATCTTTTCCCTCAAAAGTCACATGAATGTGCCCTTAAGTTAACTGATTTGTGGATTACAAGTTTATTGCTTGATTTAAAATATAAATTTATTAATGGGAGCTTCGCTTTTAGCCCTGGCTAAATCTATATATTAGGTATTCCATTGAATGAGCAGACAATATCATTTTTTTTTCTTACCATGCAGTTTTACCGATAGCAGGCTTGTGATCCCCAAGCTTGTCTTTTAAACCGCGATTCTTTCTTGTTTTTTGTTGATAGATCTGTCAGCTTAGGAAATCACCTAATACGTTTCGCAGTTATTCTGCCACACGCTATTATGGCCTATCATGTACAAAGAGTTTATAATTAGAAGTAGAAAAGCACGAGTTAGAAAATCGTGCTACCCTTGTATCTTGCGCTTGTGACACCAATTCTTTGATAATGTACTCTCCATGGTCTAAGCTACCGTAAAATTCCGAAATAAGCCCCGGGGCTTATATTTTTCAAAGGCCCTTTTTTGGAAGGGCTTATCTACTGGCGGATATTTGCGTTTCAAAGTCTATTGGGCTAGCCTTATAGTTGGAAGTAAATGTACCGTTTTTGCTTTGTTTTACTTTGTATTTGAGGGCAGTTTTCCAAGTACAAGCCCCCGGGGGGCTTATATTTGGAGGGGCGATTTAACGGAGGGTTTTTTTGCGTTACCGATTTGAGGGGCTTATATTTGGAGGGGCTTATACATGGTGGGTCTTAATTTCGGAATTTGACGGTAGTACACTTGTACTTACTGTACGACGATATTTACAGCGTGAGAATATGGATAACTAGTTTTAGGCGATTTTGGTACAAGTACCAAATACACGAGTACAGAGTACAGGTTCGCATCGGGCGTTCAACACCGCCGGCAGGCAAGGTACGCTTTAAATCTTACTTTAAGCTGTCCACCAATTGCACTTTTGTGGCCATAAGGCAGGTAAAAATTATGATAAAAATACCTATTATCTCCAACGTTGATTTATTACTATTATTACTATTATTATGAAATACACCATTAATATTATTATTATCGTTATTATTGTAATCCAACTCAAGCAATCAGCAAAGGTGGCAGAGTTGGTTTAGTGCGCGGCCCTCGGTGCACGAGGTCCCGAGTTCGATCGCCGGTGACATCACATCCTTGAGAGGGACGGGGGGGGGGTAAAATAAGCGCACCGTCGACTTCAAGTTGATCAGTTATTACTGTCACGAGTTATCGACGTTAAATATGGTTGCTTTACCCTTTTTTTAGAAATTATGAAGCGGGCGCTGTTTGGCTTAGCCTACGTAGCATTCTAGGCCGCACAACTTGAACACGCGAATGGGAGAGGAGGACTCCTCTTCTTTTCTCTCATCGTGCGTCCCCGAAATTTCATCTTTCGCCCTCCGCCCCCGCCCAAAAAACAAGGGCGCCTGCTACGCAGTCTATGATTGGCTACTATGAGGGGACCTACTCTGCAACGTTTGTGCGCATGTCAAAGCTGGGAATGAACCTGCCGGAGACAGACTAGGAGCGGGGGAGATAAAGGTTCGTTGGTGTTACACTGGTTCTTCTGTAAAGAGTTCGAAGATGCGCAAGAGCAGGCAACTACGCAAGTTCCAAACCATGATAACCTACATTATGGCCCTCTTTGACAATACGGCGAACCAACGTGCACCTGGACAGTTGCAGTTTAACGATTGCGCGCGCTCTTCTCCCAGGGGATCACTGTAGTCTTCTCTCTTTAGGCGCGTGCCAGTCAGATGGTACGTTGCAGAATTGACTGTAAAGTGGCGCTCAACCGATCGGTTGCTCTCTCCTATGCGGACGTACTGTATGCTCGGTTATTTATTATACTTGAACCACGCTGGTCACCCCACCCACCCTCCCAGCGCTCCATTTTTGCAAGCTGTGTCGCCGCACATAAGCGAACAGAATTGTACTGGCCGGCAATGATGCTTCCTTATTTTCAGCACTAGAGTAAACTTAGTAAAACAAGACGGTCCAAGATTCTATAAATATCTACGCCGCAAGGGCTTTAGTTAACACCGTGGTAAGACGCCCTGACTTGTGCTTGATACTGGCTTTGAAGGCAACATATTGCAATAGAATACCACAACACATTAGGATATTTCTAAACTGAAAGAAACCCAGACAAACAGAGGAAGGGGGGAAGTGCCGAAATACTGCCAACAACCAAAAAGAACAGCGCAAACAATATTTGACCCTGGGCCCGGCCCAAGGCGGGGGTTTGTCGACGAGGGGAGAGTTAAAGTTACCGAGATGATAAAGGTATTTCTTTTTTGTTTGGATATTTTTCATTAGGGTATTTCTTTGGCAATAGGAAAATTGGGCAAATATATAAATATATATATAGACGTTTTTTGCTGCCTTGATTTAAGTAGGATTCTCAAGGAGAATTCAAAAAAATCTGACTGGTGGAGTACCGCGCGCGTACAATGCTGGCCGCGCAGTTCAGACTGTTGGATGAGAAAAGATTAATTCAGCAGATGGTAGCATGAATAAAGCAACAACAAACAGTTACTTTCCATTTTCTGGCGTGCCATATCATTTAAACCTCCACGGAAAAATTTCAGGAAATTACGGCTTGGAATCGTTTCCTTTTGGGGGGGTGAGGGGGAGGCGGTGAGGGCGTAATTTTCGGTCCTAGGATGTTTTGGGGGTTTCGTGGTTATTACTTGGTGTTACGGTGCACGAATTTATGCTAATTAGAATATGCCAATGTCTATGTCATATAATGATAGTATCATGGAGTCGTGGTCTCATAGGTCTCGTGGTGTCAGTGGTTTCATAGTTTCATGTGTCTCGTGGTTTCAAAGATTTCGTGGTGTCAATGGCTTCATGGTTTCATAGGTTTCCTGGTGTCAATGGTTTCATGGTTTCAAAGGTTTCGTGGTGTCAATAGTTTCATGGTTTTATAGGTTTCGTGGTGTCAATGGTTTCATGGCTTCTTAGGTTTCGTGGTGTCAATGGTTTCATGGTTTCATAGGTTTCGTGGTGTCAATGGCTTCATGGTTTCATAGGTTTCGTGGTGTCAATAGTTTCATGCTTTCATAGGTTTCGTGGTGTCAATGGTTTCATGGCTTCTTAGGTTTCGTGGTGTCAATGGTTTTATGGTTTCATAGGTTTCGTGGTGTCAATGGTTTCATGGCTTCTTAGGTTTCGTGGTGTCAATGGTTTCATGGTTTCATAGGTTTCGTGGTGTCAATGGTTTCATACGTGTCGTGGTTTCACCGTTTCATATTTTCATGTGTTTCGTGGTTTCATAGGTTTCGTGGTGTCAATGGTTTCATGGTTTCATGTGTTCCGTGGTTTCATAGGTTTCGTGGTGTCAATGGTTTCATGGTTTCACAGGTTTCGTGGTGTCAATGGTTTCATGGTTTCATAGGTTTCGTGGTTTACGGTTTCATAGTTTCATGTGTTTCGTGGTTTCATAGGTTACGTGGTGTCAATGATTTCATGGTTTCATAGGTTTCGTGGTGTCTATGGTTTCATGGATTCACAGGTTTCCTGGCGTCAATGGTTTCATAGATTCATGGGTTTCGTGGTGTCAATGGTTTCATGTTTTCCTAGGTTTCGTGGTGTCAATAGTTTAATGGTTTCATAGGTTTCGTGGTGTCAATGGTTTCATGGTTTCATAAGTTTCGTGGTGTCTATGGTTTCATGGTTTCATAGCTTTCCTGGTGTCAATCGTTTCATGGCTTCTTAGGTTTCGTGGTGTCAATGGTTTCATGGTTTCATAGGTTTCGTGGTGTCAATGGTTTCATGCTTTCATAGGTTTCGTGGTGTCTATGGTTTCATGGTTTCAAAGGTTCGTGGTGTCAATGGTTTCATGGTGTCTTAGTTTTCGTGGTGTCAGTGGTTTCATGGTTTCTTAGGTTTCGTGGTGTCAATGGTTTCATGGTTTCATAGGTTTCGTGGTGTCTATGGTTTCATGGTTTCATAGGTTTCCTGGTGTCAATGGTTTCATAGATTAATGGGTTTCGTGGTGTCAATGGTTTCATGGTTTCATAGGTTTCGTGGTTTTATGGTTTCATAGTTTCATGTGTTTCGTGGTTTCATAGGTTTCGTGGTGTCAATGATTTCATGGTTTCATAGGTTTTGTTGTGTCAATGGTTTCATAGTGTCATAGGTTTCGTGGTGTCAATGGTTTCATGGTTTCGTAGGTTTCGTGGCGTCAATGGTTTCATGGTTTCATGTGTTTCGTGGTTTCATAGGTTTCGTGGTTTCTATGATTTCATGGTTTCATAGGTTTCGTGGTGTCAATAGTTTCATGCTTTCATAGGTTTCGTGGTGTCAATGGTTTCATGGCTTCTTAGGTTTGGTGGTGTCAATGGTTTTATGGTTTCAAAGGTTTCGTGGTGTCAATGGTTTCATGGCTTCATAGGTTTCGTGGTGTCAATGGTTTCATGGTTTCATAGGTTTCGTTGTGTCAATGGTTTCATGGCTTCTTAGGTTTTGTGGTGTCAATGGTTTTATGGTTTCATACGTTTCGTGGTGTCAATGGTTTCATGGCTTCTTAGGTTTCGTGGTGTCAATGGTTTCATGGTTTCATAGGTTTCGTGGTGTCAATGGTTTCATAGGTGTCGTGGTTTCACGGTTTCATATTTTCATGTGTTTCGTGCTTTCATAGGTTTCGTGGTGTCAATGGTTTCATGGTTTCATGTGTTCCGTGGTTTCATAGGTTTCGTGGTGTCAATGGTTTCATGGTTTCATAGGTTTCGTGGTGTCAATGGTTTCATGGTTTCATAGGTTTCGTGGTTTTACGGTTTCATAGTTTCATGTGTTTCGTGGTTTCATAGGTTTCGTGGTGTCAATGATTTCATGGTTTCATAGGTTTCGTGGTGTCTATGGTTTCATGGATTCACAGGTTTCCTGGCGTCAATGGTTTCATAGATTCATGGGTTTCGTGGTGTCAATGGTTTCATGGTTTCCTAGGTTTCGTGGTGTCAATAGTTTAATGGTTTCATAGGTTTCGTGGTGTCAATGGTCTCATGGTTTCATAGGTTTCGTGGTGTCTATGGTTTCATGGTTTCATAGCTTTCCTGGTGTCAATCGTTTCATGGCTTCTTAGGTTTCGTGGTGTCAATGGTTTCATGGTTTCATAGGTTTCGTGGTGTCAATGGTTTCATGCTTTCATAGGTTTCGTGGTGTCTATGGTTTCATGGTTTCAAAGGTTTCGTGGTGTCAATGGTTTCATGGTGTCTTAGTTTTCGTGGTGTCAGTGGTTTCATGGTTTCTTAGGTTTCGTGGTGTCAATGGTTTCATGGTTTCATAGGTTTCGTGGTGTCTATGGTTTCATGGTTTCATAGGTTTCCTGGTGTCAATGGTGTCATAGATTAATGGGTTTCGTGGTGTCAATGGTTTCATGGTTTCATAGGTTTCGTGGTTTTATGGTTTCATAGTTTCATGTGTTTCGTGGTTTCATAGGTTTCGTGGTGTCAATAATTTCATAGTGTCATAGGTTTCGTGGTGTCAATGGTTTCATGGTTTCGTAGGTTTCGTGGCGTCAATGGTTTCATGGTTTCATGTGTTTCGTGGTTTCATAGGTTTCGTGGTTTCTATGATTTCATGGTTTCATAGGTTTCGTGGTGTCAAGGGTTTTATGGTTTTATGGGTCTCATTGTGTTAATGGTTTCATAGCTTCATGGTTTCATGGTTTCATGGGTTTCGTTGTGTCAATAATTCTGTAAAAAAATATTCATTTCTCATCAGGATCTATTGTAAACCGTTAAACGTTAATTGTTAATTAGTAATGTTTCGCAGTAGCTTTTATTTGCGACACCTTGTGTTTGGATAGGATTTGCAAGTCGTTATTATTAAGAAGGGGCCACGTTGCTGGAAAGTTAGCACGAAGGGTGCGTTCAAGAGAATAAGAGAGAAACTTTTAAAAGCTCGCGCACTACTGAAATCCTTCGGTGGAGGCGTCCCTGATTCACGGCAAAGAAGTCATTTTTCGGGGGAGAGCGAACAGAAGTGCTGTAAAAGTTGACAGAACAGGAATACGGAACGCCAATACGGAGTACGGACAAGTACTTTGGTGATCGTAAAATTTCTCCAAGAACGGTTGCAGATTCAACCATATTGAACCAGAGAACAGCAGAGTGGGAAAGTAAGGCGGAGTTACTGGAGTTTGGGAGTGTTTGGATTGGGTAAAGTGGTGTTGACATCGAAAGAAGCCATGCCGTGGTGGATTAAAGGAAAGACGAGGAACTCTTGGTTTATGCGCAAGGTTAGGATTCGTGGTGTCAATGGTTTCATGGTTTCTTAGGATTCGTGGTGTCAATGGTTTCATGGTTTCATAGGTTACGTGGTGTCTATGGTTTCATGGATTCACAGGTTTCCTGGCGTCAATGGTTTCATAGATTCATGGGTTTCGTGGTGTCAATGGTTTCATGGTTTCATAGGTTTCGTCGTGTCAATAGTTTCATGGTTTCATAGGTCTCGTGGTGTCAATGGTTTCATGGCTTCTTGGGTTTCGTGGTGTCAATGGTTTCATGGTTTCATAGGTTTCGTCGTGTCAATAGTTTCATGGTTTCATAGGTCTCGTGGTGTCAATGGTTTCATGGCTTCTTGGGTTTCGTGGTGTCAATGGTTTCATGGTTTCATAGGTTTCGTGGTGTCAATGGTTTCATGGTTTCATAGGTTTCGTGGTGTCAATAGTTTCATGGTTTCATAGGTTTCGTGGTGTCAATGGTTTCATGTTTTCATGTGTTTCGTGGTGTCAATAGTTTCATGCATGTTTTCATAGGTTTCTTGGTGTCAAGGGTTTCATAGTTTAATGTGTTTCGTGGTTTCATAGGTTTCGTGGTGTTAATAGTTTCATGGTTTCATAGGTTTCGTGGTGTCAATGGTTACATAGTTTCATGTGTGTCGTGGTTTCATAGGTTTAGTGGTGTTAATAGTTTCATAGTTTCATAGGTTTCGTGGTGTCAATGGTTTCATGGTTTCATAGGTTTCGTGGTGTCAATGGATACATGGTTTCATAGGTTTCCTGGTGTCAATGGTTTCATTGTTTCATGTGTTTCGTGGTTTCGTAGGTTTCGTGGTGTCAATGGTTTCATGGTTTCATAGGTTTCGTGGTGTCAATGGTTTCATAGGTTTCTTGGTTTCACGGTTTCACAGTAACATGTGTTTCGTGGTGTCAATGGTTTCATGGTTTCATGTGTTTTTGTGGTTTTATAGGTTTCGTGGTGTCAATGGTTTCATGGTTTCATAGCATAGGTTTCGTGGTGTCAATGGTTTCATGGTTTCATAGGTTTCGTGGTTTTATGGTTTCATAGTTTCATGTGTTTCGTGGTTTCATAGGTTTCGTGGTGTCAATGATTTCATGGTTTCATAGGTTTTGTTCTGTCAATGGTTTCATAGTGTCATAGGTTTCGTGGTGTCAATGGTTTTATGGTTTTCTAGGTTTCGTGGCGTCAATGGTTTCATGGTTTCATGTGTTTCGTGGTTTCATAGGTTTCGTGGTTTGTATGGTTTCATGGTTTCATAAGTTTCGTAGTGTCAAGGGTTTCATGGTTTCATAGGTTTCGTTGTTTCTCGGTTTCATAGTTTCATGTGTTTCGTTGTTTCATAGGTTTCGTGGTGTCAATGGTTTTATGGTTTCATGTGTTTTGTGGTTTCATAGGTTTTGTGGTGTCAAGGGTTTCATGGTTTTATGGGTTTCGTGGTGTTAATGGTTTTATAGCTTCATGGTTTCATGGTTTTATGGGTTTCGTGGTGTCAACTAATTCTGTAAAATATTCATTTTTCATCAGGATCTATTGTAAACCGTGAAACGTTAATTGTTATGTACTAGTTTTTCACAGTAGCTTTTATTTGCGACACCTTGCGTTTGGAAAGGATTTGCAAGTTGTAGGTATTAAGAAGGGGCCACGTTGCTGGAAAATTAGTACGAAGGGTGCGTTCAAGAGATTAAGAGAGAAACTTTTAAAAGCTCACGCACTACTGAAATCCTTCGGTAGAGGCTTCCCTGATTCACGGCAAAGAAGTCATTTTTCGGGGGAGAGCGAAGAGAAGTGCTGTAAACGTTGACAGGGCAGGAATACGGAACGCCAATACGGAGTACGGACAGGTACTTTGGTGATCGTAAAATTTCTCCAAGAACGGTTGCAGATTCAACCATATTGAACCAGAGAACAGCAGAGTGGGAGATAAAAGCAAGTTTGTGAAAGGTATAAAAGTAAGGCGGAGTTACTGGAGTTTGGGAGTTTTTGGGTTGGGTAAAGTGGTGTTGACATCGGAAGAAGGCATGGCGTGGTGGATTAAAGGAAAGACGAGGAACTCTTGGTTTATGCGGAAGGTTAAACGAAAAAAAAAAAAGAGTTAATTTGTATTTAAAGAAAATAAGTTTTAAATATGTACTAGATTAAGTAGTTAAAAACCGCTTTGTGTTTTGTGCTTAAACAAAAAATAGAAGTATTACATTAGTCTTTTGAATTTAGAAGAATTATCTCGTTTTAATCGTCGCTTAGAATTTTGGAGTAGTTCCACGCAGTGTCGCAAACAAGCGGCAAAGCTTGATAAGGGATTTACCAAATCCCGTCGGCAAATTTATGAACACATCGGTCTTCTCTATAAAATTTGCAGGATAGCGTCTCTCTGATACTTGTTTAACTCTGCCTTTATTACAAATTTCTCGCGCACCCGATCAAAAGCCTCACTGATCGGTGAACGTAAATCTCGGCTGTGTTTAGCAGACGTCCGTGAGGGAGAAATGAACGCGTGACGAACAAACCCCAAAGGACGTCTGCGGGGAGGCTACTTGACACCAAGAAACTATGAAACCATGAAACCTCTAACACCATAAACCCTATCAAACCACGAGACCTTTGACACCAAGAAACCTATGAAACCACGAAATCATTGACACCACGAAACCTATCAAACCATGAGACCCTTAAAACCACTAAACATATGAAACCATGAAAACATTGACACTACGAAACCTACGAAACCAAAAACACATGAAAAAATGAAACCATCTACACCACGAAACCTATAAAACCATGAAACCATTGACACCAAGAAACCTATGAAACCATGAAACCCTTGACACCACAAAACCTATGAAACCATGAGACCCTTGACACCACAAAACCTATGAAACCATGACAACATTGACACCACAAAACCTATGAAACCAAAAACACATGAAAAAATGAAACCATCTACACCAGGAAACCTATGAAACCATGAAACCCTTGACACCACGAAACCTATGAAACCATGAAACCTAAAAACCACGAAACCTATGAAACCATGAAACCTAAAAACCACGAAACCTAAGAAACCATGAAACCATTGACACCAGGAAACCTATGAAACCATGAAACCATTGACACCACGAAACCTATGAAACCATGAAACCATTGACACCATGAAACCATTGAAACCACGAAACCTACAAAACCGTGAAACCATTGACACCACGAAACCTATAAAACCACGAAACCATTGACACCACGAAACCTCTAAAACCATAAAACCATCGACACCACGAAACCCATGAAACTATGAAACTATTGACACCACGAAACCTACGAAACCATGAATCCATTGACTCCACGAAACCTATAAAACCATAAAACCATCAACACCACGAAACCGATGAAACTATGAAACTATTGACACCACGAAACCTATGAAACCATGAAAGCATTGACACCACGAAACCTATGAAACCATGAAACTATTAACACCACGAAACCAATGAAACCACGAAACACATGAAACTATGAAACCCTTGACACCAAGAAACCTATGAAAACATGCATGAAACTATTGACACCACGAAACACATGAAACCATGAAACCATTGACACCACGAAACCTATGAAACCACGAAACACGTGAAACTATGAAATCATTGACACTAGGAAACCTATGAAAGCATGAAACCATTGACACCACGAAACCTATGAAACTATGAAAGCATTGACACCACGAAACCTATGAAACTATGAAACTATTAACACCACGAAACCTATGAAACCACAAAACAGATGAAACTATGAAACCCTTGACACCAAGAAACCTATGAAAACATGCATGTAACTATTGACACCCCGAAACACATAAAAACATGAAACCATTGACACCAGGAAACCTATGAAACCATGAAACCATTGACACCACGAAACCTATGAAACCACGAAACACATGAAACTATGAAACTATTGACACTAGGAAACCTATGAAACCATGAATCCATTGACACCACGAAAGCCATGAAACTATGAAACCATTAAAACCACGAAACCTATGACACCAGGAAACCTATGAAACAATGAAACCATTGACACCACGAAACCTATGAAACCAGGAAACGCATGAAACTATGAAACCATTGACACCAGGAAACCTATGAAACCATGTTTCCATTGACACCACGAAACCTATGAAACCATGAAACCATTGACACCACGAAACCTATGAAACTATGAAACTATTGACACCACTAAACCTATGAAACCACGACACACATGAAACTATGAAACCATTGACACCACGAAACCTATGAAACCATGTATCCATTGACACCACGAAACCTATGAAACCATGAAACCATTGACACCACGAAACCTATGAAACTATGAAACTATTGACACCACTAAACCTATGAAACCACGACACACATGAAACTATGAAACCATTGACACCACGAAACCTATGAAACCATCAAACTATTAACACCACGAAACCTATGAAACTATGAAACTATTGACACCACGAAACCTATGAAAACATGCATGAAACTATTGACACCACGAAACACATGAAACCATGAAACCATTGACACCACGAAACCTATGAAACCACGAAACACGTGAAACTATGAAACCATTGACACTAGGAAACCTATGAAAGCATGAAACCATTGACACCACGAAACCTGTGAAACTATGAAACCATTGACACCACGAAACCTATGACACCAGGAAACGTATGAAACCATAAAACCATTGACACCACGAAACCTATGAAACCACGAAACACATGAAACAATGAAACCATTGACACCACGAAACCTATGAAACCACGACACACATGAAACTATGAAACCATTGAAACCACGAAACCTATGAAACCATGAAACTATTAACACCACGAAACCTATGAAACCACGAAACACATGAAACTATGAATCCCTTGACACCAAGAAACCTATGAAAACATGCATGAAACTATTGACACCACGAAACACATGAAAACATGAAACCATTGACACCAGGAAACCTATGAAACCTTGAAACCATTGACACCACGAAACCTATGAAACCACGAAACACATGAAACTATGAAACTATTGACACTAGGAAACCTATGAAACCATGAAACCATTGACACCACGAAACCTATGAAACTATGAAACCATTGACACCACGAAACTTATTACACCAGGAAACCTATGAAACCACGAAACACATGAAACTATGAAACCATTGACACTGGGAAACCTATGAAACCATGAAACCATTGACACCACGAAACCCATGAAACCATGAATCCATTGACACCACGAAACCTATAAAACCACAAAACCATCGACACCACGAAACCCATGAAACTATGAAACTATTGACACCACGAATCCTATGAAACCATGAAAGCATTGACACCACGAAACCTATGAAACCATGAAACTATTAACACCACGAAACCTATGAAACCACGAAACACATGAAACTATGAAACCTTTGACACCAAGAAACCTATGAAAACATGCATGAAACTATTGACACCACGAAACACATGAAAACATGAAACCATTGACACCAGGAAACCTTTGAAACCATGAAACCATTGACACCACGAAACCTATGAAACCACGAAACACATGAAACTAGGAAACCATTGACACTAGGAAACCTATGAAACCATGAAACCATTGACACCACGAAACCCATGAAACCATGAAACCATTGACACCACGAAACCTATGAAACTATGAAACTATTAATACCACTAAACCTATGAAACCACGACACACATGAAACTATGAAACCATGTATCCATTGACACCGCGAAACAAGTGAAACCATGAAACCATTGACACCAGGAAACCTATGAAACCATGAAACCATTGACACCACGAAACCCATGAAACTATGAAACCGTTGACACCACGAAACCTATGAAACCATGAAAGTATTAACACCACTAAACCTATGAAACCACGAGACACATGAAACTTTGAAACCACTGACACTACGAGACCTATGAACCCATGACTCCATGATACTATCATTATATGACATAGACATTGGCATATACTAATTAGCATAAATTCGTGCTCCGTAACACCAAGTTGTAACCGGTTTCGTCGGGAAACCGACAAGTCTGTGCTGATAAAACAGAATGGTAAAAAAAATGAGATTGTCTGCTCATTCAATGGAATACCTATAACATGAAGGTTAGAGGTGGAATTTTTTTTCACACAATCAGAAATAATCAGTGTGTCATGTTTACGTAACGCAATCGAGTCTAAAACGGCTCTTTAACGTGGCACGTGACATGTCGAGCGAGGGGGAATTTCGCTGTGGTTTGTCTCAGTTTCAATGCAGAAGTGAAGTCAGACAAGGACACATTAGGTACAAACAAACAAATTCTAGACCTGATTATATACTAGAAAGGATAAATAATTGGTGTAGATTTTGAAAACTTTGCTGTTTCGTGCTAAGAACTTCAATTGACCCAGATGTTTACATTGGCGAGGCGAGTTCAAATAATGCATCTGAAGGCCAGGATAAGAGTTCCTCATTCACGGCTGAAAAAAATGGTATGAAACTTTCCACCTAATGTATATAAAACATCTATGTATCACTGTGGGACTTGAAATTGCTTAAATTAAACGTATTTTGGCTGAAACATTTGTTGGAGGATTGTTTTGTGTCGCTCTGAACCTCTTATCTGTCAAGTCAGAAAGGACAAATTACACTTAAATGCTCCGTGAACTTTGCGGTTCCAAAAATTCATTTCACATGTTGCCCAGAGTTTTGAAAGCATATTTTGAAAGCTTAGAGATTGCTTTTTAATGTGGAATGTCTTTTTCTGTTTAATATCATGTATCGGATGTGATTTTAGGCCTTTGAAATTTGACAATATTTTGCTCGCGTAAAATCTTTAAAATTTTGTAAATATTTAAAAATTCACAAAATATTCCAGTTGCAATCAATTCAAGAACATGACCACTCAAAATGTGTATTAAAATCCGTTTAATACGATAAGAAGCTTTTTGCGCTGCATGATACTTGAATTCGATTGAAATCGTGGTCTTTTTGTAGCCCGGTCTAGAGGCCCGAAAAAGCGGTCTGGAGGAAGCCTTCAATCGCCCGAAATTGGCATTCGCCGTATCGCCAAAATATTTATCCAATGAAACTAAAATTTATATTTTCATAACTAAAATACCTAGGGTAGTCTACATAATTTTTTGGGGGATTTTTCAAAAATTTTATTTTTCCCACCTCTGGTCGATATTTACAGACATCAGCTCTTAAAATGCGTAAAGGTGTGTTCTGGCCTCACAAAAGGGAAAATAATAGAGAGATTAGGGTATTGTTTGTTTCACCAGCCTGCTCCACGATGATGAGTACTGCTGCGCGTTCATGGTAACCAATGAAAAAGACTCCTGTTCAGCATTTTAGAATAACAATAAGGATATGACAGATCTAGAAGCTTTCACCGACTGTAAGTAAATGTCCCGAGAACAATGGCCATTTCTCCCGATGATTTTCTAAAACATCACCTGAAAACACTAATCTTACGGTGCTGTGTATTCACGGATAAACTACAAACTCAAACATGGCAACATCTTTAGATCAAACTTTTCGAAAAAGGCCCATTCAAGAAAAGTTACGTGCTATCGGTAGAAAGTGTTAACAGAGCTGACTGAAAAATAGAACTAAAAAGTTAAGTTTTTTTGTTAGAATAAAGTTCATTAAGGTTAAACTTACGACGTTTTATTGCTGTTGGTCAAAACTGCCCGCCCATAGCAGTCCAGTCACAAAAACGATTCTGCACTGCCCAGCCAGATCAGCCTTCTCGTATGTAGTATGCAAGGTTTTTAGCGAAAAATTTCGACAAAGGGCTTCTTGATTTTTAGACCCCTCCATTCGGCAAGTTAGAAGCGCCCTTAGTTTGCAATTGATTTATAGCGCTGTTGAGTGTTTGAATTACACGTTCATCATTTCCTTGTAATTTCTTAAGAAGAGCGTTTTTCGAATTTTTTCTGATTAAAAACAAACAAAGCATTTTATGAGAGTATCGAGCAATCTGTGAATCACACCATACGGTGGTTTTCAAGACGAAAGTTTCACATTTTAAAACTTCATCGTTAAAAGACACAAATGGCAACGGAAAGTTCAGTTGAATGCTCGGTTTTCTTTTTGTCGACTAAGGAATTAAAAGCTGTTGGTTACGAGATCGTCCTTCGAGAAATTCAACGATGTTTTCATCACGGCGAAGCGAAATATGTCCTGTTTTAAAATTCAACAAAAGCAGCGAAGGTTTTTTCATTCTATGGCCAAGAAAATTACATTTTACAAATTGTGTATGTAGGTATATATGTTTCACAAACGTTCTATAAATTTCGTCATCGGTGCTAAAGAAAAATAAATACAAAACGCACCCCGATTTGAGGTGGACTTTCTGTTGAATTTTGCCCTGTGCTCATTCAATTTTATTGCTTTTAAGGACTAACTTCTTAGTTTTTGAATAAATATTTTCATGAAATAACTTCTCTGTATATTTTTTTGAGCTTGTTCATTCATAACATTACCTCAAAACACGATCGCAAGACTGCAGCATCACTTCTGCGAAGACGTCGGCAAATTGGAAAGAATTTTTACTTTCATTTTCAGTTTTTGGACACTTCGATAGGAAGGCAAGCAGTTTGTTTTCTAATTTTCATTTTAATGACGTCCATGTTTTCATGAGTCGCAATTTAATTCGGCCTGATTTAAAAAGCACTTTTACTTTGAAAATGGCTTTGGACGTAAAAAAATAGATTTCTTCCGCATTCAATTTCACAGAACATTTCGCTTGTTTCACTTTGTGATAGCTTTGATGCCTTGACAGCTTCGACAGCTTTTGTGTACCCAATTAAACCATTTGGCCCATTCTAAAAAGGATTGTGATTGGCTAGTTTAAGAGCGTTTTATAAGAGTGAACACTTGTTCGCTTTGAAAATAAAGTTTGTTTCGGAAATTAGAAAGTAATGCGTTATCATAAAAAAAACCGTGCCTGTGCTCTGTTCTGTTAATCAAGAAGTAGGGGGATTCTCGAATACGTCTCCTGTTTCCACCTACACTTCTTTCGTGCTCTAACCGCTTCCTGCGTGCTTTACAACAGAACTGAGCACAGTCGAGGCTTTTTTATTTGTTAGATTGAAAAGTACGTTTAGCTCGTTATTTCACGTATTACATTTACTTGTTTTCTTTTCCCTTACTAATATGTACGTTTAGTTACGTTGCTCACATTGTGGGTGGCTCCTCCCAAAAGGCTAGGGTGCACAGTCGGTATTGGAATTACGGAAACCAATTTCGAAAATGCACACACTTTAGGTATCCCAACAATAACCAGTTAATAAACCCCTTCCAGTAGCTTTTATATCAGAAGCTAATGCCTATGGCTTATAGACTATCAGAGATGGTCCGAAAAATAAATAATTGACCGAGAAAGGAAGCTTTAAGGGCAAATGTGAAATATTGAGGATTATCTCACAACCAAGAGTCAAGATCCTCCAAACAACCAGCAAGCCAAGGTTTATCTATTTTATAAGCCTTCGATTTTTTACACCCATTTTGAGCATTTAAACATGTTGGAAGAAAAACAGAGTCGGAAGTCGCGGGTACCGGTGTCGATGTCGCGTTGGGAAAAATGATTTTCCGTAAAATTCAAGTTAGAGTTCGAGGTACCCGAGTAAAAATAACTGAAAAGTGGGGTCATATAGAAGGGAAAAGGGACATAGTTTGAGTTATAGAGGGGGATTTCTTCGGATCTATCCGAGTTCGAGTTATACGTATATAAAATACGAGTTATTCGTACTCTGCACGTGAAGCACATTTTTTTGTACAATTCTTTGCCGTTTTTATGCATGACTACAACGTGAAACTTCCAGAAACTCTCTAATAACACGTTTTATATAGGAAATGTCGCATGTGTTCCTTTTAGCTTTTTTTTTTTCACTGCTGCTTATTTTCACCTTGGTGGCCGCTAGCATTTCTCATTTTCTCACTGCCCCAATAAAATTTTCATGTTTTTCTTCCAACGAAATTGGCTTCCTTTCTTTATCTCTCGCTCTAGCTCTTGCTCTGTTATCAACATCAAGGTAGACATTAAAATTTAGTCGAAAGAAAGACTCATGGGGGACTCGGTTTCGTTGTTGTTTTTTCTCTACCTAAAAGTCAGGGTGGCCATGCAATTTACCACAGAAACGCGCGAGTACTTGACATGTGAAATTTTACCCCTTTCTTACATGAAGGGGTGGACGTACGTACGGACGATTTTCTCAGAAATAAAATTTCTTGGATGCATAGAAAATAAAATTTTCTTACCGATGGTGCTCCGCTTCGCACACCTCAAGCTCGAGAGTGAAGCTGATAATAATAATAACACTAATAATAGTAATTATAGTAATTATAGCAACAATAAAATACTTTAATAATAATAATAATAAATAATTATAATAATGATAAATCAGAAGAAGACCTGTGTACAACTGTGTCTATTGTTTTAAGCGCAAATTCAGGCACCTTCTCGCCGGTAATAATGTGAAGAGTCTTCTTCTTACATCTCCCGTGATGGGATATATCCTTTGTAGATTAAACGATTGCGAGAGTTAGAGTTCCGTGCTTCTATTCAGGGGCCGTGGCGAATTTGAAACTAGACTATTCATCCAATGCGTGATGCTACCGGTAATAACAGGATAAGGTTCTGAAATATTTCGCGTGTTGACAGCGATTAAGCAACGTAAATGATAGTTTCAAAGCGTATGTAATTATGGTCCCATTTAATTATCATCTTCATGTAATAAGTTAGGAACGAATAACGCTAAGCCTGAGAATATTGCATATGGTGAAACAGAACTTTCTGTGTAGTCAGTACTTGAAATAAAGATACTCAGACTAGCACTACTGAGGAGATGGAGGCTGAATAGTGAACATTTATTCGCCATAAAAATTGGAGATTTTTGGTTGTAACTTCAAACTTATGGAAAACAGTGGAAAGCCTGTTTACATTGTTGTAATAAATCACCCTTCCTTTTAAAGTAAGTTATAGTTTCCCTTCTGACACCCTGACGGCTCCTGTCCATTGTCAATTACAAGGGGATATGGTCTTTTTTTACAAGGCAAACAATGAAACATTATTGAACAAGTTTCTTTTTGTTACAATTTCTCCGATATCGATCAAATTCACAGGATGTGAATATCTCCCCCCATTTGAATCAAGTTACGTTTAAAGATTCGCGGAGAATTTTGCTCGCCAAGCAAATAGAAGTGTAAACCTAAGAAACGCAGTAATTTAGGTTAAGGGGTATTTTTGCTCGCCCGTGTCTTTCCTTTACATGATATCATTTTTTATGTCGACTTGTTTCTTTCTTGTTTTTCAGAATGCTTTCAGATAATCCCGTGGAGACTATTGGATCACATGCATTCACAATTCCAAGAAATGACCTTGTAATGTAAGCAGTTGATACACTAAAGTAAAAGCAGTGTCTCACTATCCACTTCTCCTACTGAGTTCTGTTTTTTAATGTTTGATTTCTGAAATAAGTCCCCATTTTCTGATATTATCTATGGAGGGTCCTGAAGGAGTAAAATGGAAACTGGGATTCGCCTTTTTATGTAGTGGGAAAATGGAATTTACTGCACTGGCGCTGGGATTTAACCCTTGGGAAAGGCATAAACCATTTCTAAACTGAGGGGAAATGGGATTTCTATCCTTTCACGATCTTCGACTTTATTATATGACACAATTGCTCAAGTGTGCCTATTTATTTTAAGTAAAAGAAATAATATGTACACGTAGACCTCAATAGACATATAGGATCATGTCAGTTTTTTCGCATTCGCATCCAATGCCTCGCTGCCACCCAATTAGCTGTTGTGGCTCGTCCCCAGGGTCTTTTTGTTTTCTGAGGTCACCATATTGAAAAACGAGAAGACGCTGGGACGATGGGAATGACATACGCACGTTTGCGCGCGACAGAGATCAAAATGGTGCCCGATTTATATTTTGGAAGTGTTCCACCTGGCTTGTACGCATTATGGTTAAATAACAGCGATGCTAGCGAGGCCTCCCTTCAGCGCTGATTTGTTAAATTTTTGCACAACTGAAAACGATTCAAATAAATAACAGTCCAAACACTTTTATCTGCGACACAGGTGAACGAAACATACCTGGTTTAATTAATATATTAAGCACTCTTTAATCAACACAACCAGCACCGCACCAATTAGAAGCTGCGTATACATTTTTCGGAATTGTGGAGTTTCGGAGCAAGCGTTTCCTTTCTCCCCTCCCCCTTCTTTGTTATGCTCTCGTCCCAACTTTCTCGAAGACCTCGTGCGGAAACTCTTGCCACGTAGGCTACCCATTAGACTGTTCACAGTCCTCTATTTTCCCGTAAGATCATCGAGATCGAGCACTTTGTGTTACGGGCTGCCATCTTGCATGAGTCTCAGAACTACTTAGGGGGCGGGGGCGGTTTGGGAGAAAGCGAGAAAAATAGAGGGACTGTAATAACATCACTGCAGCTCGCGTTCAGGAGGCGTGACAGGAATTTCAGGCCTTTTACTATTCATTAATTAAGAAACTCCGCTGGTGATGAAAAACATGCCACACACATTTAGCATCGATTATGCGTGTTTACAAATATCTCCTTCCGAAACTGATTTTATAACGTTTCTGGGCCATTCCTCGAAATAAAATCGGGCAACATGCACAAGAAAACATTCTCCAAATCAAAATACCAAAAATCCTTCGTGTGTTTGCACAAGATGTGCCTTATGGTATGAAAGCGTACGTTTTATGGAAACGTCGACTTGTCAACGACTTATAAATGTTGGCAACTTAAACTAAACCCGTTGTCAACGGAAATTAACATCTATTGTCTAACGACCAATCAAATGCCTGCGTTGCTGGTACAACGCGCTCCGTGAACGCGAGCTGCAGTGATGTTATTAAAGTCCCTCTATTTTTCTCCCCCCCCCCCCCCTCCCCACCCGCGCAAGAGCTATAATTCCGGACGCCCGCCCCCTCGGTACATTTGACAAACAAGATAGCTGTGACGGTAAGACGCGGTATGTCTAAACGATCTCACGAAAAAATAGGGGACTGTGAACAATCTAGCTCCCCACGGAGGTTCTCAACGTAATGATTACAGCAGTAAAAATAAAAACAAACAAGTGAAGACTGTGATTCGGATGAGGATTGTGCAGAAGACAGAAGTCGTTTTATTATGGTGATGTCAACAAGGATTGGAAGAGGAAGAGTGTTCACCAGCAGGATGAGTAATTTTCTTCAGTCCAGGTGAATGAAGGTTCATAATCCAAATGGCATCAATCAGCGCTTTTACTTCATGATGGGCATCAGTTAGCACGCAAGCACTGGAAATGGGATTACAGATTTGGTAACTGGGATTTGGACTAAAGTCAGGCTGAGAACTGGGATTAGGTACCCTCCCGACACCAACCCCCTCCCCTTTCAGGACCCTTTCTAAAAAAAGTTTTGGGATAGGCGTTTGTCTTGATTTTAAATTTTGCTTCATAATTTAGGCAAGCAGCTCGAAAGCTTTCCTCAACTTATGTACATTAATTTCGATGTATACTTGCTTTCTTTGTGTGCAACATAGATTCTCTCGCTATGTTTCGCAATTACGTGTTTTTTTGGTCCTGAATGTCATACTGTCATAAAGGTCACGCGCACATCTACTACAAATCACGTAATTGGTGGGATTGGTGGGGATTGTCGTGACCGAAGTGGTCGGTAAATAACGAAGGATTACAACGGATTGAACCTTAAACGATTAATTTTATTCCGCCTTCACGACTCGTGGTCCTTAACAACTACAGTCAGGCGTTCTATGCACTACTGAGGGGAAATCTGGGTGCTAATACACTACAGGGATGATTCTAAGTTTATTCACTTTTACGTGCGTTCAAAGTTAGGTGGAGGAGGTGGAGATCCTTTCCTTCTTTCATGATAAAAAGGAAAAAATAATCCAATAAATAGGCAACAAATCAGGAAAATAATCTAAGGAACAGGACTAGGGAAAAAATGCGGATAGTGAATTAACAAAAGCGGGAAGCATTTCAGGAACGACCAGGTGTCAAAGATAAAGTTTGGTAATAGCAATGAAATCGCTCAAAACTGAAACTTTTGTAGAATACAGTTGTAGGTCAGTAGTCCTGCTTTTATACTTTCTTTTTTGTTTTGTTATTTTTCACATGTTCAATTACTGTTGCTAATACTGCTATCATCGGTGTAGACCAGGCTATAGTAAAACCTGTACTTTAAAAAAAAATAAGGTGTTCCCATAGACTTTACACTTAGTAGCTAGACATTGCTCTACAATACTACTTTCTTGACCACAAAGCGAGGTAAAAATATCTCTATTCTTCTTGCAGGAAAATATAATACAAAGCTTGTAAACTCTGAGTCGCATTTTTTTTGCCGGTTCTTCTTCTTCTTCTTCTTTTATTTGGACTTGAATTGTTTTTCATTAGATTGAGTTCGGTTCCGCCCACAATTTAAAATTCCAAACTATTTGATCAGAAAAAAAAGAATACATAGCAGATACACATACGATGTTAAAAAAATTAAAACCTTGAAAATTGGATGATGGACCATAATCATTGTCTCTTCCTTTTTTTAAGACATATAATACGAACAGAAATAAAGACTGTCAGTCTCCGATCTTTTTACGGCATTGACAACCTTACGATTGATATGTAAGTATGGTCTACAGTGCATGTAATGTAGTTGCATATTAGAATATATAATGTCTTTGACTGAAACTGAAAAAAAGGCGGCTGTTTTATCGGCGTCTGATCTGTTGCGGCCGGGCTCTTTGTTATGCGAGTTTGCGTGCAAAGTTATTCTTGAAACAAGGATCTGCTATTTTATTTCTTATTTGATTATGACTCCTATCATCTTTCTATCGCTTTTTTCAATAGAAGTTTTAATGAAGGGAAAATTTGGATTATGAAATTCAGGGATGACGAACGTAACTGCGCAATTTATCTGTGAGTGAAATTATCATTACAACAACAAAGATATCTGAAATCTGAATATGTGCAGTTATTTTTTCTCTATCATTAGCTCTTAGTTGGTGATTGATTTTTCTTTTCATAATTTTTGTTTTTACATTAGGGGATTAGGACAGAATGATTCTCAATATCGCGTCATTTCTGATATCATCATTTCTGAAAAAGATTCTCGGGTTAGAAATCAAATATTAGCGGCTTTTAAACAATCTGGATTTGCCAAGGAAAGTGTTGGACGTGAATTACTCCCATGTGAATTTGGGACGTATGTTAATGCTTCTGCTGAAACCATCAACTGCATAGAGTGCCCAGCAGGTAAACTTATTCGCAGTTTATGAAAGCTACACAATTATATCGTCGGGATAATATGTTTACATTGTTAGTCAGCCCTGTGCTCATTATGGTTTAAAGGTACTTACATGTAGTATTAGATGGCGTGTGCTTATTCCTGGAATACGAAAGTATCTATCTAAACACAACGATAAGATACTGGTTGATACTTTTTTCCATGTATAATTTAATACTGTTAAGGGAAAGGAACCAATAAGCTACACTTTTGCTCGAGGTCACTGGTAACATATATCTTCATTGAGTCGAAACCTATATTTGTTTGATTTTGGAGTAAAACGGTGTTACTTCAGGCTGGAAATTTCAGATACAGTGTAAGTTTAGTGCAACGAGGAGCAATCCTATGATTATTGAGTGGACAGTGATGAGGAAAAATCGCTGTAGCTACAACATTTGGAAAGTCATGTTCGCCTTATATACTAGAAATACATATAGCTGTTTTTCACTGTCATGCCATCGAAAATAAAAACCAAAACCGTTCAATAGACCGAGTTTTGTATTGCGGTAACACTTTTCCTAATTAATAAAAGGACTGCTCAGATAGCAAAATTAGAAATTCAAAAGTACTCCATGACAGAACGAAGAACTCTTTCGAAGTGGTAATTTGTAAATATAAAAGCTTTTTACTGCCGTAACACTTAATGAAAGTTAAAACTCAGGGGATCAATCATTCTTTATTTCTGAAATTTGGTGACGCTATGTGAAAACTGTTGAAGCCACAAATATATTCATTGACTAAAAATGTAATAAAGCCCTCAGATATAATAAGAATTGATCACTAATGTAATTAAACGACCTTAATGCTATGAAAACCATTTATACTCGATTTTAAGTCGGGACACAAAGCATCGCAGCGCTCTTTCGAAAAATACAATATAAGTGCCGCCCTCAAACAACCTTAGCAATACGCGCCACAAATGTCTTATAGCCAAATTCGTTGTACCGCGCTGCGTGTTTGCAAACTACGAATGGGTTTTTCTGTTCCGACAATCATTTGAGTGGGGGTGGAGATAATGCAAATCACAAGGCAACGCACTCGCCCAGCTTGGCCCGCAAAAACAAAATTGAGAATGACCCTAAACTGCTCAAGAGTAGCGAACGAAATCGCGATGATGAGTGGAATTCTTGTTGAGGGCAGGAGGCAGACATTGCTTTATTCTTGCAAAAGACAAGAATAAGAAAGATCATAAAAAGCTTCGAAGAAAATTAGTCGATCATTGCCTGAAACAATGCGAAACAGAGCGATCACAAGCAGTGAACCTTGAAACACAGAAACATTACAAAGTGGATGGAAATGCATCAATCACTCAATCACAAGTAAACATTTGTTTCCTAAGAGGTCCGCTAAGATGATTGACGGAACAGAAAGACCCAAAATTCCTTCGAAGTTTGCAAAACGCGCAGCGCGATTCAACGGATTTGGCTATAATTGACTACAAATGTAATAAAGCCCTCAAATGTAATAAGAATTGAT
This sequence comes from Porites cylindrica, assembly GCA_964035525.1. NCBI lineage: Eukaryota > Metazoa > Cnidaria > Anthozoa > Scleractinia > Poritidae > Porites > Porites cylindrica. The sequence continues at coordinate 45,321,087 of OZ037775.1, forward strand.
CACTAATGTAATTAAACGACCTTAATGCTTTGAAAACCATATATACTCGATTTTAAGTCGGGACACAAAGCACCACGGCGCTCTTTCGAAAAATACAATATAAGCGCCGCCCTGAAACAACCTTAGCAATACGTGCCACGGCACTCATTCGAATTAACAGAGTTAATTGGATTAAATGGGTTGAATGCAGTAGAAAATAAAGTTTTTACGAAATAGAGCCGCGAACCTTATTTGTTTTCCTTCCTTTATGTGCCACTGTTACTAACTGGGCGATTCCATTTTGAAAAAAATGAAATCTTTTATTTTTTCGAAAGAGCACGGTGGCGCTTATTTGTGTCCGACTTTTATTGAGGGTGGCGCTCATTCGAGCAACACGGTTTTGATAGCATTTGAAGGTTTTAATTTAATCAGTATATATTTTTTAACAATTTGTATTACATTTGAGGGCTTCATTACATTTGTGGCTTCAACACACAATTATTAAACTTTATTATGATATTACCTTTTAGGCGGTCAGAATAAATATCACGTGACAATGACGACACGTTAGTTTTAGCTACAAATCGACTTTCAGCCCTTGCATCGGTATTTTCCTTGAAAATGCTTTACGCTACGTATTACCTTTCTATAAATTAGATAAACAGCAATTAAACCAAAACTCGTTAATATATTTTCTCTAAATTACTTTTTTTCAGTAATGCAATTGATCGGCGTACTATGAAATCCGCGAATTTCATGTCCATTGAACACAAAACGTTTAAAGTTGTTTAATGCAAACGCATGCCCAAAATTGAAGCAATGTCATAGATTTGGATAATTTCTTACTCTGGGATTTGCTATTTGTAGTGTTGTGTCAGTTTAGGTCTTTAGTATGCGTTTTGTGAACTAATTTTGAGTGTTAGGAGTATTTATGCAGGCAATGGTATTTAAAAAGTGGAAATTATTTATTGAGGGTCGTCGTTAGTTGTTTGCTTATAGCTGGCGTACTGTGTACTTACTTAACAATTTAGGTTCGAGTTTACAACAACAACAACAACAAGTACTTCCCACGCAGCACAAGATAATTTTCCGTGCGTGGCTGCCCATGCCAACGAAATCTTTCCCGAACATGGTAATGTTGTAGAAAGGGATAAAATTGAGGAAAGGGAAGACAATTAGAGAACATACATTTTATACGCGAGTTCATCAGACGTCCGCTATTTAAATCCATTTAGCAATTGATAACATTGCCAATTTCATTTAATTTTAGATAGCGTGACACCGTCACTACCTCTTTTCACCAGTTTTCTTAGCCTCCCCGCAGACGTCCTTTGGGGCTCGTTTGTCACGCATTCATTTCTCCCCCACGGACGTCTGCTAAACACAGCCGACATTTACGTTCTGGATTGTTTGAATAAGCCAATAAGCGGTTAGTTATTGTGTCACGATCAGCCAATCACGCGTTGTGATATAAGTGATGTCTCTGTATTCTCAAGTGAATTATTTATTTGCACGGCTATCTTGTACCTGAGACGACTCAAACGTTTTGAAAAAATCACAGAAACGATGCAATAAAGCTGCAGTCAGCTGTATATTTTTTTCGGAAGTTGTGACTATAAAATAATCTGCTTTTCTTTGAAAGACTTCAGACAACAGTCTTCCACACTAGCGCGGAGCTGTTTTCAGCGCGGTCGAAAACAACAATTACTATTAACTCTGTATATATTCGAAGTATTAAGAAAAGAGAACTTGTAAACGTATATAGGGAAGATATTCAAAGCATTCTTCGAAAACAGAAGCCGTTTCCTCTTTTGCGAAATTTGATTCCACCAAGGTCATGGGTCGCGGACCAAGGACCAGTACGCAAAATTTGGTTATATTTTTTCAAGAGTCGGTAAAACAAAAAGTTCGCAGTCTACAGCAATGTGCTTCCAACGGCAGAAAAAGGTTTATCTGAAAACTTGTTCTGCAAAAAGGCACGTCCTCCCGTTGCGATTTATTTATTCACAAGCTAGGTAAACATGACCACGGTGCCGCCGAGTCCAAACTTCAAGCTAGAACGACAAATTAACCTACCTGTCAATAAACTTTAATCTCGCTCCTTCAAAGAAAAAAAGAATGCTTATAATCGATAAATCATTGAACCTTTCATTGTTCATTGTATTTTATTTCTCGACGAAATATTTAATCATGCTTGGGAAAGTCGCCGACCAAGGACCACATACTAACTGTACAAGTCACTCGCTAACTTTTCCTCCACCGATCGATCTTCAACCAAGCTTCTGGGCTTCCGTAAACAACAGAGAAAGTCCCTCTCTCGACAACCCTCATATTCTCTTTGCTAATATCTCTGAGCGTTACAGCAGGCATGCGAACATTTTCCAGCTTTGTAGATTGATCTTTCAAGATTTACCAGGGGAGAAACAACAACAACAATAATGTCCAGTATTTCGACGCACTGTGTTGCAAACAAGCAGCAAAGCTTGATAGATAAGGGATTTGCCAAATCCCGTCGGCAAATTTATGAACTCATCGGTCTTTGCTATAAAATTTGCAGGATAGCTTCTCTCTGATACTTGTTTAACTCTGTATTAATTACAAATTTCTCGCACACTCGATCAAAAGCCTCACTGATCGTGCGAATCTTAAGAAGCGGCTCGGGTTACGTTTTACAAAAATCCGTAAACGGCCTGTGATTGGTGAACGTAAATGTCGGCTGTGTTTAGCAGACGTCCGTGGGGGAGAAATGAATGCGTGACAAACGAACCCCAAAGGACGTCTGCGGGGAGGCTACAGTTTTCTCCCTTTCACAACATTACCATATTTCAGAAAGATTTTGGAGAGCAACCAAGAGCGGTAAATTCAAGCCAATTTTCAGGTATAATTACTAGTGTCATTCCTGCATTGGTTTATTCCTCATATTTCAAGAGATAATAAGCTAAGAGAGCGAATCCCCCATACATGGCCCTGTTCCTATGAAATATATTTGAAATCTATTTTTGGTTCTGGAACTGCGTGGCTGTTTTAATGACGCCACCTTATTGGTCGGTTTGAACTGCGTCGTGTAATTCTATGCTTGACGGTTAATTCATTTCACTAACCATCACGTAGTAAGTAACGTAACGAGCGAACTTTTTGATAAAACTTAATTTGTCTATCGTTAATTCAATATATTTAGAGTTGAGGCATTTAATCCCAGTAAGTTTTCTGATGTATCACATCTATTTATTATTTTCTCTTGCTAGTAATCTTTTTTTTTGGTCCCTTGTTCTTTCAGGAGGTTTCTATTCGGACACGAAGGCTTTTGTAAATGACGGCTGCCGAAAATGCACCATTGGAACTTTTGTACATTACAATACAGCACCCGGGAAAAGACCGTTTGACTGCAAGCCATGTCCAGAAGGTAATTCTCTTAAACTCCCACTCTTACCGCATTATGGAGCATAATATTAGTTATCATTTGATCCAAATTCAGCTTCCTTCTCATTAGCCGAGACCGTATCACGTGACCTGCAATTAACTGCCTACAAATAATTGTCTGCTCATGCGCAACGTCGCTCAACTTTCTTTGCCTGCAAATAATATTCTCCTTATGGATCGCTCTTGCGAGAGTTATAGTTATATGTATGTCCATATTGTATTTAGCTGTAATTAAAACTAGAGGTTACAAATATGTGTGTAATGCCGCACGCAGATACTGGGTGTCTGAGAAACGGTGAACTGATATACGCATGCAATTAACATATGTGGAATAAAGGATGATTTTAAGTGTTTACGCGCGCCACAATGAGTAAAAGGTAGCGCAAATTGGAATAACACAAAATAAATGAATAAATAATGCGAAGATTTGATTTCTATAGTCTCTACAAATTAGCATAATAACAAAGGATCACAAGTTCTTCAAGTGAATACCTTTGCGCGAATCGAGCTTAAAAATCAAGACCACTTTTCATCCCGTGTTCATCAGCAGAAAACTCAACGAAGACCTTAAATTTCGAGAAGTCAAGTCAGCCATTGTTAATCAACAATGTGCGATGCAGGATATGTTGGTCATACTCGCGGCCACCTCCACGAACGCGTTGATGGACACAAACAGAAATCGTCGTCAATTTGTAAACATTATCTTAGTGAACATAACTCGGACGTACCACCTTTTCTTTCAGAACAATTTCACGTGCTCACTAAAGGTTCTAACAAATTTGATTGCCTAATCAAGGAGATGCTCTTTATAAGAAAACTCAAACCATCCCTAGACGTGCAGGCGGACTCGATTCGCGCAAAGGTATTCACTTGAAGAACTTGTGATCCTTTGTTATTATGCTAATTTGTAGAGACTATAGAAATCAAATCTTCGCATTATTTATTCATTTTGCCTTGAGAATGGTGTCATGATGATACCGAAACGTCGGCTTTTAACGTTAATATTCGCTTGCAGATGTATTTAAAGTTAAAATAAAACAGTATTTTTAAGGGTACTTTTGGAAAACTAAGTTTTAGATATTTGACATGGTAAATTTAGCTGAAAAGCCTTTTTGAGGAGATTAATAAAGTTATTATTATTGCCCCCGCACGGATTTCGCCCAGAAGGCGAAATCCCGAGGAGGCACTCTAGTAACTCGCGCGTATATTAAGGAAAGTACTTACAGTTGAAATATACAGTCATAAAGTCAATATAGAAAAAAATCTCGATTTGCTTGACCAGGGGCCGCGAGGAATCGGTAGGTAATGATGACGTTTCTATTGTTTGCGCCCGCAAGTACGAAATGGTTAGGATGACGTAAAGAAAGAACATCCCCAAGGGACCGCTTAGGTAGATTTTGTGACATTTATTGTGCAGTCATACTTCGACACTCTTTTGCGTTAGGCGGTTATCAGTGACATTCTGTGGAGCAGTTGTTTCAGTGAAAGTTATGGACCAAAATTTTAACGACACTTGTTAAGCGCAGAAGAAGTTATAAAGTGCGTGTAAATGTGTATATATAAACACTTGGAGAGTTTGTTAGACACGAGTTCACAAATCTTTCATTGGAAACCTTGCCAGACACTCTTTCTCTCTCTTTTACCGGAATAAGACTCAGCTCCAAACAAGCAAGACGAGTGAGCAACAGCTAGCTTCTCACTAGCAGAACGATGTACGATTACAGAAATTCGCCAACAATAAAATTCTGTGCTGACTTATTCCCTGCTCACAGATGTCCTTCCGCTATAAATTTTAAAATGAGACTAGAATGCGCGAGTGTGAATTAATCAAACGTCCTTTTATTAAATTTCTAAGGCTTCCTTTCCGGCAAATAAAATGAACTGAATGTAAAAAGTGAAAGAAAAATAGCGAAAAATTCAACTTCTTATTAAATCTTTTCTTATGGTTTAGAATAAACTATTCTCGAAACCTCCAGTCCAGTCCAGTCACTGGCAATATTTTCAGGTCAGGTGCATGTTCTTTGCATAAGGAACTTTGTCACTTGGGCCTTATTTATACAAACGGGTAAGTGACGTTTACTGAAAATTCGAGGACTTCGAGAAGTGAGATTCTCTGATATCTCAGGTCACCGGAGTATCCGGATCTGTATCGTACGCCAGTGTTTGTTTACAATTGGTGATAACAGAGATTACGAGTAAATGAACTTTCCAAAGTTTGGCTCAGAAAGTTTAATCAAACTTATTTTCTTGTCAAGGGCTGCTGCAGTCTGAATTCGAATAATATGTCGCAATAGAAACCAAACACTGAGTTTTCCTGGTTGAAAAAGTGTCAATCAACCAAGTAAGACAACAGCCAGCAAAAGGAGGTAAAATCGAGAAACACCTCAAATCACACGTATACGTTTTCGTCTAGCGCGCTCGCTTTTGTTGGGCCAAAAAGGCTTTTAGTATGACATACAGGAAGAATGGTTTCTTCAAAAGGACCCTTTCACACCTGCAAAATATATATACCCTTGATGCTATAACATTCTGAAATATGGTAAAATTCACTGTATCAACAAAGCACGAAACATTACTTTCTTTGCGTGGGTGTTAAAAATAGAAAGAAAACCTAGATCAAGATAAAGTATAGCTTGAAAGTAACTTTAAGAAATGTGCAACAAACTTTGTAAAGATGAACTGTAGCTTAGCTTTCGTTTTCTCCTACGAGCGTTTTGAAAATGCCGTAATTTGCATAATTTGCTTCTGGCCTTCGACCAGGTTTAGGCCGATTTTAAACGTTCCTGTTTTTCGCAAAAACGGAGCTTCGCTGGATCTTTTGAATCTTGTTTTTGAAAATAGTTTACCAAAAGGGTCTTTTTTGGTGAAATTAAAAAAATTCGGATTTTTTGATCTGGCGCCAGATTCTCGATATTTACTGAGAACGGTTCTTAAATTTCTGCGTTCGCGTGTTATTGAAAAGTGCTAACTATTTCCGAAAAACGTAACCTTATTAATTTAGGCAAGTATATCTCACAGATTACGACAATTCGTTTGAACAATTTTGTTTCATTTCTTTTGTTTGACAGGAACTGACACAACTGCATTTGCAGGATTTCGCGCCTGCAAATGTTTGAAAGATCATTACCGTACGAATTTGTTTGGGGCTTGCAAGCCATGCGAGCTAGGATTAGAATGTCAAGATGATTGCACAAATCTTAAAGATGGCTTTTGGTGGAAATGGAAGAGTAAGACACACCGTGAGCTGTACAGAAACTTCACCAAAACGGCAAAGGACTCCTCATTTACTCCTGAATTACACAACGCGAATGATTCCCGTATCGTATACCCGTACACCATTCCTCATCCGTACAGATGCCCCATGACAGAAGCTTGTAAGGGAGGTTTGAATTCTTCATGTAATTCTGGTTATGAAGGACCATTATGTGCAGTTTGCAGTGATGGATATTATAAACAACTGAAGAAATGCAAACTGTGCCCAACTAAAGGAGGGATGATCAGACAGCTTGCAATTATGGGGGCAATAGTTATGTTACTGGTTATTATCGTGGTGTGGAGAAGTAAGAAAAAGAGCAAAAAGGATGCTGGACGATCTTTCCTTGACAAGGCCCTTGGAAGTATTAAAGTTACAATTGGCTTTTATCAAGTGGCTTTTGGTATCATGGAAGCGTTTTCATACATTAAGTGGCCTGAAAGTCTCTCAGTTATTGGAGGATATTCCGAGATTGTTCAGGTTAACATTGTTCAGATAGCCCCCCTCCACTGCATCATTCCCAGCTTGAAATTTGACGCATTCGCAAGTCTTTTTGCAGTTATGGGATTGAATTTTGTAGCGGTGATTGTGGCCCTTGCAAGCTTCACCTTTGCCACTTGGAAATCAACACGACATATTTTGAATGAAGAAGAAAAAATAAGGAAAAAGGAACAAATTAAAACGGTCGTAAAGAGAAATCTGTTTTTCTTTCTTTACGTGACCTACCTGAACACTTGCCTAAAAACAGCTCAAGTTTTGCCCCTTACCTGCCACAGGATCTGCGTTGACCAGGAGAAAGATGAAGGATGCGAGCAATATTTAAAAGCCGACTACAGCATTAACTGTAAAGGGGAGAGATACAACCGATTAGTCTTCGTGGGATACTGTTCCACGGTGTATGTGATTGTTC
>OZ037775.1:45338648-45431148 GCA_964035525.1 Porites cylindrica
ACTACGGCCGCCAAGCTACATAACTCAGTACATTTACTTTGTGGCACAACGGCCGCCGAGCTAAACAGCCCGGTTTGATGCATGCACCAGGAGTCGCACGCATTTTCCAAAGAAAAATATGAAGACTTAATCCAAAGTAAAATTTTTCTCAGGGTGTAAACTTTCAGCAAACTTTTGAAAGATGAACGCTTTGGAAGATTCATTAAACACAGATCGATAGTAGACCTTCGGCAAACTCTTAACACACTTTTAAAAGATGAAAGCTTTATTCAGGGAGCATATGTCGCTGAAAAAATTTCAGTGGGATTTTTGTTATGATTTCAAGCGACCAGTGTAAAAGTGTTGAGGGGGACCTAATGTCGTGTTTACATTTGAGCTTTTACCAAGGTAAAAATTTACTAAGGTCAAGTTACTTAACCTTGGTACATTCGTCCAGTGTTTATACTAGCTCAAATAACTCAAGTTGATCTGTCAACATTCCCGCTATCTGCATTATCTACGTTATGAAATCGAACTGGCGGGAAATTCTAAGACCATGCTCGCTTCAAGAAGTTAAGTGGTGGCTTTCGTGGCCATTGCGTTTTATTTCTTAATTCAAGAGCCGCAAACAGAAACGTCGTAATATTGCGGGGAAAATTCCGGTGGCTGATCATACGCAGAGTACCCGTGGTTGTATGCGACGGAACGTGGATACGGGTGAATATGCAGCATCCTCCCTGGTGAGAAAATACCACGACCATTATTACACAACGAAGGATCGAAGTTTGTCTGTAAATAATACTGAAAATGAAAAATACAATGCCTTCTTTTACCTGACGGATTGTTCGCCGTACGAAGATCGATCCAATCGTTCTCTGACTTCTCTGTTGTCTGGTCTTATCTGCTATGATAGAAACGCTTGGCCGAAAACGTGACAATCGCACGATCTGCTCACCGCGGGATGTGACATATTACATCGCCACAAGCGGATATATCTGTCATCTTGACCTTGGTTACTAACTGTAACCATGCCTGATCACAGGGTAATTACAACTTTTACCTTGGTCAAATTTCTTTTGTCTTTTGCGGCATTTACCAAAGTATCAGTTAGCGTTTACACACGGAAAATGTTTACCTAGGTAAGTAAACTCTCGTACCTCAGTAAACCGTTCAAGTCTAAACACAACATAAGGAACATGTTGAATGTTGTCGGCACTTCTGTAATTAGAGCAGGATGTTTTTAAGGGGCACTGAAAAATACGTGAAAAATTGCCTATTGAGATTTACATGAAAACGAGGCTAAGGTATAGAAATGCTTAAACCACTGCTGCATGTTCAATCACGTCTTTTCTGTAAATCTCCTAAAAGTAATATTTCATAAGATATGTAGGAATGTTATATTACCTCAACATTAGTCAAAATCAAAAGTCAAAATCCACATTTTTAGTGCAAAAGAAGCCAGTTGCTTCAGGTGAAAGAATAATTCCTTGGAATATCAATGGGGGAAAACAACTAATTTGTCCTGCAACAAATGTACATATTTACTCTTTTTTTCCCAGCACTTAAAAAGTGAAGTATAAACTAGATTCCCTTTATAATAAAATAAGAAATTCTATTTTAAACTGTTATAGTTATATAGGTTATTTTTTCTTCATTGCGCGCGCTAATACATATTCCAGTTTTCTGGTTTTGAGTTGTGTGTTGACGCAAGAACATCTGGGATACATATTGCCGTTTTACGTCACTTATCCAGTCTACATGTCGAGTTCTAATAGAGACTGGAGAGACCAAAGACCTCAATTTAAGTTTTTGCATTGTTTGTGGCCAAATTAAGCCAAATGAACGACTTGTGGAGAACTCAACTTCTCATATGAAGAGTTTTAACATGCATTCAAGAATGGGCGTCTTACGGCCATTTAGAATATTTCTAAAGTTGGTGAAAAATATAAACGTTTACAGCTCAAAAGCTTAGGGATAAAGACATATCGTAGCACAGACGGTCCTCAAGTGGTATAAGGACGCCATCCATACAAACATATCACGCAATCGCTCACATATTGTCGAGCAAGAAAAGCTAGGGAGACTGTTCGCAGTCTATACGGAAATGTTCAGGCAAGCAAGAGAACGGTACGAGAAAGAGTTGGTTGGACCTATAGTGAAACAAGACGAAATATTTCAAAAGTGGCACCAGAGGAGATGCCGCTGCGGCTAACAAGGTCTAATACATTACCTTTTAATTAGCAGAGATAAGTGTTTCTTTTGTGACGGCAGTGAGTCTCGCAGGAAAGTCCTTTTACTGTTTTCAGTCCATTACCCAGTCCTTACGTACGGCAAATGAAAATTCTGGAAACGACCGTCTCCAAGCAAAACTGGGTACATTTAACAATTATTCCTCCAGCCCGAATGGGCTCTGCGTCAATAGCCCATGAGGCCGAAATGCCGAATGGGATATTGACTCAGAGCCCATTCGGGCTCGAGGAATAATTGTTTTATTAAAATCCAACTAACTGTCAAAAATATCAAGATAAAATAACGTTAACTAGTTAAAGCTGGACTTTAATCCTTTTTTGCCGCCAAAAAGCCGGCGCTTTTTGCTACTAGTGGGCTATAACATATATAGCCTAGTAGTAGCTCAACCAATCCGAACGCAGCGTTGATAATAGACCACTAGTTGAATTTTACTAATATTAATTAGACATCAGTGATGAACAAGATTCTGGAATTAGGTATCATAAGGTCTGATGGGTGAATAATGTCACAAATTTACTACTCCGAACAATTATGCAACGACGCTCCAACAGAGATTCTAGCAATGACAGAGATCAATTTAAGAGAAGGCAAGGTATAGACTATGTCCGATTTACAAGCAGCATATTCATGCGAGTATTTATGAAGCAAACAATATCCATGAAACCGTATGCAACTGAAAACCACTTCAACAGGTAATTCAAATTTTGATACCTGAAGTGGAAGTTCATCGAACAAGAAATGCTAACGAATCAGACCGATTAAGCATTAAGTAGACACGGGATGCCGCCCGTCAATTACTAGAAAAGAAATGTACTGACGATCCAAAAGAAATAAAAGTACTGTTTGAAACCGCACCTGACTTGTTATGGAAGGAAATCAATAGCTGCACGACCTGAGTGTTTTCAATGATTGGCCTTGGCCAGTACGAGTTTTCTGTCAGTTCCGAGATCGTTGTTTGAACCCGATGGTAAAACAGGGTAAAACGCTTCTTCTGCAAAGAACGCTTTGATGAAAATTCTTGGAAAGTTTAGCCCTTGGTGGCAAATCAGATCAAAGAACGACCACTCGTCCACAGATTAGTGAGTCAGATTGAAATAGTAAATATGGAGCCCTACTCTCATCCGTCTCAACTCCGAGTTGCTATTGTTGACGTCAAAAGTTGGAAGAACGTCAATCTCTTGGCAAGCAGGAAACTATCAAAGACTGTTCGCAATTAGCTGAGGGCTTTACTGTCAGCATCAACCATATATACGTACAAGTCCAATTATGAGGTCCGTCTGGCTTTCGATAGATATGACTTGCCGATGTCTCTAAAAAGAGCTACTTGAATAAACAGGCAGGTTGATCAAGATCCTGTATATTAACATATTAGTAATGCCACGCACATCGACCAGGAATTCGACCAGGTACCAGTAAGAAGACTCCTTTCTCATAGTAAGACTAAGAACGAGCAATCTAGCTACCTAGATTATGCTATGGAGACAATTCCACGAGCTGTTGTGGCCTGGGGATGCCAGTGTCGTGCAACACATCAAAATGTGAACCATCTTCAAAGTGAGCAAGAAGCACACACCAAGATGGTGCTACATGTTCTGGACGCAACTGCCAATGGTGCAACGTAGCTTTATATCCATTCTCCAGACACAGCCACTTTACTTCTGCTTCTAAGGCGCTATCTGGAGCTGTGTGTGAATATATCGTTTGTCGCTGGTACGGGGGATAACCATCGTGCGATTGGCCTTGGTCCAAAAGTTAGCGACCAATAACATCGCGACGTAATTGACCAATCAGATCAATAACCAGAGTATAATACCATCAACTGACGTGATACAACTCACTTTGACTCTGAAGATGACTACCGCACAGGTTGTCGAAACGCCAGTCACTTTCAACAACAACACTCCTATTCAGGACTACGTTCTCCCAGACGATCAAACTCAGCCTAGGCCTACTTTTAAAATGAATCCTGGGCTAAAACCTTTCACAGTATAACTAGTAGAGCAACATGCTGTGAGTTCATTTTCTGCAGTATATCATTCATTACTTTTAAAAAGGGCAGTTTCTGTGTTGTGCTGTTTTCTGTACGCAGACTGAAAATAGCCAATAGACAACGATAAATTGATGGTCTTGGTGATAATAGGGAGAAGTGAGTCAGTGCAGTTGACAACTAACGGTGTTGGCATCGGATCAAGTTTGCAGGGCTTTTTCGCGGAGCTTTCGATCAAATTGTGCACATCATTTTCAGACAGCTGTGAAAACTGTCCATTATGCTGCATGGGGGTAAGCAGCTGTTGTTGGATGGTGGAAGAGAAGACAATCCAGAAGCCATATTGTCAAGTTTAGCTTAAATGTTGACGGTCTTCTCTTTAAAGTAGCTACCCATCTCATCTGCAAATGTTAGTTTGTCTTTAAATGGCGGATAAGGTACTTCATGGGTGCGACAGATTTCAAGTGATTTTAAACTGGTCCGATGAACTGCGATGAGATTCTTAGCATTTGACCCACGATTGCAGCGTTTGTTTACATTGTGATAATATGGTAATTTCTGATCAGAATAATAAAATTGGGTCGTTCTCTCTCTTTCTCTGCCAAATACAACTGGTATACGACGCAGTCGTTGTTTTGTTGTTACCTCAGCGCGCACAAGGCGAGTCCTAAGAATCTAAAGGTCCTTCAAGGACAGAAAAAAATTTCTTGGAACAGGAGTCCGTGCACGAAGTTCCAATAGTTGTTATCTTGAGAATTTATAATCAGTGTGCTTGGCGGGAGAATTTAAATTCGCAATCGATCTTATGGTTGCCTGTATCGGTTGACTTTGCTGTAGACTTTGACTTAATCCAGTACATTTAGGAATCTGACTGCATGGACCAGGTTGAATCTGAATATCCATGGCGATTGTGATGTCTTGGTGGGAGAACCAAAGAAATAAACACATCTCACCATGTTTTTTGCCAGACACAGATCGGGCGAGTTGGAACGGGCAAGCAATGTAACTTTCCTCTGTTGACGATTACCAGAGTTCCACGCATTCAGACGGGCTGGACGTCACCGGGTGTTTTCCTGGTAAAGGGAAACGAACTTCCATGCTGGAAAACGTTCATGTGGACGCCTTGGGAAACCTTGGAACCACAGTGCATCCCCAAGACGACGTATTGGCTTTTGTGGAGAAGTTTATATGCGAGCTTTATCAGCCTGGAACCGGCGGTCACTCACATGTCAAGGAACTAAGATGGTATATGTTCGGAGAAAATCAGTGGAAATCGGATAGGCTTCCACCAATACAAGAGACAATTCTCTTAGCCCCTTATCAAATGAGGGTCTGGAACAATGATAAAGTGTGCTGTCCTAGCTGGCCACAGCCATATGGATTCGGGTGGGAGAATCCGGGAAGAAAAATGGATCCCCTTTACGACTAAAGAAGCACCTACTCCTAAAGCAATCGTTCAATTGGTCAAGTGCGGCTGTCATAAGAACCGATGCTCAAACAAACGATACCTGCCTGAAATCGGGGTTGAACCTCCACTTAACCCTGTTCTTGCTGTGACAGTGATGATCCCCGAGAAAATGCATGTGAAGATACTGATACACTAAAAGTTGAGTACGAGGGCACTTACAGCGAGGAATAATATATAGATTTAGCCATGGCTAGAAGCGAGGCTCCCATTAATAAATTCATAATTTAAATCAAACAATAAACTTGTATTCCACAATTAAGTTTACTTTAAGCCGTGTGCAAACGGATGCAACACTGTTGGTCAACAACTCCAACATTGTTGGGAGTTGCTGCGTCCGTTTGTGCGTAGCTAAAAGTTTGACCGGTTTCAAACGTTGCGCAACAACATCCAACAACATGCAACAGGGTGTACAAACAGACGCAACATGTAGCATCCAGCAAAGTTGGGAGTTGTTGGCCAACGATGTTGCGTCCGTTTGCACGGGGCTTTAGAGCACATTCATGTGACTTTTGAAGGAAAGGCTAAGTGATTTTAGAGAAAATTATTTGCAAACAGCCCGAGAGTGAACCAAATCTAACATCGAGTTGATAGCCTCATATGTACACCTAAAAACTGGCAATCATGTTCGATCACATTTAAAAGCCATAATGGCTCTTGATCACCACAGATTAATTAGGTCTGGAAAAAAAGCAGGCCGAATTTTTTGTATTCTACAGGTTTACCTTACAAAATCTTGCTAACAAATCTAGGTGCGTGCATTTATACATCACATCTGAGGTGAATCAGTACTACGAGGCACTGTTTTTATCATACAGACCTCGGAAAGAATGAACTATTTCACAATTTTGCAATACAAATTGCACTCATTCAATATTCAGGACGATGAACGCATAGATGGGTTTTTAGCTAAACCGTTCAAAAAGTTTCCAAAATCACCTATACGGCCAGCCGGTTATCACTTATGCAGTGCGAGATGTGGTCGAGTGTTTGAATGAACATTAATAGAGTTACGCTCCAACATAACAAGAATTTATTATGTTTATTTTTTATTTAAAAATATACATTCCATTGTGATTGGCTAAGAGAAATGCAGTTTTTAGGTAACACGGTGCAGAAAAAAGTAATTTAGTGCAAGAAAAGGGTAACAAACGTGACATTCTGATTGGTTAATAAACAAAAGAACCCGCTGAGAGCCAATCATATGCGCCATTTAAATGGCGCAATATTTGGATCCGCTCTGGACCAGTTTCGAGCAAAAACCGCAATGGTTTGCGTTTGTAGCACATTTGCTTTTGCAACCGAAACAACCATAGAGTAGCTGAAAAACTGCTCTAAAATGAAAACATTGCGAAAAGCACTGGTTTTTGGCTCTCTGTTTGGAAGAATTGGTGCGTAGAGAAGAAAATTACTGATGAAATAGAATATTCGTTGGCTAGCCACAATTCTATACAAAAAAACTATAAAGTGGGCAAAAAACTGCTAATATAGAAGAAAGGCAGAGAAAAAAAGAGAGCAATAGAGAAAGATCAAAATAGATTCGCAAATAAAGTCAAAATTTTGGCTTGTGCGCATGCGTGAAAAACAAAAAAGCTGTTTAATTACGCCATTAGTCGGAAAATATGCCTTTGTTTGATGAAAAATTCATTTTTAGCCATTCTTTTAGCCATGCTAATTAGTCGAAAACCAGTCCAAGAAGAGGAATTGGTGAAAAATGCGGTTATTTCTCTACTCGCCGGCCGTCACCAAAGGGTTAAAGAAAGTTACCAATTTGTTTCAAATTGGCCTTTTTCCTCATAAAAATTTGCCCATTTCAGCACAAAACAGGTTTGTAATGTGCAAAAGAAGAACTTCCAACGTTTAATTAATGTTAGTAGCAACAAAACTACTTCGGGTTAGTGGGAGGTTCGAGTGACCGAGGGTAAAATTACAGTAAATGTATGACGGAAATCAAGGGGAAATCGATTTTGGTTCGAGTCAGCGCGAGGTTTGAGTTATCGGGAGTCAACTGTATTGTGATTTAACCCCATACTCATCCTACTCTCCCGCTATCTCTGTTTCTTGTTTTTTGTGATGAATCAGTTTATCATTACGGACAATCCGTTAAATTACAAGAATTTACGGGCGGCCATCCTGGTTACAAATGTACGCAATCTTTAAACCTCAGGATGCCTCGAAGCTTCTTATGGGCCTGGGAAAATTGAAAGTAAATTTGAAACTAATTGCCGCACGTAACAGTAGCTCAGGTTCCGTAATGAAAACTATGTGGTCTTTTCACTCAAACAAGCATATATTCGACCAGCTACCGATTGTGCCTTAATAGAGGGAAAGCTTTCTACAGACGATGCCATTCGTTTGATTTAATGACTTCACCAATCGTAAGAATTCAAGTTTCTATTCTAAGAAATGCCACCTTTAATGTAAATCAAAGAAGCTCTCTAAGGATCTTCCGCCAACCATATGATAAGTTTTTATTATAGAGACGCTTTAGACCAGTAGTCAAGTTTATCCTTTCTGATTGCAGCGTAACTGCGGATTCAACAAACCAAAATTAATATTACTGATCATTTTCACTCGTTTTAAGCTGCGAAAGTTGATTTAAATCTTGCGAACATAGATGCTGAGGACTTAATAACAACTTTAAAAGCTTTGAAAGTAAGGAAAGTGGTTCAATTTTTATGACAATAATTGTGATGGAGATGAAAATGATGAAAATGATCATGATGACGATGATATTGAGAATGGAAACAATCAGTGACGTTATCAACAATAACAGGATGAAATAAAATTGGTAATATGATAATGTAGATAGAGTTGGACAAAGTTAAGGACAAAAAATATCCTTCATTGAACTAGTAGTGGTTTATCAATAATGTTACAAATACTTAATCTTTCAATGGCATCTAAAAAATTGGCATGTGGCCTCTTCCTGTCTTCTGAAATTTCCACCATCCCCCCTTTTTCCCTTCAAAAACTTCAACCTCCCAAAAAAATCTTGTCCCCCTCCCTGTGGTATAATAAGTAGAAAACGAAATAAACAGCCTCTTTTTAGAACAATTATTGATTTACAAGTAGTTTAGTGATCTATTCTTGCACTCCTCTTATACATGTACATGTGTTAAGATGCCCAATGAAAAATATCGCGAATGGGTACAAGACTGACCGCTTGTTTTCGGGACAAATCATTCGAATCTGAAAAGGTAATAAGGTAAAAATACTGCAATCCATAGTTTACGCTCCTTTGGCCTGTCCCTTACTACGTACAGCAGTAACCACCTCGACGTATATAAGGCGCAAAGATTACTATAGATGTAAATTTGAATCTATGAAGGTCAAGAAGTTTTAATTTGAATGAGTTTGTTACCTGTTTCAGTGCAATATGTGTCGTATATCTACCACTACGTAAAAGAATGGCGAAAGAATCCAGAATGGTCATTATCCTGCTGCCTGGCCTTGCTACTGCCACTTCGAAATTTACAAGGAGAGATAGGTGGACTAGCTGGGAGGGACATACCGAGGCAGCAACTGCAAACTGACCGAATCGACATCCCACCGACTGCTTATACGGAAAGGGACAATGCGGCAGTTATTATTATGCTTCAAGATTATTACGATGCGGAACGCAAGGAAGAAGAAGAAGAAAGAGAGGAAAAAGAAGAAGAAGACGAAGAAGACGAAGATGAAGACGAGGACACTGCAAACCAGATAACAGTTGAACAAGGTGTTGTTACAGTGGTAGAAGTCATTATCCATCCCCCACCAAGTGGGATACAAGACACTAAACTCTAGGTAAATAAATGGTTTTTAGTTTAAGTTTAAGAACCGTTTAGGCGATGTGGGGTGTACTACTACTAGCGAGTTCGTTAAAATGAAAAATGACAGTTTTTAATTTTCACTTCATGTATCTTTTTTTTTTTGCTCCGGTTAAGGATGATAAGAAATTAACTGACATTATGTTGAGTAAAGTAGGGTGCAGTGATTATGTATCTATGTTAAATCAAATAGGTATTGGTAATTGCTCATATTAGCTCAGCTTTGGCGTCATGCTTAGGGAATCAAGTGGTCATCATCCACAGGAAAGCACTCTAAACACCTGAAAGACTTACTAATTTCATATGTTTGAAATTTTTAATTACTTCTTAGGCTTGCACAGTGCTGCAGTGACAATGGATGTCCGCATCACACCAGTTTGTAGCATTTTATCATCATGCAGCTGAATTTAAAGGTCAAGTTAAAGTTAGTTTCTGTTAATTCTCTCTTAACTTAACCTCACCAAGGTGAAATATCAGAAGCGTTTCTCGTCTTTTTTGTGAAAACATGGGCAAAGATCCATAGATAAAAAAATATATAGTCAATACAACCATTTTTTGTCGAGATCATGATTTTTCTTTTGATCAAAATGTTTTACATTTGCACAAAGTCATGTTGCGTAGTGACATTCTGCAGTCGAGTTTTCTCTGAAAGAGACCCTTTCAAATAGTTAGAAGATTAACAGCGAACAGAAGAGAAAACGACAACCTTATACCTTTGAAGTACTTCTCCTGTTTGACCTCGGGAAAGGCTTAGCAAGAATGTTAGAGTTAGTTTTGGAAAAGTAAATATTGAGCCCAATTTGTTTTTATAATAACTAACTCATCGGACTTATTTACAATATTTCAATTAATTAAATACGCGCATTACAACTTAATACTACTAATTAAATCTAATGTGAGTCCTGTAGCACATACCACTGGATATAACAGGGATGTATTACATTATTTGCAATAATTAACGTTTTTACAACAGAGTCAGCGGTCTCAAATGCATAAGTTAATTCAATTATATCTCTTGCTGAAAGATATTTAATCGGGGCCTTTCATTTAGGAGTTCTCAAACCAAATATAATTATTGTATCCAACGTTCTTTGGAACATCAACATACTCCTGATGACTTCCGTCCATTAGCCAGTTTTCTTTTCACTAGTAAGGACTGACATCATTTAAACTGGTTATTTAGTTCAAAGAATTTTCCTGATCTCGGAGGAAAACGCGGAAGCTTTTCGGACGTATCCGACTGGAACGTGATTGGGACTAGGGAAAATGTGATACAGTACGTATCACACTTTTTTTTTCACTTTTTTTTCACTTTTTTTTTGTTACAAAAGTCTTGGGAACATTTCGGACAAAAAGGAAAGAGAATAGAAAACCCTCTCGGAGGAGGAGAAAGGTTATAAGACTGAACTAATGATGTACGTTAAAAGACGTATTTATGACCTAAAACTATCAGTTGTGTATACATATTAATCCCAAACACCCGTAGTAGCGTTGTAGCCTTGAGTGCTGTAATTAAGTTTATGGCTCTCGAAGTTTTTAATGACGAAGGACCCCCAAATAATCGAGTTTGCAAGGAAACGCAGTTAAGTTCAAAAAACGGGTAAACCAAATGTTACTTATTCTTTTTCACGCCAGGACGGATTTAATAATTACTTGATCTGCAATATTATACATTTCATTGCATCATTAATTCAAGTGCTTAGTTGGATTAGGATACGGTATATGATTTATAGAAACATTTAACTGGCTTTGCATGGGTCTGGGAAAAAACTGAAAATACTGTGGTACTGTTTCGAGGCATTTTACTGCCAGCAGTTCTTGTTAAACAAAATATTGCTGCCTGTTGGGATCTTCAGGCCTCAGAAGAAAACATGGCCTTTAGGTTCATGGAAAAATAATTCAAACCTGATTCACACTAGTGAATAACACAGGGCCTGAGTGGTGTCACAGTAAAGTCGGTTTGACCTGAGCCATTTTGTTCTTATATTTTATCTTTGCATATTTTCAGTTTTGGACTGGAAAAAAAAAAACAAACAAAAAAGTTTTAAAAATATATAAAATGCTTTGGTCAAGAAACGTCATTTACATTAGAACAATATTGATTACATAATTATTTTGTAGAGTTGTACCTTTGAAACAAACAATTTAATTTCATTGTAGTTTAAATGACGTTCAAATCTCAGGCAATCATGTTTGACAAGGAAGCTCAGTTCTGATTATAAAGAGAAAAATGCTTACAGGTTTATCATTTGGATTTAAACAAGTACTTTCGTTTGCCTTGACTACCTCAAGCCCAGACCAAAATATTTCGGTTAGTCTCTTTTAAAAAGCAAGCAGGGTCGTAAGACCTGGTCGAGGCCCATTCCGGATGATCAAAAGGACAGCCACCTGCACATGATTTATGACAAGTATTTTTTTGGGTATTGGGCGAAACTAGGTTTAAAAAAGGTGAAAGAAATCGATTAATAACCATCTTTTCCGTTACTTGGTCCATCCACAATAAGAAATCGCAAAGGTGCTTTATGTTCCCTTGCCACAGGAATACCAACATAAAAGCTTCCTATCTGCTACAATCATGGTTACTAGAGAAGGCTTTTTCACAGGCAAAAAGGGTTTTGGTTTTTAGCCGTTATAAAGATGGAACTATGGAACCAGAGGTTAGATACGGACAGCAGTGTTATATGTGAGCTGGTTTCTATTTGCTGTGAATATAAAATCAATAAAGTCTGCACTTGACCTACACTTGATGTCTTCTCGGTGTACAGTATGCATGGATTCAACGAACAAGACAATCGTTTTTATTTTATTATCATTATTATGATTATGATTATGGCTATGATTATGATTATGATTATAATTATTATTATTACCATCGTCATCGCTGTTATTAGCGAGAGGGACGGGTGGGAACGAGGTTGACTAAGGAGGAACAGCGTAGGAACATGAGGTCTAAGGAATGTGTTTTGTTTAGACATTGAGAGCGTACATTATAGTCACAAATTTTGGGTTGCAATTGCTTTGTATGCTAATATATTGTGTACTACCTTATATTGAAAAATTATCCTTTTAATGTCTTTTTAATTAATTGATAACAAAGTAATTCGTACACTTTATGAACGGTGAGAAAAACATATCTTAAGATCATATTTTATCTGTGGGTGGTACAAAGGCTTGCTTCAACAAAATGTTATACGCAATTTCTGTGCAGATATTTTCTACGTTCTCCTCACTCACAGAGCATCGCGAAGGAGCCGATTTTTTATTGCAAGCCTTCAGTAGGATGGGCCTGTAAAGAAGATTATCACTGCTCATTACCCTGGGGGATTATCATCCCCTATAGAGATGATTATCACCTTCCACTGCCCTGGGGCTACCTTGAGAGGATTATCACCTTTCATTACCCTGGAGGATTATCACCCCCTATAGAGAGGACTAACACTTCTCACTACCCCGGGGGATCATGACCCTCTAAAGGGGATTATCATCTCTCATAAACCTAGGGGATTATAATCCCCTGGAAAGGGTTATCACTTCTCATTACCCAGATGGAGTAGCTCTCCAGGGAGGATTATCACCACTCCCCTTGCGGACTTTGGATTATTTCACCCATACACGATCATGTGTATAAGCAAAAATGACTTGCTGTCCATATTTTCAGTGCTTTATCGCTTACTCCCTTTTTCTACAATAATCCCGGTTTATTTCTTTGCTTTTAGAGTAAAGGATATGGGTCAGGGGAGTATCCAACCAAATCTCGTCCTTTACTGAAGTAAGTTTAGTAGCAGTTTATGCCGCCGCGCCCTCAGAGGAGGATATGCGAGAAAGCTGCTTATTCATTGTCACACCGATGTCCTCTTTACAAAGAAAATTTTAATTTCTACAAACATTTCCGGTTCTAAAAGTCCTTGTTTGGCATGTTCAGTTGCTGAAAAGTAGAATAAATGGTA
Organism: Porites cylindrica; assembly: GCA_964035525.1. Lineage (NCBI taxonomy): Eukaryota > Metazoa > Cnidaria > Anthozoa > Scleractinia > Poritidae > Porites > Porites cylindrica. The sequence continues at coordinate 45,352,089 of OZ037775.1, forward strand.
CACATTTCTTGTAAGAAAAATGACGAGAAGCTTTTAGCGGTTTCTTCTTTATTTAAATGCGATGATTATATGTCTTTCAATGCTCAAAATAATTCCACGTCTTTATTCCACAGCCTAAAAGGTTATCCACTCGTTGGGAATTTCCTTAAGCTGTAGGCCCTAAAAATGTTAAATTAAACAAATTATGATAACAAAAGACAAACAAATTAAAATAGACCTTAAGGCATTCTTTTACAAAAGCACCAACCAAAGGCGTAGGTCGCGTGACATGAAAGTGTTCTCGTGAGTGGAATCCTGAGGAGGAGCTCCCATCAATTTCGAATAATGGTGTGTGCCGCCTAGGGTCTTAAGCCCCGATCCTGATTAAGGATGAAACCAACGAAAATCACTCATTTTAGTGTATAGGTAGCAAGCACGCATTCCCTACTGATGGTGGAAGGTGAGAGGCCTTTTGGGGGATAGCTTGCCTTTATTAGAGAACGGTACGCAACGCGTATTCTTGTGGGAGAGGAAATTCTCTCCCCTTGCGAACGTTTACGAGATTTTGCTCGCGAATCCACTTTTAAGTTAAAGAAAGTTCCTGGCATGTGGCAGTGGAATATCTGTTTCTAATTATAAGCTTGAAAAGACGCGTGAGAATACACTACGATAATGAAATTTGTCTAGCAATGCAAGATGGCAAGAGAATAAAAGGTAAACGAGAGCGTCTACTAATTGAATTTTTAAACTAGCGGAACTGAAGGACTGACGTCATAAGAATGATGTCACCTTGGTGTTGGTATTGGGACGTTGTTTTTGGATACGACAAAACAAGAATTCGAGGGGAAGGCTCCAACCAATGAAGGGTCAGATTCATAGTGCAGGTGACTTAACCCCTTTCTTGTGTCTCACCTTGAAGCAACATTTTCCTTTAAGAGCAATTTACTTCGTAGCAAATTCCTTCCCAATCGTATTCATCATCAGGCCCAGGGTAGTCTTCCATACATTGCTTGTAACCATCTGGAAATGTACATCCTTCGGGAATGTCTATCGGATCTCTAGTTTTGAATTCTGTATAAGCGACGTCATCTATTTTGATGAAAGGACCAAAAGGAAGTTTGTCAAAGTACTGAAAACCGTAAATTGATTTTGTGTTAACAAATGTAAGGAGGAAATTGTCGCAGTGAATTTCAAAATTAGAGAAAAAAATGAAATGTCCACAAATCTTTTACACCTGGAAAATTTTCCCTGGCCATGATTTGAGTTTTTTATTTCGTTACAATTTATTCTATAGCGGAACTTGACAGCTTCTGCGCTCATTTTGGTAGGTTTGTTTTCTCTGGCAGCGGAATATTTTATATACCAACACTACAGCGACATTCGTTTTTATTTATAGTCATCATGTTTTCATAATAATGATGCTTATCATTGATTTTCTTTGAAAGAGACAAGCATTAGAGCCATAAACCCATTAAGGGTTATAGAGTTGTTGTAATGACCTAACAACAACCATGTGAAATGTATTGGACGCAAACTTCTGTGTCGATAGACTTTGCCTGTTTAGATATTAGAGACTACGGTTATTGGTTGATGCTGTTCCAAGTTCACATTTCTGTTATTAAAGAGACTAACTTTGAAATGACAAGACTCCCCAAATAAATATGGCTGCACAAATGCAGGTGCCCTGCCCTCATTTCATCACCGATAAAAAAAAGAACTGTCGATAATCTTCCTTAACCTCTAAATGAAGCATTATTACACACCGCAAAGCACTTGCCTTTTATGACAGAACACAAAATTCCTGGCAACAGCAACATTAAGGCCACCAAAAAGCAAACAGAAGTCTTCATAATTCAAACAATGTGCAGGCAAAAAGCGTCTTTGTAAAACAAACCAACAACAACAAATAAACGTCAGCGCCAACGAATTATTTCATAAATCCTATTTAACCTAGTTTTTTTTCTACGTGCTGTACATTACGTTTACCGCGATTTATTTTCCGCTCGTAGGATTAGGTGGAAGAAATTAAGTGGAGGTAGTTAGCTGAACAAGATCTTCGTGGGGAATTTTCGGGTCAGCGTTACATGTTTTTTTTTGCCTTCCTCTTCGGCCTCCTTGACTGAATGGTGTTCATTCGTCACTTTGCACACGTTCGATGACAAGGTTTTCCCTGACAGCAGGGTGAGAGGCAGCCAAAAGTACAAGTCAAACCTACTGAGTTATTTTTAAACACAAAACCCCTAAATTTTGCTTCCTGTACATGTCCGAACTACTGAAGCGGATATTTTGCACTGGAACAGTCAAGGCCTCGAAGTGTCCAACCGACAGAAAAATGGATCAGCAAGCTTCAAAAAGCGTTATTCAACAAAGTCCCCAGAGGCAAATGGGCTAATTTTCTCCGTTACATGTGAAGCTTATTGGCATTGTTTTAAAAAATGTTTGCCAGTGAAGAGGAAACTAGAAAGCGTAACCGTAAGTGGTGGTAGTGGCTACTAACAAAAGGTCGATTTAACTCAAACCTCCCATACTCGCAGTCTATCTATTTTCTTTCAGTCCTTTTATCACTAACTTGAAAGTTTAAACGACTAATCTGTTTGTGGAGTTTAGCCTGAATTTTGTTAATGGTTTCCTGAAAACCGCGCTTACATACAGTCAACTTCAATGCAAAAAAATGCCTTTTTTTTTTGGGCAATTCTCAGGTGTAGAGGAATTATAGTCCTTCTTCTACATGAAAAGCTTATCTTCTGTGTATATATTTCCAATATTCCGTCCCTGGATTTATCATTCTGGAGTGAATGAAGTCGCGCGAATAAGTTTTATCAACGCTGGTGGGTCAAATGAGGCTCTTTGATCTATTATTCGGAGCTAGTTCAAAGCATATGCCAAAGCGCTCATGTATTTGAATTTTCTGCTTCGGCGGTCATGAGGACTATTTGTCATTAAATGATGTCCAAATCATTCTGCAAGGTGTAACTCAAAACCCTAAATATCTTACACTCCCTAAAACTGAACATTTTTCTAACGGGGGTCAACTGTATCTATCGTTAAGAAAAGTGACACTAAAAAGATAAGCTACATTGAAAAAAAATTTTGTACGAACTTACCACTTTGCGGCTGGCCACCTTAGTTAGAGTTAGTCTTTTAGCTCTTCAACGGCAACTTTGGCTTGTAAGGCCTTAATTATCTCACATATCAGGCAATCTATCTTGGCCGGAAATTTATCCTTAAAGTGGTTATTAGGCAAGTCTAATGAAAAGAAAAAGCTAGGTAATATCAATAACTTGAATGCTAACACAGTGCAGTAAAATATGAATTTTACAATGAACGTTTTAATCTATATAAAAGCATCAGTTTCTTGATTTGAACGGTTACGTTAATACTATGCTTGGCATAGTTTTACATGTCATACTGGTAATCAATTTTTGTTGTTGGGTGTCAGGAAAATGCCTTTGTTTAATTCATATCTTTTTCTGTAAGTTTGGTTCGGCAAGATTCACGTGCAAGTCAATCAATATACGGTTCAGGAATGTACTTGGAAATATTCAAGTGGAATAGTAACTCTCAGTTGGGCCTATGATTACATACTTTTAGCGCAAAAATACTAAAAAAGCTTGAGGAAATGAAACGTCCCTTTTAAGTTACAGTAATAATGCATGCTTACCGAGCTGACTCTTTCAATAGCAATTACTTTCAAGAGGTACTTTTCCTACCTGTTTTGCTTTCTTGTACTTACAGTAGCGATCATGTGACATAAAATCTTAACTTTTTCTAAATGTCTTGATTCCGCAATCTGATTGGTTACGGGCGCGGTCTTTCCAACACTTTGGCTTGACCTTCAACTGAAGTGCAATCTTAACATAACTACGACCCAGAGGTCCCACGACCCTGCACAACCATCTCTCCGTCATGTAACGTTTAACGTAATGCCTGTCCATCTTCGCTGCTGTTTTTAATCGTCATATCTAGCTTTACTGTTTCTTTTTACATGTTTTTTAAACTCTCGGACCACTGTAATTGGCTTACAGTTGTCATGGTATCCCTGCCTAATTAGGCATTTTTTATTCTTTGTTTCAGTATTTGTTTAATCTCCTTTAATCGGTTTCCTTTTTTCTCTGTATCATGTAACAGGCGAAGCTAATGAATAAAATAAAATAGAAGTAGACGGATTTTAAGAGAAAAGGCGGACTGCAAGCAGTCAATGACAGCACGGTCTAAGACAATACCAGATCACGTGCTCTAATCAAGTGAAATGAAAACAATTACACACATTTATAAAAAAACCCACACTTTTTTCTTTCAAACCCCCTTTCAGTGTTCAATAAGTGACCTCGTAACCAAAAATTGTATACAATTTGTGGACAGCTAATAATTTGGAGCTGTCACTCATCTTCGATGTTTAATAAGTAAAAGCTGCTATGATCTGACAATTCAATGAGTCGAACCCATTAAAAAAGTATTGTGAATTCTACAGATTTATGTTCACTCTGAAAACAAAGAAGAAATTGTGAAACATATACCCTGACGACAAAGCTTTGAAGAGCAAATAAAGAATTTTAATGTGTTAGAGTAAAGTGAGGAGGATTCAGTTACTTGTGCACGCAATTTGCATCGTTTTAGTTTTTCTCTTGTAAAGCCTCAGTTCGATCCGTTAAACTCATAATTTGGTTCCGAGGTTAAGAAACAAGAGTAAAAAATAAAAACAGAATATTCATCCTTGAACTAGAATATTATTCCTTTTGTTTTACTTAAGAACCATCAGAGACAAGTATACATTTTATTTATTTTAATTATTCAATCGAAATGCTTCGCTTCTCCGCCTTACTTATTAGATGAAGCAGTTGTGTTATTTTTTTTTATTTGGTACAGGGAAATTGTTTTAAAGTCTTATTGAATGTATCAATAGTTTCTTTGGCAAAATGGAAGAGAAAACTGTAAGGAGAAGGTGTGTCGCGAATGTTTTACTGTTCTTCCACTGATTTAACTACTTGTATTGTAGGCAGAGTGGCCGAGTGGTTAACGCGCTGGATTTGTACAGTACTGGATGTATGGGTTCGATCAATTCCCGCTCGCACCACTGACTAGCTTTGCTTTTCAGTAGTGCCAAATTTAACCCCTAGGCCACACTTCTAAATACCCAACCTGACCGCCTCCAGCTTTTAGTGGTTGCTACTTCAAAAAATAGATAAATTGCCAATTTGCTTTTCAATTCATGACAGCTCAAACCGACAGATCCATGAGCGATGTCTATAGTTACTTCCATTAATCTGGCCCACTTCGCTTACACCCGTTGTAAAAAAAAAAAAAAATTATGAGGGCTTTTTTCACCTTACCTTAATACTCCTTTCCTGAGGAGACAAAAAAAGCAGGAAAAGGATAACGCTTACAAAGCATGCTGGAATTATCTCTCAACTCAACCACTACGATTAACGTAACCTGCGTAGTTGGCGGAATTGTTTTTGCACGAGTGGGAGTTTTGGTGGCAAAGCCGCCATGGAAGAGACCGCCGATTTAGCTTTTTAAGTGTCACCTGTCCATTCTCCGCACGGATTGACAGCTTCTCTGCGAAAACTCTCCCGCGTGAGATTGGATCGTGAAAATTACATTGGTAAGGAAACAATTATGTGTTCAAGAGAGTGCTATAGTTGCCTTTTAATTCAATATATTGCTGTGAGTTATTTCACAGCTGAAATGCACAGCCAAATCATATCTAGTACAGTCAATACGTACAGAACAAACTACCGCATTTTTTGTTAGGTTTTTATTCGATACAACCGTTTTACATCATTTTGAGGCAGGGCCGTAGCCAGGAAGAAACTACAACCGAGGCGAACACACGGTCCGTTGTACGAAATCAGCCGTATGAAATCTTCTAATATTATCAGTCTGATAAAAAAAAATAAAAATCGACAGTATTTGGTAAAATTTTACCGAGGCGAGTGCCTCGGTTCGCCTCATACTGGCTACGGCGGTGTGAGGACCTAATGGAATTAACCCATGTTTATTCTTTCGAGCAATCTCTAGGCGACAGCTTCTGAAAAGCCCAGAAAAAAGCTATAAATGCCACTGAATGTTCAATATCACAAACATCCTACTCTACATTTTACAATGGAAAGGACCTGGTTTATTTTACTGGTTTCGGAATCAAGAACTCGTCCAAGAATTTACTTCTCTCACTTTCAACGAGCAGTGCGGATCACAGTCCCACGAAAAGAACCCGAAAACTGAACGAGCTGTGAGGAGGAAGACATGATCATTTGCAGATGTCAGAAAAACAGCCGAACATTCTCCTCAGCTATCGTAAGAGTTTGAGAGTTAATGCGGCCGGGGTTTGAACCCGTTACTTTCCTCTCCGCAGACGGGCCCTTATCAAATTTAACCCGGTGGCACCTGTGCTCTGAAGAAGGGCTAGCAATGGAATCGTCATTAGTGCAAAGGAATATCCTGAGGATAATAGTCAGTGTTTGAACTGTTGTTACTTACATGTACTTTACTTAGAGGTTTAGCCAAGTAATTGTAAAAAGTACAGTACGCTCTTGCATTTTTGAGGAAAAATGAAATAGTAATGAATGGTAAAGTGGGAGGATAAACAATAACACTGATAAAGACAGCTGCTGGTATTCGTATTGAAAAAAGTGTTTGATTTTGATTTCTCAATATTACAAGCCCATCAGGTCTTGGTCTCTGTGTACAGGCAAGTTCGTAAAAGATGCCTACAAGATCATAATAATCAGGTGATCTTTTTTCCTTCTCCTTCATCATACATTCAATATAATGAGAAGGCCAATGACATTCCTCTGGTACTTGTATATCTGCATTTCTTCTGACTTCAGCTTGGTCATCTATCGGCAAAACATACAGAACAAAAGAACATAGTTGTCGATATTCTTTGTGGACACAAAATTTGTTCTTTGTAGGATAAACATGGCCCTTATCAGATTACTAAAAAAAAGTTATGTAGGTATATGATCTAGTATGATTTCTCATTGAAAACATAAACAAAAGCCCCTATGGTCTCCCATTTGAAAATGGCGTCTCCTCGCTTAGAGCTGAAAGTTGCATATTTTTTTGAGGAAACGGAGGGTCGAACGCCTATATTTTTGCCAGTGAAGGTATTTCTTAGGGTTGTGCGTAAGTATACTGAAAGGAAACAAACGTCGTCATATTGTGCTCGAGTACGCTCTCCTTTAGGCTCAGATTGGTCTCGTTCAGGGGATCGAAGGAGAATGAGAGATTTTTCACTCTCTTTCTAATTTTCTGTTAATCACTCCCGTCTCTTTCTAATGGGAGTTTTCCGAAGACGAGACTCATGACCCTGCAAAACCAAGTATTTAGAATAGACAGCAAAGGAATACAATGTGTTAGAACCTTACTTGTGAAGGTTGAAGTGACTGTAGTTAGCAAAAACACGATGATGATAACGCGAGCAAAAGTCTTCATGTTGAATATTAACATTAACTCTGAACATAACCTGAAGACAGAACACAATTAGCTTTCTTTTAATGTAGGGGAGGTGATATTGCTTAGAAAAAGCAGGTGGTATTCCCGGGGGTACTTCATACAATGGCCTTTACGGGAAGGCTTCGCCCGATAAAAGAACCTCTTTCTGGCTTCACGTAATATGGAAGGGTAGGAAAATCAGTCATTCCGGTCTGTAAAAAGCCTCAAGAGGGCTAACATCTACATTTTCTGGCTCTTAAAAGTGGAGAAAACATTTTGTTTCCCACAGTTTTATCGGGTTCTCCTCTTATAATATTCAATACAACACAAGAGAAAAAAATGTTTTGTTAGGTGATTGATTTATATTTGAAAGACAACAGAGATGCAAAAGTTCTAACCTAGGTGTGTAAAAGGGGTAACAAGGGGTACCTTTTCTGTAAAAAAGGTATAATTATATTAAAAATATAGGGGATTGGACCATCAGGCGGAGCGTACCCGTAATACTTTGTTGAGTGCCCCTCCCCGCTCCCGCACATTTGCTCAGCTGTCAGGATAAACAGAATGGCCCAGCATTTCTAAACAAATGGATTGGCGTTTTAGTTAGTTTATTTTACGACTTTTCCAAGCATTATTCAGAGGGAAGCTTAGAAGAAATTACTTAAGCGTAGAGAATAAATTTAAATAAAGTTGAACTCTCTTAATGCGTATTAGTTAAACGAAATACCAGTGCCTTGGAAGCAAAATATTAAAATACTTACGTTTTGGTTTTCTTTCCTGAAATAATTACTAAGTACCCCTTTTCTTAACAGATATAATTATATCACGGCCAAATGTCTAAATACCGGTCCTTTTCAATTTGTTGGGATTACTGCAATTCTCAAAGTAACCGATGGTTGCTTAAAACGTCAAATAAGGGGGCATCATAATTATTTTTGGAGACAAACATGATGACAAAGCCATTTTGTGTGTTCTCAGTGTGTTTTTGTCGTAGTCACCAAAATTAAAATACTGACATGCTTTTTACTTATCGATTTTTTCGTTTAATATTGAAGTTACCTTAAAAATTTCTCTTTTAATGGAATTAGGGAAGTTCTCTTTTAGTTTTTGTTCCACTTCATTTGACATGTTAGCATCTAGAAACATCCTGCTTCAATAACTCAGAAAAAGAGCTATTGATTGCAATGGATGGAATTAATAACTGTGGATGGAACCCGTGTTTACATAGTAATATCATAGGTGACGAATTACTCCTTAATTTTGGCGCGAAATTTCAGCGTTAATTTGTAATTTCACGTGTGAAATTACAAAATTGCCATGGCAACCCTTCCGTACAACTCAGTGTCAAGATGGCGACGAAGTTAAAATGCCGTGAATGAAGATGTCAGGGCACAAAAAGACGCTTTAGAAAACCTGAACACGCGAAAGAGCACATCAAGAAGGATTCTAACAGGTATTTTGCCGAAAAATTCTGAAAAATTCTGAACTTTATAAGTCAAATTTAAGGTCTAAACATTTGAGAGAGTAGAGTTCTCGATCGATACGATCCAGGATAAACATGTCAAAAATCCAAGATTGCTAACGTAATTCGTCACCCATGATATTAATAGGTAATCAAATGGTATGCTCGTGAAATTAGGGAATAATTTCACTCGTCACCATTTGATTACACATACTAATCTTGAGCTCATGTTCAGCTTAATTAAAGTGTGGTATTTACCTTTTTTTTAATATCAATTAACCCTTATTAATCCAATTTTTTGAGTAACTCACTTCAAAATTTTACCTTAAAGCTCAGTAATTTGTGCTTTTAAATATAATCTGCTTCAACGGTTAAGTAGCTCTGTCATTGAAAAAAAATCTCTTGAGCTATCATACGAAAATCTTCGGTCTCCAGCTCATATTCAGATTAATTGGTTTCAAAAGTTCTGTTTTTAAGGCAAAATATTCTTCTTCAAATATACCCATCCTCCCTCTCCAGAAAAAAAGCCCTTTCTTTATACGACAATGTTCCTGTCGCCAACTAGAACCATGTTAAAATTCAACCTATGAGAAAAAGTTAGGAACAACAGCGCTGACAGGGTATACTAAAGAATTGAATAAAGTTCATTTTCCAGGTAACCCTAGAACTGAACAAGAGCAAATAGATTGCCCCACAGTTTGACCGTGCCAATCAATTTCTTCTGATAGAAATTTAGGGAATGTACACACTTGGTGCCCGAGAACTAGTGCCTGGGTAGTGACAAAAATGGTGTTTTGTTCACACCTTGGCTATACCTAAAATGTAAACTGTACATTATTTACTCCTTTTTGCCCTCTGTGAGACGCCATTTTGAAACGCGAGCAGATTGCAGTAGATTACCCAGAACAAACAAAAACGGTGTACACCCCGCAGGTGACCAAATCCCTTTTTAGTGCCAATGTATAAGGTCTCGATTTTATCCTCGGGCACCGACCAAACGCATTAATTCGGGCGTGGATACTTGTTAAAAGCGTGTGTTCACATTAGTGTCCAACGAGTACCGTACTCGGGCTTTGTACCCATGCACCAAGTGTGAACCAAATGCGTCTATGTGTACGTCAACAGTTAGTATGCGCATGCGTTAGTATTCAGGAGCGAAATGTTAGTTGAGTTTGTTGTTGGTTCTCTTTTCTGCTCCAAGACTGATGGGGGTTTTTTAAGGTACATTCAAACCTCGTTTGATGACTGACACCCACTTAATTGGGACACCCCGTTAATACGGACACTTTCTAAGGCCCCCTCCGTGTCCTTATTTGCGGGGTTTGAATTTCCTTTCATTTCACTTGGCATTGCTTATTTCAAAGAAAGAAAGACATTAAGGAAGCTATCTCCTGGTGATTTGAGTGAAGAAAGCTGTAATTATGAGCAATTTTGGTGTATTCTTTGAGATTGTTTTAACCCCTTTAGATGGCCGGCATTTCCCTACCGGTACATTAAAGAAACGATTACGAAGCTGTAGGGACTATACGACTACGGTTTAGTATTTTTTTTCAAATCAACCATTACAATTTTGTAGGCATTACAACACCCATAAAAGCCCAGCTTTTTGGGCCAGTCACCTCACCCAGAAACAATTGCGGGTTATATTTTGGTTCTAGTTCCTTTCGCATTTCTAAAGTAGCGAGTGGAAGTGATATCATTGCTGTGACACGTCTCGTTGGTAAACGTACCATAATTATAACGTTGCAGGAAAGTAACACTATTTGTCAGTTTTATTTTTTCCATATATTAACTTACTAGCTAATTAACTAAAAGTTATCTTCAACAAGTTCTTGAAAGTTCTTGTCAAACTTACACATATATGCCAAGAAAAAAAAATACGAAAAAACATATATGTACAAAAGGTGTAAATATAATAAACAATTGAGATAAAATAAATTTTTGACAACAAAGAGCCAATATAAATATCAAAAGCGAAAATCCTTATGTGGATCATTATACTTTTCTGGGAAACTGCCCACCTACCCCTCCCCTAAGCCAACGTTAACCCTATTTTTTCTTTGCACGGTCTAAAACAGAGCTCTAAAATGGCAGGTAGTATTTTTCTGGCCTCGGTGTTTGGAGACAGACGTTATCTACCCTTAAATCATTAACTTACAAGACGTACATGAAATCAGTGAAAATTGTTAATAAATGCTACATGTACATGAAGGTGTGCTGAAGCAGAAACACATTTTGTTTTTGTCCATAGAGTCGATTAACTCCAAAAATGGAAGGTTTAAGCGCAGGTCCAGTGTAACAAGATGCATTTTAGGACAACAGCATTAAGATATTAAAAAAAGCTTTTTAAACAGTCGAGGCCTAGAGGAAAACAACAGTGGCTGATTTCAACAGATCAGATCCAAAGCCAGACTGGTTATCTGGATGATTTCTTTTGGTAAAAAAGGACAATAACTGTACAGGTTATTCTCTACTTTTTGGGAAAAACTAACTCTTTTTTAATACTCGTGTTCGTGGAGTTCCACATTTCTCTTCTCTATCTTACCGTCAACGGTTGCTTAACTTTAATTTAAAGTGTAACCAAGCAACAAAAACGCGCTAGTTATCAAGTATTTCAATGTGAAAGTACGATAAACTATTGTTTGTTTAAGAGCTGTGTGGCCTCTGGAGCTTAATGCTCCTTTCTCACGGCAACCAGTTTCTCCAGAATGTCTTTTCATGGCTCTACCTCATCGCTGTCAAACGGTAGGACATTCCAGCCGCGAATAGCGTCACCCTGGAAGTCAATGCCTCTGTCCTTGAAAAATATATTCTTTATACAACCGCTAAAACCAGTATTAAACTTCGCATGTGTCATTTTTGCGATATTGTCACCGCCTCCTATTGGAAATAAAAGGAAAAAACATAAAGATAATACAGGCTATAATATCCTGTTCAAATGAGAAAAAGACCTTGATCATCCTGAACACTGACGAAGGAGGTAGACTTTTAGATGATACTAACGGACCATCCACACCCAGTTTGCTTGGTAGCTTAATAGGTAAGAGCACTGCACCGGTACCGCAGAGGTCAGGGTTGGAGTTATGTATTATCTTGTCTCCATTTGTTTCTTCTTCCCGCAATTAAAATATATGAAATTCATATATTTCTGACTGCCCATTCTGATCGTAGGGATGACTGATAAGATAAGGATATACAATGCACTTACCCATAAATATGTTATACCCTTGGTTAATATTCAGCCCTTTGCTTCCCTCAGCTGAGGTGCCATTTACGTGATCATCATAATCAACTTTAAGGGAACCCTCACTGAAACTCCTACAAAATTAAAACGACAAACGTCACTAATCTAATAATTAAAATAACTTATGAATGACGTCAGGCAGTCAGTGCTGCTTCATATTATATAGAGGCCAAAATCAATAACTGATTAAAATTTTATTCATGGTTGACAGTCGGGGGGTTTATTCTTGGGCCCTTCCTTGTTCCTCAAATGTAACGAATCGAGAATACGGAGATCTAGGAACTATTATTTCAAGATTGTAGTTGAAAAAGTTTCTTACCTGTAAACCTTGATGGAGTGCCATTGGCTGTCGTTGACTGGAGACAGGGATTGTAGTACAGCGGGCCCAGAACCGAGTTCAAATCTACGAAAGACGTAACTGATTTGTTAACATGATTTTAAAGTATTCTCAGGGTAGGGGCCGATATATTTAGTTCCTGGTTATTTGCAGTGGCGGATCCGGGGAGGAGCCCGGGGACCCGTCCCCTTATTTTTTTTATGTAGATCAGTGATCAAGGATTAATGTGTAATAAATTTAACCGAGGATGTGCTTCATTCAATTTCATAGTTAACTACTTTTAGTCAGTGTTTTTGCCCAAATTCTCAGCAAAATCATCAATATGAGAAAAAAGACGCAAAGCAATACCATTTTTTAGCTTCGATTGACGTGCGTCACTCAAAAACGCTTTTGCTTAATCTCCCTATTATTTTACTGCCCCCGGATGTGAAGTGGGTTATGTGATCCATCAGTACATTGATGTAGCGAAATATATTCTTTTAATACGTGTATATTGTCTATGTTTTTTAGTGCATTACATATTTTAGAGGCAATTTTAGCGACATTCAGATGCGTCAGAGTCTTATATGCGACCAGCTCCCATTAGCGACCCCAAACTTTGGGAAATTTTTGGTGGTCACATACATGTATGGGTGTTTTTACTCTGAAAGCAAAGAATACAAAATTTTAGAAAGAGACCAGTTGTTGGGCCGTCAAGAGTCCTAAAATAATTACCTGAACTCCAGAAATCCGTCTCTTAATCCGATTGCAAAGTGATCTCTTCTCTGGAAGGAGCAAGAAGAAACATTTTTCATAGGGACACCGAATTGATCCGGGTGAGAACATGAGGTATGTATTTGTTGCTTGATGCCTTACAGATCAAGGGAACTGTTCGTAATGCAAGGGGCCTGTGTGTGTGAAATATACACGAACGCGTTGGCAAAGAGATACGGAAGTGTTTTAGAAAAAAGGTTTTGTTCTTACAATCTTTTAATAATTAAGAAAAAGCTCAGAACTGAATGTGGCAAAGTAGATGGATGTCTTTTCTGGTCATCGGGTTATCAGGCATAAGTTATAAACAATCTCTGTTGGCCGAACTCATTACAACACTCTATTTTACCTCTCCTTGCCATAGGATTACACCATTTTGAGCTTCTGTTTTTATCTCAAGTGACATATAGTCAGGTGTTGTCGATCTGTAAAAAAAAATGGACGCATGCATGCTCAAAGCCGTAAACATTGCACTGTGGATTATAAGGTATTTCGGTTATAAAATACCAGGATGGAAATAAATTGGGCGCTCATTTTGTATTATAACAGTCGTAAAACTCTCCTGATGGTGAGAAATTTTCTCTCAGAAGGTTCACTGAACACCAAAGAAAAAAACCTCACCTCGGTCCTCGCATGGTCGATGATGGGAATTCCAAGAGACCGTCACCACTGAACAAGGCATTTTTTCCAAGCTGGACAGCTACAACGAAACAGCCAATCAGCAAGAGTCACTGGAATCGACTCAACTATACGTTGCCTCATGCAAGCTATTTTAAAGAACTTTGCACCGAAAACGTTAAAATAAACCCAACAGCAGAAGTTTCCGCTGCCTTTGCTCTGATGACACTGTATTACGCAAATTGGCCTAAGTCCAACAATCGACACCCTTGCACGGAAGCATCCATGATGTCTCCTTCTTGCTAATATGCTCACTGAGTAAACGGCAAATCACAAGACTACAATGTGTGTTTTAATGTATTCAACGATCACCAACATATACATTTTTTAGTCTATCACACTATTTCTTCACTGAAAGCAAAAAATGGTAGCTTTTAAATTTGGCACTGTTAATGGAAATTTGTGCTCAGAATCACAAAACGGAATTTCTAAAGACCTAAAATATTAAAATTTTCCGCGGAATGCCTTATACCCCATGCCCTCCTCGGCTCGATTATCAATCTAGACGAAAATACCACATAAAGAACCCCGCTATACAAAAATGCTGGCTACGCCGCTGGGCAGCAACAACAAAAAACAACAGCAACAAGCAAGCCAACAACATACATTAAAAAGGAAAGAAAGAAATGTCTCTCAGAAACGGGGCTCAGAAGAATTATCCACATACCTTTCACAGTTCCTGCCAGTATAACCAGGTTGACATGAGGTACACGTTGGTCTGCCGTCTCTGTCTAGCTTACAAATTCGGCTAAACCTGTTAAACAGTTACATCAGCACCATTGATCAGTATCAGCTCACACTCTCTAAGCAAGAGTAAATAAGGTGAGACAAAAGTGGTTTACATTGTGTGAGTTTCCATAATGACTTCATATCGTAGCTTGATGATAGGTTCGATGCAATAGCCACCATCCTCGGAACCCAAGGCTTAGAAAAATGGGACATCTGAGGTCAGAATCTTAATAGGTAACGTTTAGATTGTGGTTTGGTTTTATCCTTGGGTTATTTTTTCCTTTGTTTTAAACTCATTTTCGTAAATTACCGTATTGAAAACGATTGCAAAGATAAAATTGAAGCTCGACATACACATCAAGAAAGGAAAAGCTCCCAAGGGCCTCTCATGGGTGAGTAGGAATTAACGGGATCTCTGAGGTACTTACTGATAGGATGGGGTCGTCAGAGGACAAGGACACAGTTGACAGTCTTAAGACGTTCCTTTGGTGGCGTCGCCATAGTAACCAACAGCACACTTCTCGCGTTTGACGCCTGCGGTATTGTGATCACATACCTGGAATTCGCAACCAAGGAAATAGTAATAAATACATAATTTTCAAATAAAATGGAAATAACCAATGTTATTATATATAAAACAAGCGAGTGCAAGGTCTTTATAAACACGATAAAGACATTTCTACAAGTGCGATTCTTCAGTTTGCATTTTAAGAATAAAATTAAAAAAAAAAAACCTTTTAAAATGATCATACTGCCATCTGGGTGAAAACCTGTTGCTCAAAATAAGGCATTAAACAGTGCCTAGGAGGTCTGAAATGCATCCAGAAGACGAAGAAAAACAAGCAAAGGCTAAAGGTAAGCTTCAGAGCGATATTGAATACACATTTTATTAATTTAGTGAGCAAAGATTTCTCATACGTGTTATAATTTTCGTGCTGTAGGAATAATTAATTAGCTTAGAAGGGTAGTGTTGTTCTCGAGTTCTTGACATCCTAACAGGCATGAAACGCAGTCAACACAATAAACATAAGAAACTACTAAATACAAGCATAAAAGGAAAAATTTAATGCATCTTTCGCTCAATTATGGCGAAGTAGGATAATTCTCATACACCGTCTTATAATTGTTGCCGTATTAATTAGCTAAGTAGGATAATGTTTCGGGCTCTCATAGTCAGCTTGGGCTACCTGTGACAAAACGGATCCCGTTATTTCTTTCATTAGAGTCGATATAGGTTGGAAAACCTCTGGTTTGTGTCTTTAAATAAGGATAACACCCAGTGGCGAATCCATCCTGACGTCACCCTTTACATGTTGATCCTTTCGTATTAAAAATTACCGCTGAATAACAGGAGGGCATTTTGTATGCGCTTGCTTCAATATGGTCGAAAAACTGTAAAAAAATACCCATAGATTTCATGTTTTTGTGGCACATATAAACGCGTGTCTCCGCGATCAGTTTAACATGAGACATCGCGCTAATAAATAAGCCTCGCGTAGCAAATTTTTTTTTCGCTTTTCTTAAAGCAGCTGAACATTCCAACGATGCATTTCTTCCTTGATAAGTAAAGCCATGAGTGTGGAAATCAAACCATTGAAATGCATTGCTTTTCCAGTGAAATTCAGATCTGCTACAGGAACAGTGATTTTTGGCGTTGAGTCGTTCAAGTCTTTAAAAGAAAACCTACTACTGAAAAATCTACAACTGAAAACCCGCGTAGAAAACGTCCGGTTTTTGTCATGGAGAACATTTTTTTGTAGGAAAGTACGGTATTCAAAGCACCAACGAAATGGCTTTTAAAAGGACTGTAACTTTTCGCGAGTTTTCGATTTCCCGCCATCAGAGTTGATGCGCCAACTCTCTTGTCGTTCCGCGGATTCACGCATGCGCATGCAAAATTGTCTCCTGTTCCCCTGAATACAAAAATTAACGACACTTTCATACAGGGTTAGCCTCGACATAAAGTAAAATAAAGTGGAACCTCGATATAAAAAGAACCTCCACATAGTGAAGTCCTCGGTATAACACATGATTTTCTTTTTCCCAGTAGTAGTAAAATATATGAAAAAAGAGCCTCGACATAACGAAACCTCGTTACAGCGAACAAATTTTGCCAGTCTCCTGGCCCTTTGTTAAGTCGAAGTTCTACTGTCTTCACAAATTCCGGAAATTTTAAAATATACAATAGACGTCTTTTTCTTGTATGTTTTGTTTTCCCAAAAGAGGTCCGAGGGGAACTTCACCCTTTGTCTTTGCATATCTATGTGAGTAAGACAAAATTTGAAAGAAACAGTCCTCTAGAGTATTATCACATGACCTGTATTGGAGAAACAAAACATACAACATAAAGAGGTCTTTTGAAAGACTAATAAACAGATCTTCTTCTCGATGGAATTTGAGATTATGTTTACTTCAGATGGAGGCTACGCCTGTGAAAAAAAAGCGTCTTCACTCATTTTATTCAACAGGCGATAGCCAACTCGAAATTGGATTATTTTACTGACTGGGGGCGTCATAGAGTTAGATCCGTGTTTTGTTGTTGTTTCAAAATAGGTTGTGAAAAAAACAATACTTTTAAACATTCATTTAAAAAGATCAGCGAAAAAAATAATATCGGATTTTTCTTCACGTCGATTAGGATGAGTTTGCACGTTTTGGTGAGGTTTCAACATTATTTCTTTTTTAATGCGATTTGTGGACTGTTAAGGACGGTGCCCACTAATGGGAAGTATTTTTTCCCAGATAATGACTATGTGAGACAAGTAGATCATATCAGGGGATATTGAAATCCAAAAAGAAAACTGGGGGTAAGCACGCATTTTTTCAGAGATAACTGCGCTTCAATATGGAGAAAAACGCTGAATAGGCATTTTTAAGAAAAATGATAAAAAGTTATTTTTCCCCAAATTTCAGAGTGTAAACGTGAACTGGCACAAATGCAATGATAATTGTAACAAGGTTTCAAAATCAGCAACAAATGATAACATAACAACTGCTCTTTATACGTCTTTTTTGGAAATATCGGCATAACTGGGAAGTTATCAGCAGTTACCCGTCTCCAAGCGTTTGCCTTAAAAATAGTGTAAACGACATTTTCCCCGAACCAAAAATTGATCGTTTGCCGACTAGGCTTATTACTTTCATTTGGTAAGATAAAAAGTAGGGGTTCCCACGCGTTTTTAGAAGTTAAATTGGTTGGATTCGACCTTAACTTAATCGCTTTGGGGGTTATTTACAATTTTTCCCATCCCCTCCCCGGTCAGTTTCACTATTGCTTCACTCAACGCGGAGTACTCTGGGATATCCACAATGGCTAACAGTCAGAGAAAACAACAACCCACGGAAGAGAGCAAAAACAGAAAGTGAAGCAGGACATTTCATGGACTCTGAGGAAAACAAATTATACTATTTAATTCAACTGGAGCTTCTCCGTCTCAAAAATTTAACAAAAATTTTTGGAGAAGAGCAATCTCCGAGGTATTAGAGATTACTTCCAGCGCACATAGAGTAGTATTGCGAGCTAAAGATCCAAGGCTGGTGTTGTAAACAAACTACTGTACTGTAGTGGAAAATAGTCGACAGGGACTCTTAGACAGGTACGCCTTCAATCGTTTGCTTACCTGTACATGTCCTCAAGATTTTTTGAAATGTAGATGTAATATGGATTGTAAACCTTCTATCGTTTTTTATCATTTTACCCGGTACCTTGAACGAATATGGTATTATAAAACTTGCATACATTCAATGAGCTTATATCTGTGCTTTGCGCTATCTAGCCATCTCTTTCGGGCTTTGCCACAAGTGTCATATGACATAAATGATTTGAATAGACTCAAGTTCCATACGTGAGCTCTCTTTTAAAAAAGCTGAATACTGGGAAAGTAGTCGTACCGAATGCGTTTACGTACTCTCATGTATAAACTGGGCTATAATGGTCATTTTATATATTTCGTTTTGATTTTTTTTACTGTAGCATTCTGTGTCATGGTCATTCACTATTTTTCGTTCCTAAATGTTAATTTTAGACTTAACAGTGTCTGTTAAACCTAAGAAAGTCTTAGAATGGAAATACTTTATTTTGCCTTCCAGCTTTTTCGTTTGTAAACAGCAAAATGGCAGCTATGTCTAAATGTCCAGATTACGTGTGGTGTGAAATTGAACCTTAAGAAATACTATCTACACGACAAGCTACCCAATGAGTCAACAATTTCAATGCTTAGTAATGGCAAAATGCTTACATAACAATGATAATAGTAAAAAGCATAACAATTTTTTACGATTTTTTCCACGATGAAAGCGTTTCCTTTGCGGTCCGCAACTATTTGTGAAGCTGCGATCTCAGCAATCCAAGCAATCTTGTGATAGTTTTTTTCTTGTTTATTCAACAAATAAAAGCTTCGGACTCTCAATAAAAGGGACATCTTTATGTGTACTCGAATGCTTTAAATCTATCTTCTAGTGAATAAGCTTTAAATCTACCTTCTAGTGAATAATTACATAAAATCTTACAAAATTAAAGAAATATTCGGGAAAGTGTTTATAGCCGATTAGCCGATAAAACGAGAAGGACGCGAGTGAAAGGTAAGCTTGCAGTTTCTCGATTAAGCGGAGGACTTAGAGCTATTTTCCTTCTGATTTACTGATCCTTGCCCATTAAGGGATTTTTTAATACCCAAGCTCCAAGCGTAACATCTCGAAGCAATAACTTTTGATGTTTTAGAATTGAATTTTGTTTGACTATAAAATGTTCGGTCAGATCGACCATACGGCAGAAATAGCAACATGCGCATACTTCTTCGGTTTTCAAAGAACTGACAAGGTAAATAGAAATTATTTTCATCTGTTGAAAAACGACGCATCTTTTCCAACAAGAAATAACTAGAACCTCCCAGACTTAGAGGAGACAAAACCAGTCCGCGTGTCCTGCGTGTTGCGCATTTCTTTCGCGTCGCGCGTGACTACCTTGGCATGCGCAGAAAATGTGCGTAGTAACAATAGTGGGCACTGTCCTTAAGCGGTTATTTTTATGTTTCACTCAGTTTGGTGGCGTTTCCTACTGTTTGAATCTTGATAAATTTTGTGACACAATTCCTTTAAAAACAAATTAGACAACTGTATATAACAGAAATTAAAAAGTGAACATCAGGTGACACATACTACTACAACTACTTACTCGCTGTTGGCAGCCATCAAGAACTCCTTGGTTTTACTGTCAGAATTCTCTAACAATACCAACGAGAACACGTGGTCTTAACTCATATCCAATTCCTGAGGTTCTTCCACTTGGGTCATGTTACGTGTGGCGTAATCCAGAACTTGAAACCGATTCTCACTGAAAGAAATTAGTAGATTAGCTTGATAGGGAAAACAAAAGATGAAACGTTAACGATAATTAAATAATATTAGTCTAAGCAAATATCTCGGTAAATATCAACTAACTTGTGACTTTGATTTTATTAACTTCACTAAGACAAAGACAAAAAAATTGAACGAAATAACAATTATAACAAGCTTAAATCATCCGCTACAATCAATTAACATTCATACCTTTTCTTTTTTGGCCAAGAGTAACAAATCGTTGAAAAGAAACATGCATATAGATTTCAATTTGGGTTTTAGTCTCTTCAGTGGGCTCTTGGAGTCCTCCTCAACTTGCATAATATCACCTCGTCTGAGCAGATATCGAGATGGCGTCGCTAACGCGAGAGGCTGCAAAAATAAATAAATTATCAACCTGTGAGTATTCAGTGGCGGATCCAGGGGAGGGGCCCGGGGGGCCCGCCCCCCCCCCACTGATTTTTAGACCAAACTGATGCCGCCCCCCCCATCCCAGGGTCTGGTGAAAGCAAGCCCCTACCTCCCCCCCCCATCCCAGGGTCTGGTGAAAGCAAGCCCCTACCTCCCCCCCCATCCCAGGGTCTGGTGAAAGCAAGCCCCTACCTCCCCCCCCCATCCCAGGGTCTGGTGAAAGCAAGCCCCTACCTCCCCCCCCCCCCCATCCCAGGGTCTGGTGAAAGCAAGCCCCTACCTCCCCCCCCCATCCCAGGGTCTGGTGAAAGCAAGCCCCTACCTCCCCCCCCCCATCCCAGGGTCTGGTGAAAGCAAGCCCCTACCTCCCCTCCCCCCCATCTGAAGGTCTGGATCCGCCACTAGTATTGGATACTTCATCCTTACAACTATGCTAAGTATATATATCCTCTTATGTTCATCTCGCTATTCTGATATTTGAAAAATTATACCTTGGTCCTTATTAGATATCGATCAGAATTAAGGAGGCAGTCTGCTGGTTGTAGTTTTTTGGAGAAAATTTAATTTTTAACAACCCCATAATCCAATATTTTCCAATTTTCAAAATTTTAGAAATCCACTCCCCCAATTTTTAGTCCCCCAATTTTTAGAGTGATTTTACTTAACCTGTGAAATAGTTAGAGGAATACCACGCGCTATTATGCACTAATTCCATTGTGCTCTTTTGTTTACTTGTAGCTATTTTGCACTAGTTGTTATTCTCAGCTTCTCGGGTCAAGTAAAATCACTCTATAGACTATACATAAAAAACATTTAAAAAATTATCCAAAAATTTTCAAAAAATTATTGAACCAAGGACTCCAACCTTATTGAGTCATTTTTGGATTGAATGAAATCTTGGCTAGATATTTAAGAAAAAAGGCGGAAATGAACGAAAACCAACGCTTACTACTAGACTGTCTCCTTACTTGAAAACCCCTCACACCAAGGCGTGTAATATAACAACAGAAAATACCACAAAAACATACAAACAAAAACCGTTTTAATGCGCTCGGTTCTTATCCTAAGTAATAAGCAATCAAACTGTTTTCTAACCTTTGTTTTGAATTATATTTGCGTTTGCAAAACACAAATTTCCTCCATTCGTTCCATTTTCTTGCCCCTTCATTGCAATCATTTACTATCTACAAAATACACATCGTAAGCCTCCAATTACATTGAGTCCTGAAGATATCCCAAACTCAGAGAGCAGTTTAACTTTGGACTTTGAGAACGAAATAATATTTTTTTTAGGACAGGGGACGAGGAAGTGGAGAAAACATGGAAATAAATGCGTATGTCCGTGAAACGATCTTAAAATGTCCTTACTCATCACCAAGGTGTCAAAGAAAATATATTTTCTTTAATCATATTGAACGAAACCAGGGAAGCGGTAATAGGTTAGAGGTTTAAATTAACAAAAAACGCTCAATACAAATCGCCCTTTCGATTCCTTTAGTCAGTGTTTCTTACAATAACACGATGCAGCCTAGCTTACATTGTGATACTACGGCCTTGATTAAATTTACGGCACCTCCGCGATATCCACGGAGTAAAATGGCGAGAAAACCAAAATTAGATTAAGTTTTTGTTCAGTTTTCTTCACCTTGTTGATAGCAGCTAACGCCCGGTTTGATCTGTTAAACTCTTCACTTCCAGCTTCACAGTGTTGACAGATGGCCTAAGAAGAGTGACACAAAATAATGACAAAAATATCAACAAAAACTTTCTTAATAGTAACTCAGAGGAACGTAACACCAGGAGAGCCAGAAACTTCTTTAGCGTGTGGGTTTGGTCAAATATACAGTTATTTCCACACTCTCCTCAGGATTGGCACAAATAATAGACACGCTAAGTCAGAAACCTTTTCCCAAAACTTGTCGAGTCGAATTCCTAACCCCTTAAACGCAGAATAGTTCCATCATTTAACTATCTTTTGCGCCGAAGGAGAAGTTTTATTGGGTTAAAGAGTTTGACTTGACCTTGTAGTGCCCAGGGTATCGGCTATTTGGAGGTCGCGCAGAAGACTGGGTCGGTGGCATTTCGAACTGCACCGTGGCACTGTTCTAGTGGACGAATTTTGATTCAGTTTTCTATGCAAAATGTGACAGCCAACCAAAGATGACCAGGTGTTCCAAAACCGTCCCGTAGTGCATTTCGACATGGGGATACCAGTCGAGTCTTTCCGCGCAACTTGAAAATGACCATTTTGCCACTCTAGGAAACGAGAAGAAAGCTGGGCCGGGTTAAATTTCGCAAAGACTTCTAGCATCGCTGCTGGGGACGCGCCGGTGAGCTGTTGGTCCATTACTTTCCATCGCCAAAAACAGTCCTAGAAGTCTTTACGAAATTTAACCCGGCTTAGTCTCATCATGTCTACAGTGGCGAATGCCTGGTAGAGATGATGAAATTTGGAATTCGACATTCAAAATACTTACATTCACAAGCAAAGGAAGCCTCGTTATTCTCTGCATGGGAAGAACAAGAAATGACTGCAGTGTCAAACCCTGTACTTCCCTTCTGCTTTGTAGTCTCTTCATAGCCTCCGAAAAACGCACACTCTTTCTGTAAAATAACAAAAAAAATGCATGTTTAGTTTTCAACACACCAAACTGCACAAATTGTCCCCAATTTGTACTTTCGTGCTAAATACATTGACACTCAAATAAAGCCCCCAAAAAATTTGTGTTCGAATACCGGCTTTGAGACACTCGTGAAAGACACTAACGAGTGAGAGCGGTACCAGAACTAGCTTTCTTGTGTAAAAAAAATTGTTAGACAAAACATGTATCGTGACTGACATCCCTATCTTTCACTGTGAAATCCTTGTATTAAATTGACAAGCATTTTAACAGCTCTATCCTGGCAGAGATAAAAATTAATCGACTGAAAAAACGAGAGCTGTTGTTACCTTTAAAAAAATGATCACACTTCTCAGTGGCGCATCCAGGGGAGGGGCCCGGGGGGCCCGAGCCCTCCCCCTTATTTTAAGACCAAACTGAGGCCCGAGGGGCTGAAAAATCTTTTTTGGGACCCCCCCCCCCCTTATCTCAGGATCTGGATGACTGATCACCCCCCGCCCCCTCATCTGACGGTCTGGATCCGCCACTGCTTCTTACAATAACAGCTGTTTAATATTTGTTGTTCTTGTTTGCACCAGTTGTTTTTAGATTGGTTCACCTGTGAGTAGAGATTCTTTTTTGCCTTCTTTGGTGAGAAGGAGAAAAGAAAGCTCTGCCTGAATCACGTCAACTCTTTGAAGTCACCGAAACCCAAATTTCTGGATGAGTAAATCTTGTTTTTTCGTCAAACAGGTTTTTTGAGTGCGAACATCCGTTTATTGTTAAGCGGGTGGTCATGAATGAGCCCGCTGTACCAAGGGCACGGATATTAGACCTGGGTTTGAAGCTGTATCCTAGCAACAAGCAGCGCATGCTCAACAAAGATCTTACTCTATTCATGCAGCAGGGTTCGTACTCTTTTTAGCTTCTCAAATTCCAGGACTTTTCATGACCTTTTCCGTGACCTTAGCTTTAACTGTCACTTATTCTTAAAGCTTTTGTGTTTTAGGGTATTTCTGACTGTAACCAGTTCAACAGACACAAACTCTGGTATCCACCTAAATGCGTGCCGTTTGCGCTGTTCAGTCACTTCGCTCTATCTTACATTGTTCTTGATTTGTCATCGGCAGTAACGAATCTATCAATCAAAACTTCAATTTTCCATGACTTTCAAGGACCGACAATTACATTCCATGTTTTTCCACGCCTGGAAAATGCAATTCTTAGATTCGATGACTCAGTTCCAGGTTCCAATTACCTGTACGAACCCTGATGCAGTCTCACTCAAGTACGGCAAAATCGAGCAAGGGAGAGAAAGGCTCTTCTAGCAAGGTGAGACTAGTTAGGCCCTAGTGACTAAAAAAAATACAAACGCTATCTGTTTTTCAGCTTACCTTAGATTTCTTAATGCTCTGTCCTGATAGATCTGATTGGAACAGTATTTGACGTAAACCTCAAAGCACTGGGTAGCCTGTTATGGGATACAAATTCATGATGAGAGACAGTTGGCTGAGAACAGCACATGAGTTCTTACAACTGATTTCTCTCTCTCGGAGAGCAAAAAACTTGGCATTCTTTGCAAATACAGTAAAAACCCGCGACTAGGAACCTGCATTTTCCCAGTTAGCCTAAACAGGTTCTTACATGAATGGTAATAAGCACAAATTTAGGCTATTTAGGTTTTTAAAGAGGTTCTTATTTTCTGAAGAAAAATATACATTAAAGCCAAGAATATTTGGTGGAATTCAGTTCATTCTTTACGTATATTAAAATTTGTATACCATTACAATATTGCAATTGGAGTTGGAGTAATTAAGGCACCTATGTCTCCAAACAGGATCTTCATGTTGACTTTTCTTATTTTCCCAAGTGTACAGAGTTTTTTTATAGACATTTTTAGAACTGAAATAAGAACCTGTTTCAAATTTTAGGCTAAACAGGTTCTTCAAAACAAGGTTCTTAGTCGCAGATTTTCACTGTATTTTAGTCTAACAAAAACGATACAAAAAGTGTTAACTTACGTGTTGTTCAATAATGTCACTGATAGATGATATAACCAAAGCTTCCTTTTGGCGTGCCCGCAAGGCCTGGAGAAAGCTACAAGGTAACGAACAAGTGATCAGTAACAAACATTCTAACCATAAAGTGAAACATTCGTTTAGGTAAATACCTTGGCCGTGATACATAGAAAAAACCAAGCCCTTTTAAAATAGCAAAGCCGACAAACAAACAATAAAACAACACAAACAAAAATAAACAAACAACGAAACGAAAATAAACTGATTAAGAAAATGGCAGCAATTCTTCATTTAATCACCCCGGTGACCAAATCGGCCGGTGAAGCTCATAAAATTAAAATTTCATATTCACTTCCCCCACAGTCCGAAAACTTGTAACACTGTACCAAAGTGTGACACAGAACCTATCCGATATGTGACGCTTCACTTATAAGTTCGCTGTTAGTCTTACAGAAACGGCGCCGAAATCACTGTTCTTGAGTGTGAACAGAAGCTCTATCTGGTATGGTTTTCGTGTAGACGCAAGAACTATCCGGAAGTCTCGAGAGTGATCACCATTGAGAAAATGCTTTGATCGTTTATCAAATTCTCTCAATTGAATCTTTAAGAAACGTATGGAGATCAGTGTGGAGAATTGGTATGTTGATATTAGGGCTTAAAGGGTTAAACAAATGCCTAAGAATCATCAACCCTTTACTTGTTTAATAAAACTGTTATTACAGAGAGGCTGCATTAACTTACTTCTCACTGACAGACTTGATGGAATTTATATTAGAAAACAGCACATGTGACTGGCCTCGTTCTAAAACACACAGCGAGGAGCCTGCGTTCAACTCTTCTGATTTGATGAACTGTGACATCAGAATATTTAGACTTCTCAGATAACTTGCCTCTGACGTAATCACCTCAAACATTGCCTGCAATCAACACAGTTAAAGCACTCTCCTTAATAATATGCGACCTTATAGTTCAAATGACAGTTCTCACTTCCACGATTCAGTACCAACGCGTATATCTCAAGACATAGTGACCCTGTGTCCTATAGTGACCCTTTGTCATTGCTTAAATAGGCCATTAACAAGTCGCCGCAAACCTCTGTTTCAAAGCGAGGCTTTTTATTCTCATGCAAATGAAACTCCTTTTCACGCTTAGCCTCGTTTTGAAAGTGAGGTGTTTTGAATTCCGAAATGACCTTTTATACTGAAGTGATTAGCTTATCATTTCTTTTGGTTGATATTTGTTGTCATCAAAAATAGAAGCAAGAATGTTATGAAGTTAACCATGTGTTGCACGTCATTGAAAGGCACAGTAAAGCAAATTTTCTATTTCAAGTGCTCTGATCGGGAGTCCCATCATTCGTCTTGTAGGTATACGTACTGCACATGCGTGGCTAAGTAAACTTATAGCTGCTGGAACAGTAGCTGCATTCCACAAGTGTTAGACCTCAGGTCCATTTGAGTGTTTTCTTTACTATAAGACGGACACATCTCTAAGACGGACAACAGACACTGTTGAAACCGTAAACGAACACTTGAGAAGTGCTTTGTGCAGTGAAAAATACCTCTAAAACGAAAATGTAGGTGCTCTACAAGACAGTAAATTACAAAATCTTCAATATTTTGTAGTCTTTCTCCAGTTCGCAAAGTTTATACTGTTACGCTTTTATACGACGAAACCGTGAAAACTTGTTTTAAATGAACGTTTGATTCATAGACAAGACAATGATTTCATGTATACAATTATATTACTTACCTCTTGTCTTTTGCGTTCCTCTCGTTTTATGTTGTCTAAAATGCCACTTTCTTTGACCTGCGAAAGAGGAGCATATCATGAAAGACCTTTGAATCGCTCATTCTACTTAAACATACCCTTACATATCCTCTATGCAAAAGATTGTTAAGATGTAGATAGATGGATAACGGTTTCCTACTAAGAAAGAGCACTAACTTAAACTCAAAAAAAGTATTTATGTGTACTTCCTACAAAATTAGATACGTTTAGAGAAAAATGAATTTAAATTTCACTAAAAATTTCAAAGTGTGGAAAAATAAAACTGTTAAAACATTACTTAAAATTGATTGCTAAAAAAGGTTATAAAAAGATGAGCAAGATTTTTAAAGTTGAGGGTTTCCTTTCAATTTTAAGAGAAAATTATTATATCTATATGATTATCTACAAACCTCAGGTAATTCACACCAAAGCACTCTCATGTTTCTCAGCGTTCCTTTTTCTAGCTGTTCCAAGAAGGCTTCATCATCCGTTAGTGACTTATCACTGCTGTCACTGCCCATGCGCTGTCGACTAATGCTTCGCTGACGCTGCAGTGTGCACCGGGTATAGACCTGGTACAAGGGCTCTGTTAAAACAAGTGAAAGAAAAAGCAAAGGTTATGCAATGGCTACATGTACAAAAAAAGAGACTGTAAGGGACATGTCAACTCAAACTGCACTGCTCATTTACTTCATGGATGTATTTGCTATTCTGAAACTTGAAATATTGTATAATTTTTGGATCACTACAAGATTCTAAAAAACTCGCCACTTACCCCTATGCCTTGTACATAACCAACCAATCACGGATGTAAAACTCTTGGCCAGTTTATATTCTCACTTAAAATTTGCTGTATTCATTCAAGGAACTTCTCAAAGGTTTTTTCACTCGTTTTTACTTGTTTTTAAAGAACTGAAATGAAACCTTTATGTTGAGTCAGAATAGATAGTACAATGGAGAAAAAAAGCACTCTTTGCTGTATACATTGCATTTCCTCCATCACACAAATGATAAGATTCAGTCAAACTTTTTGGCCTTTTTTTTTTTTCCAACATAAAATGGAGATAGAAAGAGCTCTGGATGATGTCACCTTAGTCAATTAAATGTTGAATAAATTTAAATCCTGGAAGGCCAGGAAAGACTAATTTGCCAAGAATACTAACCTTCTGCAAAAGTGTCTCTTTCTTCATCTACAAACAAACATAAACACATAACAGTTAAAGTGTCCTTGAAACGATAACTGTAGCCTGCAGAAGAGGGGCTTTTTCATTTTTCAGGTGAGCAAAGGCAAGTTCAAGGTAGGCACAGAGAGAGAGAAACATGCCCAGTGGGCCCATTATGTGTGTGTTGCGCTCATTGCTTACTTTCTGCTTGCCTTTGCTGACCTGAAAAAAATGCAAACAAATCGCACTTATAGTGCAAGGTACGAAAACCGTTTTTGTGTACATTGTAGCTATAAATTTTATCATTCAACGTGCAGATCCAAAATATGAGATCTTTTGACGTAAAAGAAATGGTTTTACAAGCCCTTAAATTTGGCCCATGTTGCCGCAAAGCAAGTACATACAGTACTAGTTGTTATCATGTTCTAATAATGAATACGTTTTAACCCTTTAATCAAACATTATAATGTTCAACACTCACTCAATTTTTTTTTTAAGGTTTTGGGTCATACAGTCTAGTGTGTTATCAACCTTGTGAGTCAACAAACCAGACTCTCTGACACTACATGGTCATCTGATTTTGTTTTATCGCTCGCATGACGACGGATGGAATTAGAATTTACTCAGCAATAAGTCATTTAATAAGAAGGCAGCGTGGCCGAGTGGTCAGTGCGTTGGACTCGCAATCCGGTGGTCTCGGGTTCGAATCCTACTCTGGCGAATTGCTGGAGTTGCTCTTGGTTGTTTTGAGTTCAAATCCTCGCCCACTCTTGTACATGTAAATAGCCAAGTGGCTGCCTCCTGCCAGTTGGGGTTTTTAATCCTGTTATGTTGTATTTGAATTATTTGTTTCTAAGTATTTGAGTGGAGTGCCTGTAAACTAGCTGGATAAGCTAAGTGCACTTTCCACAATAAACAAGCCTTTAAACCATTTTTTAAAAACCTTTTACATAACCTTTGTTAACAAAATGTCTTTACCTGAAGAAAATCCCTCTTCATCTGACTTGTGGATAGGCTATGGAATATGAAAGAGTAAAAAATTAAATACCCTGTTATAATAACCATTTTACGGTGGTAAAGAAGGCGAAATTATACTTAAATTCAAAAGATGTTCAATGTAGAACTTAAGGGTAGTCAGATCATGACAGGGAATACAGCAAGGGGTAACATTACAGATGTGTTATTGAGCTGTATGTGCAATCTCAAGACAAGTTTTTTTACGTTTGGACCAAGATGAAGTTAAAGTACTTGCCTCAGTTGTTCAAAGGGTGGATAGCGCTATCAACTGGATAGATCTCTATCCACTGGAAAGTGCAATTAGTTTCCAGTGTAATTACACTGTAATTCCACTTTGTCAGAACAGCTTGAAAATCAGCTTTAGATGCACATCCATGTGAATTTATCAAGAATTTGAAACATTTTGTCTTACTGTAAATTCCCAAAAAACTCTACCTGCCCATGTAACTGGAACCCAATACACTTACAAGAAAATGATTTTCCACACAGCTCACCTCTGCATAAAGATCATCCACCTCATCATAAACATCCCCATAATTGTTTGGGGGTTCAGGAGGAGATACGCTCTCTGGAGGAACACAGTAATCGTGAGAGGAATCCGACGAGAAGGAATGTTCTGATGATGCTGAAAAATAACATAAAAAATAAAAATGTTTTAATAAGGCACACAAACAGCATCACCTGGCTGAAAAGGCTTATCAGTGCTCATCCGGAGTAAAGGTCAGTTTCGATAATACTAAACAGTATATACAGTCAACTTTCTTCTACGATCACAGGTAACCCAGGCTCACTATTTGTGTCACATACAGGTTTCATGTAACATATTCCTATGACCTACATGTGCAAGAGGTAAACACTACTAAGACTGCCTATGTTTGTCTTACAGAGAGTTGACTATGTAACAGAGATACTGCTGTGTTGTTTATGCACTGTTTAGTCCTTAACTCTTTAAGTCCCAATGGTGACCAACATCAAAATTCTCCTAACACTATCCATACATTGTTAAGAGATTAGGTTATGAAAATTAATAATATGATCACCAAAGAGAAAATACCTTGATCTTTTATCAAATTCTCTTAACTCATTCTTTGAGGAAATGTATGGAGACCAGTTTGGAGAATTTGTATTTGGATATTGAGACTTAAAGGGTTAATTGAATGATAATTTCTAGGAAGGATGTTACTGTGAATTACCATCATTGTGGTCATCACCATCCTCTTCATCTTTTTCGTCAGTTGGTGGTTCTGTGTAATCATGATCACTGTCAGAAAAGTCAGATTCATCTGTGCTCAGGTCTGTTAATGAATCAACAACAAAACACAAATTAACAGTTACTTAAACCAGTTTGCACTTAACTATTTCAGCTGCATTTGCTTACCTATTTTTAACAACTATATTTTGTTTGTATTTTTTTTTACTTTCAGTTGTATCAGTACATTATCTGGTGCAATAAAAATGAAATGTCACCCGGGAGCAATAGGTATCCACTGAAAGCATGAAACAAGCAAGACGGCTGGATAATAGACAAGTTCTTTTTTCGCGACACTTTTCTGGGAGAAGATGAAGTCAAATGTAAAAATGAACAAGGCAAACATTCATCCATATTGACAGAGCAAGCTTGGTTATTAATAAAGGATTTATTATATCACCAAAACAAAATCTTTTCTCAAGGCACAAACTGGGCAGTCTTGAGATGGCAAAACCAGTGTTCTCCCTAAATTTTAGCTCAGCAGGTAAGGGACCATGCATTCATGACCAGTAAGGCAAAAAATATGCACCAGAGTTGCACTTTCCCTGGGGGAAGGGAGTAGTGGAGTGAGGGACATGGCCCTTCCCCAATAGGAAATTTAGGAGCAAAGTTCTCTGAAATGTCATTCCCTAAGAGTTACATTGTGTATTTTACGCAAATCGGCTGTTGTTCTCTTGAGACAATTAATTTAATTAAAACATTTGATTGCAATAATTTTACTCCGTCTTTAATGTTCTCTTTCCAAAATGAGTGGCCCATAAAATGAAATGCTGTGTATACTTAAGTACTTTGCCATATATATTTATTCATTTTCTTTGTGAGAATCAGATCAAATCATACAATAATGTACATGTAACTTCCTTTTTTTAAAATCTACTTTTTTTACTTTTAGTAAACCGTCACGCGGTTGCAGGCAGTAAGAAGGGTTGCTTCAAGTGGTAAATTTTACCAGTTACCGCCTGATGAGGGGAGAACACTGAAGATTCAAGCAGCCAATCAGAACACAGGATTTGCTTCACTGATCATACCCTCTTTTTTAATATTATGGACCCAGTCACATAATAAAAATAATTCTGTTAATTATGCCCCATTTGTCTCAGCCTAAACATGTCTTTTCTGTAGAATGTGCTTAAGCTATGGTTGTTTGGTATTGTATTGGCATTGTGAAATTCTCTGCGGTGAGCAAATCTGATCATTTTAAAACTTACAGCTGTAGCTGACTTGTAAGGAATATTTCAATTTCCAAACCTGTCTAAGTATCTTTTCAGAAACATAAGAAAGTTAAGTGTGTCTTTTAGAGCCTTACTTTTGACACAGATGCTTTCACAGTTCTTTAAACAATAAATAGATAGAGTCTAATATCTGGATCTGTCCCAATAAAACAACCACTAGTACAGCAGTAAACATGTACAGTGTAAGCTATGGTGCTTACCACACTGGAGTCCATTCAAGGTGTGTTTTCTCTTCAAGCTGCTCACAAACCCAGCCACTGCCTGTTCATCTGCTGTCTCGTACGCAGCAGCACCTGCTCTCTTCTCTTGAATGTCTTCCATAAACTCATTAACAACATTTTCATCAGGTGTTTCATAAGCACCACCTGCCTCATCTGTAGGAGCTTGGGCGGGACTGTGGGCTGATGATGCTCTCTTGGGTGGACTCGTACCAATAAACGCATGCTCATATGCATATGAGTATTGAGATTGGTCTAGGTAAAAGGAAAGAGCATATGAGAGCATAGTCAAGTCAAAAGCCAGTGATGACCTGTTAATGGGCCATAATTGTTAGTTCCACTATACAATGTTTTACAATTGCCTTTCTTCGTTCATACATGTATTTTGTCTTCCGTATTTTTTTCTTCTATATAATGTTTCTTTTTCATGCCTCTGTATCACTCTACTGTAATGTACATGTATGACCTAAATTATACAACTGTATATACCTTGTATACTAATGGAGCGGATTAAGCACAAAAAAACAAGTACATGTACATATACAACATAATATAATGTATGCATGCTGTCTCAAAATGTCATTAGGATCAGTGCACACACAAAATAACAGAAAATTAATGTGATTACAGCTGTTTGTGTAGGCATATTTCCAGCACAATTAAACTGCTGATTTGAAAGGGCTATATGGAGTCATTTAAATCATGAAAATCATTCTGTTATTGAACCAAGAATGATTCAACAATGAGAAACTACATGTACTTAAAAATCGACCACAATTTCCCATGGTCTACACTCTTAGAGACCATAGAAATGATATCATAAAATGTTCAAAACTCAAGTGAAACCACGAGCCGCAGGGGAGTAGTTTCACTGCAAAGTTTTGAACATTTTATGGCAACATTTCTATGGTCTATAAGAGTGTAGACCATGGAAAATTGTGGTCGATGTGTTTTTTACAATAACAATTTTATTTTTAGTTTCCTGCGAACTTTCTCAGAAAATCTTGTGTGATATGTTACGTTGTTTCCACGGTCTATACTCTCATAGACCATAGCTCTCGACCGATCAGTAAGCAAGGATTTGCTAAGTTATTGTAAAAAGTAATATTGACTTTAACTTTGTAATACAAGCAGCATTGTGCCATTACCTTCAGCTAAGGAAACATTTGATGTTGCACTCATTGAAACAGACTTGCTGACAGAAAGTTTAACACCACCCCCTTGTGTATGATCATAAGCAGAGATGGGTCTTGGGCGTGGCACAGGTGGTAAAGGTGGACCTTTTAAGACTGTTGCTTTCTCAGTAACAGGGGTAGCCCCTGGGGGTAAGGGTGGTGGTCTCCTGCTAGCTTGCACTCCATTGCTTGAGGAACGATTAACAATAGGATGAAGAGTTTTTCTTTGTGTTGCCAACCGTTTTTTCTGAGTCTCAGTCCCTACAACTGTAAAATGACATGCAAGAATCAGGATAGTTAGAGGAAGAAGCTACGTCTTTGTGTTAGCTTTTTTTCACTGTGTTAGCTTTTTAAAAAGCTAAAACAAGTCTTCTCTCACCAATTGAATTCCAAATATAATGGTCCAGTTTTAGTATGTACAACTAACAATATTTGAATATACTGAAAATGCTTTCTGCCATCTATTGCTACAGATGGCAAGGATTGACATGGATTTAAATAACTGAGCCAAGGTTTACAAGTTTTTATGTGATGCCTGCAAAAATCAGCATAAAAAATTGTTAAAGTAATTTGTGCTCCCTAATGGAATTTAAATGATTATCTTCTTCATATAAACTCTAGAGGAACATTTTGTGTATGGGTACAGGTGCTAAGTACCATTAATGGCCTCGGTACAGCATTGACCCAAAACAGCAATATTCTTTTGATATGCATACAGATGTAGCCCCTTTAATGACTTGGGGGCTATTATTTTGTGTACTAAAGCTTTATTTGATCAATTATTTTTAAAGAGCTTACAACTCTAAAGTATCTTTCCATACTCACCAGATGTCTCTGATGGTGTGTCACTGTCATTATCTTCAAGACTTTCGACTGTTTTAGACCGCGCCCTAGCAACCACTTCTGCTGAAGGAGCACTGGGTCTTCCCAGCAGATGCTTTTGCACTTCATTTCCTGTTGAGGATTTCACAAGGAAACGTCATATAAAAGTACAATACGATCATGTAAAAAAGCACACACTGTTATGAAAGCAATAAAGTCACTAATGAAGTGCTATCAATACAGTACTAACCAATGAAAGTACTGCCAAAAGTTTCATCTTTACTCACCAGCTTGAAGTTTTACTGGTAAAACTCCAGGCTTAGGAAGAAGTTTAGGTTTAGCAGGTTCTGCTGGTTTCACTGAACCTAAAGCAGGCTTGGAATCGGATTTATCTCCAGGTGAATTATTTGAAGCTTGACTACGTGATGGCCTAGGTGAAGGATGAGGAGAAGGTCGTGGCGATGAACCATTATCGCGGAAAGGAAATACAGGTATGGTTGATAGTTTTTGTGCTAGAGCAGCAACAGATGATTCACCCTTGGAAGATGAACTTAAATCTGGAGGTGGCTTTTGGGGTACGGAAGGTTTATTTGCTTCAGTTCACTACTAGGAGTATGTATGTGAAACACCATGTGAAAAACGTGTGAAAAATGTCCTGTTTTCACACTCATTTCACATGTTTTTCACACGTTTTTCACACACTTTTCACATGCATTTCACACACATATTTCACATGCATGTGAAATTTTGCATAGTGAAATATATGTGAAAAGGGTGTGAAACGATGTCAACCCTTTCACACACATTTTCACATACACTTCACATGGGGTTTCACACAGGCTTTCACATGTCAATCCTCATTTAAA
Organism: Porites cylindrica; assembly: GCA_964035525.1. Classification (NCBI taxonomy): domain Eukaryota; kingdom Metazoa; phylum Cnidaria; class Anthozoa; order Scleractinia; family Poritidae; genus Porites; species Porites cylindrica. Next base: position 45,386,580 of record OZ037775.1, read on the forward strand.
TTCACACATATTTTCATACACTTCACATGGGGTTTCACACAGGCTTTCACATGTCAATCCTCATTTAAATTCACACATATTTTCATACACTTCACATGGGGTTTCACATAGGCAAAACATCCAGTAATTCACACATTATTTCACATACACTTCACATGGGGTTTCACATGAGCTTTCACATGTAAAGCCTCAGTGATCCGAGATCATCAATGGCTATGGAATTTCACTACCCTGCGAGCGTAAACAAACCAACTACGCAACAGACAATTACAACAAAACTTTTTAATATCATGCTCACTTTTTATACCTTTAATTTCTACATCAATAAAATAACTAATAATATACTAATTTTTGGTTAGAAATATTTCTTGTAAATTGTAATAATTATGATAGTAAATGACATGATAGCCAATTTGCAATTTCCACTTATTAAGGCATACAAATGTGTATACTAAGTTACAGAAAAGCAATCTAGCACTCAATGTCAGTGAAAAGACAAAGTAAATAAGCATCTTTGAATAATACAAGCATGTATATGGAAAAAAATAATGCTAAATGACTGCTTCTTTACAAGTCGCTGAACAGCTTTCTGAACTGAAGGTCCACACATCAGACTAGATAGAGGTGCCTTTTATTTTTGACCTTATTGCATACGTATGAATATTATGAATCGAAGCTCAAATAAACAAACCTACTCAAATTTTATAGGGTTAGTTCAACTCTGAAGTCATTACAAATTAACTGGAAACTTAATTGCTTCCAACTTGTAGTAGACATTGCATGCATATCGGAAACTTATGGTATTTCTTCTCCTATTTTATTTAACATTGGTCTTGACAAGTCTGCCACAGCCTACTAGCGCCAGAACATAAATTTTTTTAGAGTATTCCATTGACGATTTGCAACAAAGAGTAGAGTTTTTTCTGCAGTAAACAAAAAGGAATCAATCAATGGCATATCTGTACATGCATCTTAAATTTAAGATGTATCTTTGAAGGTTTAAGCTTCGTAAAGTTATTGGAAAACCAAAGTAAGCTTATGTTAACGAACCACGATAACAAGAACATACCTTTGTGCAATAATCCAGCTGAGTTGCTGACTTGGAAACATGCTTTATGTGAAGAAGTTCGCAATTGATCACTTTCTCTCGAAAATAACACGCGTATTATTGAAAGACAGTCTTTCTATTTATCCGAAAGTAACGAAACTATTCTGTTTGCAAAGCTGTGTTGCTTGTGAAGTCCGCGTGAATTTGAACTTCATTTTACAATTTTCTATTGGTTCAAAAGCCCCACGTGACATCGTAAATCAAATCGCGCATGTGCTGAAATCACGGGGAAGCCTGGGAAACAACAAACATGGCGGCTAATCTTGCGATGGAGAAAGTGCACTCGTTTGAGTCGAAAAAGCGGTTATTTTCAGCATTGATTAGAATATTCCAGCGCATTTGAAGTGTTAGAAGCAAGAAAAAAACTTAACATTGTTCTTTCAAGTTGGGAAACCGTTGAAAAATGCTGGACTTCACTACATGAATCAAAGTTGTACGTGTTGTGGACGTTGTTCATGTTGGACAAGCTCATGTACGGAAAGCTGATTGAACCAAAGACAACTTAGGCAAATCAAGAGCATGCCAGTTATTTGCTTCAAGGAATCATTCGTTGAACGAACGGTATCAAAAGAAAACTCAAAAAGCATGCAAAGCAATGCAAGGAACTGTTCGCATGTTCAAGTGGACTTTCAACTTTACAACGAGGAACGTTACAGTAAGAAACAAAAGATTCATAAAGTGTAGTTACATATGTCGTATATATTAGCAAAGTTAGTTTTTTGATGGAGTAATAAAATTAAGTCCGTTTTGTACTCAATGAAGATCTGTTGAAAGAATGGTTTAATTCTCAGGATTTAGCCCTCCCCACTTAACAAAAATCTTGGTACACATCTTTCTGGGTGGAAACCAAGTGGTAAGACACACAACCCACATATTTAGATGAGACAGTTGATAAAATACATAAATTTATGTAGCATATTCTAGCAAACAATGAAGACAATAATTATATTTGTAAAGGTGCACATTTGGATTGGATACTCGATAGATTTTAATCAAGCCAAATCTAATGAAGAATGTACAGTGCATTCAGGGGTTTCAAAATGTTTTGAAGTAGGCGCCAACTCTGGAAAAGCAGGCGGCTGTGACAATCGAGATTGTTTGTCACGAGCTAATTGTTATGACCAGCGTAGCCAGTGATATACAGTTGAGTAGCCGGCAGAACTCTGGTCGCCGGCTTGTGTATTTACTAATAATCAATACAGTTATTGACTGAGAGATCTGGTTGCAAGCTAGATCATGAAAAGAGCTTTGAACATTACTTCCAGTCCGCTGCTTTACAAGAGGGCTCCTCTCGATCTGGGGCTTGGCACTTTGGTATATTGGGGTTCGCCTGTAATGGTGATGATGATGATGATTTGTAACAGCATGTTTGTTGTGATCACTTGCCTTAAAGGTCTGACGCATTATAGTATGGCGAATTTTCTAGGTTAACAACTTATCAAATCTTATTCTTCAAAAATTCATGACCCTCATAGTCAACTTAGTTTGATATTTATCAGCCATGAGCCATAGAATGCTAGATGTGGTGTGTGTCTTGGATTATCAATGGCCCATGAGACCAAGGAGCACCTTTCATAGAAAATTCATGGCCAGAAATAAGGGCATGAAATTTAATTTTTTAGTTTTCATGGGTCATGAAATGACTTTCATGGGGTATTCACTAGAAATTCATGGCATTTTCATAAAAAATATGGTTCATAGTGGTTGTATTTAACAAGCCCTGAAAAAAATTCACATGCTCACTCTGACATGCCTAAAAGTGTTCACATGCATGTGAAAAATTTCACATACATAGCATCTATTATGCATGTGAAATTTGAAATTCACATGTATGACAAAATTGTTTCACATGCCTGAAAAGATTTCACATGTAATAAACTGCATGGGAAAAAAGTTCACACATATGACAAAAATTTTTCACATGTATTACAAAGTTTCACACGCATGTCAAAAAGTTCACATGCATGTGAAATGCTGATGTGGTGAACTTGTATTTTTGCCAACATTGATTTCACATGGTTCCTTTTTTTCACACACTTTTCACACCCTTTTCACATGGTTTTCACACACATAGCCCTAGTAGTGGTTGTTGTAGTTTGTCCTGCAGATGCTAAATCCTTTGGCAGTGACGGAAGAGGTTTCTTCGGAGGTAACGGTTTTGATTTGTTACTAGTAGTACTTGGATAAAGAGTTCTTGGAGATGTGTTAGGGCTCAGATCTTTAACAGCCTCAGGCTGTCTTGTGTCACTTGCTTTACGAAAAGATGGTGGAGTTGTTTCAACTTTTAAGTCACTAATTTTTCGTGTGACAGGAGGGGAGGTCTTGCTTGCTACACCAATTGGTTTACAGGGAGTAGGTGGGGAAAATTTACTCCCTTGACTGATAACTTTGCGGGGGACGGGAGGGGAAAACTTGGGCCCTGTCCCGCTTATTTTATGAGATGTAGGAGGGCCGGAGAAGCTTTGCTTGTTGTGGTGATTGCTTTATGAGGCTCTGTACCACTTTCTTTGGAGGAGAGGGAAACCTGATTAGAATTTCCAGCAACTCCACTTGTTTTACGCGGAGATGGTGGTGTAATTTTGCTGGCTCTGAAAAATTAAAAAATTGGAATAATGTTACAATAATAATATCATAGGTGACAAATTACTCCTTTATTTTGGTGCAAATTATTGAAAATTATTAGAATTTGGACAAAACAACCCATGAAATTGCATGCGTATTCCCTAAATTCACTTGTCACCATCTGATTACACACACATGTACTACTTATAACTGGTATTATTATTACTGCAAACACTATATCTTCACCATTAGAACAGTTGTACTTTGGTTTTCAGAATGGAAATCAAACAATTTTGCCTAACTGAAGGGTTACTGCCTACTAGTACACATAAGATGGTGCAAACATTCAAGACAATATACATATATGTTACAGGTCAAATTCGATTTCAGATTAATTTTGATTTAACCTAGGTTGATTCTCAATTTCCAATGTCTCATGGCCCTGGAAGACAGAGGAAATTGAGAATCAACCTAGGTTAAAAAAATTTTAACCTGAAATCAAATTTGACCTGTAACATATGTACATACATGTAAAACCTACTTTAAAAAATAAAAAAATTGTGAATGGTAAAACTGAAAGTGTCATGCATCATCAATTGTTTTCGTTAATTTTGATTTAACCTAGGTTGATTCTATATTTCCTTTGTCTCCTAGTCCTAGCAGGCAAAGCAAATCAAGAATCAACCAAAGGTTAAATAACCTGAGAACAAATTTGACATACATGTACTGTTTAAAAAACAAGGAGTGTACTCAGGTTTCATACAAAAAATTGCAACCATTTTTCAAGGACTTTTCAAGGGCCACGTTAGATTTTCAAGGACCACCGACTAGGAATATAATTATTTCACAGATAGTACATAAATGCACATTCCTAGTCTACTCTAATAAGGCTTTAAGGCTTGAACTCTCTAGATTTTTCAGTTCATTTGTCTTGAATTGATAGTTAATTATGGCATAAAGTGCAGCGACTGGAGGAAGGGTGGAGGAGTGGACAGAGTGCTGGACTTGCAAATCGGAAGCCCCGAGTTGATGTCCCACTCTGACCACTAGCTGGATTTGTTCCAATAGTCCCAAGTTCGAGTCCTTGGCCATGCTTATAAATAGACAACTGGTTTGCCTCTGGCCAGTTGGGATTCCTAACCCTCTTAAGTTCAATTTGAATTGTTTGTTTCAGGCTTTTGCTTGGTCCTACTAGCATATAGTGCTATAAATACTGCCAAGGGTAAATAATGGAAAAATTAAATTATTATCATTATTGTTGGCATGCCTGCATTAAATAATTCTTGTGTATTTTTCAACTTTGCAGGCATGCTGGCAGTGAAGATAGTTCTTCACATAACCATCATTTCATGTTTTCCACAAATAAACTTATTTACTGACCTTGGAACAGAGACAGCTTCATATCCTTCATCAGAGCTTGAAGACGAACCACTCACTGTTGGTCTCAATGGTTCATACCACTGCTGGTCATCCACAGAATCATTAACAGGTCCATTACTAGTATCATTACATTCAGTTACACTTTTTACTGATGATTCAATCTTCGGTACAGGAATTTCATTATTTTTTATTGCTTTTTTAACTAATCCTTGCTTTGCTAGAGGTTCCTTGTTAGCTGACAAATTGTTATTATTTATTAATATAACACCTTTTCCCGCAGTTTCAGGTGTCTTCACATTCGGAGCTTTAGGTGGTGGTCTCCGTGGTTTTGGGTGAACAGCAGGCTTTGGTGGAATATTTTCAGGTTTTCCATTCTCTATAGTAATGTCTGGTTTAGGTTGATATGACCGTTTTCGAGGTGCAGGACGTGGTTTTGTGGCAGGAAGAAGGGATGCCTTTTCCACAGGCTTCCATGTTCCACCTTTATCTTCTTCCTCCATGCCTGAAAAAAAAAAAAAAAGAACAAAATATCAAGGACTGATGCTCTTTGCCATTATAGCATCCTTTCTGTTTAATTATCCCAGGACCCTTTTTGCTCTTTTAGTAGCAGGCACTTCTGTGACAACTGAACAGTGTTTTTGCAGGCTGCCATTGTTTCTGCAAAACCCTGACCCTACTATAGAAATGAATTTTCCTTCTATAAAGTATTTATAACCTGGGTGAGACAAAAATAACTTAAAATAATCAATTTGCCTTAGGGCAAGATACCCCCTCAGAGTCGCCAGTCTGAAGGTCTAAGCAAAACATACACAGTTCAAAATGATTCCAAACTTTGCTTGTCATAAAAAAATCTTATCCCTTTAAAAGCATGCCAGCAAACTGCCTTTGCTGTGATCCTTATGACTCAAGCTTAAAATTGGATAAAGAGTCTGAATTCATTACAATCAGTCAGTAACTGATTTCACAGTGACTTCTGATCGCAGTTTTAAAATTCTTATGACCGAGTTTGAAAGCAAAAGGAAAAGAATTATGATGATTTTGAAACATGTTTATCTATTTGTCAAAAAAAAATACACGATACATGTAAGACCATCATTATTGAAGATCAATAATAATTTGCCATAAGGACTAAAACTGACATTACCATCTCAAATTATGTGTGGTTACAGTGTACAGTTTTCAGGACTGCAAAGGAATACTCCATTACCAGGTATATATTCGTTAAAAACCTGGTCAAATATCGCCTTCTATTGAATACTGGATTTGATATTCAAGTAAGCACGGTCGTGACTTGTCATGCTTCCGAGAATAGCAGGACTGAATATTGTTCACTTTGACTCCAACAATAAATTACATACATGTACAAACAATGAAATAAGCGTAATTTACACGCGTTTAAACGTAGAGAAACGTTCATTGTATCCTCAGGACGACTTCGCATACAATTTAGTTGAATTTTTTAAATAACTGAAAACTTCATAGGAAATACACTACCATCAGCGAGCACTGATATGGAAAGAGAGTGAAATACATACAACAGTCCACTTGATATTAACTATAGTCACAGATATCTGCTTCAATAGGAAAGAAGGTGTCACTTGAAGATAAATAAAAGAAAAAGCACGGAACATCTGAACGGGAGATCAATTCAAGAATCAGCTAAAGATATCAAATCGATAAAACAACCCTGTAGAATCAAAGTCAGTTCCAAACAGACATGATCGCCACGCAAACTATTTCACTGATTGAAACAATATTGGGAAGACAAATAAACAGCGTATGGACATTCGATTTTCTAAGGAAGACAACAAAGAAGAGATAAACAATGAAGAATTACAAGTTAAAGAACATCAAGCTTATTGAATTTGAAGCACCGACAAATGAATTAAGCTCAAGTACAATCAACAACGTTCAGTGCATCACTCACCGAAGATCAACCCACATCTGCAAAAGGCCGATCAAAGCTAAACCACATTCACCAAAATCACAATAACCTCCGTTTTCGAACGCTGAAGATGTTGCACGAAGAAGCACTACTATTGATGTTCTAAGGCATCGGAAATACTGTCAACAGGTTATTTTCTGAAGTCCTCAAAGAAGCAAGCAAATGCGCAGATTGTCAACAAAGTGTAAATTTTTGCGCATTTCCGTAAAATAGTTGATAAGAGACTGGGCCAGAAACTATTTCACCCTAAAATTTACAAAATTATTATTTTTCTTATACTCACCAATTTCAGTGCCAACGAGTGCATAAAGCCTCATGTCTTCATGAAATCGATTTTTCTTAGAATCCCTAAAATAGCTAACAGTGTAGTTCTATAGTAACGGTATAATTATCGGTATTGGCTTCCGCGGAACTTTTCAAGGTTTGACTTTAAAATTCTTCAGGTCTTTCAATCTACCGATCTCCGATTATTATTTCAGATTGATAATTGTTTCAGTTGATCCCCAGATTTATACCTTTGTTACATCTTGAAATAGACCATAACTCTCAAGATCATAACGTGATCTCGGATTCATGCAATACGGTGTCCACCATCGAACCAAAATAAGCAAAAGTCTCTTTTTCCGGAAGTGATCAAGTGACGTAGAAAACCACTGATCCGGAAATGACGATACGCCCTAATTGAGGCGAGCTGAGAATGGTGTCATTACAATTTCAAGGCCTGGGTGTTGTTTTTCCGTGTCTAATCTGTATCTGATCAAATTATTTTGATTGCTATTGCAACACAAAACTGAATAAAAGTTAAAGTACGAGAAGGGCCTGTTAACTGCACGTGACCATCAATTACGACGGAAATCACAATCACAAGACTCGATTTCACCACTCCCCAATTCGCGGAAGGAAAGAACTTAGGTTGTAGGGTCGGTAAGTGATAGATAACAGTTAAGTGAAAAGAATGTTTGTAAACTTACTTTTGCAACTCTGTTATGGTTGTTTTATTCCATTCATTGCAAGAGGAGATTTAAGAGTTTACTTTAGTGCTAAATAGTGCCTAAAACATCGGATGTAATTTCCATGAGAATTTTAATTGTAGACACCCTGTTCCCCCGCTTCCCCCCATTAAAAAAAAGAGGAAAAAACTTTTAATTCCTTTCGATTTATTGATTCAGTTAGGGATGAATAACATTTAAAACAGATGATAATGTGAAAAATGCACTGATTATAAACACATTCACCAAGCCAAACCATAAACCTAACATTTACAGTTTCAATTCTGTAGACATTGCTTATATTATCAAGTTTTATTTCAGCCGACTGAAAGGCGCCTCACTTTCAGGTCAGTATTATAGTAACTGGAGTCTATCACTGGTTACTCTTTTCACAGTCTGAGAGAATTTACATGTAAAATTGACCTCCCTCTCCATCAATCAAAATATACTCAGGAGATAAAGTAAAAAATAAGCGGTAAGTAGTATATTTATACACGTAAACACAGAGTTAACAAAAACTCGTTCGAACGTGCACGTGATAATGGAGTGTCCAAAAATAAACAGGAAACGCTCAGAGAACTCTTAAATAGGACATACATAATTATCAACTGAAATTGGAGATCTCTACTCAGGCCTTTGAACAAGGATTATAAAGACATTACAGAAAAAATATATATATAAGTGATGACACTAAACTTTCAAATGTAGTGAATGACATCAGGGAATTTAAGCTAAGTTCAGATTAGTTGATTACTTAAAGAGACAGTTAAACTACACCGTAGTTTATTTAAGTCTGAAGCAATTGAGATTCATAGACTTGATGACAAACAATGAAAAATACATGAGAACTATTTTTACCAAAGACTTTATTTGTGAGAAAAATGATAGTTCATTATGCATCTTAAATATAAGTTTTTCCTGTTAAAGTAAACAATTGACCCTGTTTTAACTTAAACAGGAAGAAGTCACACCTGTTTATTTAAATGTCCTTAAAAAGTCAAGGAAAAAGTTCAGTCACTTAGACTCACCACATAATATGCTATTTCTTCCTTCATGATATGAGCAAAGATCCCCATTTTATTGAAAATGAAAATAGGCTTGTAAAATGTTGTAAGCAAGTATCACTGTGGGACACTTCCAGAGTAGCAGCTAGCGTTATTAATCAAGACTAGTGTCATTAATTTTGTCATGATTGCAACATTCAAGTCTGAGGATACTGGGATCTTAAACTGGAGCAAAATCAAGGCTTCTATATCAGTACAGACCATGGTGACTTAGAAGGGAGAAGGAATAGGGTGTATTCTACTCAAGGGGCTAGGTTTTGGCACCCATCACCATAGCAATCCTATATCAATAATACAGCTATTTCAATTAATATTGTCAAAAAGGCCACACTGTTATGTTTCATGGTGTTCTAATAATGTCTTCTCTTTCAGTTTATATTTAGTTTTAAAGTCTGTTCGACTCTCATAGATTCCTTCTTTAGTCATTCTTTAAAACAAATCCTTACTATGAACAAAAAACACAGCTTCAAACTGTGAAGATGCCTACAAAAAATCAATTCTCAAATTTATCACCATAAGAGAGAAAACATAATGGACAGCTAAAGCAGCCACAAAAAATGACAGCAACTACCACATCAAGAAACCAATAAAATTTATAAACAAAATTAATAAGAGCTCTTACTTATCAGGAGCGTAGCACCCATCTACACACATACGACTGTGCGTACGGCTGAAATCTAGAAAAAAAAAATTTTTCCTGAAGGCATTTACCACTAACACGCTCCCTCAAAGGGTTTTTTTTTTGGTACAAACCTGCGGGCTGGTGGACATCAATCAACTGTTACCATGGTTTTCATGCGTTGGCCAAGAGAGGATTCTTTCCCCGTTTCTCGACCACTTGGAGGAACATGTCAGCATTCAAGCTGTTTTTGCAAAATTTTGATGGTATTTTTTTAACTGTTAAATACCCTTTTTTCCATAAGCACTGTACTTTTAGAACCGATAATTCTAGAGATTAATAAAATAAACAATGACTGCATTTTCCTTTGTATTTGTGAACTGAAAATGTCCTGCAGAGAGAAGAAGGTAATGGCATTTCTAAGCCCCCAAATTTGAAAATTTCCTGGGGGAGCTTTCCCCCGGACCACCCTAGCTTAGTAAGTTTGGAGTGCCTTTTGAGGTCTGACTTTTCATCCCATGAGTACACCTTTAAAATTTCACGTTACACCCCTGCTTATAACATGTCCAGGGTTACTGTTAACATGTTAATATACACAAAGAGGGTGCTTCTTGTTGCCCACTAATCCACAATGGACATTATGGACATTATTTTGCACAGCCATTGCCATCATGGTTGCTCGAGCCCCCTGATGCAGAATTGACTGGCAAATTCAAAAGAAATAATTAAGGTGTCTCTATTTATTGAACTAAACGTCTATGAAAATATTTTTATGTTCCTTAACATCTTGAGATATATATTGTTTCCTACAAGTCTCTCTCTGATTGTCAGATTGATCATCAAGGTAGTTGCACCGTCTATTAAACCGAAATCTGAGCTGATTTGACTGAAAGCAATTATTTAATCAGCATTGGGCCAGCGAGCTTCTCAGCTTCACCATCATCACCTCGTACAGCACGTACAAGTTCAATACCAAACTCAAAAGCAGTACCAGGTCCTCTGCTAGTTACCAGGTTTCCATCTCGAACAACTCGGTCTTCAGAGTAGGTGTAACCTTAAAGACAAAAACGATCAAATTTTACACCACCAAACTTGTAACAGCAGTTCTTCATTTGCATGAGGAACACAGAAAAGTTACCATATACATTTAAAATATACAGAGTTTAGTATGATAATGTTTATTCTATCTTCAAGTTTCCAGATAATTGAGAACATCATCAATTTCTTTAAGGATAGGAAAAAGAACTGTTAGACATCACACAGAGATTTCTAATATTGTAGGATTTAAACTTTAGTTGACCTTATGTATGAAACTCATGTTTGGTTGGTTTAGCTTCCATTTTTAATAATAAAAAATGCTTGGTTGGTTTAACTTCTATTTTTAATAATTAAAAATAGAATTAAGCCAACCGAACATGACTCTCATACAAAGTAAATAATAATAGGTCAACTAAATAAAACACTTTAGGGGCAATTTTATGGTTACAGGACACACAGTGCTGCCTGGTGAGTCAAGCAATAATTTCAGTGAAGACTTGGCAAAAAAAATTCAACCCAATTGCTAAAATTAACTTCCTTAAAATGGTATAAGCAGCTCACGGTATAGTTTTAACTTTTTACAAAAATATGCAGGCTACACAAATATTTGTTTATTTTCCAATTTAGAATGAAAAATGTATGCAGTCATGTGAAAACATACCATCCAGTTTATCTTTGACAGAAGGATGTGATGTGACAGTCTTTCCTTTAGCAATTCCATGAGTATGAAGAGCAGTTGGGGCTGCAGTATGAAACAAAGGTTTAGGTTAAAGTCTGCTTACAAACCAAATTGCTCATCAGCCCAGAGCTTATTCCATTTTCCATGGCAAAACTAATTAGCAGCTGGGAATATTTCTACCACCCTCCCCCCTCTGAATAGGATGTTAGTCCATCACACCAAGTCGCTGGTACCTAGTTATACACTTTTTAGGAGGGGGTGCACTCGTCTCTTGCTCTACTTCAACACCAATAAACCACATAGTTTTTTTTTTGCAGAATACCAGTTGTATTAGAAAACTGCAGGTCATCTCAGGGGGGCGGGGGGTGCACACCCCCTGCACCCTCCCCCTGAGATATAAAGTGGAGCAAAGTTTTTTGTCTAAGGAAAAAATATGACAACAAGGCTTGAACTAGGACCTACATTTTCTTCAGTTTCAGACCTCAAGGTGTTCCATAGTCTCCCTCGTAGCCGTTTTTTGGATGTCACGCAACGCTCCAAAAAAACGGCTGCGAGGGAGACTAGGTGTTCCACAAAACAATGAAAACAAAAGTTACTGCGTTATATTCTGTACTGTTAAGATATGAAAAGCAAAATAGTAGACTCAGTCTTACAGGGCTGTCAACCCCCGACATTATTGAGAAATGACAGGGAAGGGATAATAGATGATGTCACAATGCATGAAATATGATATCATTTGTGCAAAAAAAACATGCAAAATAGATGTTGTTGGAATTGTAACATTAAGTACCTGATTGGTTTACTTCCCACCAATCACATTATTGAAAATGGCATACTAAGGTTTCTGAGGAAACGTTTAATGTTAAAAGTTAAATAGCTCAAACAATGCAAAATATTTTAAATTTCATAGACAGAAAGTCGAATCTACAAGAAACAGCAAACTTTGGAAATTATCTGGGAGATTTCAAACTCTAATCGGGAGACCAGGAGAAATGGTTCAAAATCGGGGGTCTCCCAGATTATCTGGGAGAGTTGACAGCACAGGTCTTATGTCGACTTGAGACATACATGTAACATAAACTGCACTTATAAGCCAGCTGGGCTTTTACATCTTAGGAGGGCTTATGAAAGGACGGGCTCATAACCCAGTGTTCTCCCTAAATTTTAGCTAAGCAAGTAAAAAAACATTCTTGACAAGTAAGACCAAAAATATGGCGGAGGGGGAGAGACTTTTCATTCATTAAGGCTTTTATTCTTGAGCATCCTGTCAACCAGTTGACTGAAAAGCACTTTCAACACCTCAAAACAAAGAATTTTACGAATGAAGCCTGCATTTACCTCTAGGGTAAATTTAGTAACACAAGTCGTTGGAGACGTGAACTTTTCCTGCTGGTCAAGAAATTCTACAATTGGGACAGAAACCCATGAAAAAATTGTTAGCCTGCAGTGCTTTAAAAGGTACCAGTTAGCATTTAAATACTGGTAATCAGAGATCGGAGAATAGCTGTGTATACTTTTTGTTTTTCCACATTTACTTCCTTTTCTTGTGAGGATTGGCTTGGATCACAACTTGCCTGTTTTTTTAAACAACTTATTTATGTTTAGTAACACTTAAAGCTGTTGCAGGCTGTAAGAAGTGTTGCTTCAAGGGGTAAAGTTTACCAGTTACCACCTGATAAGGAGATCGAACACTGATAACCGAATAGAAAAAGCACTCAGCTAAGGCAACAAGCTTTAGCTATAGTAGTGCTGATCAAAATACCTTTTGCATTTATGGATTATTAATTATTAGGCTTCAATTATTATATTTAGAGGTGGGCTTGTCCACTAGCCACCTGCAACAGTGTTATAGGGTAAGAGCGATTTTTGTTTGAAATTGAAATGAAAACACTTGAACAAATGTGCCTGGCTTTTGGTTGGTTAGCAAACACACGAGTGACAAAACTTCATGCCCGAAGAACTTTCTTTAAATCAATTGATACTTCACTTTGACGTCTTACCTGTATTGCAATACGATTGTCCAATTGAACAATGCCTTCTCCACAGTAGGGTTTTCTTTGTCGGATAAGGCAAATAACAAACACTTACCAAAATCATTTGTGACCCTCCACAGGAATTTGATGCTAAAGGTGAAAGCACGCGCACGACACGCTTGCACGACACGCTTAGCGTGCCGTAGATCAGGGATATGCACATATTAAATTGAAAAAACAAAGACGGACACACTTGCCTTTGTTTTGGCAAATTTAACACGCTAGACCTTTTGTTTTTTTGTAGCGTGCCATATGTCACGGTAAGTGCGCGAATTATAGCACGGTTAGCGTGCAATTTGGGTAAGACACGCTGAACACGCTTGATTACTAAAACCGCTAAGATGATAAAAATGGCTTGGGTTTTCAGCGGATTTAATCAGCATTGATAACTGGTCGAAGTGAATCAAATATACCAGTTGAGACTATTTTGGAATTTGATAGTAACCGTGGCCATTTGAAAATCACGACTTAATTGTGGTCTAGCCTGGAATTAATGCGAGATCAGTGTAAACCAATTCCTCCGGCTGTCGGCTAATGACCGGAATCGCAAAGAGGCCTGCTATCGCATGCGAGGCACTGAAGTTATGTCGCCTGAAAATTATAGTTATGCCACCGGAATATTTATTAGCAGTAATGCACAGAGAAATGAAGTTGAATAAATTAGTTTAATATATTTCTTTAAGCCATGCTGAGACGAACGAAGGTAATTAAATCGGAGAAACAAAAACTGCCTAGAATTTTCTATAGGTTGAGGAAGGCTAAACATTTCTAGATGACCGTTCCATGCATGTACAATTTTCGAAGGTTATCTAATAAATTCCTTACGATTTTCTGAAGTTTAATTTTTTCCATTTCATTCCCCAGTTAAGCTATTTTTCTTAGAGAATTAAAGAATCCTAAAATTTTCGGAACCGAAAATACGATAAAATTCTCACTTTCCTAAAACTTTCAATTGGAAGCTAAATTTTTCGGGAAAATAATGCTGAAGCCCTTGTAATTTCGAAAAGACTGAGGTTGTCCTAGGATGCTAGGATGCATTTAGGAGGAAATCGCCGTCAGGTGCCCCTGACGAACGAAGCGCTATGCTAAGACGAATCAAGCGCTGTAAACGTGTACTATATCTCGTTCTTCACAGGACGAAAAAAACAAGAATCTGTAAGCTAAAAACACTGTAGAATGAGGGAGGATTGCGGGTGACTTTTCTTTGAATTTTGGGCGACAAAACTCATATTATCAGGTTTTGGACGACATAACTTCAAACGACATCACTTTCGAGTAGCTTGACCGTCACCCCTTTAGATCGAGCTCGATGAATTAATTCAATGACCGAACTTTATGGAGCAAATGATTGCCTTCAAGAATTTCACGCGGACTACTTTTAATTTAGTTCTTTTTCTCTTTTCTCAGTGTGTGACTGACAGAGATTTAATTCTCGGATCGAACTTTAGTACTCTAAACACGCTGTATTATCGTGGCAAAAACAAAGAATCAAACAAAAAAGCACCATACAATTTCTGAATTCTGTTAAAAAATACATTTTTTGCTTACTATTCAAAAAGCGGTCAAACAGTCATTAATTAACTGATGTTTCGCTTTCTGTGTTATTGTCGGCCGGATCAATTAAGCAACGTTGGAAACGTTTTGGAATTTTGGTACATCTAGAAAAGCAGGCTGGTTTTCATTATTTTGATCACTACGATCCTTGCAATCGCTAAGAAATAAATACAATTTAATGATCCTGGCACTTGATGATTTCTATTATATTTGATCGAGATTGCTGCGATCGGCAAGAAAGTGTCTTAAGTCCGAAAGATCACTGTTTCTGAGAAAATTGCAAATGTGTCTTAAATTAAGGAAAGTTAAGATAACCTTTGCACAGCTTCGTCAGTAAACATTTCTGGAAAGAACTTTGATTTTGCAATGCTAATATAGTTCTACCCATAAATCCAGTAGGTCACACCGTTCACTGGTCATACTTTTCAAGCGACAATGTTTTTTCAATCAGATACTATCGCTGCGATCGCTGAGGTATAACTTTTTCTTTCTCGATAGTTACCAAAAAAGGGTGCCGTTCATAATCATTTACGGTTCCTTTTTGTAGAGGAAATTTATTTAGCTTGTAGATAACACGCCTTGCGTGCTTTTGCACACACTGAAAGCGTGTTGTGCTTTTTCGCACGGAGCTTTTGTTTGAAAACTTTAACACGCTCTTTTGTTCGACTTGCTCACGCTTAATTGTCTCAAGCGTGTCCTCTGAAACAAAAGAAATTGCTAATAAGGCAAGATTGTAAGCGTGCTAAAGCGTGTTAAAATAAATTCTTTTGTTTTAAAGTGAAAGCGTGTCGTGCGCGTGCTTTCACCTTTAGCATTAAAATCCTGTGGAGGGTCACATTTTTCAAGGTCATACGAAAATCGCTCTACCTCGTAAGATTGTTCCAGTTCTGAATAGTTCCAGCTGCAATCTTATCATTCCTAAACTCAGAGAGGTTGTAGACTTCTAACTCCATAATACAGTTAGACTATTGGGGTGCCTCAAAAAATTTAAGGATACATCTAAAACTGTTAAGCTGAGCCTGACAGCAAAGTATTAAAGGCATCCCAAGGGGCCTTTAAAAATATTTTCTGATCACTTGCACAACAATATTTTTATAATAAATTGCTGCTATCTGGCTCATATCAGATTCAAGTCATCTTAAATTCAGAGAGCAAAAAACCCAGGCAAATTCTCGACTTGATTACAATTTCCAGAATGTTACTAATAAATTTTTGACAGATCATTCTCTAGATGTTTCAAGTACATTAAAAAGAAGAAGAACAAAAAAGGGCCACTTTTCCAGAGTTTACACCTAGGCCTTTTATCACAGTAAATTCTCTTTACCAGCACAAATTGCTCCAATTATTCTTCCACTTTGCTCTTGTTCCTGGAGAATCTCTTTAACTTTGGCAGACTAAAATTAATCAACCAGAATTAAAGTAAGCCTTTAACTCTCATCAGCTCTCAAAATTTTCATTTAAAATTAGAAACTATAAATACCTTAGCAAGGTTGTTAGATCCTCCTAATCCACCAGGCAAAATAACAGCATCATATGGACCCTAAAAATAAAAGTAAAACTTTATTCTATCAAACAAGCATTCCCTCTTCCCTTGCTGTGTTCTCCCTTTCAAGCATTGCTCATCTTGTGCTTCATGTTTCTTATGAGGTGTGTACACATGTCAAAGAAAACTGATTTTCAATTTCAATTTGAATTTCCAAAAGTTTTGGTCTTGATAAAGGGAATGGTCAAAAATTAAAAAAATAGTTATAGAATGGCACCTATAATGTGTTAACCCATTTGCTCCCGGGAATTTTGCCAAAAAAGACGTTTGGAAGCTGGTTGAGCAGTTTTCTTAAGTCATTGTCTGACTATAAAGAGCTACGTAAAACTTACCACAAAGCTGTTTACAGGTCATACACTTCCCAGCCTTCTGATCCAGATGCAAAATGTTAGCTTGCGAACTTTGAGCATATGCAAAAAGCAAAATTTCAACATAGTTTTTGGGTTGAAAAGTGGCACAGCAGTCTTGACTTTTTTCTTTCCATTTTTTTTTCCTCTCCTCTTCATAAATTCACTTTTCTTGCCCCATTTCTTTTTTTCTTTTGCTGGGAATTCATTAAGCTTTACTTTGCTGGGAATATTTTTAGGGAAAGCTTTTAGGATTTTGGAATTAGATGAAAGGAAAGGTAGGTGGGTAAGTGAAACAGGATTTTCATGGAAGATATTGGGTCAATGTTTATACATGGTTTTTTTCCTTTTTCTCCAGTCTCCTTGACTGAATCATGCTCATTCTGGTATGGGTTGAAAGATCTCTTCACCCTGCACAAGTTAGTGGACAAAGTTGTCCTTGGCCATTAAAACTGAGGATGTCACAGGCAGTAGAAGGGATGTGGAATCTGCAGGGGCAGCTATGGGTGATTCAGGGACAAATGGGTTAAGACAGGTCCAAAACAGACAACTGGTCCAGCTTCAAATGCGGATTTGTTTCCCCAAAACTTTTCCAGTTGGACTGAAAGTATTCTGTTTTAGATGATTCCAGGCAACTTCTAAGGGACTCTTTTTCTAAGAAAGAAGACAAATTTTCCTTTTTCTTACATGTTACCTCCTACCTGCTTAATGGCATCCTCTAAACTCATATCTGGTTTGACCACAACATATCGACTGCATGTGACAGGATCTGCACCAGCAAGACCTCCAACCACTGTCTTAACCTGAAACAAAATCAACAAATTAAAACCATTCTGATAAATACTCTTTAATTTGTCAAGTTAATTAAAACTTTAATATGTATAAAAACAACTACATTACAAAATATTCAAATGCGTGCTATATTTAAAGATTTCTTGCATCTGTGTGAATTTCACATAAAACTAACAATCAATAGGACATCAACTAAAAGAGAAATAACTGTCATCGGAAGTCTGACCCCTAAGTACCGTCCCTTTTTTGCATCTAAAGAGCCACACCTACCAACCCACCAACCCACTCACTGCTGGGCACAGTTGGCAGTCATTCAAAAGCTACTGGATACCCCTAAAACCCTGGAAAGTGCTATTCACCGGGTAAATCACTATCCAGTAGATAAGTATTAGGGAAACCAACTAAACTATCCAGCAGGTAGAGATTTCTTTGGTTTTTAGTGTTATCCACCTTTTGGGTGGCCGGATTGGATAAATCAAGTAAGCTTAATTAACCCATTCGCTCCCGGAGATTTTGCCGAAAAATGCGTTTTGAAGCTAGTCGAGTGGTTTTCTGGTCACTATCGTGCTATAAAGAGCTAAAACTTACCACAAACCGGTTTACAGGTCGTACACTTGGCGGCCTTCTGATCCAGATGCAAAATATCAGCTTGCGAAGTTCGGGCATGCGCAGAAAGCAAAATTTTGACATAGTTTTTGGGTTTAAAAGTGACACAGCAGTCTTGACTTTTACTTTTCGCTTTCTCTCCTCCCTTCTTTTTTCGCTTTTCTTGCCTCATTTTTTTTTTCTATTGCTGGGCATTTAGTAGGCTTCATTTTGGTGGGAAGAGTTTTTAGGAAAGCTTTTAGGATCTTAGGATTAGATGAAAGGAAAGGTAGGTGGGTAATGGAACAAGATTTTCATGGAGATTTTCAGGTCCTTGTCACGTGGTTTTTTGCTTCTTTCTCCGGTGTCCTTGACTGAATTGTGCTCATTCTGGTATGGTTTGAAAGATCTCTTCACTCTGCACAAGTTAGCGAAGAAAGTTGTCCTTGACCGTTAAAACTGATGACGTCACAAAGGGTAGAAAGGACCTGGATCCGCACGGGCGGTTACGGGCGGTTCAGGGGCGAATGGGTTAAGTGAAAATCCTTAAATAAGAATGACCATGACCAGGTTTTATGAGCCCATGAGACTGATCACCCCACCCAATCCCTTGTTTTCACTAAAATTGTTGGACATAAACCTGGTTGAGGTCATTGTTATCTAAGGTCTTCCTAACTAAGCTTACAAATAATTATTAAGCTTATTTATTACACGTATCACGAGAATTTTATTTCGTAAAGCTTATTTGTAGAAATCTATATGCTTTATTTTCACATGTGAGAAGAGCTTATACAGCAGATCAGAATGGCGTTCAGCTGTTTTCACATGTGGACGTATAACCAATCAACGACAGTGTAAATGCCCTTTAGCAGGAGCCCATCAAACGGAGCCTCCATCTCCATTAATTTCTTGAGTCAACCCTTTCCCGAGTAGATTTATAAATAGAAAGGCTAGTTTCCCGCAAAAAGTGTCATATTTCTGTGAGTCTCGTGTGTCACCGTGAGAAAATAAAATTGGATGCAGTCGAACTCAGAAGCCCGTCCTTCGAACGTTTTCCTTTTTTCCTTTACGTCCATTTTTACAATTTTACAGCCGCTGGGATCTGGGTATCATGAAATAAAAGTTAATGAATTACCCGACTGAGACTGAGCATGAAGCGATGGAACAAAGGCAGCGAACTGAGGATCACGGAAAGGTTATCTTTGCGAGTGTGTTTTTTTTTGCCGTCATACATCCCACATTTAAGCATGTACCTTGAAAAGAGTCGACGATTAAGCGTTCTGTGGACGATTTGGAACTTTTCGATGATCAGTGCCGAAAAAGTGCTAGGATCGTTTGATTTTTGTCATCACCGTGGAGTGGATTTCGCGAGTTAAGCACCGCGTGCAAAAGCGATGACCGAAGTAGCAACTAACGAGGAATACTTCAGTTCCGACATTTGAGAATTAATTGCAGTCTTCCTTTACAACTGACTTGTATCACCATGAGAGTTGCCTGATAAAACTGGCACTTGAAAAGTTGAACAGAAGACAACAGTTGCTCGACCGTGAAGCTAAACTCAAAAGTAATTTGCTAACGGAGGAATTTGTGATTCACGCTCCAGTTCAAAGACCCTCTTATCTCAAGAAAAACAAAATGGATTGTATCTGCGCCAAAAGAATTATGACTGACTGACAGGACAATTCTCAGCAGTTAATGTAGAAGTTTAGGCTCAATTCCTTCCTTCGAATTCGCATCTGTAAATCACTTTTTTGCGAGAAGACAATGGCTGGACGCGGCGTTACAAAACATAGCAGGGAATCATCACACTAGCTGACGGACAAAACAACCACAAGGACTACAAGTATTTATTCAGATAAACACATTTCGGAAAAAAAAACCTTGAAAAACTAGAAATTTGATTAATATTGAGTCTTTTAGCCGAAATAAGAACCTTAACGCTCAAAAAAATTAGCTAAAGAAAACGAATCCTGTCAGAACTACAGACTGCAGGTAGTAGTTAATCATCATGCATGTAACAGACCAGCTTCATGGCCTCTTAATGTGAGACAAGCAACCAAAATTAAGATTAACATAGTCAGAGTTTAAAACTCTCCACGGTATAATCTACCCACTAGAAAGAAAAAAAAAAGAACATCTCTGAGGGATGAAAACGCTAAAGTCACGTTTGACTAGCTTATGATTGTGTTTGGCCTGTCAACAACGAATTTCCTGCTGTCTGATGAAGTACAATAGCAGTGTCATTTCGTCGTTGTGATTGGCTCTTCCCACCGTCGGCGCGCGAGGTCTCCCCTGGGAACCGTTCTAATTATAAATCTACTCGGGAAAGGGTTGACTCCAAGGGCTTGTATGGGAGATGGAGGCTCCATTTGATGGGCTCCTGCCTTTAGCCAATCAGAGCCGTTCATCAAACTTGCATTCAAATGGCTTTCCAGATTTGGCAGCTTTTTAGCGGCACCTCCAATTTTTTTCAGAAAGAGAGAAGGAAAAAATAACAGGTTGTGTCGGCTGGTTGCTTGTTAGAAGAGTTTGTGCAGCATCAAAGAAACAAGAACATATTAAGCAAACCACAGAGAGATGTTTCGTTATTGAAAACGTTTTTAGTTTCAAGGAACGAGCAGAGAGAATTGGAAAATATTGAGGCAAGAGATCTCATCGTGTTAATCACCAATTTTCTACTTGGAGGTCGACAGAAAGACGGAGAACAATAATATGAGCCCACATCGCTGAGGTCTGTCTCTTGTAACGTACCTGGTACTTCAGCACGATGAGGACTTAGGATGTGCTGCGAGATTTACCATTGCTATTAAATTTGCATTTGGTTCTCAGTATCTGTGATTTGCTCTTAGTAATAAGCTTATGTGTTACATTAAGCAAACTATTTCAGTGAAAATTCTCCTGACATGTGTAACAAACAGCTCACGTCATAGAAAGCGCTTTGTACAGGATTATATTCACTCGTGGTTTGTGTCAAAAGCCCTCACTCGCTCGTACCTCGCTCGTTCGGATTTTGACACAAACTATCCTTGAATATTTAACAATTATTCCTCGAGCCCGAATGGGCTCTGAGTCAGCCCATGAGGCCCAATGGGCTATTGAATCATAGGCCATGAGGGCGAGAGGAATAATTGTTTTAGTAAAATCCAACTGGTTGGTCAAAAATATCAAGACAAAACAACTTTAACTGGTAAATACGCCAAGATACCTTCCCACGCCGAAGCACGTCTGTGGTGATCACTGCTTCCATTTCTTCAGCACCTTCGGCCAAAATAACCAGTGCACTGCCTTTTAGATCCGCCATGTTGGACGAGCACAACAATCTAGTACCCAGACCTCTAATCGAAACGCAGAAGCGATAAAAGAGCATCAGATCCTTGCAAAGTATTTCTAAAGTTTATCAATAAATTCAATTTCAACCTCTCTTTCAGTATTCATGGAGTCTTGAGTTTAAGAAAAAAATTTTTTCTGTCCTGCTTGGACGGAAAGAAACACCAATCAGACGAGAGAAACAAACTGAACGTAGTGTAAGGAATCATGGGACACATCATGGTGGCTAAATTCCAGAGTAGCCTAGTTCCCATGAAGACGTAAATATTTTCTTCTCTACCCAAACATTTTGAGAAATTCCTATATCAAGCCAATTTTAAGGATTATTTAGGTCTCTTAGAGTGTAAAATCAAGCTTTGATTGGAAAATGTAGAATACAGTTTGTGTAGGAGCTTATCGGCGATTGTTTACAAGTTGATTTATCGTGAATGGTGGAAGGGAGCGACTAGCGAGCGTACAGAATGTGGTATTACTTTGTTGCTCACTGCGCTTATCATTTTACCAGATGGTTTCCAAAAGATTCCCGAGGAGCAGCGTAAGTTAACTTGAATTTTGTTAGTTTGTGGTGAAATCGAAAGCTTTTGCGGACAAAAATGCATGGTCATCTTGGCAAGACACTGTCCATTGAACGCCTGTTGAGCCCTGATCCAATAACAGATTGCTTCCTTTTTGATTTGAGTCAGGGCTGACACCTATTGAATTTGTTGGGTATATGCAGTAACTATTAGGCGGGGATCAAACAGTTAGGGAGGTACTTTTCGCTTTCCTTTTTTTTGTTTTGCATGAAAGTACATGTAGCTGGGCAGGAGAGTCATGCTTATAATAGCTGAAAGAAATCCCTGCCCCCCATCCCTCAACAACTTCAGAAAGTATTGTATGCTTATGTGGTAGGAGGTACAGATGGATAAGCAAGCTATAGTTGTATTCAGCAGCTTTTATAGATCTCAAACCGCAGCAGGATAATAGCTCAGTTGCTAGCTTGCTTGACTGCAGAGCGAGAGGTTGTGGGTTCAATTCCCAGGGCCACACTAACAGTCAGGGTCTTAAAGTGACTTAGAAATGAAAGTAATTCCATTGCCTTACAAATGGCCAAACCTTCACGTGGCTCGGATGACTACATTGTGTGATTCCAGAAAATATCCATACCCCTCTTACTGATGGTTCTTCCGATTAGACCCCCCCAACCCGTCGGAATTTTCGTTCCAGAGGGGTCATGTATAACCCCCCACCCTCCAGGAATTTCCTATTTTCCTTTTCATGGCCTTTATTTGCCGCATTTAGAGATTATCGACCGTGTACCGCTTAAAATTAACTGTTCTCATCTTAAGGCAGTTTTTTATAATCTTTGACCTATTTGTAATCTTTTACAAGGCAATTTGTATTTCTTACGCTGGTAGAGCATGCTTGATAATGAGCAGTCTCTCTTTTTTAATAGTCCATCCAGCGAAACGCGCGAGGCACGAAAACAGAGATTAATATGTTTATGTCATCTCAAGAAAACATTTACAGTAAAACTTCAGATTTGAACTATTCATTGAAACAAAACTATGTGAACATTTTCGAATTTCAAAACGAATCTTCTTACAGGCAAAGTTTATCGATAAATCTTCTGCTTCGGGTCCTAAAGTTGAATTTCGTAATTAAGTTTCGATGATGTACCCGTCTAGTCTACATCAGTTTCATCTTAAAAGCAACATTTAGTACAGCATAACTTCAAAGTTAACTATTGATTTAACATTAAACTAGGTGAAGATATTCGAATTTCAAAACGATCTACTAAAAACTAACTTTCAAACAAAGTTTAGTGTTAAATGTTTGGCCTCGGGTCCTAAAGTCACCACAAAGTCAATGTTTGTAATTAATTTTAACTTTGAATGAATTACGCTTGCAGTTAAACAAATTTCAGAAATTCCCAAAAAACTTATTTGGGTTATAAAAGAACAAAGTATCCAAACATTCATTTTGCGTCCCATATTTGCATCCATTCGTGTTCAGAAATGAACATCGGTGAAACATGATCTACTTCATCGCCTAGCATGTGATCGAAAGTCTCCTCGACGAAGAAGAAACAGATCTTTCATATTTTCGGGCAAAAGTTGATTTGGCGAGAAGTCTGTTCGACAAACAGCTTGCCTTCAACGGTATTTTATTTGAAGTCAGCTCTCATTTGGGTTGCCACGCAACGCTTTGTCACGATGAGCTCCCGCTGAATGTCAACAGAAATTTGCGTAAAGTTGTTTACACGAAGCTCTATAAATATAGCGCCGAGATAGACGATGTTTGTTCTCGATTGACCTAAGTTTTTATCAGACTAATCTGTAATCGAGTCTGCACTCTAGATACATAATCGACATTACTAACCGATGCGCTAAAATTTATTCCCGGCGAAGCAAAGGACCTGTTGAGAATTGCGATTGATTTGCCTGAAGGACAATATTTATTTAAAGACTTCATCAAAGTGAAACGTTGGACAGACCGACCATTACATCTTTAAGTTTTTTCTCAAAAAGGCATCCATTTCTGATGTTTGTTGTGATACAAATCAAAATAATCCACATATACTTGAGTATGACTCGTACGATCGTTCGCGTCTTTTACAACCCTGTGGAAAATTCTTCTCATGGGCACACCCCATACCCCTTGGAAATTTCTACCCTTTAGCCCCCCACCCCTTAGGAATTTCCATTGACCATCCATGGGGGGGTGGGGGTATGGATATTAATTTTTTGGAATCACACATTACAAGTCATGTAAATGGGAGTTCCATCACTGGAAGGAGACATTAAAGTAGTGTCCTCAATTACAGGCTCTTTGCATGACTCGATCACGTGATCAACTTTCGGTAAAAATGAAAGCAGTTCATGTTTGGAAAATTGTGTTAGCACAAGCGGAAAGACCATATTAGAATTAGGTAACCTGAGAATTTTCAGCTGTACATCTCCAAAGTAGCGATTGCAATTGCCGCTGAAAGTTGGAAGCATTTGCATGAGAAAAACAACTTTTGCCAACCAGTCACCCTTGCATGGTTTTCAATACAAATCCTTATAATTTCAAAATTTTCAAAACTGTCATGGAATATTTCCACACAGGGCTCAAATCTCCTTTTAATTCTTAGCAGGCAATTTTAGCCCTATAAATGCATAAGGGAAAGATTTAACGACAGTTTAAAAATTTTAGAATTTACAAGGATTTGTAGGAAAAACCAAGCAAGCGTAACTGGGTGGCAAAAGTTGTTTTTCTCATAGAAATGCTTCTAACTCTCGGCGGCCATTGCAATTGCTGCTTTTGAGATATACGGCTGAAAATGCTCAGGTTACCTAATTTTAATATGCTCCTTCAGCTTGTGCTAACAAAATTTTTCATAAGTGAACTGTTTTCATGTTTACTGAAAGTTGATCACGTGATCACAGTCATGCAAGGAGCCTATTATTAGTACTTTCGTGCTAAATACATTGACAAAAAAAGACTTTTTTTTGCATGAACTGAGAACAATATTAAATTAGTTTTAAATGTTGATTTGTTTCATAAAATAATATTGCATTGATAATTGCAACCTTATTTTTTCAACAGGAGACTTGCTGTTGTACTTTTTGCCCTTATGTTCATTATACCACAAGTATATGTGATTCAGCTGTAAGTATTGACTACTTATTTACATAATTTACAGTAACATAATATTTTAGTTTGAAAAAATGGTTGGAAAGAGCTGTTAACCATTAGAAGTGATTCTCTTCTTTGAGATGGTGTCAAACTTGACTTGACAAAGACATGTAAAACCAGCTGGAAGATACAAGAAGGCCATAAAGAGCAAGCCAGCTTACAGTCAAACCAGGTCAAGCGTACCCCCCAAGAATCCATTAATGAATTTATTATTCGAAAGTTGACTCCGTCGGTAGTTGTAGATTTCAGATTGATCTCCACATTCGTGCATGCGTAATGAGCCCTGAATTCACACGCGAGGCAGTTATGAAATTTCTACCAGCTCCGTTTTCCTGAATTTGATGTAAATGTCTTCTAAGAAACTTAATCCATTCAAAGGTTTTCAATCTGACCAAATACAGAGTTCTCGTAAAATATTCACTGCTCATTACGCATGTAGAAATGCTGCTTTGAATTTGACACCAGTTACAGGAACGACTAACGGATTCATTTTTCGAATAATCAATTCATTAATAGAATCTTGAGGGGTACGCTTTACCTGCCTTGACTGTAATAGGTTCTACTTGCCACTTAAGAAACAAGAAGAAAAATTGATCAAGTTTACATTTGCAGTGACTTCTGGGACTGTTACAAGAGACAGGAAAAAAACTTTGGCCAAATACATTGTAGCTGACTAGCACGTCATCAGTATAAGTGATCCCAGAAACAATAAATATTACTGTGGGACACATTTCAGCTCCAGTTTCCTTCTTGTTCTAAAGTGGCAAATTTTGAGTGATCATAACCTTTTTTTTACCGATGTTTAACTGTATAAATAAATGCTAATACATGTAGTACACATCCATGAGTGCTCAACATTTGAGACACAAATAATCAAAATCGCATGTAAAATGTAATCAACCTGCAAATAACAGCTGGGTCTTTCTCAAATATACCTAATGTCAGATGATAATTATCATTCCTGTAGCTTTGTATTCATGTCAAAATAGTAAGACAACCATTTGCAATCTGAAGGTTTGTAATAGTAATGAAGGTACAGTCATTAACCCTGTTAACCCTTGAACTCCCAATACTGACCAATATCAGTTTTCTCCTAACAACATCCATTGTCAAGAGGAAGGGTTATGAGAATTAATAAAATGATCACCAAAGAGAAAATGCCTGGATCTTTTATTAAATTCTCTCAACTAATTCTTAAAGGAAATTTATCTAGATCAGTTTGGAGAATTTGTTTGTGGATATTGGGACTTGAAGGGTTAATGTGGACATTGAATGGGTCATAGAAAGTGTCCAATTATTTGTTATTAACCGTAGGTTGCTTCTCAATTTCCTTTGTCTTCGAGTCCTAGTTCATGAATAATCAGGGCTAGGAGACAAAGGAAATTGAGAATCACCCTTGGTTAAAAAATTTTTACCTGAATTTAATTTTGGCCTGTAAAAGATCTTTCTATAGGTAACCTTCTATTAAACCTTAATTATATTCCTTTTCATGGTATGATGAGACTGCCTTAGCCTGCATCACAGACATACATGTAACCTAACCCTGGTCAGTAACGTCTGCAAAGCAGTGCTGATATCCTTATATTGGGCCCACAACTGACTCAATTAACTACTGAACATTTGTTTCAATTTTTTCTTCAACCTGATTGGCAAATCAACTATGACATGCAAATCATGACACCCCTGGTACACTTTTGAAGGTCCAGCACAAGGGTATTGATGCTGTTTTGCCGGCAGAATTAACCCTTTAAGCCCCAATATCCACGTACAAATTCTCCAAACTGGTCTCTATACATTTCCATAAAGAATTAGTTGAGAGAATTTTATAAAAGATCAAAGCATTTTCCCTTAGGTGATCATTTTAATAATTCTCATAACCTTTTCTCCCGATTGTGTACTGATATCGTAAGGAGAAATTTGATGTTGGTCACTCTTGGGGCTTAAAGGGTTCTCCAGAAGTTTAGTTCTGTCTGTGATGTGGGCTGCGAACTCCCAGTGACTTAGTAGGTACAAAAACTCTACAACTTTTGAGGGGTGTATTTTCAAACCCATGATTTTACCTGTCAAATGCCCATATCTGCCCATGAGGATCCCCATCCCTTGTACTACTTGTGATGTCATTGGTTTGAATGGTCATAGACTATTTTGACACCTACAACTCGAGCAGGAAAAAGAGATCTTTCATGAGCATGAATCAAGCAAACAGGCCAGAGAAAAAATGTAAAATGAACATCTAAGATAGCCTGCGCGCAGACGAAATTAAACTCTGGTTAACTCCGTCTGCGAAACAGTGCCGAAATCCTTGTTCTGGACTTCCAGCTGTGTACCCAGATTTGAGTACGCGCCATGATTGGCCAGTTAAAAAAGGCCTTTGTTTTGTTTGTCGTGATCGCCAATCAGGTTGAAGGGGAATTCGAAACGCACTTCCGGTAATTCCTTAAGTCCGTTGGGGGTCCAGAACAAGGATCTCTGCTCTGCTTCGTTGACGGTACTAATCAGAGTTTAGTTATCGTCTGCACGCAGGTTACATCTAAGATTGACCAGAAAATTGACTACTTACCCATACATGTACTGTGCACTTTCTATTGAAAAATTATTAATTCACAGCCCTTACAATTTTTGTTGAAACTTTTTCCCCTGAGTGGGTGCCTTAAGTAATAATTTATTGCTCAGCCCAACCCCCTCCCCCCCCCCAAAAAAAAAAAGAGGAAGGAATTGCAAAAGAATTGGGAAGGAGAACTAAGTGAAATGTAAAAGTATCAACATTTTGCCTTCTGGCCGTGCCTGACCTTCAGAAGCTGATATTTAACATCAGGAAGTGCTTGACTTATAAACAGTGCAGTGCTTTGGGCTGTTTTGGTTCTTTTTGGCCAGATAATGACCAGAAAATGCATCCACCACCTGGGGCCAATAAGCTGGGGCCAATGCATTTTAAAGCAAAATTACTACATTACTTACTTGTGCTTTTTATTTTATTTGCTGTAGGCCTCCAAGCTCTCGGACCTGTGATGAACCTTTGCTCAACATCTCAGTTGCAGGCATTGTTTTTACATTCGCTATGATAGGTACAGTGTACTTTCTCCGTCTGGTGTTCTTTTAACCACGTAATTGTGAAAAACAATGTGCAGGTCCAGATCATATCCATAACTTCCACTTAAGACCCCACACACCTTTTGAAATTCCAATAATTACAGCTAAACTTCATCCATTCCTTGGTGAGGGGGGAACCCAGGGCTGTCAAAAAGTTTTTAAGTAGTAGGCTGATAGGCGGCTTTGGAACTTGCACCAAAGGCGCAAGTTCTTGAAGGCTGCAGCATCAAGGGTCATTTTGAAATTTAGAGTCTCAGAAATGGTGTTTCCAGGGGTTTTCAAGAGGTATTTTCCATTGCGGATGCCATCAGTGAGGTCAAGGATAAATTGAAGGTCTTCATGGAAAATCGTCCTTGTGATATGCAAAATTTTGACCTGTGACTATTAATTTGCAGTAAGGTTCAACATATGTGCAAGAACACAACTTCTTTCCTGGCAGTTTATTTTGTAGTGCTAATGCCCAACGTGACACTGAGTTTCTTTCACCAAACAATGAATTTTTTGCACCTAATAATATGTATCCGGTTATATTTGATCTGTGGCTACTACATGCAGTAGCTTAGGGCTTGACAGTAGTTTAAAAATTCCCTTTCCAACTGAAATTTACAGACAACAAGAAATTATTCTAAGTTTACTGCCTACAAATTGGCAACAAAATTTCTTGTAGCATAGCTATGACTTTTATTGTGGATTTGCTTTTGTACTTTGACTTTTTGCTTGTTAATTATTTTACATGTGCTGCAAAATATCTCACTAAAAGTGAGGTTAGTTGATTATAGCTTGATCACCACTTCATTACATCCCGTCCTTTGTGCTATATCCCGGAAGCTACCGTGTGGCATGAAATTATTGCAGGTTCTAATTTTTCCGATTCTTCCAGTGATCCGCAGAAATAAGTTCCCGCAAATAAAAATTACCACTAACATTTTTCTCACAAAAATTTAGTCCAGTCTGAGAGTAAATATTCTCTAACTTAAATTCGCTACACAAAAATACAGTACTAAGAAATCGTGTCTGTTCAATCACAACTTGTCTCTTTCATTCAGAAACAATGAAATAATGGTTTATTGCTTGAAAATATGTATTTCTATCACATGTACTCAATAAAAGCGAAAATATTATCAATGCTATATGATGGGTACTTTCTAAAAATCGTAAAAATTAATTCCCAGTAAGAAAAATCAATCTGTCTTAATCGCGAAAATTAGTTCCTGCAAAACACAAAAAATCGCCAATCCACAAAAATAAACCCCCACAAAAATTTTGTGCCGCGTGGTAGTTGCAGCACCCCTTCCTCTTCCGTCCCCTCAGGTTTCAATGTTGTAGAGTGCATGCAGCTTTCTGAAGTGAAGTGCAACCCAACTAAACACGTTGTTTAATCACAACATGCAAATGACATGCCAAGTGATATTCTACAAAACACACTATCCATTGTTATTTTCAATTGACCTTACTCAACAAAGAACAACATTGTCTGGGGGAGAGGGGTAGGGGCTGCTTTTCCCTTGGGGAGGGGGAAGGGGGCAGTCATAGCCTGTGTTTTTGCATACATTATACATGTACATAAATACTGTAACATGAACTTGTGCAGCAACATGTGGAATCAATGCAGATCCATTGTTATTTTATTCTCAGCTTTTACATTTTTATTCGCAATCATGGAACCTGTGCCATGGCAGCTTAAGATTGCATTTCATTTCTTTGGCTTTGGATCCCTCATTCTTGGCATGGTACTGTTTGCATCGACATTTGCCTCTGAATTATGTGTGAGTGTTTTCTTCTTGTTGTTTTTATGGGAACCTCAGAGTTAAAAAGTACAGTTTGACTCCTGATAACTCAAACCTTCTAGGGAGACCAAAAAGAGTTTGAGTGATCAGGAGCTTGAGTGCAAGGCAAATAACCGGAAATAGGGAAAGAAGCAAATGGATGGGGAGAGAATGCAAGTATCATGCACTGTCTACTTCAAAGGCAGCATTGGATGACATAAAAATTATTATTTTGAAAAAGGAATTAAGCAACAAATCTTTATTAATAATATATAGGGATGGAAACTGAATTTGAAGTGGAGTGACATAAAAGTAAAGACAAAGAATTGACATGGTTGTTTTGAAATAAAAGAGATTAAGCATCGTGTTTACGGCAATCGGCAAACATAAGACTCAAGTTGTAAAATTGTCAGAATGAGAAATGAGCAGATAAAAACAGCTTCAAATAATTTATTGTTATGGAAAGAATTAGTGTGAATCTGTGGACTTTCGTGTAGTTATAATGAACTGTAAACGATAAGTAATAATTATCGAAAACTTTGTCACGTGGTACAAATTCACGTTTGCATTAAACACGATGCTTAATCTCTCGAAATTCAATGTTTCAGACTTCAGTACAATGTTTTTCTTTTTCAACTTGTTATGCACTTAAAACATGGTTCGGGTTATCAAGGGTAAAATTATGTAGAAATGACCTGAAAGGAAACAAAAACTACTTCGAGTTTGCGGTGGTTCTAGTTATCATGGGTAAAATTATAGTAAATGTGTAAAGGAAATCCAAGAGAAATCAACTTTAGTTCGAGTTAGCACGAGGTTTGAGTTATCAGGAGTCAACTGTATGCCAAGTGCATTTGTTAAGTTATATAAGCATGCAGGAAGTGGGAACATCCTTACAATCCCAGGTGTTCTCAATAGTTGCCAATAAACCGGAGTTTATTAAATTTGGTTCTCCCTGCAAAGTTTACAAAACAAAATCCCCAGAAAAACCCTGAAGGATCTTGATAGTAGAAGGAAAGTGGCCTAATGCAATTTAATAGTAATACCAAAGCAAATCCTACAAATTTAGGCCCCAACTCCCCAAGAAAGGAAAAAAACTGGATCACAATCCATTCAAAAACACCCAGGCTCTATTCTCCAACCCAAACACACAGGGTGCAAAGAAAATCATTTTTACAGCTTGTCATTCGGGCAAACTGAATCTAGCATTTACTAGCCCCACTGCAAAAGCTTTTTGATGAGCAGAATTGATTTCACAGTTCTTCTGTTATTCAGATTCCTCCAAAAACATCACTTGCCCGTCGGGCAAGTGAAAAACAGAATTCACTAGTCAGATAGCAAAATCCACTAGCCCCGGGCTATCGGACACTACTTTCTTTACACGCTGAACACAGCACCTCAGATAGTGCAAACTTTCAGTCACATGGCCTATTGCTTACATATCCTGACATTGCAGCGAGGTACACTATTAAAGTCACTATGAATAATTCTCCTTTGTTCTTTCTCTTGTTTAGCAAGGATATGCTCCTGAGTTGTACTATTTATGTCTCTCATTTGGGATATTTGCTCTTCTTACAACAGGTAGGTTTGACACATGTGTTAAGCTTCTGTCTTATTAGGCAAATGGTCTAAAAAAAACTGGTACATGGAGATGTTGTACATTGTACCAGGGTATGATTAAATTTTAGTGATGAGTTTAACTTGTTTCAGTGCTCGAATTTGTTAAAGATTGTATAGTTGCTGTTTTGTGAGACGTATAGGAGACACCAAGGCCACTGGTTGAGTTAATCAGCTTACATTGTGTAAATTGTGGTCTGTAATTGTAACAGTGGCGTACTAGGTGGTATTAGGGAACAATTTACTTTTTTGAAATCTTGGCTGAGAGATAAAAGAAGCGTGGTGGAGTTACAAAAAAAACACTAGTTTCAAAGCTCTTGATCTCACCCCTCTCCATATGAAGTTTAATGGCCGCCTCAGGCCCCCTCAGCCATATTGAAACCAGTTTTTTTGAAGAAGAAACATAAAATGCGTTATTGACCAAAGTTTAGAGATCAAGATGGCTGAATATTGGCCAAGGTTTTTACTCTCCGTTTTTATGGACCAAAGTTGAGGTCTTATAAAAAATGCAGAAAAAGCGCAAGGCCAACATCCTGTCATTTTGATGTCATGCTTGGTCAATTAAGCATATTTATTATATGGCTAAATCCCAAGCGCGCAAGATAAAGTGAATCTTGTGTCTTGATTGGATACCAAGCAGGCAAGGAAGGCTTGTCTTATTTGCGTATCTCCTCGGAATTTCTCGCCTTATTTGCGCAAGAAAAGATCTTTCTGTGTCCTTTTTGGCCGTATAATAATTATAGTCTTTATAGAGAGGAGAAGTCGTTACGTCATGTTGCCATAGTAGTAAATTTCTTTAATGACAACAAACCGAAAATTCCCTTAAAAAGTAAATTCGCACTGTTTCAAACTTCATCGATCTTATTCACATTCATTTAATTTGCCAAATGTTAGCGAAATTTTCTGGGTTAATTCCGAAAGGACCGTATCTAAGTTTAGGAAAAGAAAAAGAAACTTTTTGTGTTGTGCTCACCTACTCCATAAAATAAAATGAAATAGGACGTTTCATGTTGCAGTCTTGCAACAACGGCTAAGAAATGTACAGAAAAGCGTGATGCACGTGCAAAGTTGATTTTTTGCCAATCTAAACCTAATCGCGTGCCACGAGATTTGAGATTTTACGGGTTTAAAAGGTGAAAGTGAAGCATATGAATAAATTAAATATCGCATTAATGCACACAATTTAGGCTAGCCGGATCCTAGTATCCTAGTCTACGTTGGAGGCGTTCGAAGGGGAATAGAAAGGTAGAAGTTCGGGTGCACGTGGAAGTAGGAAGGGATTCCCCTTCTCTAACCCCCCACCCCCCACTTTTCCCTCGCGCACCCGCTTTCAGGTATGCGGTTTTACAGTAAGTGTGTCACGCTCTTCATCGCTAGTCTCCTTCGCAGCCGTTATTAGGGTCGTCACGCAAAGCTCTTCCCTGCTGGTGGGAGGAGCGTTGTGTGACAGCCCTAATAACAGCTGCGAAGGAGACTACTTCATGGTTGGCTATTATAAAGTGTACTCAATACAAAATTCTGTTGTTTTACAGGATTTCTGGTCATCATGCTCCCGTTTTGGTTGATGAACTATCTGTGGCCAGATTCTGTTCTCAACCGACGTGAACGGCGAGGAATTTGCTATGAGCCTGTAAAGTGCTGCACTTGCCTTTGGCATATTTAGAACGGTGGATTCTTCTGTTGTCTAGGTTACACATGTTACTCTACAAATCTCGTTCCCAGGGTCTTTGTTTTTCCCGTCTCCTTTTACTGCAAAGGGCCTGGGGACGAGGTAACATAGGGCGACCCAATAACCTACGAATTATACCTGTTTATATCAGGTTTCAGTTAGTCCATGCTTGCACCGCATGGGTAAACTTTACGTTAGCTGTTATAGAGTACTTAAAAACACCAATATTTATATAGCTGTTAATGTATTTATGAACGGAGTCAGTTAATTTGATTCCCTGAAAGTAAAATGTTTCGAAATTGTCCGTTATTTTTTTAAATGATACTTGCCATAAACAGGTCAGCTGGTTCAGCTTGGTTATGAAAAGAAGTAACAGTCATTCTTTTAGGGAAATCAAATTTACAGATTCTCCGCTTGATACTGGTGCGTTTGGAGCAGCTCGGGTTTTTCAAAATACTGTCAATTTTTCCTGGATTCATGCGGGCATTTTCTTTCTTTTTTACTTTTCTTTCTTTTAAGCGCATTTAAAATACATACGCTGTATACATATTTGACTTGTGATCATAAAATATACATATAATCATGCAGTTTAGTGCGGTTATCACACTTCATACAAAATAAGCTTTTTTTCTTGTGTCAGCCACCAGTCTACACAGCAATTTTAGAGAGTTTTAGCTTCACCTATACAGCAAACGGCAAACGTGAGGCTGACGTTTGAAAAGTTCAAGTTTGAGCAGATAAAAACAGCTCAAAACAATTCTTATGGATAAAATTGCGTGAAACTACTAACTTGTGTGTAGAAATGATGAACAGTAAACGACAAGTAAAGATGAAACTTGGTCACGTGGTAAAAATTCGCGTTTGCCGTTTGACGTAAACGTGATGCTCAGCCAAATACGTGGTTAAGATACGAGTGTACGTGACAACTGCTTGTAATGTACAGTCGAAACTCCCGTAAGCGACCACCAGAAATGCAAAGACTGAGTGGCAGCTTACGGGAGGTGGTCGCTTACAAGAATCGAACTATAGTGCACCTCTTCCGAGAAGAGGTCCAGGCACATCTACTTTATAGAAGATAACTTAATGCATGCAATGTCTAAGTTACGCCATGTGTAGTTTCGTGTTGTCACTTAAATACTTTTCGTCAGCCAGACACAACGTTGACAACATTTGCATAATCGTTTTTACTCGACTGAGCACCGCGGTGCTTATAAAATTTTCCACGCCTCAAATACGGCGTCTATTTGAGGGCGGCGTTTATTTGAAAGTTGGACGCGTCAAAGAGTTGTTGTAACTAAGAAATTGTTATTTTCCGTGTTAAGCTAACAGAATTGACGTCTTATTTTGACTATTTGGGGGCCGCGGTGCTTATTCGAATAAATACGATATTCGTATTCTCTGTAGAAACTACAGGAGCTAATGAGCGGCGACTTTCTGTACGCGCGTTCTGATTGGTTAAAAACCTATGGTTTACTGTGCCGGTAAACTCGTAGAAAATTGAAATAGTTTCCGTTTTTCTTTAAGTAATGATATTCTCCAGTGTTAACCTCAACAACAAGCTATCATAGTTTCACGGCCAAGAATATGAATACACTACGTGTGATTATAGAGTTAGTCGAGTTGAAAGCAGATCTCTGGTTCACTGAGGCCCCTAGGTCGCACAATTGAAATATTTGTTGTCAAGTAGTATTGTACATATCAAGTTTTTCTTGACCTCTCCTATAGTTATTAAAGTCGGAGTAATGAGACATTTAAAGTGCTGTTTGTCGTGTCACCCTAAATAATTTTGCCGACAGGATAAGCGCTACGAAAGTGGCAATTGGGGACAGCGAAAACCTTAGACTGCCTACAACTACGAAGGTTTCTGTTTACAAAGTCTCTGTTCCTGCAAATGAGGCCCGGGGCTACTGAACAAAATGTTATACGGGGAGGATCCGCCGAGGTCCAACCCCTTAACCTTTTTTATTATTCATTCAAAATATTTCCCCAATTCTGATTGGCTACAAGCACACGCATAATTCACCGTAACCAGTTACTTATGACCAAATTGGAAGAATTTTGTGTTTAACGCGGACATGACGTAAAAAATGCAGCCCTCTACAGTTGAAGGCACGTTAACCGAGAAGACCTGGGGACGAGGTTGAGTTGTTTTGGTTGTGAAAAACAAAATGGCGGACATTTCACTCGTTTCAAGAGTAAGAACTACAGCTGGAGCTAGGCGAAATAAGAGCTAAGAACATGGCAAAAACAGCAAGAAGACAACTCGGAGGGCGACATCTGCTATTTGGAGAATATTTGCGGAGCTGGACAAACCTAAACGTACAGTATTGAAGATGAACTTAACATCGATGCAGGTAAGCATGTTTCAGCTATGTTTTTAAACTAGGAATTATTTTGAAGGAATAATACAGCAGTTAATGAATTCGGCTTTCGTAGGATATCAAGAATTAAGCAGATCTCGGAGGGTGTTATCCGCCTTGGTTGGTGGATAACACCCTCCTCGATCTGCTTAATTTCATATCCTACTCAGCCTCATTCATTAATTGCTAAATATACCATTTTTGACAGAAAAGGTACGCCTCTCATTTACCTTCCATTGAAAAGTGGCATCCAATACACCATCTTTTAAACACAAATAAATAACTAATTAAAAGCAGAAAATTTTCTTTTCTTTTCACGGCCTTGAAATGCGCCTTTTATGCAAACTCATAGCGGCACTTTGGTATATACTTGTTCAGTTAGATTAAAAGGGACAGGTTCACGGTTAAGCGCATTCTCCTTAATTAAATTACTTTTTCCCAATTCATTATTAATTCTATCGGTTAATAATCCCACGCACATGTATCTCAGCGATTTCAAGTGTAATTCAAAGTAACCTGAAGTAGGATCATGGAGGAGTACTAAAATCGCAGAAAAAATTAGTGGATTATGCCAACACTACTAACGTTGAATTCATTGTTGACCCGAAGGTTTTATTCCATGGGTGATTAATTTACAGCTATTTGCAAATATTTAAGTTGATCAAGTGCAAGTGACTGCCAGGGGACTCAGGGGGGTGTGGAGATTGGTTTTTTGCAACATTATGACGTGATCATATTGCTTACGTAGATGATACAGCATGTCCAGGCAGAAAAACAGCATTTTGATAAATGGGCGTGCGCTGAACCGTGAACCTGTCCCTTTTAAAAACAGTGAGTACTTGACTAAAAATGACTGTTGTTTCGTCATTCGCGGTTATTATGGCAACGTATTCCAAGGGTTATTCAATATTTAAGATTTACTACACTACTAACTACAAAATTAAACCGGTAACCCCCTCTCACTCTTTTCTAGCTTTAGGCGAGAAACATGCGCAGAGGTTTTAAAAGTAATTCTACAGCGCAATTTTTTCATTAAAAAGGATCCAATAACATCAGTTAAGAAAGGCGGTTTTCCCCAAAAAAGTCAGCTGTCTCCTTTTAATTTACCGTTTAAAGTTTAACTATGGCGCACTTTAAGTTACATGACGTTTGGTGGATACCTGTTGCGCGATATGAAATTGTTTTTTTTTTTTTTATTTTGTTTGAAAAAACAACAACAATAGAGCTACACCGTCATCTGTTTAAAGACAGTTTGGTTTGTCTTACATAGCGTTTAAACCTTTCGTGCACACAAGGACATTATCACCTACTAGTCCCGGTAATTTAGCTCAGTGTACGTTAACTAAAAAACAGGCAGGCCGTGTTGCCCAGCTCTTAAGATGAACGAATATTTTGCTGCCTTTTTTGCCATTCTCTTATTTCAGCTTTTAACAACACTGGGTCCGAATCCCGTTGAAGCCCTGGTTTTTTTTTCAGGCTTCTTCTTTCCAAATTCTTAAATTGGAAAATTTACTGCGATGATCATTCTTCACTTTCATCTACAACCGCAGTTCAAAAATAATTTATTTCATATACTTCACAATACTGGGTTTATTTGTCAGAACATTGTTCGTTACCGATCTCTGTTTTCGATTTAAATCTTTATGTAATTTTTCCATATATTCCAGTGATGGTACCAGACTGGAAAGGTCAAAATAGGGGCATCTAATCTTAACTTGACTCTGAAATGAT
This sequence comes from Porites cylindrica, assembly GCA_964035525.1. Classification (NCBI taxonomy): domain Eukaryota; kingdom Metazoa; phylum Cnidaria; class Anthozoa; order Scleractinia; family Poritidae; genus Porites; species Porites cylindrica. The sequence continues at coordinate 45,424,035 of OZ037775.1, forward strand.
GACCTACTGAAAGGGTCAGTCACCCTTAACTACATCTTCCATTAACAAAGCAGCTGAAGCTGAACATAAGGTTCATTAGGGTAAGAATTTCAAATCATCAATAAGGTCTTTGACTGATAAAACAGAACTGCTTGCTAACATTGAAACATCTACAAGAGAGAGGGATCAGATCTCGAGGTTTGACATACTGTTAAAAAGGTTGGTACGTTCGTTATTTGTTGCTGTGGTTGTTCTTGTTTTTATTTTTTGTTATTGTCTTTGTCTGTCTTTTCCATGGCCAACTTTCAATCGCACTTTTTTGACACCAATCACTCAACGTTCATTCACGACCATAGCGGAAAAGAGAAAATAAAAAAAAAAACTAGATACTCGCAACTGAACTTTTACCAGCGTTTAAAATTCTATTACTTTCGATTACCGTGTTTCAGTCAGTACAACAGAGAGGGATTAGCTTTTGTATTTTTACTGGTAAGATTTTTGAGTGGCAATAATAACAGGTAACGAAAACAATAGAATTTAAGTCGAGTGGAATTTAAAGAAAATCAACTGCTTAACCTAGCTTTCGTCATGATAACGGTTTACCCCCCGGCTTACTGAGTTTATGTTATGTTCGTTTACGTCTTACTTAGCTCTTTGATCAAACAGGATGGAATAACAGAAATATGCACAGATTGACACACAGAATATGCACTTAGGTATGCATGTTCTGTAAGAATCCAATTAAAACCTAACATTCACCCGCAAGCACTGAGTATAACGTTCACCCCAGCCATATCTTAAGATGAACCAAGTTTTCCAGCTTAAAGTTCGCCGAGATTCGTGGCTGTGATTGGCTGACTGATTGTTTTTGGAAGCTATCCTTAATTGTATTGTTGTATTTTTTAAACCACTACTATAGGCAGTTTCTGGAGCTTAACTACCCCGTTCTTTTTTGTTTCCTTTTTTAATTCTCGCAAAGAAACTATGACTTCGTGGGAGGGCGGCTTCTTTACTACCACCAGTAATACCACAAGGACAGAAAGGAAAGAAATATCAGTTGAAGATTAAACCGTGTTCCATTCAAATTTCACTCACAGCTTGAGAGATAAAAAGAACATCTTTGCTGAACACTACCGATACGAAAAAAAAAACTTGAAAAATCGAACTAAGGGCCCTTATTGATAACTTTTAAAGCATCTCATTGAGGCCGAATCCAAAATCTTTAAAAATGATTGGCTAATAGCTCGCCGGCTCTATAGCATAAAGATACACCAACAACGTTTTGCTCTAGGAACATGACACTGTCACAGTTGCAGAGAAAATCAACTCGTTAAATGATAAGGATGAATGTATGAAAATCATATCTTAGAACTGTGGTTGTGGAATCAAATTAAAAGAATCACTGTTATTTATAGAAAGGCGTTTCTCTTTGTAATTGTTATTACCGCGACAATCTTTTAACATTACAGTCAACTGTCGCCTTGCAGACACCCCGATAATACAAACAGCAATTAAACCCCAGGCAAACATAAATTACAGATGTTTGACCGAAATAAACTCCTGTTATTTCGGGCGGAACTCAAGGTCCCTAGAGTCTCCGCTATAAAGAGAGATGACTGTAATTCTCCATCTCCCAGTCCTGAAATATGACCTTGATTTTGATATGTGATATGATTTTGATGATGCTGATGATTCATTATTATTTCTGGCCGCAGGGAGGCCATTTGGCTCAGTTCAACTTATTACAAAACCGTTTGCCACGTCCTGCAGACAAAAAACTTTTCCCGAAAATGTATTTGCTTAATTCTAGAAAACATGATTTGCAGGTCATTTAAGTTCAATGTTTCTTTCGCCATAATACAGTCAACTCCCTTTATGGTGGACACTGTAGGGACGTTGAGTCAGTGTCCTCATCAGCGAGGGCCCGTAATAGCGGAAGTTTATTTCATTTAAACATCTGTAATTTATTTTTGCCTGGGGTTTAGCTGCTGTCCGTATTAGCGGGGTGTTTGCAAGGCGAGGGTTGACTGTAGAAGGAATATGGTTAATAGTAACCTCACTTTAATCTTAACTTTAAAGGGTTCTTTACAACGAAACTTATGTGGACTTCTTTGATTTTTCTGCCATTTTTTCTGGCTTTGGCCGTCGATCGCGAAAGCCAAGGTATGTTAATGTGCATTTACTTAAATGAAGTTTTAAGTTTTGATCTTTAAATTTGAATCTTTATTGCTTACTTACCTTAAATGATTTACATTTAGAAGAAACTCTTAAAAAGAAAAAATATATCGCTCTCTTTGAGGAAGATTTGAAGCATATGGAGTGTGCAGATGAAAAAGTACGTATTTAAAAAGTGATCAGACGGGAAACTTCACCCAGGTACAATACGTTTTAAGCATACTGAGATACGCCCCCCCCCCTGACATAAAAGACGTTTCCCTACATGTGCCAATCCATATGATGTGTTGCTCCCCCTGTTACCGTTGGTCTAGCCTACGTCGCAAGCTTTCCGTTTGGTTTCGGAGCAAGAAAGACCGTGTAACGGAATTTTCGGTTTTGGCCGCGCGAAAAATGTAACGAGAGCTAAAAAATGAAAGAGGGGAGAGGGGAAGGAAGGAAACGCGTTTCCTTATTTTCTTCCCCGCCGCCTCCCCGTTCTTTTACTCGCGCCAATTTGCGCGTGGTCTCTGACTCTCGTTCCTCGTTCTTTGCTTCGAAACCAAACGGAAAGCTTGCTTCGCAGGCTATTGTTACTGCAAACGCTCAATTGTCATCTGACATTTATGGTGCCGTTTACTCACTTAGTTCTACAGTCTTTTCAGTGCTTTTCAGAGGTGGTTCGCGTTCACTTCAGTGTGAATACCGAGGCATTTGAAACGGACAGCAACAATAACACTGATACCGACTCCCAGAATGAGTTTAAAAATATAATTTCCATCGAGACAATCGTAACAATAATAACGCCGTAAACTGCTGCTATAAGCTCCCGCGGATCTAACCCCCACCTACGCCTAGCTTGAATTTAAATGAAGTTGTAAATTCTAAACGTATTTTGATCCCTCGGATATAAGCCCCTCCGTTTATTACCCCTTCAAGCAAACCTTAGGACGATGAATAAGATTAGGGAAAGTGCCCAGGGCTTATACATGTAAGCATTAATTTAAGATTTTTCGACAGCACAACAGTGTTAAATCAATGAATTTCTTCATGGAAAGAACATCGCCTTTAATCACGGAACATTTAGGTAAACCCAAGGGGGTAGGACAAAAAAAAAAAAACACTGCATCTCTGTCAAGAACGACTCGGGGCCTGGTGTGGCAAAATACGGTGAATTTTACGACTGAAATAGCCCACGTTCGATATACTAAAATTTTGACGTGACTTCGAGGTTTAGGGTAAAAAATTTCAAATTTTTTACGACTCTATTGTCTTGCAATTCCCAGATAAAATGACTAGAAAGCGTCGGAGTCATGTCAGAATTTTCAGATATCGAGCGTGTGCTTTTGTCCACCTGTGCAACGGGGGGAAGGTCTATTGTCCGCTCTTAGATCAACCGTAATTTTATCCAGTGATTCTTGCCTCATAGAAAAGGGACACTGCGAAGCCAAAAGTAACGTCAAACTTTGAAGGTGTAAATAACGATGAGGGGAAGACAGGAGACGCAGGAAAGACCGGGACCGATATTCTGACTGAAGGCCAACCTGGCTGGATGAAGGAACTTTTAAAAAAGACTTCAAAAGAGGTAAGAGTACATTGAACGGAAGGCGCAACCACCCTCACGGCAAATTGGTCAGTCATACTCTGCTGGCGGATAGGCTTAGATGAGAGCTTCTATCCCATGACACGGCGTCATAGCTTGATGAATTCTTTTTTATCAATTTTTTTTCAAATAGTATCAATTTTAAAGAAGCTGGCATAACTCAGGCGCCTATTCGCAGAATAATAGTAATTATACCAAACGTTTATTACCTGATTGGCTGTCAGTAGCCCTGATTTCGTAGCCTGTTCCAAGCTCCGAGACAGTCGGGTCCCACGTTTCAACGCACGTCAACCAGAAGTGGACTTTTTGCAATATTTGGGGCGTGATTTTGACCAAATTTTCGGGCAAAACGTCTCTATGCGAGAAAAGACACATAGGGAAACAAATTTGGAAGCGTCATGTTATATTCGAAAGAAAAAACTCTCTTCCGGTTGGCGTGCGTCGCTCAAAAACATCTTTGCTTAAACTCCCTTCGCGAACACGAAAATATATCAGGAGGAAACTGGGGAGAGGAAGCGCCAGTACACACGGTTATATTTTCGCGTTATCCCTACTATCTGAGAGCCTGGAAAAGGCTACTGATTTTGCACCCTTCATCTCTCGCCTCTAATATATATCTTTTAAGGATTTTTATTCTCTTTAGAGATGACGTTCAAATGGAAAAAAAACGAGCTGAGAAATGTCATATTTTTTGTAGGCTACAAGAAGTCTCTTGTCTTTCTTTCACAGCACGTAAAGCGCAACGCCAAAAGTAAAGAGCCACGAGTGTTACTGAGGCAACGCAGCTCTTGCTTCTCGTGTCTCAAAGCGCCCATAACACGCAGCTCACTTTGGAAAAAACGAATAAATGACTACTTGCATTTTATTGTCTCTATTTGAGTACCTTTGTATTTTCTTTCCAGTTAAAATCTAAATCGAATGAAAAGGAGCAGGTTTCAGCAAAAGAAGGAGAACAAATTTCAGAAGGCGACATTGAAATTCACTTGGAAGATGCAAGTAAGGTGCAAGGTGTATTTCAGACTAGTTTAACCGACATCATTATTCACTAAATGAAATTTAGATAACAGTAAAAAGTCAGTTGGAGCCGTCTAAGTAGGTATAAACCACTATTAGCGTAATAGGATATTAAAAAAGAACTACTAAGTTTTTGTATTGGAACTGCGGGATGAAGAAATACATGTATAGAAGATTATCGAAGTGAAGAACGTAAGAGCTGTGAAAAGATTTTAAACACCTTCCTGTTTTCTTTTTCTTCGATCCTTCCGTCGAGTGGGAGGCTCGCTTCGCTTGCCCAAATAGGAGAGCTTGCTCGCAGGCTAAGTGGATCTTTAGACTCTACTCGGGTAGGATTCACAAAGAAATCGTTAAAAGGTTATGCTACCTAGGTACGTCAAGTCAGGAACTCAAGTCGTTTGAAAGCTACCTTACAGTCCACATGTAGCTAACACGGGTCGGCACCTCACTATCGGATCAGCTCACAGTAAATTATGGCGTGCCGCAAGGGTCTATCTTGCGCCCTGCAATGTTAAGTCTACATATGTATGATCTCCCAAACGCAGTCCAGTTTAGCAGCGTGGAATCTTATGTGGATGATACCAAGATTTTTCTGTCCTTCTCGTCTAAGGATGTTGACCTCTCTCTGGAGAGAAACTCTGAAGACCTCCGCCATGCTGCCAAGTAGTGCTGCTCAAATCAACTGCTGATTAATCCTAGCGAAACCAAACTCATTGTGCTTCGAGCCAGACAGCTTTTGACGCAAGTCAGGAAAACTTGTGACATGAGTGTACCCGTTCTTTGGACAAGCGCTCGTTCCTGTTTCGTCTGTCAAGTATTTAAGAATTGGTACTGAACTCTCATTGAACTTTTAATGAACATTTTACCTGCATAACGTCTTCTCGCTTGTCTACCTTGTGTCAGATAAGTTGGGTTAGGTATCTGTTCTCTAGACCTGTTCTGATCCTAAACTCGCTTGTACTTACTAAGTTATTCTGTTATACGTTTCTGGGCTGGTACCATCAAGCAAAACCTACAAAAGTTACAACTGGTGTAAAACTTTGCTGCTCGTCTTATGACTAACACTAAGAAGCTCGATCATGTTACAGTGGCCCTCAGTCAAGAGTCACCTGGAAGTACGGGATGTCTGCGCTTTAGTATTATATTATCAATTGCCTTGCGCCTGCCTGCTAAGCCAGTAACATCGGCAAAAGGTCGGATACACATAATTACAGCACAAGGCATAAAGATCAGTTACAATTTCCTTTGTAAATTATCTCAGAATAGCCCCCCCCCCCCTTCGCGAGAGATAATGAAGTTATTGTATTGTAAAATCGGCTAACCTCAATTAAGCTGTGTTCTTCCCTTTTGTGTGTGATTCCTGAGCCAGTTTCTTCTTTCATATATATCATATGGAGAACAGACTAGTTTCAACAAAACCCATACAATGGCCCTGGAAAGAAGAAATTCACATCACCGTGAGGTTACTCGATTTGCATTAAATTTCCTTCACATTCGCGGGCTACAGAAATAATCGTTTCCTTTATACAAATCCTTATATTTTGAAGGTTATGCTGGCAACATTACGGTAATCTTTCGACCTTGGGTCACCTGTGCCTTAAAAAGTCAAAATCACATGTTTTGGCAACGCACATACCCATAACACTTCTGACGAGAAAGTGACCACGAAAACTGAAACGGTCATATGATTGTGTTATTCATCCTTTCGCTGAATGAAATTGTTGTTTTCCAGTTTTTCTCCTTTACTTGTTAGGCCCTGTTTAAACGCTTCGGAAAAATATTTGAACGGACAAAAAATGCACGAATTCGACTTTCGGTTACTCGGGACCCGCGGAACCGTGCAAGTTATCGAACGGTAAACAAAACTGCAACCCGTAACATAATTTGCACGGGTAAAAAAATTCGTCCGTTAAAAAGATTGTCCGAACCTTTGTAAACGGTGTCGTCATTACAACGGCCGCTACTTATGCTTTGATTTTAATTTCAGTCCCATACGACGCTATCAGCACACTGCAAACTGCTTTTGGGGAATTGGGAACACAAGCAACGGGCGCTATGAATGGTCTAACTGAGCTAAAGGGACAGTGGAATGAGATCTCGTTCGGTGATGGAGCGGTTATGACGCACACTCTACAGGCCGCTGCCTCAAATATTCACAAGTCTTTAAATGCGGGAAGTGATCCAGTTGGCGCAGTACAGGGAGCACTCAACAAGGTGGCACAGTTTGCAGCTCTTGCCGGTCCCACTGGCCAAATTGCTGCCATCGCCTTAAGCTTCGTCTCCGGGTATCTGAGTCTTTTTGGAGCGGGAGAACAGGAAAAGAAATCTATCGGAGAAATTGTACGTGAAGAAATAGATGAGGCA
>OZ037775.1:45446148-45518648 GCA_964035525.1 Porites cylindrica
GGGTTCACCTTTGTCTACTGGAGTAATTTAAGTAGTAATATTATGGTTATCGAAAGGTTATCCAAAAAGATCAAAATTATGCTTATAAAGGGCAGTATTTTCGTGATCAATTTTTTGTACCCAAGTTTGCAGAACAATCCAAGCAATGTAAAACCAATGACCTGCCCTGACCTTGCATGGCTTTCAGAAATCAAATATTAATGTACAAAAATCTTTCACCATGAACCCTGAGATGTGCTGAGTTAGCTTGTGTGTGTTTTTTTATGATTCAGTGAATGTTCCCTGCTAGTGATACAAATCGAATCACAACAAGAAAGGGTGGAGAGCTTATCAGAGATAGGGGACTTAATAAATTTTGACCTTTGAAAACGGGGATTATAACAAGAGGGACTATGGTAAAAAAATATTCACAGCCCCTATGGTACAAATGAAATCTCAAGAAGAATCTGATTGAAAGTTGTCAATTTTACTTTCACCTTGTTTTCGTTACTCAAATTTATTTCCACCTTTAATATTTTAAATTAAGATCACTGTTAGCCTATCAATCAACCATTTTTTCAAGAAATAGCACTGACAGCTCATGAAGTTACATCAAATATATTTAAATGATCACCTAAGATTAACTGCTTCCCTGCTAAAGTGTCATTTATAATAATAATAATAAGAAGAAGAACATTTATATGGCGCCTATCCAGTAATAGATCTAGGCGCTTAACAAAGTGAAAAAATTAGAATTAAAATTAAAATTAATTCAAATTAATAAGAAGTAAGGGAAGAACATGGTGGAGAATTTGCATTTTGACATTAAAGTTAAGGGGGTTTAGGAATTCCTAACAGTTCAAGTGGCAATTGAAATGTATTTTGTAAGTCCTTTTTATGCTCTGTCCACCTCTATTACATCTCTATTTCCCATCAGAGTTCGTCGAAGTAAATAAATGAATAACCTTTTAAGTTGTAAAAGTGACCAACATTAATTTTCTTCCAATAGTATGCATACTCAAACAAAGGAAAAGGTCATGGTAATTTAGGAAACTCTCATCTCTTCCTTAAATTGTCTGAAGATTACCCTGGAAAATTGTACTTGGATAGTGTAGCTTAAAGGGTTGGAATAAAAAAAAAAATTAAAGTGGAAGTAATCGACCTGAACTAAAAACAACTACCTTTCTAAAATATATAGTGAGTGTACGTATAAATTAATTCAAGTTTTAATAGTAGTTCATAAATTGAGCTAGCACTTAACAAATAATATACATAGTACACATTGTTTCACTGATCCCATGGGTATCTTAAGGTATAAATATCCAGGCCATTCAATCTCTACGTTCACATTTGTGATTATGTCAACAGACTATTCACATCTACTTTTTTCAAATTCCATTTCTCCTCCAGCACCAGTTCTTTGTTGTTTTAATCACAACTTGTCCTCTTAAATATCTAAGTACAGAGCAGAAACACTGGCTCCGAAGATTAGAAAAGCAAAAAAACAAGAGATAGAAGAGATCAATTCCAACCAGGAAGGATTAACTGCGATTCTAATTGGAGATTCAATCATGAAAAATATCCAAAGGTTTGCACCTATTAAGTACGATGATCACTTCCCCATTTCCACAGTGTTAAATGCTGGCATTTCTGGTGACACTGTGGAGGCAATACTGTACAGGGTGGAAAGTATTAACTTCCCCAAATCTGTTTCAAATATTTCTCTACTATGCGGAACAAACAATCTGGCAAGTACATCTCCTTCTGTTATATCTGCCACGATCATCAAAATACTAACTGTAATTTATCAAAAATGCCCAACTGCTATCATTCATGTGTTTCCCATTTTACCACAGTTCGATCATGATGCAAGGATAGATTCTGACCTATTTGTAACTCTGGTATAATTGAAGACGAATTTCATTTTCTCTTCCATTGTCCAAAATATTCAACCCCAAGGGAAAAATTCTACAATCAAATCCAACAAAATTTTGCCGACTTTAATCAGCTATCTTACACAGAATTAATAACTAAATTGATGAATTCACAGAATTTTTCCGTAAATTCACATCTGTTGAAATTTGCCTCATTATGTAATGATTTACACACTAATTTGTTATCAAATCATGCTGATGACACTTGATTGACTGTAGTAATCAATGCATTGCATTATCATTGTTATAAACTGTAACTTTACGTTAAAGCTTTTGCAATACTGTAACTACATAATTATAGTCATGAAAATAACGCTTATATTGTTGTTGTTGTTTTTGTTGTAGTACAAGTTACTAACGCATATTTATTTTCAGGTTCACGAATATTTTCCAGAACGAGTTTTTTACCATGACTTACCACCTTCCCTGGGAAATAGGGACATGTATCGGGACGATAACATCCATCTGACCAAAAAGGGAAACGACATTTTGGTCAGATGGATGCACTATAAACTGGGTGGTACTATTAAACATCAGCTAGTTCCCCCCTCCCATCCTTCTTCCTTTGGGTCGTTTTGGTCTGAAAACGGGCATACACTTTGCCTATTTTGATCTGGAACTGGGTATGGTTTTCTTGGGAATTACGGGAGCGTATGAACGTAGTCATCGTTTCAATTCCAAATGAATAAGAACAAAATGAAAATCTGCAAATTTACAATACATTTGAAGAATTTTTTGTTTGCGCTCTAATGTAAGTAATGATGACATAATTTCTGCCTAAAGGCCAGGTCTGTAAAAGGGTATGGTTTTTAGAGGTCAGGGACCTGTCTCTCGAAAGTCCCTATTATCAACGGGCCCAGTAAGTTGTTGCCATTAACATTAAAGATCGAGGTTTCAATAGTTTTGCTAGCCAGCACTGCACTGTTATCTTCAAGCTGTTGCACGTTGCTTCTACAAAAGTAAGTGTCATTAAACACAGGCCATCCTATACATGGATGGAAACTAAAATAAATGTGGTAGGAAGTCTGCCGTTCTCAAGATCTTGCAAGCGACAATTATGAATTCCTCTATGGACAAAGTAAAGGAAAAAGAGATTGCATTTCTTCCAGGAAATTTTTACAATGTTCGTTTTTCGGAGAATTACTGTTTTGCAGTTCACAAAGGAGATGAGGAAAGTCTAAGTGATTTGATCCACAAATATCGTTCTGTGCATTCGACCTCATTCATTCAAACATAAACAATACAGGGAGAAAATTGTTATTCAGTGATTACTTTTATGTATGAGGTAACCCTTACATAACTGTAATAAATCGCCATTTTATGGTCGAAACTGAAAATCAGAACAATAGACCTCGGGCTGATTCAGAAATATTTATGGTTCTGTTGGTGTTGTAGCTTCGCAGCACACAGCGTTAAAATACATCAATACAACTTCAATGGGTACCCCGGATTTCAATTGATGATCGAAGGATATTTTGGGGTTTGAAATTTTCGATTCTGGGATTTTTTTGGTGGCTTGTTTTAAGTAGGAGCTAAAGAGAATTTTTTTGGAGGGATGGGGGTAGGTTTTTAAAAAAAATCTGACGATTCATGGTAGTGCTACAGGACAAGGTAACTCGATGGCATCTCTCTTAGCAACTTGCACATCTCACTTTATTTGTTATGGATGATGCAAGCCGCGAATCCTTGGAGTTGAGAACTAGCGTAGAGCCTAATCTCTCCAGCACAAAGATTGTCCAGCTGACTTATTGTCTCTTCGATTTGATGCTGGATTAGAAGTTTTCCGAGTATAAATGTGGTTTTGATGAGGAGATCAGGACAACTTTGCAGTTCAAGGAGCTAAAAAGCAAGACAAAAGTGGCAAACAGTTTTCAGTTAAAAGGCAATAAAGTTCAGTTTGAGTTCAATTCTGGCCTTTTACAACTTGTTAACATGACCTGTTCCGTGCTCTTGGAAGGTAATCTTGTTGCAGTAATAAATAAGTAGTTGGAAAAACCTAAAGGTGCAGTTGAACAAACGAAGCAAGGTCATTTGTTTGGTGATAAAAGTCCTGCTGGTTGGATAGCTGTGGAAGAATATGACTCTGAAAAACTTGCTGATGACTCAGAGGATGAAAAGAAGCTACGTTCTACTGAGCGGAGGGCCCTTTCCAAGCTTTGTGGCTGAAAAATGCAATCGAGGAGTACTGCTCAAGCTCGTTTCAGATCTTCACAAGAGAGGCCTTTTTCCGGTCCTTTTACCCTGCCATTCAGCCTTTTTGTTCAGAGCAATTCCGTTTTCAGTCCTTTTGTCAGCAGCCTTTTATCACAGACATCTGCAGCCCACAGACAAGTGCTTTTACTGCGGAAGGACATTGGGCAAACTCTCCATCCTGCCCCAGCTCTTATGGCATTAGAGTCTCCACCTCCAGTACCATCAGCAACTAGTAGTGCGGTTAATCTTCGTGGAACAAATGAGTATCCTTATATTCTTTTAGATGTCCGCAGTGCTTCAGGTCTTGATTAAAAAGAGTTATGCAGACTATTTAGAGAGTTCTTGTTCAATTATTGTTAACTGTATATTAGGAGTTAATTCTTCCTTTTGGAGGCCTGCTTGCGAGGTTAAGGTGGACAGATGTCTTTTTGGTACTCTGTAAGAAACATCGACCAGGAGGCCAAAACGCAACCATCACTTGAGCATGTCGAAGAGACTCTACAGAAGGGAGATCTTCAAGTTCCTTGTGTCAATCACTGCCATCTCTGAAAAGAAATCAAGTGCTGAGTGACGGAGTGGAGGCTTACAACCAGTCATCTCTCACAAATAATGGATAAACTATCAGGTTTTGAGGACAGGATGGAAAACTTCTTTGGCAGAAATATCTTGTCTCAGCACAGAAATAAAAGATGAAATAAGAGGCATAAAAACCGTGGAAAAGATGTTAGAGGCTACTAGGAACGCTGTCAATGATTTGCAAGATGCCAAAACCCACGGGGACTTCAAAAGAACTACTCAACAGACACTGGACACGCACCAGCAAGAAATACATGCTCTGAAAAGCAAGGGAGAGAAGTCGATATTGGAAAGCCAACAAGCGTGAAATTCGAAGATAAGTCTGGTGAAAGAACAGGAAAAGATAGTTCTTGCTATCACAAAAGGTGGTTGACAGAAAAGCTTATATTTATCAATGATGAATTTGTCTACACAGGAAATATCCTAGCAGACTTTAAACCAGCACTGGCTTTATAATAACGCCTTAAGACCTTCCTCTAAACTAGCGTTAAAATATTTATTTTTATTGACATAATTGGCTTCCGCATTGCATACGCTTAGCAGCCTGAGAAATTTTACAATAGGTTTTTTCGCTTTGATAGCCTTTTCCTGGTAAATGCCTTTAAAAGGAAGTTTTTCAAGTTATATTTTTAGTCAGCATATCAAATTTTATTTTTGTTTTGTGTTTTGTTAAGATACATATTTACTTTTCGCATGTTCATGATGCAGAGCCTCATTTATGCCTTGTGTATCAATTCACTTCCTTATACCTTTTACCTGTCATAACGCTTTTGCTGATGAATTAGTGATTAGAAAAGTGAGGGGACTAACACTATTAAAAGGCATGACATTCTGATGGTTGAAAACTAAAAAAATACGCAATATTCTTTTGTACTGGGAGAACTATGGTTGTGAGGCATGGCGAAACTTATACACATACTTGGAGACCTACCATTGCAGGGTTGCAGTGGTTGGGGGACATGGTGAGACTTATATGGGTACTGGGACTCTTATGGTTGTAGGGGTTGCCGTGGTTGGAAAGAGTAGAGAGACCTGTACGTCAAAAGGGAGACCTATGGCTGCAGGAGGTGCGGTGGTTGCAAGGACTAGAGAGACCTATACATGTACTCGGAGACCTATGTTTGCAGGAGTATGGATACTGAATGTAAATTGGCAACAGTGGCTTTTCGCCCAGGTTGTATAAAGTTTAGTGTTGAAGAAATCTCAGACATCTCTGCATCAACTTGTAAAATGGAATTTAAGTTACCTCCACATTCTAGCAGCTCTGAGAAGTTTGATGCATCTTTAAATGCACTTCTTAATAGGACATCATTTAATACTTTGTACAGGCGTACTCAGTATCAGTCACCATCATGGTCTTTTTATTTATTCTCTTACACTACTGACGTGAGGCTGCTTAAGTGTGAAAAGTGTCAGCATGTTTGGTGTTGTTGTTTTTACACTTGCATTGTTAGGAAACAGAACTACGGAGCCCTATAAGGGACACACATCTTGTCTATTTTCGTGCCACTTTTAGTGCGATTTTCACTATCAGCATAATATAAATCGCAGGCTCACCACTTGTGCATGTCTTATACACCAACGTCCTCCTCAAGGAGTTCTGGGTTTTTTCCTTCCCCCTACAAGTTCGACAGTCGCTGTAGCTATGAAGATTTGCTCAATATTCCTTTTAGCAGTTATTTGCACAACTTCAAGGGGAGTGCTTCCGCATTATTTGCCTGCAACCAGAGGTAACGCTCTTGCTCAAGACAAACTAATTGAAACCTACATTAACCTTGGATTTGTTGCTCAAGAAACTGTTTTGTTCCTTGCAAGTGTGCATGGTTTATGTTTTAGTCTGAAACATTTGAAAAGGATTCTAAGGAGGCTGGGGTGTAGAAGACGTCGCTTTCAAAGCGACCTAGATGAAAAAGTACAGGTAGTGCAAGGGGAATTAAGGGGAAGCGGTAGTCTTCTTGGGTACAGAGCAATGCACCAGAGACTCGTGAAACATTACGGACTTGTTACTACGAGAGACGTTGTTCGGCATGTATTGAAGGTCTTTGACCCTGAAGGAGTGGAACACCGATCAAGGCATAGACTTAGAAGAAGAGTCTATAGACGGTTATGAAAAATTGAAACCTTTCAATAGACGAGTTTTATGGCTTGAGGTAGCATCTTCAAATAACGACCCCAAAATAGTAGCTCAGTATTACCATGGATAATACAAAGACTGGATAGGAAACTGGCTGACGCGATCGTTTCCAACATAGTGGAAAAATGTGACGTCACATTATCGAGAGCCATTCAACCTCATTCGACGTTTTGCGCGTCTTATGTTTCCTCGTCTATTTCACTATCTCTGTCTTCGACTATACCTATTGGCCATGTTTTGAAGTAAAGGATGAAGAGGACTTGCTCTTGGAGAAGACAGTTAGAAAGTACAGAACCGGTTAAGGCAAAAGACAGAGTAAATGATTATGAAACTTGTAAGAGCGACGAATGACTCCAGCGCCCGATAATTTTATGCACCAAACAGGAAGCCTAACTACATAAAAAGTATGCAAAAACTTACATGTATACAGCTACAAAACACCTATAAAAAAGGCACAGCCTAATTTTCTTCAAACCACAAGAAAACCGGAAATAATTTTGACCCTTTTCATCAGGGTTTTCACGATTTCTTTTCTGTTTTTATTGACAAGCTCAGCGAGTGTCAAATTTTATAAGTTAACAACCCTTGACAAAATGATTTTATTAGCGGTAAAAGTACCCAGCTCAAAGAAGCGTTTAATTTTCCCTTCAATTTTATTTACGGACAACCAGTGACAAGAAGTCGTATTTGAGAAATATAAAGAAGCGGGGAAAAGCTCACAGCAGAGAAAGGAAATTTGCTTGCGCACCACCGTGGAAACGCCGTTCCTAAACTTTTTCAAATCAATTTTCATTGTGAAGCAAGTTGTTTTGTTAGAATCAGGTATAAATGCACAGTGACCCAAGGTACTTTTCAGTCAGGTCTTTGAAAAAGCGAACTGTAACGCTTTTAAAAATGTTCTGTAAATCGGTTAATTGTTAATTACTAGAATACAACTCGGAAGCAAACTCTCCTGGTAAATAGTAGAACCTTTACTCCTTTTTTATTAGGAAACACTTGTCTTCCATAAGGCTTATTAAAACCTAGAAATGTATTATCTTTGAAATACTGACCTTTTTTATGATGAAAAAAAGTTTAAGTTTTTGTGTAGTGTTAATGATGGATAGGGAATACTGTAAATCACCTCTGAAATAAACATAAACACTGTTCCCAAAGAAAAATAGAAGCTGCTTATATATATGAAAAAAAAAACAGTAACATCAGGGGTTATGAGGTTTTTGTTTAGTCTGAGGTAAGTGGATGAGGGATTGAAAAAATATGACTGTCTGGTCACATTATCATGTTGTTGAAAACAAAATACATACCCCAAACAAGTACAGGTATATGTTTTATTAATTTGATTTAGAATATACCTTGGTAAGGTTTATCATCTACAGGTACATTGTTGCTTTGGATCTCTAAAAAACCGAATACAATAATAGTGCTAATCAAGTCCACCTTTGGTTTGAAAAACAATGTGATTCAGATATAGACCGTTTCAGGGAAGAACACTGACCAACTTAAACACATGACTCTGTAGCTAATACAAGCATTGACCCTCAAACACAGTTAATTTGTCCCACTCACAAAGAAGTAATAAATACACTTCAGAAGTGATAAATAAAGTTTCTTATCATAAATGATTTAGATGCCACCTTCTGGCTCTCATGCATGACAAAAGCAACTTTGTTGCTGTTAAATACAGAAAGATTGATTGATTTGTGCCCTCTCAGAAGAGTACTTGACCACAATTTTACTGTCTTCATTGACTATGTGTGTTTGGCAAATCCTACAAGAAAGAAAAACAAAAGGAAATCTAAAACACTGTTTAAAAAATAACAACAACACTTAGGAGCCTAAACGGAGGACAAAAATGTCAGTAGGTGTTTTCCCATTGATGCAACAATTATTTATAGTTTATGTAAGGGAAAAGAACAAATTTTTATCGAGTCTCTTCAGTGTCTTCGAAAACAAGGTGCGAGGAGCGACGTGAGGCGATTGTATTCACTGGATATGTAATATGGTGGTTTATTTCAACATTAAAAGATGAGCGAAATTAATATACTGCTTTACGAACAATATAGCAGGATTAATCTAGGATATTACTTGAGCGAAACAGTTCTCAACACAAACTTGTCGGTCGATTGGAACTTTACACACGGTGTGTGTACACTTGCTGGGCGCCAGCTCCGAACGTAGTTAGTTTCAGCCATTTTCAAATGAAATTTATGGCTGAAAAATAACAGCATTCAGACTGTAACTATGCCTATGCCACAATTCCATCCTTAAAACATCTGTAAATCGTAGTTAAGAATAGAAACAAGAAGAAACCTTCATAACAAAGGCGTCCCAAAACAGTCGCCAAGTGTACTAAAATGGCTCTGGTGAAGTCAATTTTTGGGACGCAATTTTCTCAAAGACAAGGACAAATAACACAAAACAACAACAAGAAGTGCTTACCTTGAAGGTTCAAGTGTGGCTTTGAAGGATCGTCATCGCCGTAAGACAACAAACGAAGGAAAAAACACCCACCAAGAATTAAAGTACCACTAAAAAGTCCGAAAAAGAACAACATGCAGGCAAAGAAACCCTACATTTCGACTGGTTTGCGCCACATTTTCGCCATCGTTTCGTCACAAATCTCCACTATGATGGAACCATTCAACGCCATCTTGGAGCACGAACCAACCAATCGGCGATAAGAAATCCACCCACGTGACATAAGTTTCCTATCCAGTCTTTCTATTATCCATGGTATTACCTTGACTGTGTTAGGCAGTTAGGAGCTACTGCACGCATTATTCTGGGAGACAGGGGAACTGAGATGGTGAATGTGGCAGCTATTCAACGATGTTTTCGCAGGTCCTCTGAGGATGATTTTTCGGGAGAATAGAGTTCATTTACGGAAAATCAACTTCAAATCAAAGAATAGCCGCATGGTGGGGACGTTTGAGACAAGGACGTGCAGACTGGTGTATAGAGTATTTTAAGAATTTAAGAGATTCTGGTTTGTACAATGATAAGAACGTTATACATTGAGAATGCTTCAAATTCTGTTTCATGGATTTGATGCAAGAAGAGCTACACAGAGTTGTCCTGGAGTGGAATGTTCATAGCATTAGACCATCTGCCAATCTGGAATCCCCTTCTGAGAAGCCAGATATTCTTTACTTTCTTCCGGAGCTGAAACGTGCGCAAGATTATTCTACCCTGATCGACGTAGACAAAATTGAAATTGCAGACCAAATGTAAGCAAAAGGAGTTGTCCTGCCTTCAAGGAACTGGGAAAAATGATAATGGAAGACGAGCGATTAGACACGCCCACTACCATTGACAAGGCTTGCCAACTATACTTTGTCCTTTTGGACCTTATTGATGACTTATAGTGATAACACACTTTGGCCCGAAAACTTCATGAGCTGTCAAGTAATGAAAAGAAGCCAAACTATCCATTTCTTTCAGTGTTGTTATGGCCTCCGTGTCTGATATATATCACAGAACGTTATCAACAGTGCATAGGTATTGGCCTGTTGCGCAATTTACTTAAGAGAACTCGAAACTTAAGGGAGTTGTGTTAAGTCACTTCGTTCACTTGCGGAATATTCTTAGCCGCTGCACTTTGGTTGGTTAAAATTACTTTTACTGTCAATTACAGACGTCGACCGAATCAAGGTGACGAGGTCCTCTTAATTTTTTTTATTTGTGGTCAAAACATATGGATTCAAGCCATTAGATGATATTCGTGGTCAACCATATACGTTGTAGGTTAACCTTGTCAGACATAAAACTTAAGAAAAAGAATTCAGTCTGTTTTTGACTAGCTACAATGTGTTGAATAAAAAAATGAATCTAAGACTAGAATTACTGGAAAGAAGGAATGGCTCCTAGATTTAAAGATACATTGTTATGAGATAAAGTCGAATTTCCCATCAAATTTCTCGTTAATGCCCCTGTGAAGAAACACCCTGACTTTAAATGCTACCAACCCAATCACAATTAGGGTAATGGCAAGTAATGCTGCTGACCACAAGCATAACATTACCCAAGTTTCTCAGTTCGCGCGTATTCTGTCTTTTCGTGAATTGCTGAGGCATCGGCAACTATTCCACCTCCCCGCAGCGCTACTCTGTGTTCCTGCCTATTTTGAGCTCTCCTATCACCTATGGAGTCGCCTCTCCTCTAGAGAGCTTGGGCTTTGGTGGGAATGAGTTATTATATTAGAAAAAGTTGACAAAGCATTGAGCATTGTGGTTCTGCTCTCATCGCGCGTCTGAGCAATGTTTCCTCACAATTCGAGCCGATCGCCTAGATCATTCTCGTTTTTAGAGTGGTCAGGCCCCAGTTGTTCAAAGAGCGGGTAAGTCGCTATCCAGCTGACAAAATGCATTACAGCTGATACATTTCATCCGCTGGATAGTGACTTAGCCGCTGGATAGTTATCTGCTCTTTGAACGACCTGTGCAAGAACGTGTGGAAAGGTTCACGAAAACAAAGACTGGAAAGCTCCAGGACAAATACATCAGGGTAGTCTATTTCAGAGACTTGACGTTTTGTTGACTTATAACTCTGTTACCCAGCCCCACATAAAAGAGCTTGCCAAGCAGACAACCAAAGAACACTTTGTGTTTACTCGTTAGACTAAGAAGGAACCCAAGTCTTAAAATGCTGTGAGATATCTTCGGTATTACTACAGGGACTGGAAGCAGAATATTTATAACTTGGATTTTATTTCTTGAAAAGGAGTTGGGATTTCATTTACCTTTCTCAACAAAGGAGGAATTGCGAGAGATATCAAAACCCAATTGCTTCAAAAAGAATTGCTTTAAAAATCTGAGAGCAATAATAGATTGTACAGAATTCTATGTTGGAAAACCAGGTAAACAGTCCAGCCAAAGTTCTACCTACAGTCAATACAAGTCCTTAAATAATAGTTACTCATTTCATTGTCTCCTATTTTGCAATTTAATTTTGTCTCAAAATTGTATAGTGGAAGAATCAGTGACAAGGAGATTGTAAATGTCAGTGGTTTCCTTGAAAAACTGAACCCGGCGATGCTGTAATGGCTGATAAGGGCTTTAACATTCAAGATCTTTTAGCTTTACATGACACTGTGCTAACTGTACCCCCAATGATGCGCAAGAATAATGTATCTGCACGAGCATCAACTGCCACAAGACAAGTTGCAACCTCAAGGGTTCATATTGAACGCATGATCAGGCGACTGAAATTCACAGTTTAACTTACTCAGAGGGGTTATCCCTCTTACATGTAAACCATATGTTAGTTTTGCCATTACTGTCTGTGCAATACTGGTCAATTTACAACCATCAATAATAAAAGAAAAATCATCTAGCACATAATCAAGTAAAATATATACTAGTTTTCAATATGTACATCCGTTCTTACATGCACTAAAAGTGGCACACTAAAAGTGACTCTAAAAGTCGCACTAAAAGTGGCACTAAAACTCGCACTAAAAGTGGCCATAAAAGTAGCACGAAAATAGAAAAGATGTGTGTCCCTTATAGGGCTCCATACAGATCGAGAACTGTTAACATGACTGTGCGAGGCCTTAAAGTGCATGTTTATATGCTTGTGAATGCAAGGGAGAACTTGATATTAGAGAGTCACTCAATTAGGGACTTATTCTGTACACCCCTCTTTTTTCTCGAGCAATACAATAATGTTGACTAATATTACCTTATTTGTACCGCTACCAAGGTAAAGTTGTATAATGCTTTCATTTTGCCCCACTTTCAATACTGCTCTACGGTGTGGCATTTTTGTAGTGTTAGAAACTGTGAAAAACAACCAGGAACTGGTAGAACTGTGTATAGGCAGAATAGAGATAGGTCGGTAGTTTGATGCATTTGTCCGGTCCCCTGACTTAAATAGGGCTGTAATTTTAGAACATTTCCACAATTTAGGAAATTTACCAGTTTTAATTGATAGATTCAGTAACTTAGTAACAGATAGTGCAATCGTATGAGCAGATTTTTTTTAGCAATCTTGCACTAATTTTGTCCAAGCCGATCGCCTTGTTTGTCTTCAGAGCGAGGAGCTGCTGAGGCACAAACGATTCCTCTAGTTCAGCCAACTGGAACTGAGACTTCAGGAAATCTGTACTTGAATTACAACTCGGCCATGTAGTTGTTATTTTATCAGCCAGTCGCTTACCAATAGACGCAAAAAAGCTGTTCATTGCTGAAGCAATAGATTTAGGTGTAGTGTGCTGAATTCCATCAGAAATAATGCACTGGACACTTTCTGAAGAAGAGATGCGATAACAAACTTTATTGACAGCATTCCAAACTTTTTTCGCATTCCCTTTGGCATCCTGAAACAACTAAGCAATTGACCATGCCTCTCAGTTTTCTATAGGTGTTCCAGTGTTGAGAGGAGTTTGATTTCCGAGCCTTTCAATGAATCCAGTCTCGTTCTTTCATTGTTTCGCTGATTTTATTATTCATCCAAGGAAGTGGTGTCCCTTTAACACGTCGCCTTTTGACAGATGCGTGAGAATCTGTAACCTCAGAAAACAATTTATTCCAGGTTAACAGGGCGTCATCTATATTGCTTTCGTTCACAACGATGTGCCACGGAACATTCCAGTCAACGTTAAATCTGTCCCAACTTTTTGCTCCTTTTCCTGAGACGAAATGTCGGTCACAGACTTGATCATTCGCGATAATCTGTTCTGTTAAATCTCCATTATCATCCCGACTAATAGCCGAAATCCACAGTGAACGCCTTTCTTTCAATAATTTCTCAGCTTCTTCTCCTTGGTTTGTAACCACTGAGGGCACTTGAAAAAAATTTAAGATCTTTCTCTCGAGTACTTTTGCTTGCACAACCAACTATCAAACAAAATACCATCTTCACAGGACCTTTACAGTGAGCACGCAACCCCGTTTGTTTACACTTTTGGTCCACCAATATGGCAGCGTAGTGACGGTTGCTAGGCTTTTGGTCACGTGAGTGAAAACGATCTATAAAAAGGAAAATTGGGCAATTTTTCTTTTTATATAATTTAAAAAGTCAGTTTATCATGCTTTAGGTTAGTTTTAGAAGGGGTCATGTTTTAACACAGAGCCCCACAATTCATAAGTATTAGCCAGTATTCTCATTGTTACAGTTTAAATGTTTTTTTTTTTGCATTTACATGCCATTTCCAGTTCCTAAAATAAACAAAATACTTTTACAGAAATATGTAAATGTTATATAATTTTTATTATAAATAAACCAGTAGAAGTTAAAAAAAGAACAATTATCATTCTTGAAGGTTATTAGATAATATTTAATTATTCTTTTTTGTGTGAAAACTTCTCATTCTTAGGAGTCCAGGTTCTCAAAATAAAAAATAAACAACACAAATTGATAGCCACTGTAATTGTAATTGTTTATAACCAGGACAAATGAAATATTCAAAGAAGTTTTCTAGAACATTTCTGTGGTTTTAATTAACATACATTTAGGATGCATGCAATGAGCCTGACCAGCATGCATGCACATTACATGCATGAAATAATATTTATAAATGAAAGGAATATTGATGCTAATTTGCATGCATGTGTCGTGAATGAGAAACATGGCTGCAGCATGCACGCAGTGCATGCATTCATAGTTTAGAAGGGGGACGTGAATCGCCCATTGGGTGAAAGAATATTGATCCACCTTTTCCCGTAGCTGGACGAAAGGCCAAAATGTTCGTGTGAAGTATTCTTCCAGGTGGTACAACGCTTTTGTGGCCACTGCATGGAAAAAACAACCAAAAGGTTAGTGCTATTAACATTGCTACAATTAACGTGGACTATCATGTAGTAATAGTTACAAAGGATGATCTCAAGCAAACATCCACGGCACCCAGTGTGATCAATGGTGTATAATATTGACAAATCTGACAATCGAGCTTAGTGTTGTCCAGCTGTTGAATACAATTGAAGTTGATGAACCTTTGGGCGAGTTCAATTACCAAACTCAGTTGTTTTTGTTTTCTTTAGTAAAATCAAAACAAAGCCATAATTAAAGAATTTCAATTAACTTAGATTACTAAACATTCACTTTAACTACCATATTTAACTATAAGTTAAGATATATTACTGTCATTTATTCATTTAAAAGTTAGCTTTATTTCAAGGGATGGCAGCAGATGTAACAGATAAAAACACGCTTATTACGTAAGTAATTATTCGGACAGATTATTTTGGAGAAAATTGTACAAAGTCAACACTTCTGGCTAGTCTTGAAGCTGCTGAAAGGGTGACATAAATCAGAACTAAATAATGGCAGTACATAAATCAATTATTTTGAAAGGTGGGGCAAAACAAACGGCAACAGGTTCAAACACCACAGACAAAAGAGTTGACGCACCATTGCCCATGTTCATACTTTGGGGACCTTGAACCTACTTTAGTTGTTTGCCGAACGGAAGTGAGCTGGTCTCCAAAATGGTGGTCACGAAAAGCAAGGAAACTTCAGGATGGCACTGGAATTGTGTAAGTGCTTTGTGCACAAATACTTTTCGCACTAAGGAAGTCAAGTATTTACATAGCCAACTGATCCAGAATTGCAAAAAGGCTATGCAAAAGTTCTCATGAACGACATTGTAAACTGGCGGAAACATGTAATTTGCAGTGCACATTGGAGCAATGAAAGAAAATAAAAAAATCAGTTACCAGACGTAATTTGTACTCATGGGTATGTTGAAAAACTGGGAGACTGGGGAGACTGGGGCGACCGTGTCCGAGTGAAGACGCGCATGTTTCACTCCCGTGCACGTTTTGTCGTTTCTTAAAATATTTAGTCCTTAAACCCAGTCTATAGGCGGGTTCATACTAGCGAAGTAAGTAGACCTTAAGAGAGTGTCTCTGTAAGAGCGGTCCGGTCGATTTTCCTTGAGACACAGATTTAGCTCATTTCTCGTGTGTTGTAAGACATTCATGTACCTATACTAAAACCACAATCCGTTTGATCGGATCTCTTTATTTTTCAGAGTTTTACGGAAATTAAATTTCACTCGACCGAAGGCCTGTTGTGACACTTTTCAAGACGTTAATTTGAGGCAACTTTGCCGGACAATTTACAACAAACTACGGGACTCAGCAAAAAACAAATACCACAGCCATGTATATTAACTCTATCTTATCCATCGAGGCGACTTTCGTGAACATCACGTTTCAATCAAGCAAACAGGAAGACTTGAACGACACCTTATCGGTTCGCTTAAGTCACACACGCGAAAACCGATCAAATTCAAGGTACATTTTTGAAAAAGTGAGGCGTTCTTAACTGATCCAACTAATATAGCTAGGAAGTAGGTGCCATAGAAAAGGTAACTACAGAAAAAAACTTTGCGGCCCGACCTTTACTAAAACTTTATAACTCCGTGAACTTACCTAATTTTCGGCAATCTCCAAGTTTTGCCGCCATTTTGAGGTACTTGTCAACATGAAGCGTAGCAGATATAAATCGAGCAGGTAGATCTAAAACAGTCAGAAATACGTACGAAAGCATTTAAATGAACTTCACGTTCAATTCAAGGCGCAAAATTTGAAATTGTTCGTTAAACCTACCATTCCTACATCCCCATGCGACCATTTCTTCCAACAATTCAAACACTACAACTAGTGATCACTAGTGTTCGAATTTCCCTTGTCGATTCCACCGTAAGAAATAACCTGTGCCACCCAAGCTTCGACTCGAATGTGAAGTACGAATCAAACAACATAACTGCGTCATCTTCGAGGCCATATCACGCTGGTATTTTGATTTTCTGATCGACAAGAACGGTGATCCGGAGGTGATCGCCATGTTTACCTCATAAAGGTGACCGCTGACCAGCCGCTGAGTGAAAACAGTACGCCGCGGGGTGGTGTGGGTGGCGGACTTATCGTGATAAGATATTCGAATACACGCTAAAAAAGCTTTAGGACTCTCAGTCTAAACAGTGAAGGCATGCTTCGTGGTACAGACAACTTTTATTTTATTCTCATAACTTTTTCCTTTAAATTAGAACTGGTATTAATTAATAGAGTTATTTAAATATTTTTAACCGACGTACCCATACGACTTTTTTGCTTGACCTCAGTGGTATAAAATAAGTTGTCTTTTCTTCAAGAACCTTTTATTTATGCGTTATTGCACGGAATGAACACTATACTTAGAAGGTTTGTTCTAAGTCATTTTTGCTGTTCAAAGAATGGATGCAAAATCATTGCTTTACACAAAGCTGACTCTAAAATATGATTTTCCGTAACAGTAACTAATGTCATTTACGTAAGGTGTTAATAAAACTAGTAATGTACAATTTTTAGCGTTTTCAACTTATAAGCCTGACATACAATTGTCAAGTGACCTATGTTAGTTTCAGCTCATTTCTTGATTCGATGTGACCTTTTATCACTAAACCCCATTCTTTTCATTTGCAATTTCCCTGTACTTTTTTTTCATGCGACAACGACAAAGAGTTTTATAAGTAAACTGATTTATTGGTGTACCACGCTTATCACATTGTATATACAAATACATGCAAAAGGCCGGCTAAATAAGCTTGAAGACAGTACAGATTTCCTTAAGCATGGAAACAGTAAAAAAGTTCAATTTTCCCTCCTTGACGTAGTCACACAAGTCATATATGTCATAGACAATCGGATGCGTTAAGCCAATTTCTGTTACAACTGATTCGACGGTGGTCATGTGATTCACTTCTTCCTCGTCAATTAATTCCTCGTCAGATTTATCGTCAACCGCGGTGCTCGGAGACTAACCTACCCGTCTCCATCTCGAGGAGGACAAAGGGAAGAAAAATCCTTGTATTTGGGCTTTGGTCAGCCACTCTTCCCGGGAAAACAGGCCCTCCCTGTTTTCCCCCCTCGCTTTCCTCATATCTTGCGAGACTTGTCGCAGATCCTCTTTCCTTCCAGATTGCTCACTAATTTCAAACTTGGAGGTGAGATACTGCCTTACTTTCTCTTAGAAGCGAACAGCCCCACCTTTTGGCTTATGAAGTGCCCACCCTTCACTTAAATTCGACTGGAGAGGTTCGCTACCCTGTCTCTCGATAACATTGGTACTGTCGTCTTCTGAAAGGGTAAGGGATGACTATTTTTCAACCCAGCTTAAATCTAGAGATTTCAAAGCTGTTCTAATGTCAAAAATAAAGGAAATGACCCATGAATTCCAGTGCTCAGTGGAAGAATAATTACACCATCAAGCAGTGACCCAATGGCCCTTGTAGCTGTCTAAAATGGAGAGATTGTAAGTTGGCTATGAAAATTACACTTTTTTCTCTTCTGCTTTGACTTTGTGAGGTGGTTTTCTCACAATTTGAACGGACACGCGTCACTCCTACGTAATGTTTTAAAGGGAAACCAAACAGCATCGTTTTATTTCCAAGTAGGTATATATTCAGCCGTTCTTAGCCACCATTTTGCGAGAACAAAGTATATGTATATATTAAGAGTGGGACAAAAAAAAAACAGTTTATTTGTAAAAACCTTTGTGTTTTTTATATCTTAACATACTTATAAAAAATTGTACAGGGAAAATGAAAATGAAGAAAAAGAAAATGTGTCCTGCATAGCAGTCTTTCAAATTTCCTTTTAGCCGACAGGGAGTAGTCAGAGGCATGGGGCGAAGGCAACCCAAAAAATTAGGAGCAGGAAGAGGAGCTTATTTAGCCGGCCTTTTGCATGTATTTGAATATAAAATGTAATAAGCGCGGTACACCAAAAAATCGGTTTACTTATAAAACTCTTTGTCGTTGTCATATGAAAAAAAAAGTAGAGGAAAATTGCTAATGAAAAGAATGGGGTTTAGTGATAAAATGTCACATCAAATCAAGGAATCGAATGAGTTCAAAAAAACTAACATAGTTCACTTGACAATTGTATGTCAGTCTTATAAGTGGAAAACGCTAAAAATTGTACATTGCTAGTTTTATTAACACCTTACCTAAATGACATTGGTTACTGTTACGGAAAATCATATTTTAGAGTCAGCTTTGTGTAAAGCTATGATTTTGCAAACATTCTTGGAAACAGCAAAATGATTTAGAACAGACCTTCTAAGTATAGTGTTCATTCCGTGCAATAACGCATAAATAAAAGGTTCTTGAAGAAAAGACAACTTATTTTATACCACTGAGGTCAAGCAAAAAAGTCGTATGGGTACGTCGGTTAAAAATATTTAAATAACTCTATTAATTAATACCAGTTCTAATTTAAAGGAAAAAGTTATGAGAATAAAATAAAAGTTGTCTGTACCACGAAGCATGCCTTCACTGTTTAGACTGAGAGTCCTAAAGCTTTTTTAGCGTGTATTCGAATATCTTATCACGATAAGTCCGCCACCCACACCACCCCGCGGCGTACTGTTTTCACTCAGCGGCTGGTCAGCGGTCACCTTTATGAGGTAAACATGGCGATCACCTCTGGATCACCGTTCTTGTCGATCAGAAAATCAAAATACCAGCGTGATATGGCCTCGAAGATGACGCAGTTATGTTGTTTGATTCGTACTTCACATTCGAGTCGAAGCTTGGGTGGCACAGGTTATTTCTTACGGTGGAATCGACAAGGGAAATTCGAACACTAGTGATCACTAGTTGTAGTGTTTGAATTGTTGGAAGAAATGGTCGCATGGGGATGTAGGAATGGTAGGTTTAACGAACAATTTCAAATTTTGCGCCTTGAATTGAACGTGAAGTTCATTTAAATGCTTTCGTACGTATTTCTGACTGTTTTAGATCTACCTGCTCGATTTATATCTGCTACGCTTCATGTTGACAAGTACCTCAAAATGGCGGCAAAACTTGGAGATTGCCGAAAATTAGGTAAGTTCACGGAGTTATAAAGTTTTAGTAAAGGTCGGGCCGCAAAGTTTTTTTCTGTAGTTACCTTTTCTATGGCACCTACTTCCTAGCTATATTAGTTGGATCAGTTAAGAACGCCTCACTTTTTCAAAAATGTACCTTGAATTTGATCGGTTTTCGCGTGTGTGACTTAAGCGGACCGATAAGGTGTCGTTCAAGTCTTCCTGTTTGCTTGATTGAAACGTGATGTTCACGAAAGTCGCCTCGATGGATAAGATAGAGTTAATATACATGGCTGTGGTATTTGTTTTTTGCTGAGTCCCGTAGTTTGTTGTAGATTGTCCGGCAAAGTTGCCTCAAATTAACGTCTTGAAAAGTGTCACGACAGGCCTTCGGTCGAGTGAAATTTAATTTCCGTAAAACTCTGAAAAATAAAGAGATCTGGTCAAACGGATTGTGGTTTTAGTATAGGTACATGAATGTCTTACAGAACACAAGAAATGAGCTAAATCTGTGTCTCAAGGAAAATCGACCGGACCGCTCTTACAGAGACACTCTCTTAAGTATACTTGAATCTTACTTTAGATCTGAATGGGTCGAATTTCAACTCAAGTAGTCTACTTTGTGCCCATGGTAATGCGTTGACTTCAAAGAAACCGAAGTACACTCCCAAGTCTAGTTTCAACTATCCTTAGCAGCTAACTTACGCTTTATCTAGACACATTCCGCAAAGATACGTCAATCAAACATGTTAAAAGCAGGAGAATCGCAACATAAGAGCACGCCAACACGCAAACGTTGTCTGTCTATTGCATTGCCTGTTAGCTTATTTAATCGCGAAATGAATCCGTTTAGATCCTCTTACCAAGCCATGGATGACGACTATTTAGACCAAGGTCTTATGTAAGTATTCACGTTTTTGTAAATTTAAGAGTGAAATTTATTAAATTCGCGCAGCAGGCCCAGAAGCTCACGCAATTAACCTGCACTCGTGTCTTCTTCAACAGAAACAACTGGAACCAGCATTTTGCAAGCCGAGTAAATTCTCCTGAGCATTTACAACCGCCTATGGGTGGTAGACAATTATTGCCCTTTCCTTCGACCAGCAACTCTTTTTATCGGCCTTCCGAGTTGACACGTATGCAGTTTCATGAACAGCAACTTGAAGATTCATCTCAGCTCAGCACGATCCAAAACATCTCTGACGTGTCAAGAGCGCAATCGCCCATCTCTGTAGCAACTGCAAGGGCTGCAAGCACTTCATCTTTACAGTCAGAGGAGGAAAGGCCAAAGGGTAAGACAAAGAAAGCTCGATCGAAGTCGGCTGATTGGACTGACAACGAGACTCAAGATCTTTTGGAAGCTTGGGGGCCCAGGTATAACCAGCTTCGAAGCGCCTCTCAAAAGGAAAAGATAAAAATATGGAATGAAATTTATTCATCTTACAAGAATGCCTTTCCCGAGAGCCACAGAACCCTTCAACAGATCAAGAAACGCCAACAGAATTTGGAGTACGAGTATAAACACCTAAAACAGCGAACTCAGAAGACCGGAGAAGCTGGAATAAAAATCATCAAAGATGGCTTTCCATATTTTGATTATTTTGACGAAGTAATGGGGCATCGCGACTGCGTAAATCCGACAAAAATGGCCGTTGAAGGGAAGCTCCATCTTTACTAGTACAGAGCAGAAAGGAGGGTTAGTAGAAAGTAAAGATATTGCAGAGGAAAGCACTCCACCAGCCTCAAATTCGAGCACCCACTCTGGCAAAAAGAAGGCAGACGGCAAGCCCGCAGAAAAGAGTTGCCGTAAGGGAAAACGACGGCGTCGAGATGAGCCAGAACCGAGTGGATCTTCTGCAGGTGAATTCCAGACAGCCGTTATGGAAATGTGAAAGCGTAGTATTAAACAAGATAACGAGAGATTTGAACGTTCTGCTAAAATGTTTCACGAGGCCCAGAACAAGCAAATGGATCAAACAAACGCTATACTTACAGGTTTTAAAGACATTAGGAACCTTAAGCAGCGACGACGAAGCGGACGACGACGACGGATTGTACGGCAAGGAAAAGGCAGGAAAATAAAAACTTCAGCTTTGCTCGACGTACGACGTGAACGTAAACAAAAGCGCTGCAGTTTTTTGGTAAAATGGTTAATTTTCATGAGCTTCAAGAGCTTTTTCTCTTAAGTCACGCTCATGGCATTTTGGATGACGAAGATCTGCTGATTTTGTACGAGGAGTATTGGCCAAAAAATCCCGACTTTTGCTATGAGAAGTACGAAAGGTTTTCTCTTGATGATATGAACGATGCAGAGTGCTTGGCCGAGTTCAGGTTCAGAAAACACGATCTTCCACTTCTCGCCGAGGTCCTTCAAATACCAGACAGTTTTACTTGTTACCAAAGAACCGTAACAAGTGGAATGGAAGGACTTTGTGTTCTTCTTAGAAGGTTATCTTATCCCTGCAGATTCAGTGATATTATTCCACGATTCGGCAGACCAGTACCAGTCCTTAGTATGGTCAGAAATCAAGTACTTGACTATATATATGACATTCACGGCCACAGAATCACTCAGTGGAATCACCAAATTCTCTCTCAGCCCTTGCTGCAACTGTATAGCGACACTATTGCTGCCCAGGGTTCAGCCCTAGACAACTGTTTTGGCTTTGTTGATGGGACTATTCGTCCAATTTGCAAACCTGGAGAACATCAAAGAGTGGTCTATAACGGGCACAAAAGAGTACATGCTCTGAAATTTCAGTGTGTTGCCCTTCCCAACGGTCTGATAGGTCATTTATATGGACCAGTAGGTATGAAATTGGTACCTTTGATTTCTTCTGCTTTGATGATTAGTTTTAATTTTTTTTCTAATTTTCAGAAGGAAGAAGACACGATGCAGGCATGCTGGCAGATTCAAGACTCCTTAATGACCTCCAAGCATTTGCAAACTCCCCTTTTGGAAATCCATACTGCATTTATGGTGATCCGGCATACCCTTTATGGATACACCTTCAAGCCCCTTTTAGGAATAGAGTCTTAACCCCTCAAATGATGGATTTCAATCGATCGATGAGTAGTGTCAGAGAATCAGTAGAATGGCTATTTAATGATGTCACAAACTACTTTACGTTTCTGGACTTTAAAAAAAATTTGAAAATTGGTCTCAGTAGTGTGGGCAAAATGTATGTAGTCAGTGCTCTCCTAAGAAATGCCCTTACATGCCTCTATGGAAATCAGACCTCCAGTTTTTTTCAACTGGATCCTCCTTCACTTGAAGACTACTTTTCCTAATTACTCCACATCTTTTGATATTACTTTTAAAATTGGGTCATGGCAGCTGGAAGCTGCATATGCTCTCCAGTACCCAGAAACACCACCTGGGATTTGTGTAAGTTGAAAAACAAAGAGGATAATGTGATAACAGCCTAAGTATGAAGGAAGCTAGACTTACATTTTCAAAAGGGGAGGGCACAGGGTAGACCAGTGAATCAGAAAACCACCCATGGTAAGGGGGAGGGGTGTGAATGATTTTTCGCCTTACTAAAATTATAGCTAGTTGCACTAGCAACAAAAGAGTAGAATAGAAACACAACAACGTGAATGCAAAACAAATATTAATCTTTTCTGTTGTTATGTCACTAAGATGCTAGTTCTACTTAGACTTGAGGCTGAAAACATAGGCAGAAAAAAAAGATCCAGATGTAAACAAGTGAAGCACAATTTAATATACCACATAAAGTAGCAAGTTTCCTGCAGCACAAAAAATATGCAGAGAAAAGTAGTTTAAAACTTTTGAAAACTTGAAATTCTATATTTGCCCACACACTTTAAGTAAAAAAGTTTAACAAAATATGGGTTTCGCAAAGGGGAGGGGCCAGTGTCTTTTTAATCAGTCTAAAACTAAGACATATGAACATGTGTGTTATTTCTCCCACTAAGAGTTAGTAGAACACATTAATTAAACACAACGTTTTCAAAATGTTGACATTTGTGTCAGTCACTTTGTGCAAATAGACTTTTCTCCAACTAAGAGTTTATACAACGTATTAATTAAACACAACGTTTTCAGATGCAGACATTTGTTTCAATCACTTTGTGCACGTAGACGTTTCCAATAAAGCCACCAGTGACTGGTGTTGTTGTAGCATCTTCATCATTTCTAACTGCTGCTTGTGCATTTGACTCTGTTGGTCCACCAACATCTGCTGCTTAGTTTTCTTGAAATCCATTTCTTCCCTCCTGAGCTGACTTTCCAACTCGAATTTCTCTTTGACATATTCAACAGCATCTGAGCTTCTTCTCTTTCCTTTTTTTACTGGGTTTTCCTTCCTCTGAATCTGCATTTCTTTTTTGGGTTTTACCAAGGCGTTCCATGGCTTGGCGCCTAACCTCTTCAGCACTCGCCTTCTCTCTTTGTTCCTTTAAGGTTTGGGTACCACTTTGCTCATTTCTTTCCATGTCAGCTGCCTTTTCCTTCTCAAGAATCTCTTCAATTGCTGCATCTAGCGGTGTCTCTCCGCAATCTATGCCAGATGCTTTTTCTTCTTCCCTTACTTTTCCCTTGTACTTAGTCTGCAATAAAGTAAGTCTGTCTCTGACTGATCTCTTTGACACTTTGAATGATGGATTTTCCAGACTGTTGAGATTGACCGCTATATTTGACCAAACCTCTCCCCTCTCTTTACTATTTTTTGGATGTTTGAAGGGCTCCTGTAATAGGACTTCTCCACAAAGCGTTAAGTCATGTTCCACAGTCCATTTCATGGAGTTGTTCCTAAAGAAGAGAGTTGTGACTTTAGAAAATAAAAACCTTTATGCCCTTGGGCGACAACAATACGCATCCATCACGATGAAATGACCTAGATAAGAGCTAATTAGGCTTCAAACAACTCTGCTTGTATATATTTTTATTACTCCTCAATAATTCTGACTGTTATTCCATGAGACTATAACCATCTATGAATTACAATGTTTATTTCTAAAATATAAAAATTAGAATAAATACTGGCAATCATTTTTAGTTTATGGATTTTTTTAGAGCAGGTCAGCAATCCACGGGTCTGTTATTAAACCTCTTGGAATTAATTTTAAAAGTAAACAATGATATCTGCTAGTTGTCTCTGGCATTAATCCTAGTTTTAAGCAACCTCGGGTACATTATTCTCACAAATTGAGCAATGCATAAAGTTGAATTTGAGAAATCGGTTAATATAAATCTATAAATCTGCAAATGTTTTTGGAGCCTTTGAGATAGGGTTTTGCAGAGTTCTTGCACACGCACATGAAAGTTAGATAATCAAGGAATATTTGGTTAATGAAAGACTGAAAATAGCGATAAACCGATGGGTAAAATCCACTTTAAATTCAATTTACGGAACCTAATGTACAGGCTAACAAAATATTATAAACCTTACCCTGCGGCGGGAGTTTGACACGCCATCACACCTTCCTTATAAGTAAACGAGAAAACATAGGATGTTTACTTCAATTTAGAACCCATAAACGACATAAACGTTCGCACAAGGAATTAATATCCATAATTACATAGTTTTTGCAGCATAAAACATATAAAAGGAGAAGAAATATTTAAAAGAATACTTACGTACGACACAGAACGTCAAAACAAGCTTTTCCACGTTCTCGATGTTGGGTAGACGACGAGTGACGTCAGCGAGGGCAAAACCTGACATGCGTAGAAACATGTTTTCGTTCAAAATTACTTCCGGATCGTCCTCGTCCTCGTCTTTCGTCGTCCTTGCTTAAGGTCCCTATTTTCAAAGACTTGCTGTCAAAGTAGGGCAGAAAATGAGTTAACTTTCTTTACCGTTAGAGATTTATACATCACATTTGTTCAATCCAAGAAAAAAGTTATTATTTTCACTCTTGATTTAATCATGTTAGTACCGGCAGTGACTCATGTATAATCTGAAGTTGTAAAGAAAAAACAACCTTGTAACAGAACAGGGATTGATTTATGCTTCACGTTTTTATGTGGAACAGCAAAGAAGACTATAAAAAGTTTACCGCATCATTAATTTAAAGGTGTTCCCACACATAGTCTTTTAACGCATCTCGAAGATTGTTGCCGGTTTCAAAAGCATTTCGCCCTCCGTTGTCATCATCAGAGCCATCGTCTGAGTCGCTATCGTCTGCGTCGTGTAGGTCTCCCTTTCAATGCAAATATTGTGTAAAACATAAGCCGCAATTACAGTCCTCTTCAAAGTTGTCGTTTTTTGTTCAATTTTCTTCAAAATAATCCTCCATCTTGATTTAAGCATGCCAAAAGCTCTTTCGACTACGCATCTCAGTGCGCTGAACTTAAGATTGAATTTCCTCTGCTCGGCAGTTAAACGACCTCTATCAGGGAAGGGTTTCATGAGCCAGTTTGTGAGTGGATAGGCACTGTATCCAGCTAAAAGAAACCCGATTTCTGTTCCATTGATATTTCGCATTGGACCACTAAGAATTTGCTCATTTTCGGCGAAATCGTACAAGCCACTTAGCCTTAAAACTCGAGCATTATGTATACTTCCAGGGTACCCAACAGTAGCAAGAATGAACGTCAATTTGGCATCGACTATGGCCTGTAGATTTACACTGTAGTGCTGCTTTCGATTAAAATAATCGTCAC
This sequence comes from Porites cylindrica, assembly GCA_964035525.1. Lineage (NCBI taxonomy): Eukaryota > Metazoa > Cnidaria > Anthozoa > Scleractinia > Poritidae > Porites > Porites cylindrica. The sequence goes on from OZ037775.1 coordinate 45,472,388, forward strand.
CCATCGATCGCTCCAACTATTTGCGGTATTCCATACAGCTCCTCAAACTCCTCAATTTTCTCTCCAATTTCCTCATTTGTTAAAGGAAATGTTATGAAACAATCTTTTAGATCAAAAACAGCTTGCTCGAACTCACTACAGATGATTTTCGCTGTTGACTTTCCTAATCCCAACTGTAACCCACAACTTCTGTAACTGTTCCCTGTTGCCAGTCGCCAGAGTGCTAGGCCAACTCTTTCCTCCGAGCTACCAGGGACTCGGAATCTTGTGTGCTGCTTTTGCAGGTTTGCTCTCACAAGGTCGCATAAGTATTCAAATGTTTCTCGGGTGACTTTGAAATGTTTCTTCCAAAGAAAATTTAGCGCAGGACTTGCCAGTAAGGTTTTGAACCAGTTCTGGGGACGTGGCCGAACCCAAGCTCTTCTTCTGCGTTGTACGTTTTGTTGTTTCATTTGGGCCATGAACATCAGCAACATTTGTCTGTTTCTCCGTCTCACTCTAAATTCTTCCTCTGTGACGAGAAAGTGGTAAAATTGCTGTAATAGCAAAGCTCTCTGTCGTGGCAGTAAGAAAATTATGAGGAACACAAGGTAAGCAATTCGAAGTTTTCGAGGTTGCATGTTGTACTTATGTTTTGTGCATATCGCTGTTAAAATCCTAATCACGCTATTTCATGCGCGCGAAATTTTACCGTGTAACTTGATTGACAACCCCGATTGCTTCAAGGCATACTCTGAATTCTAAATGTGAACGCTTATCACATTAAGAAAACATTAATGTTCTCAAGTGTACTTGGGCTCCTGCTGTACTTAAGGTCTACTTACGTCGCTAGTATGAACCCGCCTTATGGCTCAAAGTTGTAAACGGAAAGTGAAGGCAAGTGTTAGCATCAGCTCTGATGGCGACATTTGCTCTCCAGAAGGAAAAAAGGCCCGCAACAGTCCATGCTTGGAACCGAACATTAGCATAGTATTCAGCGACAACGATCAAGTTCTGGAGTCCTTGAACATGACAGAAAAAATTGCTACTCAACTGGAACCGATCTTCGAAATGCTCGCAGGGGTAGAAAGCAGGTTACAGAATCTAGAAAGTAAATTATTTGACCGTTTCTTCGCTTTGTGAGCTGGTTTTTAGAAGAGTGCCCAAGCTGGCAGATGATATCGATATTACGGTCTACGCAGATTTTCCTAATGAAATAAGGAAAAGAAGAAAAAAGCAGCGTCCACGTCTTAAAAAAGCAAGAGAGGAGGGAAAGATTGCTTTCTTTAGCAAACCAGAACCTGATAAATTATTTACCAATGGCCGATTTGTTCCCTAATAGACAAATCTAGGTTTTTAGACCTAGTTTATTTTAATTGACTTGTTTATACTTTTCATCAGACTGTTCTTGTAACGGGAGGGGCATGTGTAGGCTAGAACAATTGGGAGTAGTGTGTGTGTTTTCTACCTACGTGTCGTGTGTTTTTGTACCTCAGTTTTTACCTCTTCTCAATTTTTTGGTGTACTGCTGCGGTGGAAAATTATTAATTTTGCATGCGCACCATTTAGTTTTACCCATTCATGAAAGAATTTTTGGATTTTAAATTACTTTCTCTTAATGTCCAGGGATTTGATCCGCCATGAAAAGGAAAGCCCTTTTTACCTGGCTAAATGAAGAGAGGTATGATATTATCGTTCTTCAAGAGACCTACAGCACTGTTGATGTTGAAGATATTTGGAGAACACAATGGAGAGGTAAGCTCTTTTTTGCCTACGGCTTTAATCATAGTTGTGGGGTGAAACTGTGCAGGGAAATATTATACAAAATAAAGAAAACTGAAATAAATAGAAGAAAAAAGTAAGAAATGACAAAAAATAAATTTAAAAAAATAATCATTTTAAATAACGCCCAGTTTGCCTCAATGCATTTAAATCTGCTCGTTATTTTATATATTTTTCTTGAAGTCCTTAAAAAAACGGACTATTTTTCCCACTCCTAGGTGTCGGTTTTCAGAGGAGTGATGTAATTCATTGGTGGAACTAATCTTCTGTGATATATTTATAGAAAAAATGGGAAAAAAGCGCGCAGATAACATGAAAGTTGGATGGTAAAGCATGAACTGTTCTTTTCACTTTGGCGTCTTTAAGCTCTAAGTTCGCAGTACAGTCGACTTGCATGTCCAAAAACTCAACAAGGTTATTACTTTGTCATTGGGAATGAAGGAATGGAAGAAGAAAAAGCGAAGTTTAAGAGCCAAGTAAGTTCAAACTTTCTGTTATGATTACACTTTGCCATGTGTTTCTGATAATTATCATTTTGAATGAGAGCAATAGAGCTCCGTGTTCAGTGGACGAGGTCGGTAACAATGAACTAAAACTATGCTTATCTAACTTTATAGCTTTTCATAGACTGAACTTGGTTAAAATTTCAAAACCTTTACCCTGGCTTTGCGAGAACTTAAATGGCTAACTGTGTGTCGAGATTTTCAAATGATATGAATTGACGCACGTGAATTCACTAGCCATTTGCACGTACAAATCAGAATTAGATAAATGAAAGGGTCAGTGGGAAACAAAACTAATTTACCCTTGTCACGGTTTAAAAAGTGCGGTGTCATTAAAGTGCATATGAACCGAAAATTATTTTTAGTCAGTTAAAATCTTTATCATTTAAAATTCTCGATTCCAAAGTTTGAGATGTTTTGAGTAAAAACTGCCGATTTTATAAGCGATCGAAGTTGGCCTGTTTCGTACCAAAAAATGGTCTTCAAATCGCGCGGTCAAATTACCACGTGACTTTATGCTGATGACGTAAATTACGTAATTTTGGTTGCATCTTGAATCATTCAAACAAAGCAACTATGGCGGAGAGCTCGAAAACACCGAAAGCGACGCGAAGAGGAGGGCGATATTGCGCCGCTGGAACCCCAAACCAGCGAAGTTGTAAAAATACGACATTTACGCCTGGAATACGTATGCACGAGTTTCCATCTGATCCGTCTGTAAGAGCTCAATGGGTGCAATTTGTGCGTCGCCATAGGCATGATTATAAAGACCCGACCTCGAAGTATGCTTCGTTATGTTCTGCACATTTTGACGAATCTTGCTATGAAAGGAAGATGTCAGTTGTCAGATCTGTGAAGAAAGAGTATAAACTTGAAATGAGAGTCTTTTTAAAAGCGACTGCCGTGCCAACGAGGGATTCTGTTACCCCTCAATCACCTGAAAAGATCAGCCAGCGAGAAAAGAGGAAGGTAAGAATTTCATATGTTTACACGCTTATTTCCAGCGATCTGTGCTACAGTAGTAGTCCCACATATTTTTTCTTTGTCAGGAATACCAGCTACCGTTTACTTGTCTTCATAACTATTTAAAGATATGTACGATTTGCTTAGTTTTCACCACTTCGTGACTTTCAAGAGAGTCTAAAAATGACCTTGATGTGTGATGTGACGTCAGTAAACAAGACGGCCGCATTCTTTTTAGGTTTCTTCCGACAAAGTGAGAAGAATAAAAACCCTTAGTTTTGGTCGTCGTTGACAATAATTCGACGCCAATAGGTAAACTATATTAGTCCAGTTAAACAGTCAAAAGGGTTTCCTTTTTTATCCTAGAAAAAGAATTGCTGTTTTCTTTACAGACATATCAGATTTTATTAATAGTTAGCTTATATATAATGTTTTTCGGAAGTGGCATTGTAATAACATCATCAATAAGTTTTACCTGTTTTTTGTTTCTTGTTTTAGTTAACACGTGAAGTTATGGCTAAAGTGAATGTGCCTCCTAAAAAGAAAAAGAAAAAGCCTTCTCATCCACTGCCCCTGCCACTTTGGAACCAGCTTCTGATGGTACAACATCTTTAGACCAAGGTGCAGAATCAGAAGCTGTTTCCAAAGACATGCAAATGTCTACTGCTTTGCCTGGACCATCAACTTCTGGTGAGGACGTTATAAACGTCCCATCAACCTCAGCCTCTGTTACGGTGCCTACAATTCAGGAGCCTGAGGAGTCTGCTTCAGACAACTCGGCAGCATATGGTACAACCTCATCCTCTATGCATACTGGTACAACAAGCTGTAAAGGATGCAAGCACAAAGCAGAGTACCAAAAAGCAATGCGCGCGAAGAAACGGCTGAAGAGCAAAGTGAAAGGTCTAAAAAAGGAGGTCTGTTCTTTGAAGGCCACCATTGCTGAACTTCAGAGTGTAAGTTTTACTCAGGTTACTACCATATTTTATTTTTTTCAATAACTTGAAGTAATGCTCTAAAAGAATAATATAACCTTTTCTTGGTTTTGATTTAGTGTGTGGCTGAAAACGAAACAGAGGAAGAAGAAGGAGAATCTGCACAGCCAAGTAGTGAGAGTACTTCACATGGCCAAAATTATTTTTCATGGTCAAGCACTGGAGAGGAAGAGGAGGATGGTGCTGTGGAAGGTAATGACCAAGAGTGGGGCCCAACAGGAGCGAGTTCAGAGGAAGAGCAAACCACAGAAGATGAGGAAGAAATACCAGAATCAAATGCAAATGATATAAAGTAAGAATTAATGTCTGTAGCCCATTGTTTAGGTGTCGTTGGAAAAGCCACTCTTGGGGTTACCTTCTTGTGATAAGTTCCTTCCTGCTTTCATCTGAAAATCAGGGTGTTTCTTTTTGTCTTTGTTGTAGTATTTCTCTTGGCTTAAGTTCTTCAAGAATTAATTTATGTTTTCATCGTTCAAGATGTAAAATTAACGTGTCATGCTTTGGATCGATTACCTATTGAAACTTTCAAACTTGTGAGCCATGAATCATTGAAAAGGTCTCTTTTCTTTGTTTCAATACTGTACAATAATTGTATATATATATTATTCTTTTCTTTTCAGGGCAGATGCAGACTCTTCTGACTACCATTACAACCAGCCAAAATTTATTGTTTTTTATGAAATGCTTTTGAAAATTTTTTTGTTATTTTGCTTCAACTGCAAAGAAAATAATCCTCAAGTGTCTATGGTTCAAAATGGCACAATGGTGACTGTTAGGCAGAAGTGTGCCAAATGCATTAAGGGATATGTGTGGACCTCTCAAAGGATGATGCCTCATGGAAAATATCCAGCTGGTAATGTCCTATTGAGTCTTGCTGTTTTGATGGCTGGTGCCTCTATCAGCAAGATTCTCCTTGTGTTTCGTCACATGGGACTGGTTTGTTACTCTGCAAGAACATTTTTTAAGCACCAAAGATCGTTCCTATTTCCAGCTGTTATTCACCATTGGGAGTCCTACCAGACTGACCTTCTCAATAAGGTTAAGGACCTGAAGGATGTAGTTTGGGCTGGGGATGGCCGGTATGACTCCATGGGGCACTCAGCGAAGTATGGTGCATACACATTGCTATGTACAACCATCATGAAAATTGTACACTTTGAGCTTGTTCAGGTATGAAGGTTTTATAAGTGCAGCCCTTCCATATAAAAGACATGACATGAAAGCCACCATTTATTAAAACCAAGAGAGAGTGCAGTTAAACAAAATAAGGTGTTACTCAACCTTGAAAAATTGTATTCAGTTCTAGTGATATAGAACCCTTACAACACATCTTCTTGTCATCCAATGAAAATTTTCAGTAAAATTACCCATTTACTTTGTTATGTGAACTGAACTTTTTTTTTTACCTTACTGTTGTAAAAATATAGTTTCAAGCATCTATTAAGAACAAGATGTCTTGGACCCGTCAATTATTGAAGATTTATTACATCTCTTTCTCAAAAAATTTCTTACAGGCAAATGAGACTGGTGGCAGCTACCAAACAGAGCTTGAAGGAGTAAAACGGTGCTTTGGCTTTCTGCAGCAGCTTGGTGTTAAAATTGGGGTGTTTATCTCTGACCGTCATAGAGGTATAGCCAAATGGATTAGAGAAAACTGCCCTGGCACTACTCACTTCTTTGACATTTGGCATGTGGCCCGCTCAGTTACCAAAAAGCTGCTTGCTGCAAGTAAAGAGAAGGGATGTGAGATCATCCAGGATTGGATGAAGGGAATTCGCCGACACCTTTATTGGAGTGCTACATCTACCAAACCTGGTTTTGGCAGCCTCATCCTGGCTAAGTGGAATTCATTCCTGCGACATCTTGCAAATAAACATACTGACCACCCTGACCCACTCTACAAGGTCTGCAATCATGGAAACCTTCCATCTAGAAAGTGGATCAAAATTGGTGAGGATATAATTTTTAATGTATTTATAATTAAAGGTCACAGCTGTTGGAATTGTCTTTAATTTTAGTGTACCAAAAGTTCATGTACACCCTTTTACTTTTTATTGTAGGTACTGCTGCCTATGACAAACTTAAAAGCCTTCTCACAGGCAAAGCATTGCTGAAGGATATAGAGCAGTTGTCTCCAGATGCCCAAACAAGTTGCTTAGAGGGGTTTCATGCCACCTTGAACCACTGACATCCAAAGATGATTGGTTTCTCTTGGCTCGGCTCCTTTTGCAGGTAGTACTAAATTTTTGTTGTCAAATACAAAAAATTATGTTACAAAAACAGTTACTGTCCAACAAACATTTTTACAATTAATACTGGTTTTTCATGACTATTGACTACATAACAGTTAGTACTTAATTGACAACCAGTGGTTTCAACATATTTTGAAGTAGGTGCCTGACTCTGGAAAAGTAGGCAGCTGTTACAATCGAGATTGTTTGTCTAGAGCTGATTGTTATGACCAGAGTAGCCGGCGACATGCTATCAAGTAGCCGGTTTAACTCCGGCGGTCACTGGCTTGTTTTGAAACCCCTGATTGACAACCCATTTCAAGTCATTGCACCCTCCTCCTGCCCCTCATGTCACAGAATGCTTTTTTGGAATTTGTTTTCAGACACATCCTTGCCAGTCTCCACCTCAATGAGAATCTTCATAGGGATACCCAGGTAACCAGGGATGGTAAAAAGTATTTCCGAATCACATACCCAAAATTCAAACTAGGTGAGGAGGTTGTTCGAGAAGTAGCTACACCCCCAACATATGGTAAGTTGACTGTAGAGTGAATCATTGTTATACTAATAATTTTTACTTTTTATCCTTTTTAGAATAGTTCTAATATTTTATAAAAAATAAAAAAGGATAAGAAAGGATGTCAAGTGAATAAAACTTGCTTTCCAGGATGCAGTGTTATTCACAACCTTTGCATGTACATTATTTCATGGCAAACTACTTTGCAGTGGCTACAATATTGATAAACTTATAGGGATGTAAATATGATTTTATGATTATGTACATTTAATCAGCACAGAATATTTAAAGTAAATATTTGGCAATTTTGTTTTTTATAGGGTATGCTGAAGATATAAAAAAGCTGCTCTTTAATTTGTCTAAACAAGAGATGAAAGAGGTTTTTGACAGATATTCTGCCCGGACTCCAGAACCCCTCACTGCTCAATTCAGTGGTCGTGTTGACAAGGAAACAGCAGTAAAAACACATGAAGAGAAACAAGGACAAAGAATCAGCACTCAACTTTTCCCAGCAAGTATGTTACATTTCAATTATTGACTAAATACCTATAAAGTTATTCTGAGGAGGGGAAGATAAAGTATTTGCACATGTACAGGCAAAATAAGGGTAAAACCAAGACTCTGTCAATACAAGAAAGTGGCACATCATTAATTTATAGTTCACAAACCTTGAAATAAAATTTGCTTGACGAAGTATTTTTGTTTCTTCAGGGGCAGAGCAAGAAGTTCTGCAACAAGCAAGCTGCAGTTTTCAACAGCCTGCCAGTGGCTCTAGGGCAGTAAGAAAGTGCTCAAAATGCAAAAGACCAGGCCACACCAGAAGAAAATGTCCTGAATAAAAATTAATAATGTTGAAAAAGAAATCTTCTTCAATTAACTCCTTTGAAATCCACACTGTATGGGTGCTTTTTTAGTAAACGGCATGAGAAAACCATTTCAGTAGAGTGTTACTTGTAACTTGAAGGAAACAAAAAAATGAAAAATATGAGCCCAAAAAACAGTAGTTGCATTATGGGGGGTTACCCCCTTTATGATGATTCCCTTGCGCATGAAAATAACATAAACAAATTAAGCAAAATCATGTTTCGTTTAATTAACATGGCTGATTATTATTGTACATTTAATAACATTGATGATATACTATGCCAAATAAAATCTATTCTGGCAGTGCGTTTCTGTATCCTCTTGATTGCAAAGTCTGGTAACGAGACCTGATGTCATGATAAATACAGGCTGGAAGGGGCCTTGTGTTTTCCCAGCCCATATACCCACAAAGCCAGCGTATCATCCATCTATAAGCCACTGCACGAATGAATCTGGAAAAAAAAACGAACACGGCTAAGCAAGGAAGTGATCTGTCGTATCTATAGATCTTGTCACGGACCGTGTTTTGGAAAGCATCGTGACGAGTTGGCAAACGCGAGAGAAGTCACAGCGTGTGCATGAGCATTCAGTGTCGAATAATTACTAGAATGCAGACGGTCCGTTTTTTCAACGTTACATTGTTAGGGATATATCGCTGACTGAGATATATCGCGGGCTCATTGAAATCTTATCCGCCATTTTGAAAAGAACGAGGCATGGAGGACAGTCAAGAGAAAGATTATAGCTTTTTGGGGAACGACACGTTCCCCAACCTTTACGATGCACTAGTTTATGAGCGAAAATTTAAGAGTGAATATTTGGAGAGACAAATTTACGAGCGATCACTTAAGAGTGAACCTTCCATCGTGAAACTTATCGAGAAATTGAGTGAACCTTCCATCGTGAAATTTATCGAGAATCAAAGCGAACACTTATCAAAATTTGTCTTCAAAAAGATTTCAATGATTGACATACCGAAGTCTTCAAAGCTCCATCGCTATGTTAGTAAGGTGAGAAAACTTTATCATGCACGATATAAATGTAATAACAAACGCGATCCAAAGATAATTAACTTAAATAAAATGGCTATACCCAAGAAAGCTTATTTGTTGTCTTTCGTTAGCAGGCATTATCACAGGATAATGAAACTAAAATGTAAAGCACGTCGATACTTATCATTGTTTTCTTGCAATTGTGTGAGTCATATGACCAATTATGTGAATTTCAAACTAGGTAAAGATGTTGAGAAGAATTCAGGACCTACTCAATACAACACTGATCATCATGAAGTAATAATTAGACCTTCTATGCAAAATCACAGCTCAACAATGCAGTTGAACTCTCCTATTTCCTCTGAGAATTTGATGAAGTCTAGATTAGGTGCACTTTGTTTACAATCAATAGATGTTGGCGGTGCAGGTGATTGTTTCTTTAGATCTGTATCACATCAATTATATGGCAATAGCAACCATCATATGCATATACGTACTGCTGGGGTTCAATTTATGAGAGACAATCCAGAGAGATTTATTGAGAGCAATACCGAAAATTCATGGCTAAGATATCTGAGTAATATGTGTATTCAAGGTACATGGGCTGATGCACTTATCATTCAAGCAGTTGCAGATATGCTACTGTTTACCCAGTTCAGGAAGGAAATACTTCCTCTACAATTATTATAGGTCATATTGATGAATGCTACTATGTATCAACCACTGCCTTACAATCAAGTGCCTCCATTTCAATGTGCAATGAATTAACAAATGATACTCAGTCATCAATAAATAAGCATTTTATTATGTCTATATATAACACTGGATGGCATTTTTTACAGTGCAAGACAACAATCCATGACCACAAAGATCTATTTCAAAAATGTCTTATGTCTGTTATCATTTCAAATTCACAGTGTTTTCGCAAAAAATAGATAAATGTGATTAATAAATCTCAATGATAAACCTGATGATAACGTACTTGAGAAAATGTGAAATTGTGATAATTCTGTAACAAACTTCTTTGCAAACTTTGTCATTACCATTCAACCCAAAACTGTCAGTGACTTTTGCTTTTTCACTCAAACTTAAAAACAAATGAAAACCTTATACAGATCACACTTATTGACATCACAGTGTTACTAAAAACACTACTATAACACAGACCGTTAGCTGTAATAACACTGAACAAACTTCCAACAACATCCTCCTTTCTCATGCATTTTGTTGCTTTTCTTCTGCATGAGTAAATTCAGACTAAGTATTAGCCTCCACAGAGGAGGGGGGAGGGGTGCGAGAGGTAAACTATATCTATGCAATCCCGTGTCCCACTGGGCCCCGGTAAGTTCCACGTAGTGGTTCTAGTTTTTGTAAAACAACCGTTTTCAAAAAAAGAAAATAACAATGAACACTCAAGCTACGCAGTACAGTATTCTACTGACAAATTTTCGGAGCCGTGCCTGCGCGCCTGAATTTTCCCGAGTTGTTTTTAATTTTTCCCGGGAAATTTTGGTCGGCGAAAGCGGTTCTAGCCCAGATCAGGCCATTAAATTTTGTTGCAAAAGTCCATTACCTTGTAACTTAGATTCGCAATTCATACACTTTTGAAAACGGCCATTTAACGAAAATTATTGGACATTGGATTCTCATACAAACGCTGTAATTTCTTACCCGTCAAGATGGCTTTCAAAACCGTGGCAAAGTCTAAACAATAGAACTCTTGCCCTTGTTGTCCTTCTAACTATTACCCAAACAGCGCAAACATTTCAGCAAAAATTACTAGTCTGCAAATATAATAAAGCTTGCACGGGAGAGAATAATAATATATCTGGAATTAAAATTATTTCTCACTCGTTCTCTGGAACTCCAGATCGTCGGCGGTAGCTTCGGCCATCTTTGTTTCTCAACAATGGAGCCGCTTGAAGCAGAACCGTCCTGTTGCTTAGAGCTGCGTAGTCTTCATGCTGTGTTATACAGCTGATGCGTTCGATGGATCCATCGAAGACAAGCTTCCCCGATGAATGGACCACCTCTCTACAACAACGAAACTCCAGCGCCCCAACTAAATTCATGTCGTTGCATAGCTCACATTGGCACCTGAGAAGGCAGGGGAAATAACGTAAACATAAAAGACAAGCTTCTCCCAAATATAAATTGACAGGAAAGGAAAATGCAATACAAATTATTTTGAAATGGCTATACAAACCAGGACGTAACTGGAACCGTTCTTTCATATCTGGCCTCTAAAACAGTTGGTGTAAGGCCATCCGCATCGGCATCTTCGTTCTCTTCTTCCATATGTGGTTCGGCGGAAGCGTCTGCAAGAGGTTCGTCTTCATAAGGTTGAACGAGACTAAGAACAACCTCTACATCTACATCATCATTTTCTATTTCCTCTTCTGGATATGTTTCTTCTGAGTCGCTTTGTTCAACGCTGCTTATTTCCGAATCACTTGACATCTCTCGACTAAGCTCTTTATAGTTTATAGTATCTTGTAAACAAACACTCGTGGTGCAACCAAAATGACGTCACTCGACCCAGTCTCCTGTAATCCTTTGACCATTTTTTGATGCAAAATAGGTCAACTTCAATCGCTTATAAAATCGGCAGTTTTTACTCAAAACATCTCAAACTTTGGAATCGAGAATTTTAAATGATAAAGATTTTAACTGACTAAAAATAATTTTCGGTTCATATGCACTTTAAGTTAATTTCTAACTTGCCATAGGAATGTTTTGAATACCACATTTAACTATGTTCCAACTGCAAATAAGCAGGGTGTAATCACACGTGCCTAGTCTACGAAAAATAATTTGTTGTAAGCTTTTTTTTAATTAGAGTAATTGAAATTTATGGAAAAAAAGTATTTGTGGAACAGTCGTTGCCCAAAAAACAACTAATACAGCTAGTGAACTCACTTGGTCAACAAACCGTTACCGCCCCCAGTACCTTGACGAATTCCAAGAAAAAAGAGTTGCATCTACGCTCAGTGACTCTCTCTGTTGGATGGTGAGTGGGACGTGGATGACCCTTACAAGTTTCCAATAGGGTTTGTTTGCTGAGAAGTTGAGTGAGTCCAACCTCATTAGTGACATTTCTGTGAATACTTAGAATTACAGATACTAGGCAAAATAAATGCCAATGTGAACAAAAGTCACCACACGTATTCTTCAGATCAGGTAAAGCATCCATAAATTACAGCCTTCATGGTTAACTGCATCACCACTGCTGTTAGGTTGTTGTAGCAGTGTTCCTAACGTTGGATTTCTTCTTCTTTTTTGTGGCCTGCTTTGGTATGGAAGCAGTCAATCTTGGCATTTTTGTAGGAAGTGGAACTTGTCCTAAGCTTTTTTCAAAGATGGACCCCAGCAGTCAACCCACAAATCTACTGCACACCACCAAAAGTTAAGAAGACTACGCTCAAATTTGAAGAACATTTTTTTGCTTTTCGAGGTGTAGCAAACACATCCTTGCAGCATCAAAGTTTCCTGAATTGTGGTTTTTGTGACTTACTGCCTCTTTGAGGCAAAAGGCGTCTATGTTATCACGTTGTAAGAGTGAGTGATTGAGTGAGTGTGACAATAGAATCCGAGCAGCCGCCCACCATGAACGCGGCCACTTTTGATCCCGATGTTCCCCGATCTTAGTCCTTTTTTTGTTCCAAAATATCGTCAGTTGTTTAATGTTTGTCGAGGATAGGTTTGAATGGCCTCGAATGTTACTCAGAATTAGCATGTGATCACACAAGAACTCTTTGATTTGCCACAGCCATGTGCTCTCAAAGCTCTCACGTCGTTTGACAATGTCGACTGGAGGGTGAGTTCTTTTCTTCAAAATGAGTTCAAACGACACTTAGGCGTAAGAATCAAGTACAGCTGTCTTCGCATTTATAAGAACTTGTTAGAATTCAGTTTACAATTGAGAAATCATTTATTAATGACGTTTAATTAATTGTTGCGATGTCGCTCTCTCCAGGCGCAAATCCTAAACCCAAGTCTAAGAAGGTGTTAGATCCAGACTTTCAGTGTGACTTTCCTTCAAGTGCAGTTCTTCAAGGTGATCTCAATCTAAAGGAGAAAAGTAATCCTGCAACGTATAATTGGTCTACCAAACAGTCAACTCAGTCATCTAAACTCAAGTCAGCTATGGTACTTGCAGATTCCTCATCACCCATTGCTATCGACGATACTGCATCACCTGCTCTCTCTTTGATCAGCAGCTTCAGCCACTAAAGCACCAGAAGGATAAGCTCGAATTGGAATTGTAAGTGCTAACTCTAAGCACGCCAGGAATGCCCTCCCCCCTCGACAATAACACGTTTGCACATCCCTCTCAGCCTTCACACAACAAGCGTAACATCCATTGGCCGCAGGTTTTTGTTCCTTCTATTCAAGGTTAATACAATAAGATACAACTGCCTGAAATTGTTGCGGGTTTTTTGATCATGATAAAATACTACAATAAGGCGTCAAAGGACGCAATGCTAGCTCATCTCGGGTTACTCACAATCGAAGCAATTAGCTATTTGTGGGTTACAAATTTATCACAAACATGTTGAGCGGTGTCATTTGGATTGGCAAGATTTTAAGTCTATTCAGGATCAGGCCACCACTCTTTTCCACCATCCACATGTGGTTACACCCTCTGTTGCCAAGGCTTGTTGACCTGTTTGTGATCAGCAAGATGCTGATGCTTTTAAGGAACATCATCGATGCAGGGTTTGCAAGGCTGATCATCCTATGCTACACTGCGCTAAACGTCGTACACCGATTCCCTTGCAATGACAGCTACTTGACAAGGCCCCTCACTCTGCAACCTCTTGACCCAGAACGGACACAGACACAAATCTTTCAACACTTCAGCTGTTGTGCGACGTTTAATTGCTTCTTGCCATAACCAACCAAATGCCTTCGGTGCTAAGCTTTTAGTTCCTACATCGCTCTTGCTCACGAACTGGAGAACATTACTCTCAAATTATTCCGATAAGATTGTGGTTGATTTTCTCCCTTATGGTTGGCCTATCAATTACACCACATCTACACTTCCTGCTTCATCATTACATAATCATCCTTCTGCTTCGCACTTTGATTCTCACGTGCAAGCCTATATTGACACTGAGTTAGCCTGGAATGCCATAGCCAGACCCCTCGAGTATCTTCCCTTTTTCGATGACTTTGTTTGCTCTCCTCTTCAAACGGTTTCCAAACGAGGTTCACCAACGTGTCGGGTAGTCATGGACCTGAGTTTCTTTCAGGCTGCTCCATCAATGACAGTGTATAGAACACTCTCGTACAGTTTGAATTCGACTTTTACTTCTCGATTCACTAGAACAATTACAGCAAAAAAAAGAAAATACAGAATTAATAAACGCGGACCGAAAGCCTTACAAAAACGATAACTTAAAGTACAACAAATGACTAAGAAAACGAGCAAAAATTACAGAAAAAACTATACTTACAAGATCTGTACGGCAACTCCGGATACAACTAAGCGACTGATTTACATGAACCAAAAATAAGACTTTATACTAAACTGGACTGAAAATAATGAACCTAACGAACTTACAAAACTTGACAATAACGATTACGTAACGCAACGCCGAGACTAGAATACAGAAAGAATACGCATGTGAAAAAGGCTAACAAAAGACTACTCCAAGCGCGATAACAAAGGCACTAATTAAACTAACTTTACGCAACGCAAAACATAAAAAAATAAAGAACAGGAAAAAACTCGCAGTCTCTCGTGGCTACAGACGGTATTCCTCAAAATATTTATTTGGGCGAATATTTTAAGTTACAATTACCCCAGATTGATCGGCTTGTCGAATTCACTCTTAAGAAAGGTCGCAACTGTCTTGTTTCCAAAAAAGACTTGTGCCGAGCTTATTGTCAGTTTCCCATTCATCCGAAGGATTACCATTTACTCGGTTGTCATTATCAGGGCAAATTTTATTTTGTCACTCGTCCTTTCAGTTTACATTCTCAGCACTGATTTTCCAATGCACAACAAAGGCGATTGTCCATATCTTCCCCAAGCAGGGGTTCTTAGCAGATGTTTATCTTGGTGACTCTTATGGCGCCAAATATCCCTTTCTTGCTGCTTCGGCATTTTCTCAACTCAGCCAGTTATTTCATCAACTTGGTTTGGATTCTGCTCCTGACAGGGATTCATCACCTTCGACCTCTATGATTTGTCCCACAGTCGCCTTCCCTCTCGAGGTTCCTACTATAAATCTTATGGATTTACAAGCCACATTAACGACTTGTCAAGCTGCTTCATTTTTCACGAAGAAACAGCTTCAGTCTCTTCTTGGGAAGCTCTCCTTCCTTACTGCGTGTGTTAAACCCGATATAATTTTCATGGCTCAACTACTTAACAGTCTCCGCGAGTGCAAGCGGCCAGCTCGTCACCGTCATCCTATTTCCGCTACTCTCATCAGTTGTTCAATATTTGTGGCGGATAGTTTCTAATGTCCTCGAATGTTTCTCAGAATTAGCATGTGATCACCCGAGAACTCTTTGATTTGCAACAGCCACGTGCTATCAAAGCTCTCAAGTTTTTTGATGCTGTCAACTGGAGGGTGAAATAATAAGTTCAAATGGCATTTAGACATAAGAATCAAGTGCAGCTGTCTTCGCATTTTTGAGAACTTGTTAGCAAAGAATTCAGTGCAATGGAGTGTTCCGTTTGCCGTGTGGCGATCTCAAAACCTTATCAAGAGTCATTTCTCCTTTGGGCAGCTAATTATCTCTTTCAAGGAGGCTAAGATTCCCCTCGGGGAGCGAAAAATTTTTTTCGAGAGATGTTTGTTGAGATTCGACCATTCAAGCAAATCCTTTATTGTGACACGTTAGCCTGGAAACCCCCATCAGATATTATCGATGTGGTCAACAGTTATATCAGCCACATTCCTCGTATTGGAAAGTTTGATGATACGCACCTCTTCTTGGCTGACCACCCCATGGCTACGTCTCGGTTCGGCCATATGTGTGACCGGAGATGCTGCAACTATATGTGGAGGTATGTGGAGTCATTGTTCTAATAATTGCAGCGCTGGCAGCTTTAGACCGACCCCTATTTCAGTTCTCGATTGGTCCCAGCGAGAAAAGTCAAGTCTATCTACAACGTCCAAGCCAACATGCCTATTTTCTAAGGAGAATCATAATGTGTTGGTTTGCCGAAAGTCGCATTGAAATCAATTATGTGCTTCTGCATCATGATTGGCGCGATAACGTCCGTACAGAGTCTCACCACTCCTCTTGTCTACGTCGGTTCACGTCCAGTAGCACAAAGAAAAAACTCAAGCTATCCCTAAATCCTAAAGCAACGTCCTCCAATGGATCAATTCCGAAAGCAACAGAGGAACATGCATAAGAAGACTTTCCAGTTAATACTGCTCAGGTCTCCAGTGGTTCCTCTTCAATTCCCAACTCTCCAATGTCTTAATATATTCTTTAATTATGTGCTTTACTTTGTTATAAAATCACAACTCTCTCAGCAACTATTACCTTTCTTGCACACCCTTCGGTGCAAATACTTTCCATTATACACAGGAAAACAACAAGATTACACTCGAAACAAACAGGCCCTACATTATCACCTTATTTGACGAGTGCTTTTCAACAGTGGGAGACGCATGCATCGATTAGAAAATGCGGACATTTCAAGCTTTGTTTGACGTTGTTGAAATCCTTTCGCGAACCAGACGACCAAGCATTTTTCGTCGGAATATTTACTTCGAAAAAGTATAAACGCTCATCATAAGCAGGCGTTAAAAGTACTTGGTACCAACCCCTTTCGAGTCTTTTGATTAGTTTCCAGTTCATTTTCGGCTTGGGTGACGCACTGTCGCTAGTGGCTGCAGTCCTCGGTGTTTGTCAGCCATTTTGTTTCCACTAGTTCCCAGGGAAGCCCTTGAGTTCAACACATGCGTATTTTGCGTATTATGGTCACGTGGGCCTTTTCAACCAATGAAAAGGTGTGAAAATTGTCTGTTTCCACCCGGGCGCTTTCATGTCAAAGAAGACGAACTGTCAAACCGTGCGTTTTGCAAGAAAACGCTTCTTCTTACTTCAATTTAAAGTCTTTTTCCTGTCAGGTTCAACAAGAAGTATTCCTAACGTTGGTAAGTGATGTTTTTCTCAATTTAAGTTTCGATTTGCCTGTGTTGCCTCCCCTTTTTGCGTATCTGAACAAGTTGGATCGGTCACCTTCGATCACGCTTTGATGCTCGTTCGTTTTAATTCTAAAACGTCAAGTTGTTTTTGTGTTCATTTGCCTTAAAATCTCCACTTTCTGTTTGCAGATACTTATTCGTTGCTGTCAAAAGCAAACTGTATGGCACTGAAGAGCACGACATCAGCCAAAAGTCTACACGATAAGCAATAAATCAAACTTTAACTTGGAGTTTCGATTCGGAAGTTGCTCCATGAAAATACTGCATTTTTGTTGTATTAGTGTTCGTGGTATTCTATTGCTATAGTTTTTCAATTTTTCGTTTCAAAACCTATTTCTTACCAATGTAAAAGGAATTCTTATTCATATGTTTATACTGTTTCTACTATTCTGGTGATTTTTACGAGCGTGTTTTAAACACCACATTTGCTTAAGCAGATCGAAACCTACATACATTAAAGACTATATCAATTCTATGTAATTTCTGTTTGAAGTCTAATTAAAGGCTGTGTATGTGATATGTTTTACCTACTCAAATACTATTAAAATCCTATTTCAAACCTATGCAAAGACTATTTGTTCTGTGTTTTCCCTATTTTAATGCTATGCAAAGTATATGTCACCTTTAAAAAAGGCTATGCTTATCATATGTTTTTACTATTTCTAGGCTATCTAAATTCTAAGCAAACCCTATTCAAAAGCTATTTAATCAACTGTTCCCTGTTCCACTTTACTATGTGAACTCTATTTCAGTCCTATGTGAAGGCTATTTATTTTCTTTGATTTTTGTATAAGGTTGACTATGAAGTCTAAAATCTCTTTCCAAAAGCTAAGTAAATTATATATACAGGCTATGTGGAAACTATGTCATTTCTTCCTTTTTTCCTACCTTTAAAAACTGCATAGCTTTTAAGTAGGTTCCGCTTGACTAGTGAAACATAGCATTTTCGATACAAAAAAATAGTCCTGGCATAGAAACAACATAGGACCTGGTTAAAGCAATGTATGATTGATTGACATAGGTTTTACATAGCTTTGTGACATAGCATCTGCATAGATTCTACATAGTGTCTGATTCTACGAGGGAATATTTTCGATCGATAAATTTAGTAGTTTGACAACAGCTAAGGGGCAGGAGCTACAATGTCCTCTGTTCCTGGCTTACAAAATTGTCCTATATCACGATAGAGCTAAAGTGTTTGTTCTTGAGACAGTTCGCTTGAATTTATTACTGGAGGAGTAGCTGTAGAGGGTGGAAGGACGGCTTGAGTTTTCAACAACATGAAAGAATGTTCAGGGCTGTTCACAAATTCTTTATAATAAAACGTTCCCGGGTTTTCCTAAGAAAACCGGAAATGATGACACTTCTTAATGTTCGGGAACTTTCTAAAATACTGGCCAAGGAATGACGCCCAGTCACGTACAGTAACAATGATTTGACCATCATGGGTTCCAACCAGCTGTACTTTGTTTAAGCCACTGTTACTAGAGGTCTCAACCAATCTAGCAAATTCATACAATGAAGAGACATGAGTCACCTTATATACTTTCTTAATCAAGCCAAAGGATTGATCAGGACCAAACTTTGTGTGTCCTGCTATTAGAAAAGAGTAATTGAGCGGTGAAGTTTGAGCAAAATTCTGTATGTCAGGTACCAAAGGAAAAAACTGTTTTTGTATTGGCCGGTGGAATTGTCCGCATAAAGATGCGCATGATGTTCTCCCAGTTTATGGTTATTCAATCATTGCTTGGTACATGTATCTGTTATGCAAAGTCAAATGAGTAATGTATTGATGCATTTAAAGAACAGGCCCCTCGGGTTTCACAGATCAGCAGAGTATTAGTGTCAATTTTTTGAAGAAATCTCACGCATTCCTTACCAGGTTCCTGTAACATTCTCTCTTGCTTTGAGCAATGTCCAAATGTTCCTGGTGAGCCTTTACACAATCTGATTTTCCTTCATCTGAGAGGCTAGCAGCTTGCTGCAGTTTCGTCGTGTTTCGCTGACACGTTAAACAAAGATCCATCATTGGTTTAGAGTTGACCACGTCAGGATAAAATTCGTCCCACAGCTGTAAGAATTTCTTGTAACTTACGGCTCTCTCGTTTAAAACACCACAAGTTTTCTTGTGCTCCCTCCAAACGCTCATCTTTGTTTCCAACGAAGACAAGAGTCTAATCTCTTCACTTTTAAATCCCGGGAATCTTCCAGGAAGCACGATCGCATTTTCTTCAACATAATTGTCAATAAATGCATGAACAGCCTCAAGCGATTTTTTGGAAGTTGCGTTTTTAGGCACTCGTTTGGTGTTTCCATGAGTTCTTGGATAAATCCTGTGTTCCTGATAATGTTCTCTTAGTCTTCGAAATCTGGAATAGCCTCTTCCGTAAAGATGTAAGAACATCTCCTTGCAGATTGGAATTGTTTGATGAGTGAAGCTGCATCAAGGACTTCTATTCCTTTTGTCGCTGATTTTTTCAGTTTTTGTGAAGACGTGAATATTGGAGAGGACGACAAGGTCAAGTTCGCTGCTCGAAAGCTCAAGGCAGTTATATAAGTTGTAGAGAACAGTCTCCGCTGAAAACTGTCCTGAACAAGGGTGACCTTTTAAATCATTGCTGCAAGTTTCTCGCATAAATTTCTTATCCTTTTGTACAATCTCGTTGGAGTCACTGATATAGAGCTAAGCCATCTTTACGTATCTTTGGATTTGTGCGTCGTAAGTAAAGCCGTGACTATCCGGTTTTTCTCTTGCTGCGTCTTGTTGCAGGATAACAATTGACTGCTGTCAAGAACACTGCAATACTGGTTTGAGTTTAATACTAAGCCATGTACTAGAAACACGATCATATGGAGCAACAAAGATATTAAAATTGATAATATTACGATCTTCTTTCGAACACGGCTTAGTAGAGGAGTTTCCACTATAGAAAACCTTCTCGATCCTAATCTTGATCTTGATTTCCTTACTTATGATGAATTTATAACCCGTTACAAGATAAAAACACACTTTTTGACTTATTACAGCGTAATAAACGTTATGCCAAATGAATATAAAAAATCTAGTAAACAAATAAATGCACAACAACAGCAACCTACACAGCAACGTCAGAGCTTGAAAGCACTAACAACCAAGGCTATACCCGAGAGTTTTTTTAATCACATATTTGAGGAACCTAGAGCCACACAATGCCGTATTGACAATGGGTTACCACCGGACCCCATACACGGCTACTTTAAGTTTGCTTTTTTTTGCACCAAAGAAACAAAGCTAACAATGTTCCAATACAAGATTTTACATGACATTGGTTTTACTGAGTAAATATTGTTCAGAGCTAATCTCGCCAACAGTGATCTCTGCTATCTATCCTTGGGAACAAAACTAGATCTGAAGCACATGCTAATCTCGTGTCAGTTCGTCTCAGAGTTCTGGGAAGCTTTCCTGGACTGGTACAAGTCACACGTATCAATAGGGCTAGAACTATTAACCATTAAAATCATGTATGGTGTTATTGGTAACAATCACCTCAATAAGTTAACTAATCATCCCTTACTACCGGCGAAATATTATATACTGCTGCAGTATCAGAGAAGAGCCTTTGTTATGAAGTGATTATCTAACTATAGTGGTAAACAAAGCCGAGATAGAAAAACAAAAATATTACTATAAGAAATGGACGCCTTTAATTGAGAAGTTTGTTTGCTAACAATATTAATTCAACTAGTAAGGTTATACTGAACATTACACTTGCGTTTTATTGTACTTTTGTAGCAAGACTGTAATGCAATGTACTGTTACAGTAATTCATTGTAAAGTATCGTAATTTATTTTTTCTTTATTGTCATTATTTTTTTTAGTTTATCTAAAGGTAACTTTTGTTGGGTAAGTATTGTTAGATGAATCAAACTGAAAAAAAGACCTTCACAGCAGCTTGACAGGAAGACAACCCTTGGGTATAAGATTTTTGGACCCAGGATTTGAACAAGACCACCTTACTACTCTCGAATATGGCAATGACATGTCTATTAAGGAAATGCATAAAATCGATGGGACTATGCTTATCGACTGCATCAAGTCACCTCCAAAGAAGGAGTCAGATTTCAGAAATGCAATCGACAAGGTAATGAACACAAAAATTAAACAGTACAGTACATTGTTTAAAATGTTCATCCTCCTTTTAAGTGTATTTGGAGATCAATGTAACGACCAATGTACAGACCTGCAATTTCTTTAACTAATAAACTTTTTGGAAAACCATCTTCCTTTAGTTCTGACAATTTATGCTGTTGTCTTTCGTTCCTACAACTTCCAACTGTACATTTCTGCCCTAAAGAGAATCTGACTCATGTTTCTTTGCTTTGGCCGCCACCACTGCAAGAAGTCACTACTACTTTTTCTTTCTAGCTTTCTCTATTGGGAAAAATCTCGCACCCCTTCCTTTTAACACTGTAGAGTTCTATTATTTCCTTTACCAATTATCCTGTTGAGTGCTTCCATTTCATCATTAGTGACCAGACAGCTCAGCCAAAAAAATAACGAAAACCTCCTGTTTAACAAGACAATTAAACCTTTCCTCTTAAGAACTATATTTTTCCTGCAATCAGCTCAAAGTAGCACAAGAGTTAAAATCTATTTTCTTTGATATTATCTTCGAGACAAATAGTACCTTATCCAAACAGTCCGCATCTGGAGAACAACAAGAGTGGACCCTTCCTTTTTGGTTTGGTGGCAAACCCAAGACAGATAAAGTATTGATGTGCGCCTTTCACCTGTCGATGAAAAAAGAAAACCAGTCAAATCCTTGAAGAGAATGTGACCTCCACAGCAGTGAAACACAAGGAGATAAGTGGCATGTATTTGGTTTTTGTTCGAGTAAAGTTCCTAATCATACCACAAGTAACTCTGCTTTGGGAGTTGTCACTTTTAGGTTCTTATGGCGTTGCCCTTAAAATAATACTTTCTTTTTGGAAAAAGATCCAATTCTGTCTTTCTTCATCATTTTGTGCATGTGCATGTGATAGACCCTTTGCACAACTATGTCACATGACCTTGTTAATCATTAAAGATGGCTGAGGTCAAATTCGGTACCAGGATGGAAACTGCCAATTTTAAAGTAAAGGACATCTGAGTGAGAGATTTAAGAATGGTTTGAAAACTTAATGTATGTATATAACGTATGTACCTAAGCAGATGTACATAAAGAGATACAAACAAACCCAGAACATATGAAGTCTTACTTCACACATAACTGTAGTGTCAAAGGAATTACCTCTTCATTATGCATTTCATAACTGGTAGTAGGTGTTGTTAGGTGTTATAAAGATTTAGATAGTACGTATTTAAAAAGTGGGAAATAATTCACTAAAGGTTGTTAGTTGTGTAATTGTAACCAGAGCACCCAGTACTTTACATTAGCGATGAGGATGATTTTCAGTTGAGACATTTGGATGGTTTTTAATTGGGACAAATTCAAAGATGCCTTGAAGGCGGCACAGTGAATGCAACAAACAAAGTGGGATCTGCGGTGTTGATGCGATGATGCTTTTGGTGGACGTTGGGTCATTGAAGGCGTTCGACCCAAAAGGCGATCTGAATGGCATCCGCCAACGATGGAAGCGATGGAAACGATCTTTTGCATCGTATTTGACAGGAAAAGAGGTTACAGATGACAAGCAGAAGAGAGCTCTTCTCTTACACGCCGCGGGAGTCGATGTGCAAATCTATTTTACAATGGTCAACGAAGAAGAGATTTTCTCTTTCACCACCACGATGAAGGCGCTTGATGACTATTTTGTTCCAAAGTCAACTGTACCATTTGAAAGACACTTTTTCAAGCAGATTGCACAAGCTAGTTATGAGACAGTGGACCAATTTGTGTGTAGGCTTCAGCAGGGGGCTGTGAGCTGTGATTTCGGGGTCCTGCAGGATGATTACATTCATCATCAAGTTATTGATCAGTGCTACTTACGTCATTTAGGTCTCAAGTTTTTAGGGCAGGAAACTGTTACCCTAGATTGTTTACTGGGCGCAGGAAGCCATTAGCTGCAATTTGAAAGAAATGGGGGACAACTTGAGCCACAGTCACGTGAACGCTGTTGGTAGGAAAAATTTCAGCAGTGTGTGGAAAGCATGAGGATCCAGGAGCAAACGTGGGTGGAGCGAGGAATGCAGGCGTTGTGAGAGGAGGTAAAAGGCTAGGAAGGATGGGAAGGACATTTTGCAAGAGATAAGAGTTGCCCAGCACGTGATCAAGCTTGTAGGAAGTGCGGGAAAATATGACATTTCCAGATTACATGTATGCAAGGTCACCGAAAAAGGAGGGAAGAGGTTCGAGAAGGTAAAGAGTGGCAGTGGCAGAGGAAGTAACAGGAGCAGACGAGATGTAGTCAATGAAGCAAATTCTGTGGGCAGTGAGACGTTCTCAGCCAGAGAAAGTCCTAATTTCACATTCAAACTTGGCCAAACCTGTCGCAATCTGAACTCGGATAATGGTGAGGTTACTCTCAATGTAGGGGAAGTAGACTTGCCTAATGCACTGTTGACTCTGGAACTACGTGTAATTTGATGGGCCAGCAAACCTGGAATTGATTGAAAGCTAATGGAATCCAGTACGAATCACGCCTTGCAGCTAAGGTGTTGTTTGCCTATGGTGCTACTGAACCATTGCCGACTCTGGAAATGTGGTTGTCAAGGGTGAAGGTCGCACACTGCTTGGACGAGAGACTGCGGAGACACTCAGTTTATTGCATGTCCGTTCCCTTGCGGGGAACAGTGTCATGAGTGAGCATTCTGAGGATGATATTCGACGGAGGTATTGAGATTTGTTTACAGGGATTGGTCTTTTCAAAGGTTATGAGCTTAAACTCCATGTAGATGATACCGTGAAGCCTCTTGCTCAGCCAGTGTGAAGGATACCATTTGGTCTGTGCGAGAAAGTGGACAAGAAACTGGACAAGTTGCTACAAGCAGATATTATTGAAGAGGTGCCAGAAGGTCCGACTGGCTAGATTCTCCTTTGGTAGTTGTACCTTAGTGTGATGGTGACATCAGGATTTGTGTAGATGTTGGGCATACACACGAAGCGATTATCAGAGAGAGACATCCTATTCCGCCTGTAGAGGAACTTTTGCACAATATAAACAGAGGGGCAGTTTTTAGGAAGGTTGATTTGAAGTGGGGTTTCCACCAAATTCTCGTTAGTGAGGGCAGCCGACACATCACGACATTTTGTGACTCATCGTGGCATGTGCCAGTACAAGCGGCTTATGTTTGGCATGACTTCTGCCCCAGGGAAGTACCAGCAAATTGTTCGAGATATGCTTGAAGGTTGTGAGGGCGTGGTAAATACAACTGCTGATTTAATTATCCATGGGAGGAGTGTCGAAGAGCATGACAGGAGGCTATTTGCGGTGTTGGATAGCCTCAAATGGGTTGGATTGATGCTTATAGTGGCAAGTGTGAATTCTGCCTATCAAGGCTTACCTTTTTCGGGCACAAACTGACTAGTTATGGTGTTAACCCAACCAGAAGATTGCAGCTATCCAAGAAGCGAGAGCTCCAAAGGAAATCAGTGAGGACAGGTCGTTTATGGGACTAGTACAATACTCTGCGAAGTTCATGCCTGCCAGACGTAGGATCATTAGCGCGATTTACATAGGACCTCACGAGGAAAGGTGTTAGCTGTGTAATGGGGGGGGGGGGGGGCAGAACAGCAAACTGCTTTCGAGAGGCTTAAGCAAACAATCATGCACGTGGACATGTTGGCATGCTACAAGATCGGTTCCAGGACAAGAATCATTGCAGATGCTTCACCAAATTTGTGCATAATGTCAGCTGCTTTCGATTTCTCATAAGGGGCAAACAAAGTTAAACAAGGTACCAGTAATTGCCAATGGGGCATCTAGTTGGTAATTTACATTGGCTTTTGATGTCATTGATTTTGACCGTAACATTGCTCTCTCTCAGAAACTTTTTGACGGGTATCCTGTCAGGAGACTACAATCCTCTTGAATGGAGACAAGGAAAAAGCAAGAATATATGATTCTTGCATCTCCAGACGCCCTTCAGTATATGTTGTCCGAGGATAACGACAATGATACGCAACCAAGCAGTGGCCCAAAACCGAGGAAAACAAGGAAACTACGCTAGGAAAGAAGTAAACTGAGGAACATCAAGGCCAAACTGGATGAAACATATTCAAACCGCTTAACTGAAAAGCAATGACGAGTTGGTGCTACTGTGCCCCGTGGTGAAAGATCTACACGGCCATGTCCGATTAACGGCCCTAGCTGGGTAGTTCGAAAAGAAAGGCCATAATCTTGTGATGTAGAGACTATAATTTTGCTTTTGTTTCAAGAGAACTTTCTTATGAATCTACTTTTTCAAGCATGTCGCGATCATAATCGTTTTGTTGGTTTATTTATAGAAAAAAGAGCACAATTGCAATAATTCTGCAAATATATGATATATATTGTTATGCGACGTATTGTTATTGCTTCAGAGGTGTGTATCCAATTTTTTAATCTAGAGAGCAAATATCTACGATCTAGCTAGCAAACAGGGTATCCTAACTTAATTGCCAATAAATATACCAGTACTACGTAGTACTGCGCATGTAGTACTTACAACGATATCGATAGCCACATTGTGCAAAGTGTAAGTAAATGAAAATATTGATGTGAACTGATCTGCTGGATTATTCATGTGTCGTAATTTATAAATGCTAAGGGACTTAAATCATGAATGCAAACACGTGATAGCGCTCCTGAGCCAGGATTCCGGAGACCTTTATTTGGCAATTGGTCAAAATTCATCCCTTAACTGTAAAAAAACCAAATAGACAAGAATGATTTAAAATTACGGAAACACGAGATTACCAGCCAATAGCTATCCTGATTGTGGAGCGGAAACAGAAGATGTTGATGCTTCCGGAAACGTTTTCTCATGTTTCCGCAAGTTCTGCTATTAAGTCCGTCAATGGAAACAAGTGTTTCTACGAACGGACACTTGACAAAAACATGTAAGTGGTACAGTTCCACTGTGAAACAATGTGACAGAAACACCAGAAATCGTCACATATCTACTAGCAGAAACACATGTCAGCCATTACATTTCCACAACAGTTAACTGCACTTCTGCTACGTTTCAGTTTGCAGATTTGTGGTTTCTCTTCCTGTGTTAAATGGAATTTGTAATACCAATGTGATCACAAAAATGTTATGCTTTCAGAGAGGAGATAGAAAAATAACTCTATATTCTGAGATCAAGACGTTTAATCTCCTGCCTTTTGAAGCAAAGTTTATCGATTGACTGACACAATGTGATTTGTTGCAGAATGTGTTGATGTCTTTAGGGAGACTGGTAACAAGTATGGCAGTCAAATCTACGAGCATGCCATAAAACGAGTTGTAGTCGGTTTAATTCCTTTGAAATTGCATCCCAAATGCTTTGGGAAGAAAGAAAACCTAGTTAAGAAAAAAAAGAACAAGCATTAATAACATATTAAGTTATTTATGTCTTAAGAATAATCTACCAGGTCCGTAAGAGGCAATGTTCGAACTTTAATTGTCCAACCCCCCTCACCTCTGGAATTTCCTGGGCCTCTAACCCACCCGGGAATTTCCAATTCCCTCCATGGTGGGGGTTTGGATATTTTCTGGAACCATACATAGTATGTGTAATATAATTTGTTGAAAATTGAAGTTGGGGACATGTTTTTTCCATTAAATTTAAACTATTAACAGTTGATGTGACTCATGTGGGGTGTATTGTCTGTTTAATTCAATTTGTGCCAACTCCAATAATTTAAGAGTGTGTCCATGAGAAGACCAGGCAGAACCAGGCAGGGGGTGATAATGCTCAAATCACCGATTTCGCTCAAACTCGGCACAAATGTTAGGTATCAGGAGTTAACTTATGTGAAAGAATGTCAGGTCCAAATATTAAATTCCCTGGGAGATCCGGGCTCCCCCTGTAAAAATCGCCATTTTGCCCGTTTTATGCATAATTAATTAGCTAACTTTACAATGCCAGTGCAACAAACAGAAAAGCCACCCTGAACTTAAATGCACTGAGAGATGATCTGAGTTCATAAGACTTTAAGCACGTTAAACTGTTTAAAGTCGCCGATTCGATTTCCTCCCTCTTAGCCCCCTTAGGTTGGGTCATCATTTCCAAGTTTTGAGTACGTCGTAAAATTAGGGTATTTTATTCCCAAATATCTCTGATGAGCAACAGCTTATCTTTATAACTTTTGCATGAGTAGTTAAAGCCATCACTTAAGTTGAGAAAAAGATCATAAAAAGTTTGGGCAATTCACTTTCTTCCATGTGTTGACATAAACTGTTCATGTGACTGAACGACTTTTGCATATTTCATCAAAATTCAGGCCCTCACAATATTCGTGTGTTTGCCTTTGAATGAGGAGAAATCAAACAAAAAAACTCATCAGACAATGATTTAACATTAATAAGGGTAAAATCGTTGAAATTGTTGTGCAAGAAACCCTAACGATGATTTTTGATAGCTATATAAGCGATCTTTTCAACTAAAAACAACATACAAAGATTTAATTCACAGTTTTACTTACGTTAACAATTTCGCCCTAAAAACAATATAAACGATCAATAAAATCCATATACGTATCTCTTAGATGTTTCAACTGCTAGTTTGTGCACGCTTTGATTTGTTCCCCATGCCACCTTCGATGTCCAGTTAAGCGTAGTTCAGCGCCGTGACTCGCTGTACGACTAAAATTCCTTAGCCATCAGTTTACGCACCAAAATCCAAATCAAGTTGTTTTAGGAGAAAACAATACGAAAAGTAGAAAGCCGATTTTTAACCCATTGAAAGAATTATTTCTGCCACTGTTGTAGCTCAATTCACATGTTACAAACGTCCGCCATCTTTGACATTAACTGGAGCCCGCATTTTTAAGCAGCGGTTGCCACCATACGGAAACATCGTATCGGGAGTCAGGAGCCAGGAGCCAGGATCCAGGAGCGAGAGTCCAGTGAATAAAATTCAGTCGAAAATATGACTTTCCGACATTCTTTGAGATTATTTTATTGTTATTGTATGCTAATAAATAATTTAGAATTCCAAATCTATTGGCAACTTTATTCAGACCATGATAATAAATGATCCCATGTCTTCTCAAACTCGAAGATAGAAGTCGCTTTGTCTTCGTGTTTTGGAAAGAACTATTTATTGTATTTTAGTCGCACGTGAAATAGCAGCGAAGTGAAGTCGGATCTTCGTGCAGACCAGTTCAAAGAGACAAATAAAGCGTGAGACACGTCCAATTTGGCTTGCGACAAGAATACCATTTTTTTTTTCATACTGGAGTCCCTTCTCCCCAGGGGAGTGGCCAAATTGCGTACAAATGCCCTACCCTGCTGGCACCAGATTTGACTGTCATAAACACTGAATTTTTTATCTAGCACTGTCGTTTGCGGGTCTTATAAAGCCTAACTGTGGCAGTAATGTTCCCAAGTAGAACTCAAAATAGACCACACTTTCACATTGAGTTAGATATTTTTCTCAAACAACCGCTTCCATATGTTTAACACCCTTCCCAAATTGTAATACAGTGGAAGCTCTCGTAAGAGGACACCCTCGGGAAGAGAAAAAGGCGTCCTTAACTGGAGCTGGCCGCTTACAACAATGAATCTCATACGGTAACTCTGAAACGGATATATAAGAATGATTCATAACAGTGACAAACAGCGATGACTGTGGACATGATATGAAAAAAAAACAACAACAACAACATTAAGAGGTGGATAAGATTTTCTTTCGAGTGTCTGCTTACGAGAGCTTTAAATCAAAGCTAACATCTAATTCACCGGTAAACCCTTTAAGTGTCCGCGGCCGCCTACGGGAATGTAAAAATCCAGAGTTTGTGTGGAAGTTGAAACGGGATTTTGTGATGGCGGTCGTAAGTAGAGCTATTCGCTATATACGAGAGTATCCGTTAAGAGAACTTAATCCACTGTATGAATCCGCAAATGACAGCTTAAATGAGAAGTTAATATAGTGTATTAGTCTGTGTTCAAGAAACTGTTCTTTTACACCTTCCTTGAATAGCTAAAGAAGTCTTGTCGACTTTTTTTGCAGTGTATTAGTGCCTCCTTTTGGGTCTTTTGTATTCCTCAGAAGTTTTTCCTCAACACTTTTATAAACGGTTATTATTATATTTTTGTAGTCAATAATATACCCAGATACAGATACCAACCTGTATAGTTGTAAGACTACGAGGATTAAAATACAAGTAAGTAAGTCAGTATACCCAATGGCAAGTCATTAATTGTCTAAAAATTGCACGGCACGGTCTGACTACGAAAAGGGCTATTATGGACGATTATTATCATGGTAATTAATGTCAACACCGAATAAACTCAAAATTTCAAGTAACACGACTTTCGCAACCTATTTTCAACACACCAGTTATAACAGGATATTGGCGCGTACAAACAATAGGTAGCGTATTCCGCATTCCGGAGTCCGGTAGTCCGGCGTCACAGATTCCATCGTTTTGGCAGAGTCCAAAGTCAAAGATGGAGGGTGTTCGAGCAGGTGGTTGTTTTCCGTAGATATAGACGGATTGTCAGTGATCTTTCTTGTCCTTTGAGAATGATTTTGTTCATTCTGACTACAACTTATTTCAAAGACTTCGAATGTTCGGTGAAAAGAGACACTTTTAATTTTGCAATGTTTCAAGATGTTTCGATTTCATTACCTCGTCACGAAGTAACGCCACCGAGGACCAGACGAAACTGGAGCAGCAAATCTGAACTAAAGCATCTGAGAGACGTGTATGTAACATTTATTCACTATCTTTTATCCTTGTTGGGTCTTGTTTCACCTACAAGTTGGACCGATCGAGGTTTTGAACTAAATCTTTTGCTCCTTGTGTTTACTCAAGCGTTCCATAAAATATCCATCCAAACGTCCATAAATAACACAGAAAACATGCCTCAGGTGACACTTTCTAACAATTCCGCTATTAGTATCGACAATGAGGCATCTGATTTGTGACTTCTCGCCAACTTTGTGCTATTTTTGTTTAGAAAAACGAATGTTACGTTTCCTCGTATTTTGGTCAAATGACAAAAAAGAGTCAAGTCAGATGTACATAATACGTCATTATTGATAAAGTATGAGATTGCCCAAATATTTTATGATTGATTTGATAACCTTAAAGATGTCTTTCAAAGAATATGTGAGAATTAAGTATATAGGTTGTTGCTCATGGGAGATGTTAGCCACTAAAATACCTTAAATTTAGGGTTTGGTCAAAACAGTTAGAAGATGTCTTTACTTTAGGCTAAATAATAGGAAGATATGGAATTAGAGAGTAAAAATAAATTACTGAGCATTAAGTGTGATAAACATAGAAGATGATAAAGTTGATTAGATTTGAAGTTGTCTTTTCTTCTTGTTGAACAGCCGAACCAAAGTTAGCTAATTAATTATGCAAAAATGAGTAGATTTTGTCGTTTTTAGGGGGGGTCCCTGTAAATCCCAGGGAATTCAATATTGCGACCTTATTTTTTGTCGAGGTTAATATCTCACCACACCCATCAATTGTGCCAAGTTTGAGCGAATTCCGTGATTTGAGCATTATCACTGCCTGCCTGGTTCTCTCCTGGACACACTCTTAAAATTTGTAACATCCCATGTTTGCATGTTTAAGACTATGTGAGAACTGAGATGTTATCAGGTGGTGTGTTATTACCCACTAGAGGCGTTATTGGAAAAAGAATCAAAAGATCTTATTGGAGTCAAAGACATCACGCTCACAGTAAGGCAGACAAGGAGAAAAGAAGGAGACAACGGTTTCTCAATAAAAGGAACTGTCTAGCTATGGTAGGATTATACTATTTTTCACTTTCATACTCAAATGCCTTGGATCAGAAGAAACGTGCACGCGTGTTAAGTATACGGATGTGGATTCATTTTTCAAGGGAAGAGAGTGGATTCAATGCCAAATATCTTACAGTAAAGTTACATGGAATGTTAGCTGGGTAGGAGGTAGGGTTCATGACCGGAAAAATAAACCCCCTGTGAGGAACAAGATAAATTTATTCTCCAGGGGTTGGTTGTTTACAGCCAGTAGGTTAAGATAAGCCAGGGTTAGTGAGAAATTTGAATTCAACTGCCTAGCACATTGAGCACAGTGCTTGTGTACATTATGTGTGCTTGCGAATCTAATGATTGTTTATCACTAGCATGTGCAATCCCATGATTACTGTGACATCAGTATGACCTTAAACTCGACACCAGTTCTCTGTGGTGTCATGTTCCATGTATTTTAAAGTACACAGAACACGAGCAACCCAAGAATGTGGACAGATTCTGGAAAAACCTTGCTATACAGTTAATGAAGTGCCGCTGACCGATTACTATTATTATACAATTATTATTATTTTGTTAACAAATCACTGTTCGTTTTTTCCACAATGGTTTCAATATCAATGTCTCATAAGGTACAAAAATGTTAACTTCCAGGAAAAGAGTTGGGAAGGAAGGAAAGCATTGGAAAGAGAAGAGTTGAAGATATAAAGGAACTGAGAAGTACGATTGCCACAGTGGAAGCAAAGGAAGTGGTAGTTTACAATTCTGGGGATGAGGACGTACGCTCTGATCTTCTCATGAAATGAAAGATCAGTTTGGAGAAAAGCAGCAAAACACAGGGAAAATCAAGGAAGGGGAAGTCACCTGCTGGCTCTACTTAGTGGTAAGGCACGCAGCCAACAAACGTCTGTCAAAGACCTGATAGAGCTGGCAAAAGAGAATATTCCAGAGCCGGCAGCCAAGGCTCCATCAGCTAGTCTGACCCCTCTGAGATGCTGCAAAACATCTACTGATGATGCAGCCTTATGTGCACAACAAAAGCGGGGCAAGCTAGCTTTAACTTGAAAGCTTCAAATAAGCATATAAGGTAAGTTATCTGTGGGCCCATCAAGTGAATGCAGCAACCTCATGGTGGCTGCTGGGGCACTGTGCTTCTCACTGGTACAGACCAAAACTAGTTAATCTACTATTATTGACTTGCCACCGTTTCTCTTTCAGGGAGAATTAACTGATTAGGGACAGCGTAGGGAGGCTCAATGTGCAAGAAACAGCAATACAGACCTGCCAACCCCTGATAAAGGAGAATCTGGAGACCTGTGGAAAAAAAATTGGAGATTCTACAAAAAGTGATGAAATTCTGTTGTTCCTGATCTAAATTAAAACACGCACTAGAATTCCCCACGGAATATCTATTTTTATTTAACAAGGTAACATTTCATTTCAGAAAAATATTTTCCAAAAAAATGTGAGATTTGGAGTGTTGTGAAGCTGTGAGAAAAGTGAAAAAAATCATGAGAGTCAAGGCAGAATCGTGAGAGTTGGCAGGTCTGGCAATAAAATAAGACATTTTTTTGTCAATTAAAGGATCTTATAGTGGGGCTCCCACGCACGCAAAGCGCGCGTGGTAAAGAGCTCCATACTGATAGAATACGGTCAACATCTTTTCGTTTGGTTGTCACGTGATTGACAGAGCGTACATACGTACTCGTCTACAGATTGTACAGGTAGGGTAGGGGAGACTATCAAAAGGAAGGGAAGGGTGTCTCAGGCGTGTCTTGGTAAATCCACATCTTTTACATCGGACATTCACAATTTGGTCAATTGACAGCTGTCAAAACAGGATAGCCACTGACCAGTATCACATCACCATATCACGGGCTTATGTGTCAACTCATTGAGGTGACGTGATTTATTTGGAAGCTGAATACCTGATCTTCATTGTGCATTTAAGTATTTATTCACTATTTAGTCATTCAAAACGAGCGTTTTTTTACGTTTTTCCAGTGTAACAACCGTAACTGTTTTAGTTAACATTGACGTTTTGTTAAACCAAACAAAAATGGATGCTTAAAGACGTTTGCAGATAAACTACTACCCACAGGAAGATTAAAACTAATAGTGAACAGTATTTAATACTCACCTGTAACGATACCAAAGGAAATCATAATCCTCTCAATTAAATTTCAGCATAAGAGCAAAGTGACATTTGAGTAGAACACTACAACCAGCAAGCTGACGCGAGAAACACATGAAAACGAAAGGTCCAGAATGCTTTGCACTCTTTCAAAGCTCAGAAGTCCCAAAGACTGATATATTATTTCTGATTTTTCTTCGCAGACCCCCATGGCCAGTTTGCGCCTTCAAACAAAAGTATTCAAGTACACGTGTTTTTACTTTCCAGAAGCCAGGCAAGTAGGAACAGCCCCTACTGCCAATGCTTGCGAAGGCCACCGGAAAAAATAAAGACGGGTGAGTGTATAATGGTTAACTGGGAGGGAAAGGAAGTTTGGTGCAAAATGTTGAAAATGCACAGTAACTGGTGGTCTGATGATTCCTCAAAATTCTCTTACAAGCGACTTCAAGGTATCTAATGTTGGCAAATTAGAGCATGGGTTATCAAAGAATTTCAAGCGTAACCACTTATTAGTACAAACGCTAAAAATTTTCAACATTAGATAATTTACGGAACATGATATAGAAGCACCTGTTGCATTAGGGAATCTCCATACATGATTGATATTAGTTTTACGTATTTATACAATGGCATATATTTACCTGTATTAAACTAGTACAGTAGATAAAAATTCTTAACCTACCGACGATAGTTGCTCACGTGCCATTTTATGTTCAAATGTGAGCACATAATAGAGTTTATTGGACAGCCCTTTTGAATGGTTTCCTTTTTTACAGGTTCATGCAAGTGAAAATTCATGAAAGAACACTGTGGTGTGTACGCATTAAGTAGCCAAACACAAACAGAATTTAAACAGCGGTGTAATCATGACCATGATGAGAGGTGTGAGGAATGTAAACCCGTAGAATCAACACTGGCAGGTATTGAGCGCCTGATGTAAGATGCATTTTACCCCAGGAGGGATGACTGTGATGAAGCCCTCTATCTAATTCAGACAGCACAACATCCCATTCATACCTGGAATTGCCACTAGTTAAGGACTGTTCAACAGAACCAAGGCAGATTGGATGAGTGCACTGTACTAATTGTAAATGACTGGGCCATGAAATTCCTTCCTCAGATGTATTATGAATCGTAAACCAGATTGGTATGCAACAAGGAAAATTTCATGGCACATTTCTGTTGTCTATTGCAGGTTCCTTTGTGAGCTACAATCGCAAGCATTAATTTCCCCCATACAGTGCTGCAAACAAGACGGCCCCCCAGTCTTGAAAGAACACTGTGGTGTGTACGCATTAAGTAGCCAAACACAAACAGAATTTAAACAGCGGTGTAATCATGACCATGATGAGAGGTGTGAGGAATGCAAAGCCGTAGAATCAACACTGGCAGGTATTGAGCGCCTGATGTAAGATGCATTTTACCCCAGTAGGGATGACTGTGATGAAGCCCTCTATCTAATTCAGACAGCACAACATGCCATTCATACCTGGAATTGCCACCAGTTAAGGACTGTTCAACAGAACCAAGGCAGATTGGATGAGTGTACTGTACTAATTGTAAATGACTGGGCCATGAAATTCCTTCCTCAGATGTATTATGAATCGTAAACCAGATTGGTATACAACAAGGAAAATTTCATGGCACATTTCTGTTGTCTATTGCAGGTTCCTTTGTGAGCTACAATCGCAAGCATTAATTTCCCCCATACAGTGCTGCAAACGAGACGGCCCCCCAGTCTTCTTTTGGAAAGTTATTCTGTTTGTGTAGTTTGCCAAGTCATACCTCGTGGCCCGTCTTCCTCTGAGGCTCCATTGTTTGCCCGCCAACCTCTCCTCCTAAAACAGCATTTGGACGTTGTTTTAGATTCGATTCCTCAAGCTTTTTGCTGGACCCATCAGTCTTTTTCTCACCCCCGCAAAGATTTTTGTTTACCGGATGGCGTCCATGTTAATCCCGCCGGTCAATACCACTTGTATTGAAGTTACAGGGGCGCCATTTTGCATGCTTTTCACATCCTTACAGCTCGTACCATCTAAAATTTGTCATCCCTCACCATTTTTACGCATGGTGCTCATATATATTCCTTTCCCAATTTACTGTTTTTATGCTGTTCACATGTTCATAATTTTATTTTTGTGGATCCGTTCACTGTTTCCATGGTAGATCCGCCCACCCCCTTCATCCTTGGCATTCCCAGGGAGCTTAAACCTCAGCTTATGTCAGTCAGTTTTCCCTTGCCTTTCCCTTGCCCCTTATTTTTAATTTTGTGGATTCGTCCACCCTCACTTTATGTTGGCAATCACAGGGCGCTAACACTTTGACTTATGTCAAACAGATTTCCCTTGCCATTTGATTTATTTTTACTTTTGTGGATTCGTCCACTGCTTTAATTGTGAATTCGTCCACTTTTTTAAGCGGATCGTACCCCATTTACATTGTGGATTCGTCCACCTTTTCAATTTTGACATTGATAGGGAGCCAACATATTGCATTGTGCAGGGACCTTTAGATGCTGCTCAGCCCTTCTTGTCAGGTGAGATGCATCCCATTAATCCTTTAGTCCCATCTCAGTTGTTCTCGTCACCCAGCCCTCCAATAAATTCCAGAGTATCTGACAAACTTAAGGCCAAGATATGGAACAATGAGTATTTTGAGTTGGGAGCGCTACTGACTAATATAGTGCATGAAAGTCGATACCAAGTTACTTTAGTTAGGACAACTACTGAGCAGTTGTCCTCTTTATATCTGGAGCCTGTAGCCAAACCAAGGAAAATTTTTACCATTGAAACCTGGTTAAGTTGCTTCCATATTTTTGTTGTGATATACTCTAGACGATACCGCTCATGAGGCCGTGGCTCCCATGAAGTATTGTGGGGTGATCCAGGATTTGGCAGCAAGTGGTTTTAACTGTTGCTTTTACGATAATTTTTTTCTTTTTAAGACAAATGCAGCCCTCCTCCTTTCGTTGGTGTAGCATCCACTGGGAGCTGTGGATGCACACTCAACATTCTACTGCGAGTAAGCCGCAAACACTTCCAGGGTGTCTAAGATCTCATGAGCTAGGTACCCCTAGAGGTTTTTGTTTCAAATTTCATAGGGGTGTCCAGTGTGCCCCTGGTTGTGCTTTTAAGCATTTATGTTACAAATTCGAAGGCGCACAAAAAGCCAGTCAATGTAATTTTCGTTCCTAAAGCAAAAACATTGGGAAACAATCATTCCCTCAAAGCCTTAAATTGCCGACACCCATAAATGCGGAAAGGTTGGTATTCCTTATTATGATTCTTTCACTTGTTAAATTTCTGTTCGTAGGTTTTAGCGAAGGTTTTGCTATACACTGCGATGGTTTACGTGAGTCATCAGATGCCAAAAATTTAATTTTGGCCTTGGAAAATCCCGATGTTGTGGATATCAAAATAAAAAAGGAACTTGATGCCGGCTGTTTGGCTGGTCCTTTCATTGCTCATCCCTTTCACCCTTTCCGCATTTCTCTACAAGGAGTTTGTGACTGGGCATTTTCGTCTTACACACAATCTATCTAACCCCAAAGGTTTTTTGTGAATGATAGCATCTCCTCTGACCATAGTAGTGTAATTGTTATGCCACTACTCAGGATGCTATCCACCATATTAAGACCTTTGGTCGATGTTTTTTGGCTAAGACGGACATAAAGAACGCTTTTCAGATTATTCCTGTGTGTCCACAAGCCTACAATCTTTTGGGCATGAGATGGCACGAGGCATATTTCTATGATTGCTATATGCCCTATGGGGCGCTCTAGCAGTTGTAAAACTTTTGAGAACTTTAGTACAGCTTTGGAGGGGATTGCCACTTCACAGCTTAGTATTAGCCACATCATTCATTTGCTTGATGATTTTCTCATTACTGCCCCCACTCATGCCTTATGCCAAAATCAACTAAATTTATTACTGGACCTTTGTTCTTATCTCAGTGTTCCCACACCACTGGACAAAACACTTGGCCCCTCAACTAGAGGTTTGTCCAAGACTCACAAATAGACTCCATTAGTGTTAGTGGTGATAAGAAGGGTGTCCATTGGTACCAATAGAAAAGCACATCATTCCAATGGTTGTATTACTGAATATGCATCTCATTAAGGGCACTTAGATTATTTTCCATGTGATCTAGCTGGGTACAAGGCAATTTCAAAGGTCCATTGGTACCAATGGTGCAGTTGGTACCAATAGAAAAGCACGCCATCCCAATGGTTCTATTGGTGAATATGCATCTCATTAAGAGCACTTAGATTATTTTCTCATGTGATCTAGCCGGCTACAGGGTAATTCCAATGGTCGATTGTAGGATTGGTACTAATAGAAAAGCACATCATTCCAATGGTTCTATTGGTGAATATGCAGCTCATTGAGGGGACCTAGATTATTTTCCATGTGATCTAGCTGGGTACAGGGCAATTCCAATGGTCCATCGGTACCAATGATGCAGTTGGTACCAACAGAAAAGCACATCATTCAAATGGTTCTATTGGTGAATATGCATCTCATTAAGGGATTAAGATATTTTCCATGTGATCTAACTGGGTACAGGGCAATTCCGATGGTCCATTGGTACTAATGGTGCGATTGGTACCAATAGAAAAGGATGCCATTCCAATGGTTCTATTGGTTAATATGCATCTCATTAAGGTCACTTCGGTTATCGTGGACTAAGGATACTCGCTTGATATTCTGGAAGAAGCCAAAGGTGACAAGGAGACATCTGCTGTTTTTCCACGACAACGGATGCAATCCTGAAATCATCAGTACATTGATTCTTCTCACTCAGTCATGGGCCTCATCGCAAGCTACAGCCGAGAAAAGAGCCTGCCAAATACAATTTGTCAACAACAACATTGACAGTAAAATAAGAACGATTGTAAGGGCCGGTTATTTAAAACAAAGTCCAACTTAAGCTGTGGTTTAAGAAATCATTGGGCATCCAGATCTCTTTCTAAGTGGGTTATTTTAACCCTTTGGTTTGGCAAGTAGCGAAAAAACAGCATTTTCCACCAATTCCTCTTCCTTGGACTTGTTTTCGGCTAATTAGCATAACAATGGCTAAAAACGAGTTTTTCGAGACAAGGACAAATTTTCCAACTAATCTGACGTAATTAAACAATTTGTTTTTCACACATGCGCAAAAGCCAAAATTTGGACTTTTTTGGCAAATCTATTTCGATTTTTCTCTCTCACCCTCTTTTATTCCTTTTTAATTGGCGGTTTTGTTGCCCACTTTATCGTGTTTCTTTTGCATGGAATTGTGGCTGGCTAAATTTTTAGGAAAGGGACAAATTTAATTTTCAAGGAGCAGTACGTAAACAACAAAATTGGCAGTGAAATTTTCCCCAAAATTTTACCTTTTTTGGTGACTGTAACTCTGTCAGGGTTAGTCAGAATATCCCAAAACGAGGTATTGCTGGAAAGATCTATCTTTGCTGATGTTGTTGCTTACCAATTTATTACCATGAACTAAAAGGTAAATGGGTCAGGGGAAAATTGTATACATTGTACCATATGGGGACGTATACGACCCTAGTCTGACCGGTGTTAAGATAAAAGCGTTGAAAAACTTGAAAATGGCTTAGAACACGGTTCTGTCAACCACTTGCTAAACTCCGATTAAATAACCGGCCTTTGAATTTTTTAAGACCTTTTAGAAAAGTTGATTTGAAGGTCCACTGGCTTCCCTGTAGAATTTGTCTTCAGTTGAGACTATTTCACGAAAAAATTAGTTGAAAATCACAAATATCGGGTAAAAGATTTTATAGTTCACGTATCACGACAAGCAAACCAGTCACAGTTCACAGGTTTTAATTGCGTATTTTCACCTTTCACGAAAATCAAAAACACTTAAATCACGTATCATGCAATAACCCCTTTACCCCCCTCTCATAAGCCTCGTGTTTCTTTCAGGTCTCCTCTCCATTTACTTTTTCTTTAATCTCATATTATTCCAATCTTCCGTTGTAAAATATATGTCAAATAAGGAATGAATGAATAAACCTTATTCTTGCAGTGTTGCCTGGGAAAGGAATTTTTAAACCCAAATGTTGCAGGTGACATGGTAGCTTTTGCCACATAACCAGGAAAGGTATATACCAGTCATGGTTAATGAACGAGATTTAACCTCCAAAGTACTAGCCTGCATCCCATTGTATGGGGTCCAGATCTTTGAGGAGCGAGCACATTAAATATCAAGTGAACATTCAGGGATGGTCTGGATCTTGTTGAAAGAATTGATGGATTAGGCACCGAGTTCACAGACTAGCATGTGAAGTATACGCTTTACCTTAGACTGACAAGCTAGTTTCAAATGTCAACATAAAATACTTAACTGTTACTTTGTTACCGTAAGTCCACCTGTAGTGGAATCTGAAACATTTTCTGTGTAAATAGTTGGAATGATTACTGAAGGGGGAAAATACAACACTCACCACACACTGTAAAATGCAGGTTGATAGTTTTATTGCCTTACTCGTAATTGACAGCGAGGAATGTTCAATTTCAAATTAAACGAGACTTACCGATCCATGGAGTCATGACAAGAATACTTTAGGCTCAGTCCTATAGTTGTTTGTACCTTTCTAAATAGTGAAATTACCTTCGCGAGTTGCAGCATGCCAAAGCGGTTGGATGGGACAAATCTGTCTTCGGACACAACACAGCAACTGGCAAGAAATCTTGTGCTCTGATCAAGCTCTGAAGTGGAGACAACTACAAGCTCCAAAGCTGAGAAGACTAAAACAAGCCTTGAAAGGATGTCCGAGCAAAGTCCTCAGATCCAAAAGTCATTTCTAAGCCAGCTACAAAGACAGTTCCAAAACCAGACAAACTGAATGACGCCAGTAGTGCTCCGGCAACTCACTCAACTGGTTTGGGGACCACAAAAATCATACAAAGAATTACTTCCACACAAAAGGCACGACCTCTGGATTTAGCCAGATACCAAAATTGCTTAGTGCTAAAACAAGAGAAACCTCTCAAGGTCATTATCTACATGTTGAGGATGACAAACATGATGCATGGAAGCCAAGCTTGCTGATGCAATCTCGTGTGATCTTCGAATTACGTAATGGTGAGGTAAAACTAAAAACAAACCTCAAGATCTGAAAACGTAATTAACCATATCTCTTTTGCTTGTAGAGGGAGCACAAGTCTTTTCATTGATATCACTTTTGCTTGCAGATGGGAGTACAAGATTTTTGTTGATTATTCCTCTGTTGGCAAATTGGGTACAACTATAGCAAGTATCAACTGCACAGGAAAATCAAATGCGGCAAAAGGCATTGCAAATCACTATAATAAGTATAGAAAATTTCACCTAAGAGAGACTGAGGCACATGTTGTTGCACCATTCATGGAAATGATGGACATGAAGAAAGAAAAGTCAGAACTATTTCAGTATCAGTCAGCTATGCATCAGTATTTGCCTCAAAAAAGTAGTAATTCGAGAGTGCATCTTACCCATCCATGGCTACACTATTTTACAAGCAAAAATTATCACAAAGGAAAGACAACTAAGTTATGCCGCTTCTCAAAACACCAGCAGGCACCACAGGTGATAGCGACTATGAACTGGCTGAAACACTTCACGCCCAGTTCCAGATCTTAATTCCGTTCCTTTCCTGCTGAAAACCACACCTGGTATTGGGAACATTGTCATAACAACTAATGGTATAAGCAAATTACTCAACGATCTCAAACCATCTAAATCTGCAGGCTGGACGAAATCCTCCCTCATGTTCTTAAGGAATCATCAGCCCAAGTTGCTCCTTTCCTAAAGTACATCTTTCAGAATTCTCTTGAAACAAGCAAGCTCCCTGAAGATTGGCAAGTAGCCACCATTTGCCCAATCTACAAGAAAGGGGACAGATCATGCCCAAACAATTACCATCCTGTGTCACTAACAAGTGTTGTCTGTAAAACCCTGAAACACATAGTGTGCTCAAACATTATAAACCATCTCGATGCACACAGGTTGATAATGAACAGACAACATGCCTTTCAAAAAGGCCGTGGCTGTACCACACAACTATGTACAGTAACACACGACTGGTCCAAAACTATTGATCAAGGTCTCCAAACTGACATGTTCATCCTGAACTTCATAAAGGCTTTTGACAGTGTGCTCCACGAACGTCTTAAAGCGAAACTCTTTCACTACGGCATTAACAGTAAAACGCTAGCATGGATCAACAAGTTCCTATGCCAGTGACATCAATGAGTGGCAGTCAATGGTTCAAAATCAGATAATTGAACGCCAGTCGTATGAGGTGCTCCTCAAGGAACAGTTTTAAGACAGGTATTATTTAACATATTCATCAATGACATTGTGGATGAGGTCGAATCAGAAATCGCACTATTTGCAGATGACTGTGTCTGTTACAGGCCAGTCGTGAACATCCAAGATTGTGAACACCTCCAAAAGGATATCGATCACCTAACGTCTTGGGCCAAGAAATGGTACATGCGCTTTGAGCCAAGCAAGTGCAAGATAATGTGCATAACTCAACAAGATCACTTATCAATACACTATGGAACACACGAGTCTCGAATCTGTCCAGCACACGAAATATCTCGGAGTAATGATATCAGATGACCTTAGATGGAACCACCATGTAGCAGATATAACAGGCTGTGCCAACAAACTACTCAAACTCCTTAGACGGAACCTTTCTATATGTGACAGAAAAGTAAAAGAGGCAGCCTACCTTGGCCTAGTAAGACCATTACTCGAGTATGCGAACCAAGCATGGGATCCACATACGGATAACCTATCAAACGAGATAAAAAAGATACAGAGGCGCACTGCGCCTTTTGTAACATCTGATTACCAGAATTATGAACTTGGCAGTGTCACTACGCTTTTAAAGGATCTCAGTTGGAAGTCTCTAACGAACAGGAGAGAAGGAGACAGACTCTGTCTTCTCAAAAAGGGATTAGATCACAACGCAATCCTGCCCCTGTATGAATTAATATATAGATTTAGCCACAGCTAAAAGCGAAGCTCCTATTGATAAATTTATAACTTAAATCAAATAATAATTTTGTGTTCCACAAATCAGTTAACTTAAGGGCACATTCATGTGACTTTTGAGGGAAAAGCTAAGTGATTTTGGAGTGAAACAAATCTTTTATCGCGTTGATATAGCCTTATATGTACACCCAAAAAATAGTCTTCGGTCACATTTAAGAGCAGTGGCTCTTGATCACAGTAGATAAGGCGTGGAAAACAAATTCTTGGAAAACAAATCAGGCCGAATTTTTTGCGTTCTACAAGTTTACAAATTCTTGCCAATAAATCTGGGTGCGTGCAAACCATCCTTTTATTTATTTACTTTTTTTATACACCACATCTGAGGAGAAACAGTACTATGAGGCGCTGTTTTCATCATACAGACCTCGTACAAAATGCAGTATTTCACAATTTTTCAAGACAAATTGCATTCATTCAATACTCAGGACCATCCGATGGTCCTGATGATCGAAGCACGCGTTGACTTTTAATTAGCGAAACCGTTCAAAAAATGTCCAAAATCACTTATACGGCCAGCTGGTTCTAACTTTTGACAAGCGCCAAATTTGCGAAGAATTTTTAAAAGAGTTACGCTTCAACGTGATAAAGAATTTTTTTATTAATGGTTTTATAACGACGTGTAATCTTAAAAAGCGTTTGATACGCTCGGCCAGGTTTTGAGTACTCCTGCAAGCAATGTTTATGAACGCCTGAAAACAAACGGCAAAGCGATGAAAATTACACTTTTGAGACTACCAACAATCATTAAAGAAATATAATTCGGTAGAACATTTACAGAGACGACAATTTTCATTCACGAAAACAAATGAGTATTTAAGTGTCCCTAAGAATCCTCAAGTCTTTACTAGTAAGCTTAAAGATTAAGTTTATGTTTTAAGCCGCCGGTTTCCCAGTGTTTGCTTTTTTCAAAGACGAACTCACGACAAGAAAATCGCTCAAAGCTTTCTTTCTACAGCCAAAATAATAACTGATATTCTTCGGAAAGTTTTTTCTTTCTATTTACGGGGAATTAATATCGACTAAAGGCTTTTTACAGTTCTGTAAGCTTAAGCTTATATCAAACCTCATACTAGGTCAGATCAGTGCCTCAGTCAAATCTTTATACAAACGTGCATAAACTAGCTTCATAAACTGCGCCGCTAGACTTCATGAAATTAGATATAAATACAATAATTACTCAGGCTTACCATATTTCGAGATGCAGCTCCTGAAAGCTATCAGGTAAGGCAAGGATCGCTTGAGCCTTTATAATCCTTATAATTCTCGTACGCATCCAGCAAGGTGAAAAACAAAAACGATGCCATCCGAAATCGGATTATCTGCTTTGACAAGCGACGCATTTCTCAACCAAAAACCCAATAAACAAACCAGCCATGAATAAGAGATCACTCTTGATAGCAGCTGTATTTCATTTTTTACATCCAGTGGAAAAAGACAGTTAAAAACATCACAAGTTGACTCAAAACTCTGTCAGCTTCAGCTGTCAAAGTAAACAAATTTCAAGATGCGGCATAAATTTTAAGCATGAACTCACCTGTCAAATTTTAACCAATCAGAGCATAAAAATTGGACGTGGAGAGTGACCAACACGTGACCATGGTTAGAAAAGGTCTTCCCTGCCTGTATTTTAAAAAAACTGGCTGAATTTTTGCGTCTGAGGTCAGTTTGAAATCAAAGTCGTAATAGTGCGGGGCGATACTGACATAGACACAACATATTTGATATGAATTTTAAAAAACAGTAAACGTAAGCCTGCGATCATTTGAAAACGAGTAAATTGTCCGATGATAACTTCAAAAAATACTTGACCTTGATGGGTCGACACCTGAGCCCGCGATACGGTCAGGTGATACTGGTCAGCGGATACCCTGTTTTGACAGCTGTCAATTGATGACAACATTGATGTGCAATCAGCTTTCTCCTGGGCTCCCAAAGTAGCTAGAAAGTGTGAGAGTAAACATTGGTATGCCTGTGGTGCGGACGGACGGGCAGCGGGCGGGCGGTGTACGGTCACGTGATTACCAAATTTT
Source organism: Porites cylindrica (assembly GCA_964035525.1). NCBI lineage: Eukaryota > Metazoa > Cnidaria > Anthozoa > Scleractinia > Poritidae > Porites > Porites cylindrica. The sequence goes on from OZ037775.1 coordinate 45,516,470, forward strand.
CTGGGATGGGTAGATTTACTTACCCATGGTGCTCCGCAGGCGCGCTTCGCGCGCCAGAGCTCCGCTATCAAGGCCGGCAAGAAAGACAAGACATATACACAATAGATATTACACCACAATTTATGCTCACACTAACATATTCAAATTCAGTTTTGTGCCACGCACAATTAGAGATTGTAATAATCTACCACATAATGTTGTAGAAATTATGGATGATGCTAAGTTTCACACATTATTGTTATTTACAATCCTCTAGGAATCTGCTGACCCGAGATGTAAATAATATCATTCATTTAATGAACAAGGTTACATCAAATAAATAAGTGAAGTGAAGTGAATGGAAACTAACCAGAAACAAAGGTGAAAGAGTCTTTAAGTCTACCTAAAGTTAAATACTCACTTGTTCTTACGAAGTCGTGGAGTATGGTTTGGATTTGCTGAAAAGATGTTTAATATGTTTTGCTCGACAAAATCCAGAAAACTTGTGTTTTAGCAAAGACAACTGTCATACTACTTAATATGTTCATTTACAAACAATGGCTGGTCATTGCGGCTTCTTGAGAAGACCTGGCAGCAGTTGTTTTTGTCAGTAATAAATTTACGTCTTGTTTAATTATTGCCAGAGAACTTTTCCTGCTTCAGTCGGATTGTTAGGCGATAACAGCTTACTTTACAATCAACTTGTTTTGTAAAGGATAAACAAACGTTCAAAAAGGGACAAAGACACTTCATACGAATTAGATAACTTCCCAACACAAACCAATTTGTGGTCTTTTTCCAGCTGAATGTCAGTGTTAACAGGAGAATTTTCAACGATTCAGGTTCTATTACTTGCGAAACATCTTCCCTGCTATTGCTGTTGGTTTGAGTGGCTAGAAGCAAAATTCCAAAAATACTACAAAGTTTTTCATCATTTTCGTCAGTTTTTGGGTAGTACTTAAAATAAGAGACGAAAAACAGAGCTGAACACGTCATCATGAAAAAATCTTTATTTGCACTCAGGCATGCGTAAATAAAGAATTTGTTCATAGCGGCTCAATAGGACTTACATAGGGCAAGCACACGTGCTATGTTATAATATATATAACGTGGACTGTTCACCAAATCTAAGTGTATTCTTCATTGTTATTCCAAGTAATTAGCCCTAGTTGTTCTCCGTTTCACACCTGCCGCACCCACTATTGTGTATCCTTCTTACAGATTATTCTGATTGGTCTCTTTAAGTATATATCTGCCCTACTGTTCTATTAGAGTCATTCACGCTCGCAGTCCACTCAGTTTATTCATCTCTCTTGGTCTCTCCTCGCTTGTGTCCAATGAAAAACAACCAGAATCAAGATGAAAGACCTGTTCCACCAGAATCGGACCAACCGGCTGGTGACATGGGAAACAACTCAGAGGCTGTAGATCAAGTGTTCTCTATGTTTAAAGATTATTTTGAGTGAAAGATAGAAGATAAAGGAAACGACACAGAGAGAACAGCAAAATCGACAGAGGTTGTGCACAACATTTTCATATCAAGAGTATAATTGCATAGCTTATTAAATGATGACTCAGAGTGGTACTGTCATCTGTGTATCATGGACATGTATGATGTGAAATGTTACATCGAAGGAATCATTCTTAGCGATTTGACACTAATTTTGGACTTGGGATTTGCCTTCAGTTACAGCATAGAAAGGCCAAGTAGCTGATCATTTGTGTAACCTACCTCCTGACTGCCCATAACCTGCTTGTGCAACACCATATTGCCTTGCCTAGTTACACCAGCGCTCTGAGCCTAGGAAAACCAATCGTTACTCTTAGCAATTGATTATTCTTGAAGCCATGAAAGGGAGATACCCTCAAGAAGCATTTTAGACACCCGCAGAACATTGCAGTATGGTCACAGTATATAGCTGCACAGAAAAACATCAAAGGAATGTTACCGCAAGCTGAATGCTCTCACATCCAGAAAGAAATTCACAGACACGAGGGGAACACTGGGTCCTGTCGAAAACCATTTGTAAATGTCTTCTAACAAGGCTTGCAACTAGGCCTTCTTATATTAACGATACAGACCTTGTAGCCACAGAATTCAATTAGTTTTTCACTTCCGTAAGACAAAAAGCAGTAGAGGCTGTGAGCAAGTTATTGAGAAACGTAAAGTCTGATAGCAATGCCACAGCCATTTCTTCAG
>OZ037775.1:45523648-45646148 GCA_964035525.1 Porites cylindrica
GATCCGCTGTTAAGATCGAAAATAACATGTTAAAGTTATTTATTCAAACTAGTAAACTGATCAGTATAGAGATGGAGCTTGGATTGTTGTAGCTTCTGCTAGGAAAGCAACTTGTCCGGTTGCTATGATGAACCATTATTTAGAGAGAGCTGGGCTTTCCTGCGATAGCCCTTTGCTTTGTCAGCTTTCCAAAACTAAATGTGGTTATAAGCCTAGATTTAAAGATTTAAGCTATTCAAAGTTAAGAGAGTTAGTGCTAGAGGCCTTTAAAGATATTGTTCCTGATATTTCTGCCATTGGTACGCGTAGCCTTAGGAGTGGCGAGGCCACTGCTGCTACAAATGCTGGCGTACCAGATCAACTTTTTAAGCATCATGGCCGCTGAGCTAGTGAATTGGCTAAGGACGGATGTGTCCGAGATTCTTTAGAGACCTTAAGATACCCCGAAATCGGTGTACGGGTAACGGGTAGCGCCATGTTTTTTCCATTTTGTGGTGACGTCATCGACCTTACCCGGTAGAACCAGCCGTTTTTCCGGGGTAGACACCAGTTTACCCGTAGAAGATTTACGAGTAGCTGCAAGTCCTACATGATGGAGAAGCGAGTAAGTTTTTAAGACTTTTTAAGTACAAATGTAAATTGTATGACTCCTTGGCAATGTTATTGCAAGTCTGTTCAAATATTTTTGCCAAATTTGAATTTTAGCTGTAAAGAAAGCGCTTCAAAATGTATAGTGATTTTGGACCTCAAATGCGCAGGTTGAACTCTGAAACGATGTCAATTTGTGGCGGTATTTGGGGGGGATTTCTGAGAATTGCTCGAAGGTTTGAGTTTCGCTAAAGAAATAGCATTGAAATATTTAGCATGGGAGCCACTGTTGAAGTTGACAATCAAAGGAATTGTTTGGTGATGTGCCTCGATCAAAATGGCGGGGTTTGCGATAACAAGCTTTCGGTCGAGGGACTTCCCGCCAAGTTTCTTAAAATCTTTCCATGATATTTCAATAAGCTTATGTATGAATCAATTATTTGTTGCAGCTTGTTGTTAAGATATGAAGTGTAGAATTTGAGGGAGATTTTGTATGCATTAAGCGACATGCATGTACGAAGTTAATTTTGCGTGCTTGTTCTTCGGGTATCTTAATCGAAATAGTCACGCACATGAACATTTACGTGTACGGGTACACTACCCGTACCCGTACACCGATATCGGGGTATCTTAAGGTCTCTTTTATCTTCTCGTTTGTCGGTCTCTAAGGCTTTAGGTATTTAGTTTTCTCGTTTGTACTGCTTTTAATCGATTCAAGTTTCTATTAAGTTGGTCTTGCCCGGAGGACCGTTTTTATGGGGTACAGCTGGCCTGAGGTTTTCCTCCTTAGGTGCACGTGGACATACAGGGAGGTTTTTCACCCAGCTGTTGTTCCACGACCCCATTTCAATTTAATTTAGTTTCTGATCTAGTTTTTTGGAGTTGTATGTTACTTAGACTGTATATTACGTTTCTATGATATGGCATGTATCTTTTAGTCTTTTCGTGAATAAACCAAGCGCTTGGCTTGAAGCGAGCCGCACCCAAGGTTTGTGTGTTTTCTTGTTGGGACAAACTGAGATTTAGAAGAGAGTGCGTTTTTCTCTGTGACGTTACCATGGACAATTTTAAAACAACTTGCTCGTCCTTAAACGCTTTACTTGCGAGAGTAACGACATTCTCTCCTAATCCCCGATCTAAATGGAACTCTTACGATCTTATGATAGCGAGGAAACATCTTCAGAGGACTGTGAATCATTACGGGAAGCGCTAGGTTAGAGAGAGGTAAGAAGCATTTATTTGATAACATACAGTCAGGCTAATTTGAACCTATTTCCCACCTGAGAGGACTTTGCCTCCGCGGAAGTAAAATCATTTGCGAAATGCAATGTGAAAATTGTACAGTAGTGTTGTAGCTGTGAAAACCACAAAAAATCTGGAAAACACTACCATCTATCTGTGAAGCTTGATTGCAATCAACGCTGCCTGTCGTCGAAGAGTTTTTACGCAATGAGTAGGGGATAGATGCGAACTACTCAAGTAAGCACCATAACTACTAGTGCCTCGACATACGTAACAAAAGAGGATGAGAATTTTATTGAGAGTGCTGGCCACCCAGACCTTAAGAATGCCAGTGAACCGAAAACAAGTGCCGCAATTCGTGTTAAGCGGAATAACAAACACAAAAGGAAAGCTGCAAACGAAAATCATGGCGATGAGGATGATCAGGAGAGTGACGACGACAAAGATACTGATATGCGTACATCTAGAAGGAGTGCTAGCATCAGAAAGAGAAAGCGTCTTACGACATTCGAGGTGACAGAAATTATAGTTGAGAAAAACGTGACATCACTGGTAGAACTGCAAGCTTTCGCTCACCAACAGAAAAAAGAGGGCAAAACGGATGTTGTTGAATTCCTAGTACATAGCACACCAAGAGCGGTCGCAGATATATTGAATACCGCATGGGAAATTGAGAATGCTGCTTGACAATCTGGCACTATCTAAGAAAACTCGCCTAGAGTTATTGCAAGAAGCGAAAGAAAAGGAATGCACAGAGGGTTGTGATGGGCTGTGGAAGATTTGTGCCGAAGAAATCCTAGCCAATAATCAGGTCCCACTACAGGTATTTCGCGACGCAGTTTGAGATCTGCTGATAAAGGGGGAGGGGTAAATACCGGAACATTATGATCACTGGCAATGCGAACTGTGGTAAAACTCTCTTACTTAACCCATTGACCTTGATTTTTAACACTTTTTGTAATCCTGCTTCCGGGAGCTTTGCCTGGGTTGGGGTTCAAAACGCTGAATGTATTTTCTTGAACGATTTTTAGTGGTCGCCACAAGTTATACCGTGCCATGGTCTGTTACTTATGCTAGAAGGTCACGTTGTGCATTTACCGGCGCCAAAAACTCACTTCGCAAAGGATATTACATTAACTAGTGACACCCCGACATTTTGTACGGGAAAACATAGGTTCATGTACATCAAAAATGGAATTGTGGATGAACGTGAATGCGGTATGATGGACGTTAGGTGGAAAATATTTCATGTCACGTATCAGATCCCGCGGGCACAACAACGAGAACTCCCGTCATGTGCTAGATGTTTTGCATAGCTTATTTTGCCCTCATTAACATAGTGGCTTGGTCATACACGGTTAACTAAATAAAGAGAACCCAACAGAGAGAAAACACCACGGTTAACATCGGTTTACAATAGTTAACAACTGCACGGAATAAAACAAGACTCTATCTTGTTTTTCTTTATGAAATGCTGTTAACCGTTGTTAACCGTTGTTAATCGTTCAAACAACTATGTTCCAGTTTGTTAATCGTTTAATTTTTGCATTTAACCATTTTCGTAGTCTTCTGCTGATTTGCTAGACGAGTTTTAACATTGACAGCGGGCATTTTTGTAAAGGAAAAATTCACATCGTCATGGTAACCAGATACTATACAGTCCTTTTTTACGGTTAGTTTGTCACTCGCGTGATGTAGTATCCTTACTAGAAGATAGGCACGTGAATAAAAAGCCATGGTTTCATCTCCAAATACACTGTTTCTACTAATTGGGCAAGTGTATGCCTAGTATTTTGTTCTCTGTCCTTTAAAATTTATAACTAGAGAAATCTGATTATCCATCGATTCTAAGATTTTGTCAACTACATCAACTGGCATGTTCTTAATTGTTCTCATTACACGCTCATTGAATTCTTTGTAAGTTTCGCGAGTAATATTTAACTCAAGAACTTGCTTATCCAGCTCTACCTTAACTGCATGAAAAAAGTTTCGATACAGTGAATATCACCACTCCTTGGGGGAAGTTTCAACTGCTTTGCTTTTTTAACATGTAGCGCATGGCGTGCTGACGTGCTGACAATCGTGACCCATTTTTGTTTGTTATTCTAAACATGTTCTCAAAATTATCCTGTACAAATTCGGCAAAGTACGAGCCGTCTAGTTTATCACACTGATGACACACAATAGCACCTTTGCCGTAACTAATAGCCACAACCACTTTCACAACTTTTCCACCACTTCCCAGTTTGCCTCCCTTTGCAGTGCAGCCGCGCATACGTCCCTCGCACTTCTTGCGCCAAATACAGCCGTGAGGCGCACTGGCTTGATCTGCTGGGTTCCTTTTATACCAAAAACTAACGCAATCTAAATAAAAAGCTACATCGTCTTTCCAAACATCCTTTGAGTAGTCTTTTTGCATATGTTTGGCGAATTGTAAGCGTTCTTTTAAGTCCTTTTCTGACAGAAGGCCCTTTTTCCTTGCTTGGACGAAATGGTAACCTTTCCTTTGAAGGAATCGCCTGATGGTTCTGTTACTCACATGTTTTGGGCTTATCCCAGCTCTCGTCATTAGCCTAATGGATGTAAAGTTACCTTCCTCGTGTCTCAAACTGTACGAAGTTCGTAGAATTTTGCGTTCCTCTCGCGAGCTCAGTTTTCGTGGCCTTCCTCCCAAATTTCTGTTCCAGTCCTTTCTCTTATAGCTGTCAATTATCCTGTCCTTCTTTATCCTGTAGACTGTGGCTCGTGAGACATGGCATTGTCTCGCTATATCCTTTATCGATAATTTCTTTTCTTGTGTTCAATACCTAATATAAGCCCTTTTGGACGGGTTGATTTCACCATCAAACACCATGATTTCTTTCCCGGGCACCTAGTAGGCTGTTAATATAGCGGCATCTTTTTTTCAATTGACGCGTTCTCATTGCTTAATTGACGTTTCCGATACTTTGGCAGAAAGCTCATTAAAAGGGCAATAACTGGGCCAAAAATCACTACCTTCTGAACTTCCATTGCGAGGATACAGCAATTTGAACTATGAGCCATCTAAGACAACCCCGGACAAAACTGTTGAGACATTTCAATGCAATTTTCGATTTCGCACCATGCAATCTTCGTGTCCAAAAGGAACAAATTCGCCCACCTCCCCACCCCTGGTGCAATGTTGTTTTGGCATAACAGCTCAAGTGTGCATTTCTTGTGTTATCGTAAACAACATTGCAAAAGGGGAGGGGGGAAACGGTCTTTTAATCTGCGACGGTAAGTATTTTTGTAAGGGTGAGTGAAAAAAATTGGTAGTTTTGTAATGTGTCTCAACACGTTTTGTCCGAGGTTGTAGTTACAAACAATCGCCCTTTGTCTCTATCACCAACATTATGAAAGGTGTGTGGAAAAGCTGCCCTTCTTCAATTTACCTACTATTTACCTCAAAACAATTACTAAAGTAGCAACTGACTAGACAATTCCAGAGACACTGAACATTTTTACCACCGACACATTCCATTCGCAGTCATGGTCAAGTAAAACCCTTACGAACGTTCGTCTCTCCAGTCTGATTTGCTAGCTGGTATTATTTTTTTCCATTTGGTTCATCAAAAAAAAGTTTATATGGGCTGTAGTGCCGTAATTATATAATGCACATTCTTCCGTTCCATGATTCTGCACTACTGAGTCTTGTTGTTAATAAGATCTTTACTTCGTTTAGTCAAGCATTTTTTCCTGTACTTATTGTACTTGTACAGTGTGGCAAACTTGAAAAAAACTGCCAAAGACTAAGTCTGATGTTTGGTGGTAAGGTGTCTTTCCTTGTAAAGCTCAACAAAAGGATGAACTATCAACTTTCTTTAAAAAGCAACATAATTCTAAGCTTCATGGCCTTTTTCAGCACAAGCTAAAAAAAGGTAAACTTGACGTGATTTCAGCCTAGTTCCAAAATAAGTTCACCTTCAAAAGGACACAATTCAAAGACAACAGCCACATAAACAAGTTAACCAGAAGAACAGTTAAACTAGAAGATAAAGTCTCTTGAGCAAATGGTATTGTTGATGCAAGCAACAAATCCATTAGTTATCACATTATAAAGCATGAAGAAGGCCTCTGTACAAACATGAATATACACAGATATCCAACACTGTGTTCCCTAAGAAATTCACTCAACCCAGCATCAAAGTCACACCAATAACCACCGCACTGTTCCCCTGCTTAGGGAATATTAAATTTGCCAAACGTTTGTGCAAAATACTGAAGCTACTAAGTGTTTTACACTTTTCATAAATAAACTTCACTGCTAACACCTTCATACTGTAACCTACATTAATAAAACCTTTAAAGCACAGTGTAACAGCTTTAGCGACTAGGCAAGTCAGAAGTCTCAAATTTCATTTCATAAGGGCATTTTTGAAAAACGAGCAGTAACATATTTGTCACTTTTGGTAAAACTGCAAACTAATCTTATTAAGCTTAGAAATTTTAACTGAAAAGTGGAAATTTATGTCCTTTTTTCTTTTTAAACGACTAGCACAATAACTAGCCCTGTTGTTGTAAAAACTAAACCAGTCAAAGGAAAAAAAATTAAAAATCAACTACATCATCAAATCAAAGTAAGTAATGCGCAAAAATTATCTTTGACACACTGTTTATTTTCTTTACTTATTTTCCTTCTTACAGAGAAGTAAGATATGCGAAAATTTAGCTGAATCACAAGCAGCTCCATCACAGAGAACTTGAACATTCCAAGTAACACAAGATACATCCACAATAAGAAAAGTGAGTTCCACTTAGTCCATCAGTGGAGGCGTTTTACCATGGGAAGTGCCCACACAAAAGACAGCTGGAAACCGTCATAGTTGTTGCTGAGGCAAATGGATGGTAGGTAGAGGTCCTGCACTTATGAAATGTTTTCTACTAATTTTAAATGTGGACAAATTGCAGTTTTATCTAAATATGATAGCTCATCGTGAAAGATGAGAAAAGCTACTGTGGCCAAAGGACAAATGCACAGTGAAAAGCATGACAAAAGTGAGGAGAAACCTCAAGGACTGTGCTCCAATCTTTTCAATCTATCATCTCACTGCAGAAGATCTTATAAAACTTTCTCAGCTGTGCCATGATTATTTGACTGCAGTTACTTTGTTCTTTGTTACTTTATGCTCACTCACAGCAAATGCTGTGCTAGAAACAGCCAGTGTAAAGAATCTTGATATCAGGTTTTTTTTCGCATGACCACATCCCTCCCTATTAGCATATCACTGGTCACACAACACTCTCATTCCTGTTTCCTGAGAATGAAGTTGCTTCTTTGTACTTGTACATGATAAAGAGAGATGCTCAGCTCCAGAATTGCAGTTTGTCGTTTTACTGTGGTATGAAAATTTATATGGCACATTGGCTAAAATTCAGTATTGCAGCCACTCCACCAAAAGTCTACAACTCTGCCACATGAGTACAATGTAAAGTGTTTTGCGACTAAAGTGTTTTGAGAAAAACATGCATTTGTTTTGTGACATTAGAAGAGGGCTGCACAGCACATGGACAATCCCTTTCATCCATTTATATGCCAGAGCAAATAAACCCACCTATACCAATTAAAGTTGAATTTAAGGCTTTCGGGGATCCATGCACCAAAAAATACAACATTTTTGGCTGACATAAAAACTGAACCCTAGAATATGCCTCTTTGAGAGAGCAAGGACCCACTTATCCAATGAATGTACAAAAATGATTTACAATGCCCTCATAAAGCTAATTCTAGAGTACTGTTGTACTGTATGGGGAAACTACTCTTTTGAACACCTGAAAAGGCTCTTTAGCTTACAGAAACCATGCACGAGATTAATTCTGGATGCCACCATAAACAACAGCTGTAAAGCATTCCGATAAATTAGTTTGCCAATAGATAACATCATACATGTAAGAAAACTTCTCATGCTACACAAAGAGAGTCAACATCATGTCCTGAATATTTCACATCCTATTTCAAGGACGTCTGTTCTTGGCATGGTTTCATCACATCTGCAACCCATAACAACGTTCTGTCACCTCTCTGTATAAGAAACTCAGGACTTGGGATGTTTTACTCAAGTGCTTGCCGTCTATCGAACAGCGCCACTCATATAGAGACACAGATTCCCACACAATGTTCAAAAAACCCTTCAGGACAAGTTCAGCAAGTACAATGCCTTGTTTTGAGGTAACATAAAATCCTCATCAGCAAGAGAATGAACTGATACCAACTTTTCCTATCATAATCTTTCTTCATTGTAATATCATGTATATAAACAAACATGTACGTCAAAGAATAAAATTAAATATTTCTTACACATAAATTGACTGGCCTGCCAAGACTAGCTCTAGCTACATGCGGACCAGTGCACTCTTGTAAAACTCAATAGGGAGAATAAAGACTATTATCATGAGAAATAAAGTTGTGAGCATCAGAAGAAGAGCTGTGCAGGAACATTCTAAGAAACTCTGCAAAGCAAAATTCACTGATCAAAGGAAGTTTTAGAGCACTATCCAACCTTTTAGCCATACGCGCAAGCAGAAGAACAATAATCATATTTTTCTCAAAGACAATGACAAGATAATTAGAGATCAGAGAGAGGTGGCGGAAACACTCAATGAATTTTTTAGTAAAAACATCAGCACAGAACAAACTAATGTGATTAAAAATACCAATCTCATGAGCGACTTCATGCACATTCCTAGTGATATAAGAAGTGGGTGCACATCACTCTGCTACAATAAACCCACAGAAGTTAGAGAAGTCATAAGCAAAATGAAAATAATAAGACTGTTGGCCATGATCTCATCCCAGCAGGCGCTTTGAAGAGTCAGCTGAAATATTATGCTGACTTTTTAGCACAGGATTTAATTTCATCCTCAACACAAGCAAAATTCCTCAAATGTGGAAAAACGGTGAAATAACCCAAGTCCACAAAAAGGAGTGTACCCCAACAAAAGGCAACTGCAGGCCTCTGACAATAATTCCCTTGCTATCTTAAGTTTTCGAGACACTCATTCACAGTCCAGTCAGCCCTCGATTTGACAAGATCTTTCACAAGAATGTTTTTGTCAACCATAAGCACCATGGTTGCAACTCCGCCCTACTGAGTCTAACAGAACAGTGGTGTAAGGAACTGGACAATCGACAAATACTCGGCCTTGTTTCCATGGGCTTAAAAAAGCTTTCGACTATCTATCTACCTCATGAGCTCACCGGTCGTAATTTAGAGAATATGTTGCTGACAACAAAGCCGGAGCTATTATTGTGCAACTTACATTAAGGCTGTTTTGCAGTGGTCTTAGCCGCTGGTTTTTACTGTGATTACCGGGCTCATAATGCTTGGAAAGTTTGAGTGGTCAAATACAAAGTTGTTTGTGGTCAAATAAAAGCTGCTGATCAAAAATATTGGCAAACAATTTTTGGTTGAGCTAATTATTGTAGAACAATGGTCTAGGATTTAAGCCGTGGAGTAGAAGCGCTTTTGCAAATGGAATTAACTCTAAATTGTTCAAACGTGGGAAGGAAAAAAAAACTCACAAGAGAAAGATAAGACTTTGTACTTGAAGTTTTGAGTGGGACCTCTGGGAGTTTCCCAATGGAATTGTCATTAATTACAGAAAAAAGGAGGTTATATAACCAATGTGGCATTGCTCCATTTGCAAAGGAATGATAAAGAAGACAAAGATAATTTTTTTTGTATTTTCATTTCCATCCTGGGAAGCACGAGATTTGAAGATAAGAATTTTAAGTTTGTCAAAACTAAGATCTAAATAAGTCAACCTTTCACATCTCAAGAGGGACCTAGTGTCCACATATATCACACAACATGCTGTATTGCAAATTAGTTTACTTATCCCACATTTCTTTGTAAAATTTCTACTGTTTACTGTTGTTCACTGCTAGCGCACCTGCGTGAAATTAATTCTAGCCATGTTGACCTATGGTCTATCCGTCTAAGGTGCTGTTAATGCAGAGCTTACAACTGTACAGTGTTTCCCGGACCTGTGTCACAAGGAGAGATACATATCTAAGGTGGTTAACATCTGTGATCTAATAAAAACGATTTACTGGTAGGACAATATTTGCAAGGTAAAACATCAAGAGAAACATCCTCTGAGAAACCTTACGCCTAAACTGAAGGTCACAGAATACAACCCAAGACACAAATCTTGTCACTGACCGAAATAATTAAACAAGAATCCAGTGAAGAACATTAAGAATTATATAAATCATAAAAAATACAATCACTGTGTCCATAACAATTTCCCAAATACATTCCTTGGGGCTCAGATGTGATCAATAACTCTTGCAGGTGGTCCGGAGTTTTAAATTAAGACATTACAAAAGAGAATCATCCGTCTCTGATATTAAAAAAGAAAGAAGTTAAAAAGAATAAAATCTTGTATTCCTAAATTCCTAATTCTTTAAAAAGTTCTTAAAAATAATAATAATAAATTAATTTAGCTCTGTAATTATTACAATGTAACTCAGTTAAAAATTGGAAGTTTTGTAACATAAGATGCAGTTTTTTAACTTATGAATTAATAAAGACTATTATTATTATTATTATTATTATTATTATCATCTAAAAATGTTGTTGAAATTGCACCCAATAATGCTGCCCACTGCATAATCTCGCAATTCTCGCCTATCGTCATCATAGTTTCTAGTCAATATTCATTCCTGTCTGAGTGCCATTATGTAGGTGATGAAGTACTTTCTGTTGGAGTGGGGAAACAGAATCTCAGGATTTTAAAAATTTAAACTTATTTAATTCACCCTTAGGCTCCCAGATACCGTTGTTGAATCAGAATCAAGATATGCAAACCTCTGTAAGTTGATATGAATGACACATAACAATCTAACTGTTAACGTGGTAATACTACAGAAAACAAGATAGACTGTTTATGAGAATTTTCTCTAACAGAACAGTGGACTATAATATAAGGACAAAATTTCTCCCCTTTTATTTCAGAGGGAATTGACAGAAAAATTGAGAGTGTAAGAGAAAATCCAGAAGGTAAGGGCATGAATGTCAACACCGTAATGCAACCATCAATGCACCGGTGTGCTGTGAAATTCACAAAATTATGAGAACACTTTCTGACAACAAACTGTCTTTAGAGGGAAAGTATCTTCATGGAGCGAGGATATGTTTGGGGCAAGACAGGCAGTTACCAAAAATTCTCCCTTTGGGAAAACTCCAGGAGAAAAAATGAACAAAAGTGTAGAAAAGACAATAATTGAGAAGATGGTTGAAAAACAAATAGGGAAACAAGCATCCCTTCCATAATAAAAAAAAAACCCTGGGAGCTTCCTGTTTTACTTTGATTCTGATCTCCACTTTTTCTATCACACTGTTACTCATCCGCCTGACTGCCATTGTAATCTATCTTGGCCCTGTTAGCAGAGTTGTGACAGTATGGCTGCTACTATCAAACATTTTTAAGTTCTATTTGACAGCCTCTAATGCTAAGACTGTATGTACAGGTCCACAGCACGAGACTGAAAGATGTTATACAGTTATTCTCTTTGCCTGAGATGACGACAGGGAAAATAAATGTGACAGTAATTGATCGTGAAGGCCGTTTAGAACAAGGAATTAGCCATGGTCCCCTGGTTTACTAAGAGATGTCCTCGCAACTTTCTGGCAGAAGGTTTTTGCATCACTGAAACTTGGTGATGTTGAAAAGGTGCCATGACACAACCACCAGAAATACAAGTGGAAACCGATTGGTTGCGTGTTGCTGTGTGGCTTTACAGAAGTTGGATATGTAACATGCAATTATGTCTCAAAGGCAACACTACTCAATTTCAAAGGAACTGCTTCTTATTCCAGCAATTCATCAGGGCATGCAGTTTATCTGAATGATTTTGGAAGTGATCATTCTTCTCTTCAATTTCCAACTTCCCCTTACAATTAGTGACCACATCATTGAAACATTGAATCACAATAACACTAATGAGAAGCACTATTATCTAGGATGTTCAAGCAAATTCTCAAGAGGTCAGTGATGACAATGTCCTGCTTTTCCACAAGTCAAGTGTTTCAAGGCTTGGAGCAATAATTATAGTGATGTATTGGAGCTTACCACATCAGCTCCCTGGAAAAGTTTTGGTTGATTTAGTCAAAGCCCTGTTACCCAATGATCACAAATTTGTCAGTTCCACTTACTCAGAAAGTATTTTGCTGATCTTTTCAGGGAACCTCCACCAAAGAAGTGCTCTTATTGTGTAGTGTTCGATCTAGAATTCGTTGCCTATTTCACTAATTAGCTCTCCTTCTATATTTGTTTTTACAACAAAATTTAAAGAATTATCTCACTGATAGCCGATCTGTCACTTAATTTTCTGATCTTGCTCACTCTGCCCTCAGCCATGAATTTAGTTCATTAGGTAGTTGAAGGAAGCCTATTAATATAAGCTTCAATCTTCGTTAGGCTTCCTTGTCACATTAATTTTATAATTTAATTAACAACTTTTGTTCATGTTGTATAAGGTTTTGTGAGTGACTAAATAAATAAAATAAATATAAGTTGAGGTGGGTCATATGTCCCACAAGGCATTTTAAACTGGGTCACTTCAAAAATGGTCTGGGTCACACCATGATATTGAAACTTTGAACACTTGACATCATCAAACTGACTTCTCCAGCTTCACCATCCTTATCCAGCCTACCTTGACGTTTTTCAGGTTTTAATTTACTTTTTTTTGCCTGCTGCTTTGGAAGTAATAATTATATCTGAAGTAACTTTTTTTGCATCAGTATGACTCCACGATAATTTCATTTTGTATCAGAATAGAATTTTCCACATCAGTGATGCAACAATGCAGGCTAGATTGAACACTGATTGTGGGAATTGTCTTGGGAAAATAAGGATTGGACAAACAGAATGCTTAAAGAAAAAATGCCGCAATTCAATAGTTGCTGTTGGTATATCATGTGATATACATGTACATGAATGTAACTATAATAGTTTAAGCATATTGTTTGCTTCCTGCTTGTAGACCCATGCCTTCTGATGGTGGCTCCTTAGCATTTGTCCTTGGTGTTTAAAAAAAGGAAATGTGAAT
Source organism: Porites cylindrica (assembly GCA_964035525.1). Classification (NCBI taxonomy): domain Eukaryota; kingdom Metazoa; phylum Cnidaria; class Anthozoa; order Scleractinia; family Poritidae; genus Porites; species Porites cylindrica. Next base: position 45,536,556 of record OZ037775.1, read on the forward strand.
TAAGCAAGAACTGTTGACAATAACAGGCTTCTCTTTAATAGAGGATTGACCATTGTTGGCCAGGGGATCAAGTGGAAACATACCAGAGACCAGTTGTAAATGGGTGTACCTCCACTTGCACAAGCATGGCTAGTAGAAGCAAATCGAAGAACTCACATACTGTTCAATATGAGGATGTAAAAGGACAAATCCAACTAGGAGAAATAAAGAGATTCTTAGTTTAGGAAGATACCATTTTGCAGTTGTAACAAAACAAGACCAAAGTGAATCTCTTTCATCCAATATCACATATTCAAAACTTTTGAACAACATATGCAACATGCAGTAGGTGTTTTTCTCCACCATATGGCTGTTACCAAAAAATCAAAGAGTTTATTGTGGCCTTGATACACTAAGATGAACATCACCTTACCATGTATACTGACTGATAAAGGACCCATCACATTTGAATTAAAATGATCAGTGTAACTAGCATAATTATGGCAACATGAAATTGAGTGTGGTTGCATGTTTGTTTCAGCATTGCACTCTACTATGATTTAGGCAAATTATGGAAAAAACAAATTCTTTCCCAGGATCAGACAAGAAATCAAGGCTAAGAATCTGGCATTAAAATTAATATCAGCATACTGAGCCAAAGAGGCAACACTCTTGAGAAATCACAGGATTTCATAACAAAGATTTAAGACCTTTATCAAATCCTTTCAAAAATCCAAAGGTCAGACGAGGCTTTCGCAGTGTTCCCCCATGATTTTGGGAAGGCCAGGGGGTCTTCTGACTGAGATTTTTAACAGTGCTTGTACCAAACCTGCTGTAGCCATGCAGAACAAAAATTCATAAAGACTTGCGAAATTAAATTCAGTTGTTCATTTGGTTAGCAAACAACTGTCATTCTCCTGTTTTACTGAGCCGCAAAACCAGTCTGCAGAGTATGGCAGAACTCAACAAGATCTTGTGCATGCAGAGCCAATTTTAGCCGTGTGCAATAGGTAAAAGTAGTGTGTTGCCTACCAACACACTTTTCAGTAATAGAAATTCAAACAAGAGCAGAACAAGCAATTTTGAGAGCGATTTCCCATACATGTGCAGCTCATGAGACTACCCATTAAGACTGACATTTAGCATGGTGTATGTGTGCTAAAAAATGCGTCATTCCTTTTGGGCACATACACGTACACTCATCTGTTTTCTGCTAGTATGTAGTGTGTCACTTACATCAATACTTCATTATGTCATTAGCTACATCACATACATTATTTAATTCATTAATTGCAATAAACGGCTTAATGACTTTATACTATTACTGGCCAATCTTTGTAAACTAGACACTTAACTAAAATACTTAACACAAAAATGCTTAAAAGCTTCACCTAAGAAATCATTGCAAGGCAACATATGTTGAAAGAGCAACAACCTATATGCATAAACATCTGCAAACGAATTAGATTATATTGCAGTAACTGTATAGCAGAGGTCATAATAAGGAAGATAAAATCAATGACCGCAAAGCAGACAGCAGGAATACTATGTTAGCAAAAAATTAAGTGGTCTCCTTAACTCAGTCAAATGAACGGTTCGCTCTTCCTGTAGCCCTAGAGAAGAACAGCATGGGTATTTGATACAAAAGTGTCACATAAGAAATGACAGAATTCATTCTTGTCATCACTGAGTTTTATAGACAACAGACAGATGGCTTAATTTGCTCACCTCAAGCAAGTGCCTATGTGCACAGTGCTCTCCTTTAGTCTGCCATGCTGGACTGGCGGACTCAAACATTCAGCCAATTTGAACATTGCACGGATTTTTTATTTAATATGGCATTGGGCACCATTTTGATTCTATTCAAATTTATTCACATTAACTTATTATAGGAAATTAACGATGCACATTGGCGATGCAAAGAAAATTTACAATACACAAAAGTAATGTGAATTTTGCAAAAGTTAGATTTACATCAAATTAATGCAAAATTTTGGAAAACAATGTGCACCTAACTTCATTTCATGTGAATTTGCTGCAATACAAACTTTACTGGTTCAAGGCGGCTTGGAAATCCCCATAAAGGTAACCGTGCAGTGAGAGGATGAACAGGCCATGGAAATTTTAAGAAGACAGAAGAAGTTAGCTATCACCTCAGGGAAATGGATCAATATGAAGACCAATTGAACTCAATTGAAGAACCTGATGAATCAAGAGGTAAAACACTTCAAGAAGCCTACACAGGTATGGTGGCTGTCGAAGCTGTGGAAGCCATTTATTCTGCATGGACACTGTTAATATTGTCTCTGGAGCATGAAGCAGCATCTAGTAACAAAGATGGGGCAGCAAAAGCAAGGGGTATGATTTAAAAAATAAAACGTTTTGTTTCTATTACAACCACTTGCTTCCTTCTTGATGTACTTGGTGTTATCAGTAAATGTAGCAAAGTCTTTCAGACAGACATGAGTGATGTTGATCAAATACAATGCTAGAAGCAACTGTGTCAATGATTAAAGACATGAAAGAAAATCCTGGTGAGCATTCGGAAGAACTACTTTCCCACATGGAAACAAAATAATTATATTGAACACAAAGGAGCCAAGGTGGAAGACTTCAATCTGGAACAGAAAAATCGTTTCAATAGAAACAAGGACAATGTTACAGACAACATGATTGTTCAAGGGGAAGAGACAATTCCTGAAAAAGATATGCAATTACTTAAAGAATTTTTACAGACCATTCTCAACCCTGCAAAATTACCTGACCCACCAACTGGAATTTGACATCATGGTCCTGAGAGGCTAGAAAGACTCCTTGAGAGGCATGCTGATGCATCTAAAGAAGAAAGTCTAATTGATGCTGATGGAGCAAGAAATTCATTTATCCATTTCAAGCACTTTATAAATACTGGTAGTAATAAGGACAAAACTCCAACAGAAAATTAATTTGTGAAATTCTTGCAAAGCCAGGTGTTTATGAAGACATATTCATATTGTGAAGTCACGTGCTAGGCAACAAAAAAGTTCACCCATATCATGTTCCATCATGGGAAACAAACCCAATTCAGTGATTTTGTTACCCCTGCATACTGTATCCCTGAAACACAAAAATCCCCAAAGACGCAAAATAATTCATGGCATGCATCCCATAGGACGCAAAGATGGATCAACAATTGATCGATCTGAACATAAGTTTTTGTAGAAATACACTGTTTGTGTAATTACTGTGGCAGTTATTATGGCTGTTGTTTAACAATACATATTTCATTTAGCCTTTGTTGTGCTTTAAAAGACGACTATATTTTAATTTCAGTATACTGTAATACACAGTTTTGGAGTCTGTCTTCAGATTAACTGTCTGGTTATTTAACTGTCTGGTTACATAAAGATCCAAGAATTTTCAATTTTGGACTTCTTGTTTTTTGAACTGGGACTCAATGGTTCTGGACTAGGACTGTAAAAAAACCCTTGCCTTGACAATTTCCGTGTAAATCAACCATTTATTTCCTTTTTTTCTTTCTTTTTACTATTTTTTCCTTTTCTTTTCATTTTGTTTTATTTTTCTGCCATTTTGTTTTCAAAATATAATTATTATTAATATTCGTCAAAGTCAATTAAAATGAAAAGATAAATTATCGTACAAACTATAATACATGTAATAACTAAAGGTTCCATATTGGAAGTGAAGTGCTGCCCCATGTACAAAGATCAAGGGGTTGGAATGGTGGTAAATAATCAACTGTATCTCAGTTTAGGATGGATATCACATGGTCTTCCAAGGTTGTAAGCATTTCATAACAAGACAAAAACAGCTGCGGGGGAGACTATAAAGTAAATAATTTGATGATGTATAAAAATAAGACAATAATATGGTCAATTTTGATCTGATAAGATGTAAGAAGGTATGTAGTTAGTATCACCCTTGTTAACAAGTGAACCATAATTTAACTAGAACTAACATTTTAAACACGCTAATTTCATTATAACAGAGAGCAGTTTCATAAATACACATGTATGTCATGTGTCTGGGCATTATTAAATATTGTGAAAAGACACTGTGTTCTTTTTGTTTTCTCAAGAGAGGGAAGATCAGTAATTTTTATTTGACATTATGTAAAAGTCATGTTTGCTTGGAGACTGCTTTTAGCATATGTCATGATCCCAGTAGTTCATAGAGAAGTTGAGAGGTTCAAAATGGAATAGCCACGTCATGATCCAAAAACAAAGATACGTTTTTACCAGATGGTGTTCCAAAACATATGTGTTGTTTTCCAGAGAAATACAGACTGGAAACATTTCAGTTTTTTGGCTGCCCTTTTGCACACGGACACTACTTTCTTTGCACACTGATACCGCACACTGGGTTTCATGATTTCAGAATTCTCTGAATAATGGAACTGAGCCGGAAGGTCTCCAATAACTATGACCTGCCTGAAAGAAGTATCCCTTTCAGTTTTGACAAAGATCTAATTTCCATGAATAGTTCTGTCATATTTAGTGCCCAATGTACATGTAAAAAAAAGACCCTTAAACTTTTCCTAATCTCTAATGTGTATTTCAATGCCGACATGACATGTATTCTTGATTAGCAAACCAACATTGACAGGACTTAAAGCCACAACATTGAAACAGTCAAATACCTCCAAAGGGAAGGTCCATAAAAAAGAAATAGTCCATGGCCCATCCTGTGATCAGGCGGTCCTTCTTCCCTTTTGTTAGGGAGTTCTTTCCCCCCCCCCCCCAAAAAAAACTCCTAGTTGCAGGTTATCCATAGCTGGAAAGCACATGTTTTTTGCTTCATTTTCTCAGCACTGTCTTGTGCCAATAACCCACACTCCTTGCCACCATCCTCATACGTTGAGCTAAATGAAATTTAAAAGCTCTTTCATTGTTGAAGGTGTGCAATGACTTGTAAGAACCTTGCTGCCAATTTCTATTGCTAGAGACCAATTTTCAGCAGAATTCATGTAATCATTCATGGTTTCATGCACTTTGACCAATGGGGCTGTCATTTATTACAAATATACATTTATTATATACATACTGAGAAATACTCACCAAAAAGCTATGTCGTAAATTTTCGTACGCAAATTAGTTATAGCCAATCAGAGGAGCGAACGATGGGTTTCACACGTGAAAAAAAAGGATAAGTCCAATCAGAATCGCGAACGATGTTTTTTCACGTGTGAGAAAAATGATACGTCCAATCAGAAGCCACAGAGGTGTGCGAGTTTCGCGCCAAAATTCCCGCCTTTTATTGCAGCTTGCAGCGCCGCTTCGCACACTTATCAACGAGAAAAGTTTTACTCAAGGAGTTTTTCTCGCTAAAAAAGTGAAAAGCATTTCGGAAATGGAGTGGAATAGTTTCGTTTGTTTCACTGTCGATAAAAAAATACGGTAGAGAGCCGGCGAAACAACAGCGGAAAGGGATAAACAGAACGAGACGTAAGCTTTTGTTGTGCTTTTTGTCGGAGCTAGTTTGCCTTTCATTTAAGCTTAAGCTTATATTGAAACCGGCCATTTTACTTAAATTCACTCATTTTCAATTGTGCATTGAGAACAAACAGTTAAGATTACTTATAGTTCTTGGATTAAACCTCACATCCTCACCGTCATTTATGTTTTTAACAAACGTTTTTACTAAAAAGCTGATACTTCGTTTTCGTTGTCATTTTGCGGTAAGTGTGTAGCGGCAAATTTTAGCATTTTTGAAAGATTTAAAATAAAAAGGCCCACAAAATGATGAATGACTCAGTATGTATATAATAAACACAATACCACATGGAAAGTGCTTTGTACGGTATTTACGCACTCGTTGTTTTTGTATCAGAAATCTTACTCGTTCGCTGCGCTCACTCGTTCGATTTCTGATACGTCAACAACTCGTGCGTAAATACCGTACGCCAGCACTTTCCATGAAGTATTCTCTATATATTTTTATGTACTGATTGTTGACCATTTATAAGCCAGCTCACTGTTGTTAAAATGGCACGATATGGCTTGCTCCTGGACCGGCATGGCTGAGCTATTTTACACATACTCATATCTTGTGCATGAGCAGATACCCTGCAAGCAGTGGTTTCTCCAGGCCGGACGCTACGCTACAAAGGGAGAGAAACCACTGCGAGCATCCGTCTGCTTCTTTGATCGAGCTGCCGTCCAGGGCTATGGACGAATAAATTAATTTTAAACATGTAAATCCTGTTTGAAAGCAAGTTCCATTTCGCTACTTGTTCGATACATACCATGGTAGATATTACTTCCTACAAACGTTTTAACATATTTCCTAAATCCCACTATAAAAGAATATTTAACTGAATTTCTTGCTCTTTTACGCTTGCTCCTCCGACGGTGCAAGTTTTGGACTTTGCCAATAAGCAGCGAGCCCAGTAAGCTTTTGTAGGAGCGAACTTTGACGTAGCGAATTTGACAAGTAGTGAAGCCAGTGGAATACAAGTAAGTTAGGCCAACGATAAAGTTAGCATTTAAACAAATTCTGACTTACCGAGTTCTCAATTCTTTGAAAGAACAAACAAGGAGCCGATGTTACGTAACTATACACACTGCAAACCTCGTAACGCTGCAAATTCAAGCGGTAATTCGCCATCTTCGATCTCGCTGTGCAGACAAAATTAAGCTAAAATTAATCAAAGTGGTTAACTTTGTTTACGTAAACCGTCTCCAAAATCTAACAAAACTATTATTTACTAGCTCCAAGTGTATATAAAAACATAATTTGAATGATTTCATTTCAAACAAGGTGGGTTTTAACGAAAACACATACATTGAAAATAGGACTTTCAGCAAAATTAAGTCTTAGGTCGTATCTCAAAAAAAAAGAACATGCACCGATCAGCGACTGACATTGTACAGCTGCACTGTACGATCACAAGTTGTTTGTTGATTTCTTTACTCTCAAGAACCATTTTTAATAGTTTAATCTGACTGGATTTCCTCAGCAATTGATCTTTTTGTTCCCATAATTTAATTGCCTCGAAAAAGACAGATTTAAGCCAAGAAACCTCACCCTTTACTTCGCCATTCCGTTCACTTCTTTCAGCTCGCTGTCGTCAGCTGTGGCTGTGATTTTGGCTGTGCACATGTCGCGTTCTGCGCATGTGTTCCCCGCACAAGGTTTCCACCTCAACCACAGGCCAACCATCCGGATCAAAATGACGGTAAAGAAGGTAGGATCGGATACTTTCAAACGATTAGAAAAAGGGATTTTCAGAAATTCTAGAAAATTTTCCGACTGCCGGGCATTCAGTTTTTTAAACCCTTTTCGGCTTCCGGGCATATAGCCACGGCGTCTCTGTTTTAATTAGGTACAATTTCTTTGACCGCTTTCAAAGCGTGGGACTAAATAACCATTTATACAGTGATTTATAAAGGTTTCAGTTTCATTAGATTTCTCCGAAATGCCTGGATCGGAATAACTACATAATTTTTTGGTCCATGAATGTATGTAAATCCCTGTTAAGTTTTTTCACGCTGGGCCCACAGTAAATCTTCATATGACTTCGCTGCGACCGCTGAAGGATATCAAAATTATTTTCTTCTTTCTACAAAAAGTTCATCCCAACAACAACAACAACAACAATAACACTTTATTCACATTTCCATTACAGGGTTTGTCAAACTTATTGAATAATTAGTAACTTAACACGTAGAATATTCAATTACAATTTAAACTAAATATTATTACATAGAACGAAATGCCTAGCGGCTAGATAACAGTAAGGTTTTCGAGCTAGCAACTAGTTCTTTAAAAGTAGTGTCGAATGTACAGGACGTCACAATAACTAGAAATACAAAACATCTTAAGACATACACACACCATAAAAAAAAGAAGAAAGCATATAGATGGCAAAAAAAAAGAAGAGAAAACAGTCATCATAGTACATGACGATATGATTAAAATAAAAATAATTTCAGTGAGTTAATTGTTCGGCCAACAAGTATTCTTTTAATGTTTAAGGAAAGTTATAAGTTGAAAGGTCTTTTATATGGGTAGGGAGCTGTTGCCACAATTCGGTCGCCATAGCCGCTGTTGTTTGATTTCCTATATTGGTCCTGGAACGTGGTTTGTAGAAGTTACTTTTTGAAGCATATCTCCTATTATATGTATGGACTTCACTTGCATAGCGAAAATGCTGATTAAAGATATTTGGTAATTTTTTAGAATGCCACTGATGAGTGAAGTTAAGAAGCTGTAGTTAATAGATATTTGTAACAGTAAGTAAATCCAATAAATTAAGTAATGGTAATGCACTGTCTGTATCTGGTCCAAACAAGGTGACAAAGAACATAAGGCGGATAACATCATTTTGTTTTGTTTGGATTTTTTTAATTTGAGTAGTAAGTGCACTGCCCCAGGAGGTTATCACATAAGATATATAGGGATAGATCAGGTTGTAGTATAGTTGTTTAAGTTGTAAAAGGGAGGTGCAGTGTCTGAGTTTGCCAACAATTCCTGTGTTTCTAGAAATTCGAGTACATAAATAAGACACCTGATATTTCCATGATAGCGTGTCATCTATAAGTACGCCCAAATATTTTATGTAAGTTCTCTTTTCTAAGCCGTAGGTGGAGCCATCATTGTTAGTTAATTTTACATCCCATGTTATATTTGTCTTCTTTTTAGGTGACTTAATTATCATATAATTAATTTTCTTGAAGTTGATGGATAGCTTGTTTAAGTCACACCATTCTTTAACTTTGGATAATTCATGGTTAATTAAGTTTTGTAATTCCACAGCATTTGAGGAAGACACAAAAATATTGGTATCATCTGCAAATATTCTAAAGGACAATTTATCGGAGCAGTTAGGGATATCATTAATGTATAGTAGAAAAAGGAGGGGACCAAGAGAACTGCCTTGCGGGATACCACATTAATTTTAATAGTTTGTTTAGAAGATTCCACACCGTCAATGCTAACGTATTGCTGTCTATTGGTAAGATAACTAGTAAACCAACTCATGGGATTCCCCGAACACCGTATTTCTCTAATTTATTTAACAGTATAGCATGGTTGACAGTATCAAAGGCCTCAGCGAAGTCGAGAAAGACTCCGCATGTGAGTAAGTTATTATCTATTGCTTGTTTCAAATTGTCAGTGATTTCTAGAATGGCTTGTTCAGTCGATCTGCCCTTCCTGAAGCCGAACTGGTATTGACTTAAAATGGCATATTTTTCAACATAGCTTGTTAACTGTTTACATACCAGTTTTTCAAAAATCTGTGAAAATATAGAAAGTACTGAGATAGGGCGAAAGTTAGTCGGGTTTGTGATATCACCACCTTTGTCCACTGGAGTTACTTTGGAAATTTTGAGAATGTCAGGCACAATACCTTGCTCTATGGAAAGATTATAAACTTTAGTCATTGCCTCATAGGTGTGATCTCCGGCCACCTTAAAGCACTTTGCAGGGACTCCTATACATGACTTATCAGTTGTTAGGTTCGTAATTAAGTCACGCACTTCATGCGAGTGAATATACCTAAACATAAAACTGTTTGGAAAATTTCTGGTAATATATCTTGTAGGATTAGAGTTAATATGATTTGGTAGTTGCGCTGATAAAGTTGGGCCTACATTAACAAAATATGTATTGAGCTGATTACATACGCTCAATTTAGATGTATAACATTTGTTGTTATAGACTATCTTACTTATTGTAGGGCAGTTTTTTCTCTTTCTATTTATTAATAAGTCAATCATTTTCCATGTTGTTTTCATATTGTCTTTGTTAATTTCAAACTGTTCCTTAAAGTATTTCTGCTTGGCTAAGTCCTTGATTTTAGTAAGTTTATTATTGTAAGCTTTATAATATTTAATTTTAAGGGGGTCGCCAGAAAAAAAATGAGTTTTAAACAAACGCTGCTTTTCTTTAACAGCTTGAAATATTCCTTTAGAAATCCAAGGTTTTCTTAATAGTTTTCGTTTAGATCGTGATGCTCTTTCAATGGGTGCATGTTTGTTAGTCATTCCTTCTAATGTAGAAATAATTTTTGCCATACTGTCATTCACATCATTAGTAACTAAACTACAGAAATCTACCGTGGCTATGTCAGCTAGGTATCTGGCTTCATTAAATCTTGAATAGTTCCTATAATACCTGTCACCTGCGTAATCTGGACGTTTGGTGGCTATTGAACAAAAACATGGCAAATGATCTGAGAGATCTGCCAAGCAGATTCCAGACTTTAAAACTTTTTGTTGTGAATTTGAGTAGATGTGGTCAATGAGAGTAGCACTGTGATCGGTTATCCGGGTTGCTTTTGTGATAAGAGGCATGTAGCCCAAATTGAATAACATATCAAGATATTCAGAAGTAAACTTATCACTGTGATATTTGTAAAAATCAATGTCAATATCGCCGGCTATGTACACTTCATAACCGCAGTTGTTCAAATGATTTAATTTCTGCCTAAGAAGTTCGCAGAAATTTTTGGCGGTGCCGTGAGGATGTCTATAGATGGAACTAATAATAATACTCTTTTGCCTTTCTCTCGGTAGTTTAGCAACGTACGTTTCAAAACCGTCAGAAGAAAACTCTAGGTCCCGCCTGCGAAAAAAATTCAGGTTTTGTTTTATGTAAATACCAACTCCCCCAGCATTCGTTCTAGAATTCACACCAACAAAATTGTAACCAGGTATATTAATATTGTGAAAATGCTGATTATTATCGTTTAGCTTAGTTTCAGAAATAGTTATAATGCTAGGCATTTCCTTCACGGTTATCAAAATATCATTAAGCAGACATAAATTCTTTCCTAAGCTCCGAATATTACAATTGAATATTGAGAAGCCTCTTGTGTTAAATTTTTGAAAGCACGTGCCAGATTGCTTGATTGTGTAGTATTTTGACTCTATCTTTAAATTTCCTAAAATATTCAAGAACTGATCGTTTTTGTCAGGACTTTCAAGAACGTTCTCAAATAAATCTCTTTCTTCAAGCGTAAGAACAGTATCGTACACTCATGATCCCACAGCTTTCGCGAATTCTCGCCTGTCTGTTAAGCCATAAAATGGCAGTTCCGATGAATAATTCACGTCGTGTCAAGTGATTATAATTAAATAACTTGCACAGTTCCAACTGAATGACTTACCAGGATCGATACTAGAAACAGCAAAATTTGGGCATATGCAAAGAAGGCCACCAGTAAAGAATGTGATTAAACTTCTGTCTTCACAAAGTTCGCTTTCCTAAACTGAACCATGATATATCCTTCCTGGCAACTGAGGCCAGGGTGAAATGACTCCGTGTAGACAGTACGCATAGAAGCTCCGGAGATCGGCCCGCCCTATCCTTATTTAGTCCATACAAGCCAGGGTGATAAACCTTTATCTGCCCTGATCCATCACTTCTAATAATAGGCCATTTCCGTGTTCCAAAAACTCGCACTTTCAAAACCCAGGCCCGGTCCACACTTATCCGGATATTTTTAATCCACACCTTTCCCCACGTCCACACGTATCTGTATTCAAACCGTATTAGATTGCCTTTTTTATTTTTTTTTCAATACCAGGTAGTTTGCATAATATCTTAAGTTCACATGTTCGAGGCACTCATTTAAATTTCAAACAGAAAAACGTTCACGACAAGAATTTTTGAAGAAATTTCATCCTCGATGTTAATGTTTCGTTTCAGTGTGTGATAGCTAATGCATTTTCTATTCAACATATAAATTATAGCAGCCTGATTCAAGTTTAAGCGGCAGGTTATTGTTTTTATTCCCACAAAAAAAAAGCTTCCGTTGTGCTCTATTTACATAGTGTCCAAAACGATACGTGTATTAAAATATATTTTTTGTCATTTTGTGCCAGTGCCATTAGCTAAAATGAATTTTCTTCACGTATTTTCTGTAGAACATTTTTATCCTCGCTGACAAATTCGTTTTGTAAAGGATCCCCCCGCTAATTATATGTTGTACCATTAACGGAAAGTCAGCAAAATGTTTGGGTTATCAAGCAACTGCATAAAAATTAGAAAGCCGCACTTAGTAGTGGTTTGATAATTATTTCAGTTTTTAGCGTTTCCGAAAAAAAAATCATGTCAGTAAGTAAAATCTTCCTTAACTTTCATTGAGATATAGCAATGTGTGATACTATTAATGTTTGATATATTTTTTGGAAAGCTAGTGTACTGACAAATTGCAAAGATAGTAGGATTCAAAAACCTCTCGATGGTTTTCACTCGTTACCTTTGAATTTTAATTTTGAATTAACTGATTTTTGGCTATGTCGGAGAAACATCGTTTTCATTGTGAGCGATAAGTTTACACGTCCTATAAAATTATTTTTCTCTGAGGCCTGAAGGTCTCAAAAAGGATAGAAAAAAAGTTCGTCTAAACGGTGATCATTACATTGGAAGATACTTGTTCTTTTGGTGCTTACCACTGGGGCACATTATACTTCACTGGAGTCATGAAAAGATCGTTTTATTTGGAAGCAATTTCTTGATGATTTATTCTTCTTGGGTTATAGGAGCTAATTTTCTCGTCTCCATTTTGTGATGATCATGAATACTAATGAAAGATGCCACTTTGCTGTAGCAAATGCCACACATTGTGTCATATCAATGCGAATTTTTAAAGATTATAAAACACACAAATTGTTCCAGAGGATCTTTCTTTGCCTTACCAGACTACGATATTTAGGAGGAAATATATTTTGCTTCTAACAAAAGCATTAAGGTTTCTTGGGTGAACTAGCAATACCTCAATAAATAAAAAAATGTGTAATTTCTTACTTGGCTGTTCGGAAAGTAGCTGAGCAAAATTTGAATAATCCAAAAATTTACTGATAAAGGGTGAATTAAAATAGCAACCGCCATCTAACTTGCGATAAATTAAAGTGAAACTGTCAGTCAAATCAGTTTCTGTCAAACTGATTAGAATCAGTCAGCAGGACTTCACTGTCGTTTTTTAGCAACCGACTTCCTTGAAAAAAGGGAAGGACTATAAAGCAATTCTCACGATCTCTTATTAAAAGACTCATTGCGAGTTTTGTGCAATAATATTGACAATATAGGAAAAAGTAATATCTACCTTCGTTTGAATTCAAACGTGCAAGCATCACCTGCTCAGCAATTAGATGGAGGTAATTTGAAGGTGACACTGTGACCGAGTGGTTAGAACACTGGACTTGTAATCCGGAGGTTCCGAGTTTAAGTCTTGCCCTTATCGCTTCCTTGATTTGTTTCCAGCATTCTTGTGTTTAAATATTGGGCCATGTTTGTAAAATAGACAACTGGTTTGCTTTCCATCATTTTGGGTTCTCATCTTTATTTTACTCCATTTGAATTATTTGTTTCATTATCCCTGACAAGCCCCGATGGAGAGAAGATAATTATGTATGTAAATTTCGTTCACCATTACTGAAAAAACTTTCGTCGAGCTTATTTAATCTTTATTGCAGTCAGAACCATTTGAGCTCAATTTTGGGGTTTGCCTGCAGGTGATAAAACGGTGTTAATTTAGACTTGGATTTTGGTCATGAAAGTTCCTCCTGCAAGCAATGCTATAATCAGGCTTTGTGCAAGGTTAGTTACTTGATACCAACAATTTTGTTAGTTTAAATACCTTCACCAAGCAAAAACGTCATGGATAAATTACTTTTAACTTTGGGATACTTTTAAAAAAGTATTTCAAAGTGTAATTCGATTCTCATAACATAACAGTAAAATAATTTCCATTTTAGTTGATCAGTCAGTCTTTTAAACAGTGTAAAAAATATTCGTACTCGATAGCATTCATACTTCGTGAACAATTCAATGCCTTGTGTGTGAACCACGTTGTTTAGATTTGACTGTTGATCGTACAGCGGAAGTTTTGATTGACCCCAACTCTTTCAGTAGATGCAAATAAGAACAATATCAACGCACAGTTAAAAAAAAACAAAAACAAAAATGTTTAAAATGGCCAGAGATCCCTTTGAGGACTCTAGATGGAACAGAAATTTCTATTTAAGAATTAACGACGAGATCAAAAAAGGTTTCTTTTTGAAAGGGATTTTATGTCAGGTTTTCTGGTTCTTACCAAGTTAAGAATTTGAATTTGATAACTACGCATGTTCCCACCATAGTATCGACCTTTATTTGTTGCTGGGTTTTAACTTAACGGATAATGGGATATACCGATCGTAGTTTGAACATCTTTACCCTGAACTCCCCCCCCCCCCCCCCCCCCACCAAATACTTGTTTGCCGGCAGCCGGATTTCATGTTGGTTCGCCGTTTGTCGGGCGATCGCTTAAGCGTGACGGTAGCTACAACTCCCCTTTCTCAAAGAAGTACGGTGATGTACTTCGTTTGCGAATTTGGCGTGTTGCTTGTGGAACTGGAAAAATGGCCGCTCTGAAACGAGGTCGCCTTGGGACTCGACTACTGGTTGATGTCCTGACCTGTCACGGCATATTTTTGAATTTGCGACCACTGAAAATTACAACAAGGGCGACATTTTCGTGCTAGGTCGGAGTGACTGAATATGACAAAAATGGGGGGAAGGAACGAAAGCTTGTCAAAAAGTCTGACTATTTCCCAGCATGCAATGCAGTCGTGACGCTGAAAATTGAGGCAAGGCCAGGATGCACTTGAACAAAAGGCTGTATCTCGGCCCGGGAAACGAAAGAGAACAAAAGCATGCACTTCTAAGCTATAAGAAAAGGACTGAATACTACTGTGAATGTGCGGCGTTTAGTTTTGCAACGATGATTTCTGTAAAAGAAAACCTGAAGGTAAGAAACGTGATTTTTTTCGTTTTTCTATGATGTTGGAAATGGTCTTTTTTGTTCTTGTCCAAATTTTAAAAAAAATCACCAAAAAGCTGATTTATTTTCTCGTTTATTGGATATCCCAATTTGGGGCACATTCTACGCAATGTTCACAGCTGACAGTTAAGGCAATGTTTGCCAGATTGAGAAAGCTGCAATGTTTTAAAGCAACCTTGTAGGGCCGGTTGAACATCAATGGATTAAGTGATATGTATGTTTCTACAGTGGTAGTTTCTAAAATGGTTAGCATTTTTTTTCGCAAAGAGTGTAATAAAATTTAAGTGGGCTTTGTTTGAGGTAATTATTTTCTGCTTATCCGGACACAACTGCTCCCCTCGACTCTGAATAACATTACACGACTCTTAATTCATAACTTATAAGTCCACTTTAGCTAAACCTAAAAGAGTTTGTGAGGGTGTTCTCGACCCTTTAATCAAAGAGACAAAACTGACAATCATTGTTCAGGTTTATTAGTCCATTTAAGTATTTATTTTTCAAACTTTTAGGTTATACGCGAAGTGTGATGACACACATGGTGCACACATAACATTCTTTTTTTTATATCAGAAAATTTCATGAACAGGGAGAAATTCATCAATCGCTATGCCGTTAAAGAGAGTTTGCCATAAAACGCTGTTATTTTGCCAATACGATGTAGCAGTCAACCATTTTACACGAGCAACTTATGTATGACCCCTTCGTTTAAAACAGTGCTGCTGTGAGAGGAAAAGAGAATGGAGTCTGTAAAATAATCGATGTGGCCAAACCAGCTGACATGTGGGGTCAAAAGAAAGATGACACACCATTTGGGCTATGAAAAAGTGTGGATATGATACCGGGTCTTTTAGGAGATTTGGGAGCAATCCCTAAAGGTGTAAATACGTCGCTTGGGAATATTAGTATAAGGATAAAACCAGAGCAATTGCAGAAAAGGAAATGCAGGAATACTTCTGAGAATTCTTGACCTTGTTGTCTTGTAACCTTGTTTGGTTACTAGCTGTAACCAGCTCCAAGGAAATTTTCCGGTTAACCGGGAAAACCGGGTTTTATTTTACGTGATGATAACAGTAATAAGAGATAATAATAAGACGGAGAGGAGTACAATTCACAGAGTAATCAGCTGCGTAGTTTTACATCGTTAATCAAGGCCGCATTGAAATTTCGCGCCCTACGATAAGAAGTCTTACTACCAATTATTGTGTGTTGGTGACAAAATGGGAGAATCTCAGTAGTTGAATATTTATTACCACAAAGTTCTTATTACACCAGAAGACATATTTCAAACAAAAAACATTGATTACAATGCAGATCCACTTCATGAACTATTTACAAGCATTACATTTTTAAATAGAAATGTGTCAATATTTTAGTAAAATGCGAGAATCTTTGTAATGAAATACTGTATTTTTTCATCACCCTACAGCTTCCAATACAAAAACATTGCCAACAACTTTTGGTTAAACTACCAAAGAATTGAGGCATAACTGTACGATGTAAAATTTGAAACCGACACATAAACGACATCCAGAACCGGAAATGACAGCTTCGTTTCACGTAGCTCAACATTACCAAATAAGGTATACGAGATCACTCTTCACACTTATCCAAACCATCATTTCTAGAAACGACTCATGTTAACAAAAAACTTTTAAGCATTAACCCTCGGACGTAAACGCAAATTCATACTCCCACCGTGGTACAAAGGGGAGGAGGGGGAGGGGGGTTGGATGGAGCCCCTCCTCGGAATTTTTGATATGTTGCAGTATTTTGAAAGGATTTTACCTTCAGTGGAAAGCTTTTGATCTTCTTAACAAGATGAGGTATATTTAATGGGGTGGTGGCCCTGCTGGAGGCCTCTGACGTCACAACAGTGGTTGCCATCTTGGCCGCCATCTTTGATTTTACCAAGAATTAGAAATGAGGCTTAAACCACGAGAAGTGGTAATTATGGTAATGGTAGTTTTGGACCTTTTTTCGATATTGAAAAAGCAGGTGTTAATGTACGGATAACTGGCATCGGAGATGGGATATTAGAAGACTGATAAGTGAAAGAATAAGAGCTTGTTTGGCTGAAGGCTACTCTTGACGAGTTTGATGAAGACGTCGCATGGCTCGATGGCATGACAACAGCTTGTCTCGTCGTAGTTATCGAGCGAGGTCTCTTCTGCATGGCAGGTGATCTGAATGATTTTGTACCCCCTGCTTGTCCGGCTATTTTCAGTTTGGGGACAACACCGTTTCATGTGGAGTGATTTTAAATTCGTTTTATATTGACTTTCAGGGTTTCTTTCATAAAACTGCCAATCACACTTTGGTGCAGTCTTACGTACAGGAGGAGCGGACATACGTACGGTCACGTGACTACCCAAATTTCTCTGATATGCATGGATACCCAAATAAACCAATTCCGATGTATTGCGATTCACTTTCGATGTATTGCAATTCACACTTGGTTCCTAGGCTTGGGGGAATAAAACAAAAAAAAGTGTGTTATTTGTTGCTGTGCCTTAAGGCGATTGTTTTTGTTTTATTTCCCCGAGTCTCGGTGCCAAGTCTGAGAGCGAGAGTCCCGCTATAATGTCTCCATTTTGATTGATTTTTCCTGTCTTTTTTCAGATTCTGGCCTTTTCAGAGTGGAAAAGGAAAGAGATTGGACATGTTAAAAATGAAAAAGATATTGTTTGCAGTCGTTTTCATAGCAATGTGGCAAGGCAAGTGAATTTTTCCTGACGACATGCATACATAGTAGTTTCCATCATCTTCCTACAGTAGACAAGCACTAATGCGCGTAGTACTTAAGCGGTACAATCGTTTGGCGGTTAAGTTGAGGTCACATTAATATCATAACTGAAACCAATTTAAGGGTCCCAAATGTAATAAGAAATTGGTGCCAATGTAGTAAGGGTTAAAATAATGTAATAAGGGCTACTAATGTGATGGGGATAGATCACAAAGGTAATTACCGACGTTTTTGTGCAGTTGCCACAAATTGGTTACAAATGTGACAATTGTAGCAAATGTTATAAGGAATAGGCCACAACTGGAATTAGTTTCACAACCCCAACAAGCCTGTAGTCTGAACATTGATGACATCAATACAATTAAGATTACTGTATCCTACTCAAGAAACGTTTAAGGGGTATTTCCTTAGGACATTCACCTCTTCTCTTGTAGTCGTATAACGGTTTCTTACTTGCAATTCACTTCTTATCCATCTCCTAAATTGAAACTCTAAACACGCAAACTTTCACTTTTTCTTCCCAGCCCTAATATTTATAATATTTTCGACCATTGTTATATTTGTGACTCCACTCCCCATTACAAATGCCAGCACATTAGGGATCCTTGGTATACCAGTGTGGCCGACGTGACGTCATGTGATTCAAATGCTCCTCACGCGGTAATCGTCTTTCCAAAACCCTACTCAAAAGTTGCCAGGACTGGTACGGGAACAAGTTCTGTGCATGAGCGACTCCTGTTGCCAAAAAGAAAGTTTTTACATTTTTTTCTTATTTTCAGAAATTGACTCTTGCAACAATCATTTTAAGGGTAACCTCAAAGCAGTTTATGCTCTTAATATACAGAGATGTAAATTGACGGTTTTCTTAAATAACTATTTCGAATGATAAATATAATCTCTATAATTTCTGTACTCATTTTCAGATGTGCACGCCAAAACATGCTTCTACGATGTGGGTAGCTCCAATGGGGTCATCAGCTCCAGTATAACCAAAAACAACTCCTTGTACAATTGCACGTGGATCATTACAGCACCATCTAACCACACCGTCAAATTGACCTTTACCATATTTAACCTCTTCGATTATTGGACGATCTACAGGAGCGAGATTAAAGTCTTTGATGGAAAAAGTAAAAATGATACGTTGCTGGGTATTTTTAGAGGATCAAGACGCCCATTCATAGTACAAACAAGTGGTCAATTCATGATGGTAACCTTTAAAAGGTATCATGAATTTGGATTTTTTAACTTCAAGGCAGTCTACCTTTCAACCTCAATAAAAGGTGAGCTATATGTACCAAGGAAACTACAGTGAAACCTGTATTAAGCGAACACCGTCGAGGAATGCTGTAGTGTTCGCTTAATGGAGAGATTAAGATTCTCGTTTACGCCAAACGGCAGACGTGAATATGTACCACGTAATCAAGTTCTCCCCTTATTTTTCGTTCACTCTTTATTGCTTCTACACAAAAGTAAGAAGTTTTACGCCAGTTTTAACCATATGAATCGTTCGGGACTGTTTTTACCTGCTTATTTTCTATTCTAAGAAATTCTCATTTTGAGTCTGACGTTTGCCGTTTGCGGTAAACGTGAATCTTAATCTCTCTAATACACGCAGGGTGTCCGCCTAATACGGGTTTCCAAAGATAATGTCATATGAGGAGACAAATGCCATTCAAATGAACAGTGAAAACGTTTAGAATACTCTCAGAGACTAATATATAGATTTAGCCAGGGCTAAAAGCGAAGCTCTCGATAATATTTATAGTTTGTTCAAACAAAATATAAAATCGTGTAATGCTAAGCGGCCAAGGCAACGCCGGAGAACGGTGAAAAACAACAATAGGTGTAATTAGCAAAAAAGCAACTTTGCATGTGCTGCACACTTTTTTTGTATATTTCTTTGCCGTTGTTTTGCACAACCACAACGTGAAACTTCCAGAAACTTCTTAGTTAAACGTTTTATGGAGGAAATGTCGTACGTTCTCGTTCATTTTTTATCACTGCCGCTCATTTTCACCTTGCGTTGGTAGCCGCTAGCATTTCTCATTTTGTCACCGCCGTTACAAAATTTTCATGTTCTTCTTCCAAAAAAAAAATGTCTCCTTTGTTTTTTATCTGTCGCTCTAGATCTCTGTCGCCCTTTTTCTCGTTGAGCTTCGCTGGCCTGCCGCCTACGTTCTCTTTTTCTCTGTTTCTCTTGCTCTATATTCCAATTTGTGGACATGACAATTAATCTAAGCTTAATACTTTAAGAAAACACGGATACAGAGACAATCTCCGCTTTCCGTTTTCGTCTTCATTGACTCTTTAGTTGTCTCTGCTTTACAAGACGCGGGTGGCTACGCGATTTCCCGTCAAAATAACCTCGAGTTGCATTTGGGTTGCCATACCTGTTGATTGAGTTATTTTACATTGGTATCCTGTGGTGCGGACGGTCGGGCGGTCGGTCGGTGTGCGGTTACCAAATTTTGTCGGATGGGTAGTTGACCACATTTTCTTACCCATGGTGCTCCGCTGGGCGCGCTTCGCGCGCGAGAGCTCCGCTATGACGATATACGTTTGCATTAATTTCTTTATTGAAGTGGACCAATTGATCATAGTACCTTAAACATAAATAGCAACTCAACTACAGTACTGTACTGTATTCAACAATGTGTGACGCAAATTAAATGCCGTTCGTCAAGTCACGTTTTTTAATGTAAAAATCGAAAAATTTCTGGGTGGCAATCTTTCTCATTTCCGGTCTCGGTTGGGTGGTGGAATTTAATTACAAGTGTCTGTTTAATACAGGTTGGCAACAATAGAAATGTCCATTTCAGGTACTTTTTAGGTGTCCGCGTTCGCTTAATAGAAGTGTCTGCGTCCGCTTAATAGAAGTGTCCGCTTAATAAAGGTTTCATTTAAAGTAAATAAGGGAAATAAATTTGGGGACTTCGGCTACTGTCCGCTTAATAGAGGGTTTCCCCTTTATACGGTGTCCTCTTAATACAGGTTTCACTATATTTAAAACTTTTCGAAGAACATTCGCTGCGTGAATTATGAAAAGACCTCTTTGGTTAGAATAGTTAAACTATATCTTATTAATCAAGGGGTTGGAAAATAGGTGAAATATGCCTCCAAACTAAGTCATACCCCCCTCTCATTAAGCAAAAATCAATTTCAACCCCCCCTCACATAATGATAATATTGAGGCTACTCCCCCCCCCCCCCCTTGAAAAAGTCTCCTCCCATTGATACCCTCATGCCTAGTTTACTTGTTGGATTTCTTCCTCCGGTACAAACATCACTTCAAGTGACTCTTCGACGTATGTATGTATGGACGTTCCGGCCAACCGCACTAAAGTTACTTACCGGGCAAGTCTAGGCAAGCCTATTGTGCCTATTGAAAAGCCCCTTTGGGGAGGTAACAATAAAGTACGTGTGTATTGTAGTAGAGAGACACTCATTAGTAAACCTATACCGAATTAGTACGCAGGAAGACAGTTATTAGTATGGTGGAACCCATTTTTACCTAGCTAGCTAGACACTGACAAGGCACATGCATAATAAGTATGCAGAAAGGCAATGACTAGGCACTTAATTAGTATGCAGGATTAGGCAATGACTACGCACTTGCTTAGGCACTAGCTAGGCACCAAACAGGCGTAGAAACAACCTAGTAGACTACTTAAGTGTAAAGCTTTTGATCCTGACTAAGAAAAAATCCTACTATTTTTCGAGATAATCGAAATATCGACTTGTCAACATCCGGGTATGATCAACTTATAATTTCGGTTATCAAGGCCTAGACTACTAGAAGAAGGCTCCTTTTTTAGTCTGTTTAGCAAAACGCGCGACAGCATGAAATGACCTTGCGTGTGAGTGAGGGCGCGAGACAGAAAGGCGAGAAAATTACCCTTCATGGTAAGGTGATTTTTTATGGTGTAAAAGTTGAAGTGTAATTAACGGTTTTAAGCTGAATTAGGTATTTTGACTTTCTTTTCTTTAACCTGATGAAACAACCGCGGAAGATGTCTTTTGAGTAAATTCGGTTTTCCTGCCAGAAACTTATGTGTCCAGCCGCGTGAGTATCATAGGTGTAAGCTAACATTCTTTAAGCTGCATTATTATTCATTCAAAATATTACCCCGATTCTGATCGGCTAAAAGCACACGTTTGATTCACCATAACCAGTTACTGATGAACAAAGTTGGAAGAATTTTGTGTTTAGCGGCGATATGATGTCAAAAAAGCAGCGTTTTTGCAGGTTAATGCACCATTAACCGAAAAGACCTGGGGACGAGGTTGAGTTGTTTTGGTTGTGAACTTGAAAAATGGCGGACATTTCACTCGTTTCAAGAGTAAGAACTAGGCGAAAAAATAGCTAAAAACATGGCAAGAAAAGCAAGAACACAACTCGAAGGGCGACGTCTGCTATTTTGCGAAATTTTGCGGAGCTTAACAACCCTAAACGTGCACTTTCGAAGATGAACTTAACACCGATGGATCGATGGAGGTAAGGCTGCGCACGCCCACAAATTAATACAGAGCGTTTTATGAACACCTTTGTAAATAGGTTGATTTTTAAGCTCCATTTATTGTAATGGCATACTTTTTTTTATTACATATATATGTAGATATATTTATCATAGTTTTTAATCTTCCGTATTATTGTAACATAAGATATGTAGTTTTATCTTTTGATGAAATAAAGACTCATTATTATTATTATTATTATTATTATTATTAAAAACTAATAGTCGGATAGAAGAGCATGCACTGTGAGGCCCAAATAGCCAGATTTTGGCTACGGCGGCGCAGAGTTTTCCAGAGCTTACGCGCAAGGTCACAAGCGTAAGCACTGGGGTCTAGAATAAGTAGTGGACCGTCCGCGTCCACGTGCGCTAAGCGCGCGCCGCAAAGCCTTAGAGCTAAAGAAAATTGGGGAAACCTATGGATCCGAGATAATTTGGTTATGACGGCAGCGTACGATTGAACGCCGACCGTCCGTATAGACTCTTAAGGTAGGGGTAAAAAAACTCAGGAGAGTAGAAAAAGGAAACCCAGACGTGTATCTTGCGTTTCGTTGTGGCGCAAAATCAACCATTTTAGGGACAACCAACGGGCTTGCTCGAGTAAAAAATTGTAGATTGATTTTTCTTGTGCTCGGCGGACGAAAAAATTTTGCGGAAGAAATTTCTAAGGCTTTGCTTTTTGCTTGGTCACGCTTTTGGTCACGCTCCAGGAACAACCTAGCGTCTCCCCTCCCACCCCTGGTCAACAGTTTGTCAGTTGAATTCATGCGGGCAAACTTATTCAGAAAACTTTTGTTCGCCGACAGACTACTTGCCGGCAACTGAAGCCTTCTTTTGCATTTCATTAAACTAAAGTTTTAAACTTATCCTGTTTTTGCAGAGCTGCTGCACTATGAAATAATAAATAGATTTAGCTAGAGCTAAAAGCGAATCTCTCGTTACTATACTTATATGTGCAATTTACTCACATACATACAAACAAAATCGTGTAATGCGGCGACGGAATTGAGAACGGCAAAAAAGAACAACGCAAACAAGAACAGCAAAAACAATAGGTCTAATTAGCAAAAAAAAAAAAAAAAACTTTGCACGTGAACGCACTTTTTTGCACATTTCTTTATCGTTTTTGTTCCACGACTACAACGTGAAACCTTTCTAGTCACACGTTTTGCAGCTGTTTAGTGATGCATGCAGACGTATTGGTAAGAATTTTTTTCCAAGACTATTACTGCAATCGGATTTGATTTATATTTTTTCCTTTTTTTGTTAATCAGTTAAGTATAAATTTCTGGATATCTTCCTATAGGTTGAAGCTTATTCTTTTTAAGTTTTTCGGTTTTAAGTAATTAAAAGTATATAAATGGAAGCTTCGCTTTTAGCCTTGACTAAATCTATATTTTGGTTCTGACTTTTATCGTGTTAGAGAAACTTGTTTGTTGTCTCTCAATGTAAGAACCGTTCTTGTGTTCTTCACCTCATTCTTTTTGGGTATTTTATGACCAGTGCCGTGGCAACCGTTTTAAGTATTTTATTTGTTCATAATTTGCCGCGCTTATCCCGGTTTCCTTATCATGAAGCATGGCTGGGAGTATTCACCATTTTCACATAGACCGTACTGCACCTTGTTTATCCCACAAAATTTTGTATAACCATTGTCTTCGATTTCTCTTGGGACAACTGTATTCACCGAGGAGAAATAGGGAAAAATAGTTATGCAAAAATTTGGCGGGTAAACGAGGTGCATTATGGGCTATGTGAAAATGGAGAATAGACCTTTTTACCGATACGGCGGCCATATTGAATTAATTCGATTTAAGGAGTATTATAGGATTCCCAGGGGCATGAGCACATTTCGTTTGTATTTTCGAGTGCTTTTCGGGACATTTTTCCTTAAAGTTTTCTTAGAATAAGATTCTAATGGGAAAAAGATCCTTGTGCCGTGTTAGGATGTAATAATGATCGCCTTTTTCCCGAGAAATATACAGTGAAAGACCATATTACTAATACTAAACTAGAAAAAGGCAATCTAAGATAAAACGTCCCGAAAAGCGCTCGAAAATACAAACAAAATGTGCTCATGCCCCCTGGGCATCCTATAATACTCCTTAACTCGAATTAATTCAATATGGTCGCCGTATCGGTAAAAAGGTCTATTACCACTTCCTCCTGGACAGGTTGTCAGTCCACCGCAGGGTTACCCCCTAAACAGCTTTAAGTAACTCACGCGGTCTCCGTAATAATTCTTTTTCGAAGGCAAGACCTAATGAGTTTGCCCATGTTCCTTGTAAATTATTTTATAACACAACGGATGTCTCCAAAAATCAGTCACTCATTTTATAGCGAAAAGCATAATTTTCCTCGCCATTAAGACAAGCATTGCTTATTTCAATTTATAGAGAAGCCGAAGATAAGGATTCCGTTGTCAGTAGTACGCAGTGTACCAGAGCATTATACCTGGTTCATGCTGGAAGGCACTCCACCCATTCAAGCTTGGTTAGCCAACTCATCTACACCTTTGGAGGGTGGGCCAGTGGTGAAAGGACTTAAATTCGTTCAGACTGGAAACTATACAATTCTGGCAAAAAGTGATGCAGGAAATAGTTCCAAAAAGGTTGACGTTAACGTTATGGGTAAGGTTTTTGTCTCAAAGTTAACATGATAATATGTCGAACCATATTTCAACACCAAACTGTGATAACTGTGATATTTTTTGCTCATATTCAGCGTCTTCCCCAATGAAACGAGTCAACTGTGTTGCTTTTGAACGCACCGAGGGTGTATTTTTACAATATAGTAGTTGTCAAGTTTATAGCGTAACTTTATGAACACATTTTGTTTAGAAATCTACTCTTGCAGTTGTCTCATCCGCTTTTCACTTGTCATCTGTTACCTGAGAAAAGATGCATTGATTTCGCAGATTGCACGCATTTATGTCAAAGCAAGGGTCTTTTAAATGGTTCTGGGCAAGTAACCAATCATCATAACTGCAGTGGAGGCAATGCTACATATATTTGGAAGTGTATACCAACAACAACTACTAATTTGTAAGTGAATTTCCTGGCTCAAGGTCTCTTTAACTTTTGATTTTAATAAAAATGCTCAGTGGCAGTGAATCATGCACAAAACGTTTCAAAGTGAACGCCCTAAAAATCGTTTAGCTTTGAAAAAAGCCTCCTGAAGTTTCAATTAGTCAAAATAAAAAAAAAAATTACGTATGAGCTAAAACGAACATTATTACTTTCATCATTAAAGAAGTATACCTTTGGTCGATGAGGGTTTTTTTTTTACCTAGGTAAGTCTACAAGTTTATACGTGCTCAACCTGATTTTGAATTACAGAATGTTTGTGGTTATATGATTATTCCTCGCGAAGCGAGCGGCCTATAAATTTGTCGCGCCGTGTATCGCGTGTATCGCACAGCGACGCAGAAACTCGAGTTGGCAATATTTCTATATATCTCTAGGGTTTCCGCATCCAGTGTGATGTCAAGGTGCATTTTCAACACGACTTCAAAATATGTGGTGTACTATCACGTTTTATTTATGAAAGGCTGATGTCTTTATTCATCATCTGTCAAACAGTGTTTACTATCGGTGAATCGCGATCAATTTCTCAGGCAATTGAAAGAGAACGGCAGGCACAAGACAACGTTACATTCAACAATTGGCTGGGAATCCTTGCTGGGGAAGATTTACCATTGAAACTCCACTGCAGCGAGAACGGGGCCTTGAAATCCAGCGCGAGCAATGGAGAAGACGAGCTCGTATATCGAGCGGCCGTTAAGCCCGAGATTGAATAAACGTGGAAATAAAGCGAAATGGCTTTGAAATACTCGCTCAAGCTAATTTTCCTCAATATCTCCTCGAATTTATGATAAATACAACTCCACAAGCTTCAAACAGCGTGTATGGGAGAAACAAAGGCTTTTAGTATATTAGTCGTACGGTAAGAATTGTCCAGTGGCAGCAAGGCCCAGTGGTCTGGGAGGACTCCACGCACTGGAGGCAATCATAGTGTAGTTCGCGAATCTCGGGGTGCACGTGGTTACTTATTAATTGCGTTTTCTGTATACATTTTTTCTGTTTATTTATCTTTTTCCGACATATTTTTGCCCTTTGCCCTGTTTCCCTGTATTCTCATTGCGGACCCTTTACATCTTCTCGAGATTTTTGCGATAACGTATTTCTAGTTTAACAAATAATATAAACCCCCATCATTCTACACCCGCAGAATGTGAATAATCATGGTTGTCAATTATGGAAATCCGTCGTGTGGCAATTATGCAACCAAAGGATAACCATGATCAACAATAACGATATGACAATGAGGTTGACCATGGTCAGTCTGGTTGTAGCTAAGGGCAGTAGAAACCGATGCACTACTTCCTTAACAGTATAAAGTGTTTTCCGAAAAAACAGAACACACACGAAAGAAGGTCGAAGCACAAAACATACTAGTATTACAGTAGACATTGGGAGGTGAGACCGCTGACCTGAAACTACGAAGCCGTGCTTTTGGTAGGCAAGTTTCCACACCGATTCTCTTTAAGATTTTAGTCTATCCAAGTTCATTTAAGTCTCGAATTAACCGTCCAGTTCAAATGATAGAATATCTGCCAGAAATTCCTTTCAATTTGACACAAGGGTTGAGCCTGTGTACGGGTACCTGCGGAAATAGGCTTTTCAGGCGAAATCGTCGCATATCAAGAATTGTTTACCATTGTAGCGCAACTACCAAGCTCAACTCAACCACAACAAAGAAGGGAAAATAAACACAACAAAAAATTCTGAACGTGCAGCACAATGTTTGGGAGGCCTCCTTGTAGTCATTGAAAGACTAACTTTGTCAAAAGGGATTGAAATGGTAATGCCTGCACCGTCCCCGCGGGCCTTACGGCCTTTTTCAAGTCCATAGAACGCCTTCATACTGCGAATAGGCCGTTTGCACGATGGCGTCGTTTTACTACTACGACGAGCATTCTTGTCGGTTTTCTTTTCATATTTAAATTTGGTAGCCCCAGTAAGGTTTAAATAACAAAGGCCCTAATTTGCACAAGAAAGCAAAACCCTGAAGGATCCTTGTCATAGTAGTAAAATGACGCCATTATGCAAATGGCCTATTGTTTTGTACAGATTGACCATTTTGATTTAGTTTGAATTAAAAAATTTAAAATAATGCACCGTTTTTTTGTTAAAATAAATAATTTTTTTGTTTCAAAACCAAAAATAAGGAGACATGTACACATTAATGTAGGTTACGATTTTTCGTTTGCTGTAGGAAATTGTCAAACAGCATGATCGAGGAAATCCCGCATGGAATTTTTGCAGACCTCTCTTCATTGCAAATTTTGTAAGTTGTAATGACATTTGTATTTGCAGCTGTTTGGATCCACAGACGATAGACATTTTGGCTACGTACAGGTTCTGACTATTAATTGCTTGGAGATATATATTTTCCTAAATAACAATGGCAATACACAGTAATTGCAATTGCAATTGCGTGCAAAAACATCAAACATAACGTTCACCCACACCTGCCAAGGCAAACGTTAATTTTCCGTTAAATTTCATATTGACGAAGAAACTGGGTCGGGATTCAAGACCACAATCAAAACAGTGGCGGAATCGCATTACAGCTCCTGAAATTTATTTGGGTTAATTTACAATTGCTTAGTATGCTATTACAACTGTGACGATCATATCTTGTATTTCTACAGTTCACATTATCTTTATTTCATGTTTCATTCCCCTCACGGATTAAAAAAAGAAGTAAAAAAATTGGCTTGCTGCTAAAGTATGGGTGTCTAAATAGCTCAGTTGGTAGAACACTGCAGCAATTTTGTTGAGGGTTCTGGAGGATGAAAATGAAAATGAAAATGAAAAGGAAAATGAAATGCGCCTCTGTGAAATGCCGCAGAAATATCTGTTCTTGCATTAACACAACTTTTCTGGACTTACATCAACCTCTCCATGCAGTGATAGATTTCATTATAAGATTACGTATTTTAGTCACTATGTTTAGGATAAGCCGTCTATTCCCCCTCTGAAATTCCCGTTTTATAGGTTCGAAAATCTTTATCGTTACCATTGATGTGAAGCCCCTTTTGAGCAGGACCATAACTCAACAGATCAGGATCAATTTCTCCGAAGAACACTTAAATGTATTCTCACTGCCAACCAAGTCATGTGTGCCCCCAATTAAAACATGATAATCGCCACGTGTCCACGCTCAGATAAAAGCATAGGTATTTGAGAAAAAGATTTTTTTTTATTTTTTTTTTGTTTTGTGTGTTTTGTGCGCATAGTTCAGAAAAGACAATCAGTTAAGTGACCACACAACAGTTCAAGAACAAAGCTAGTAGTTCAATCACCACAACAGTAGTTCACCGACAATAGACTGCATGCAGCTGCGGGAAAATAGCCACGTACAAATACGTTAGATTTTTTTAATATAAATGTGTAGAATAGACTAAGTGGTAAACACTCATTCAGCGATGACACAAAAACCAAACTGAGAAATAGCTATGGCACAATGTTATATAGTTCTAGTGAGCTCACTAAAGAACATAGACTGATGGCAATTTAAAAGTTAAATAGTCAGCTCAGATGGTCTGTCATTCGCATCAGGGGCACAGTGAACAGACCTGGAAAGAGAGTCAGCGCTGAAAAGGAAAGTTAACACGGCCAAAAAAAAAAACGAAACCTTGGAAAGTCTGGACTTGTTCGGTAAAGATTACCTATTTATTAAACATGGATTGATGTTAGACACTTAGAGCTAGCTGTGGTACCACAGCTTGAATCGTGTGGAAAAAGAGTCAAAAAACAAGGTTTCTTCGACCGTTAACCGTTATTTTTTCTACTTTCGTAGCGCGAGCTTTGTCGGGCTATTTAGTATATCGATTTCTTTCGGGCCGTGTTACCTTTCCAGGTCTGTTTTTAGGGAAGCAAGGGATGGCGCAGTGGTGAGAGCGCTCGCCTGCCACCAATGTGGCCCGGGTTCAAATCCCGGCGGCGACGCCGTATGTGGGTTGAGTTTGTTGTTGGTTGTCCTGTTTTCCCCTCTCCTCAAAAACCAACATCTCCAAATTCCAGTTCGACCAGTATTCAGGTAGAGGAGGAACCACTCTATGGATCTGCTACCTCCAAATAATAATTTATTTATTTATTTATTTTCACTGTGCCCCTGATGAGAATGACAGACCTTCTGAACAGACTATTTAAATTTTAAATTGCCCTCAGTCTAAGTTCCTGTTTACTTTAGGGAGCTCACTAGAACTAAATAACATTGTGCCATAGCTATTTTTCAGTTTGGTTTTTGTGTGATCGCTGAATGAGTATTTAGCACGTAGTTAATGCTACACATTTATACTCAAATGCTAACATATTTGTGGCTATTTTCCCCGCAGCTTCATGTAGTCTATTCTCGGTGAACTACTTTTGTGGTCATTGAATTACTTGTGTGGTCATTGAACCACTAGCGTGGTTATTGAACTGTTGTGTGGTCACTGAACTGATTGTGTTTTCTGAACTATGCACACAGAACAAAAAAAACAAAAAATAACGAAAGCTGAATTAAATTTGTGAGCCTGTTTCCCAATCACATTATTTTTTTAAAAAAGAGAAAATGAAATATGAACGTGGACGGATAGTTTTCCCATAATTAATAATTAATTTACTTTATTTTCTTACAGGGATTTGTCGGACAACATGGTCAAACAGCTCGTAACAGGAGTATTTGCAGATCTCTCTTCGTTGCAGCTCTTGTAGGTATCACAGTCTGCGTACCTGTGTCTCTACGCACATCCACTTTTATATAAGTAGAACAACGTCAAATGCCACAGTTAACGAGACAATGAAAGTGGTGAAACTAAATAAATACGAATATATTCACTCAATTCAACTACATTACGTCATAATACCAAAAATACAAAAAGATAATGATAATGATGATAATAGCAGTTTACTATATGCACACTCTGAGTCATCTTAAATTGGTGTTTTAAGCACTCTAATTGGCTCACTCTCTAGGGATATTTACGAAATATTGAGTGAGGCTGTGTATGGAGTAAAGAATTGCGCTGATCGAAGAGATCTGCATGATTCTCGTAACTGTTTATTGGACATACGTGTATCATGTCACCTCAAATTGTTCATGCCTACTTTGAAAGCATTAAAGGACTGTGGAATCTTACAAATATATAGGGAGGAGAACTGATCGTATGAGAATAAGAACTGTTAATTTATTTGATAGAACTAGCACTGAATCAGGTTTTCTCAGTTCATTGCACCCTAAGGGTGTCAACTGAGTTTATAACTTGGTTGTTGTTCCGAAACAGCCCCTACAAATGCCAGCTAATCTGTGCAATGGGAGAGATCAGCTTAGACTATGCTGTACGAACGTAAAATCTCTCAGGAACAAGTCGCCTGATTTTCTGTGTTATGCATGTACTATGAAAACGGATATTTTCGCAGTGACTGAGAATTGGTTTTCTCAGCATGATATTGGTTATCGGATCAAAGAATCACCTCCTCGGTTTAAAATGATGAACCATTCTCGCGTGGGCCGCACTAGTGGTGGAACAGCACTATTAATAAATTACTCTCTCTTGACTTCAAAAAGTAGATGCTGGCGAGAAAGTGTTGGGAATGGATTGTGGACTGTGGATCTTGTTAACTTGTGATCTTGATTATTTATAGGATACTGTATTCTTCTAAAGATCTGGTTACAACAGCCACATTTTCTGAAGAATTCACTTCCTACTTTGAATCATTGTTAATTATTGGTGATTATGAAATTTGTATTGTTGTTCCTAGTGATATTAGACATACACGCCTGCTGGGTTAGTTGGAGTCCATTGGTTTGCAACCGGCAACATGTTGATAAACTGACCCAGGTGTCCTGCCATATCCTGGATCTAGTGATTACAAGAGATGTAAATGAGCTAACATCAACCACTCCTACAGTAGATTATCACTTCTATGGTCACTTTACTCTTATCTGTGATTTGAGAAACCATCGTTTATTGTCAAGGAGATAGCCCTTTGGAAAATCAGGAGTACTGACGCTGAGTCATTCTCGCATAATGTGTTCGGCCCTTAGTCGAGACAGTACTGATTATCTTAAAGATTTGGGTACTTTGTACAACAGAACATTACCCAAGATACTAGATCATCATGCACCACTGGTAACAAAGACGTTCATAGAAAGACCTCTTGTACCATGGTATAATGATGGAAGTCAGGTCAGGGGTAATCCTGCTACTAGTAACATTGTAACCCATATCTGCCTGCCTCATAGACGGGTAGTTGGCATCTAAAGTGGCTCTCCCACCAGCGTTCGCTGGTGAAAAGGATGTAGCATGCCACACGCCAGGACTTAAGACCTGTTAAGTGACAGATGAGCTCGTTCACGTACCAACGGCCAACATGCAAGGGACATGACACCATACAGCAACAAAGGCTTAAATTGTACCCTACCCTCCAAAAACATACTCACCATCAAAGTATCGTCGTAGACAGGGGACAAATTGGAAACAGTCTGCAGCTACTCATTCCGAAAAATAATAACTCAGTCAAGGGAAGTTGTAATCATCATTATTCTTACTACATAAAGCAACAACGGAAAGCGAAGAGGTCTGCTGCCGCTGATATTTACCAAATCTCCCTTAGCAAGCAAATTATCATATCAACCTATAATGTCAGGTCCTTATACCAGCTGGGCAAGTTAAATCAGTTGTGCTGCGGTAGAGGCAGGCGGTAGAAGCAGGTCTTGTAGTCATTCGTGTAGAAAAGTATCACCTTATCTCATTCACTCCGATAACAGAACTGTGGTCTGATGACCAGAACTGGCTGTTCATCCAAAATTACGTTTCCAAATGCCGAAAGGGTTGCGTGGGACTCCTTGTTAAAAGACAATTGGTAAAAAGCATCTCCGGTTCAAAACAACTCTCGCACCGCATCATCTCTGCATTTTTCAACGGCAACCCGAGACTCGTGGTTAAAATAGTCTAAGCTCCAAAAGAGTCGACTAACACCGACGATGAGTTTGAATTCTACAATCCTCTCAACACCCATACATCCGCCAACGTCAACTGTCACGATATTAATCTTGTTTTTGGAGATATAAACGCTAGACTAGGCTAAGGCAATCACGAAAAATCTCCGAGAGGTGTG
The DNA here is from genome assembly GCA_964035525.1 of Porites cylindrica. Lineage (NCBI taxonomy): Eukaryota > Metazoa > Cnidaria > Anthozoa > Scleractinia > Poritidae > Porites > Porites cylindrica. The sequence goes on from OZ037775.1 coordinate 45,568,740, forward strand.
GGTCCTCACAGCAAGCATTAACTGCGAAAGACTTGTTAATTTCTGCTTTGCAACTAACCTTCGACTTGATCAATCCAAGGACTAACTCTGTCAGGAATTATAGAACGTACAATCGTGTAGAGCTCGACTCCGACCACCGCATCTTAAGTAGGACTTTTAAAGTGAGTCTTAGAACTACAAAAGGTAAACTGTAAGTCGCAAATAGTTCAATTGGAAGAGACTCCCGAATCCTGTGCTGACATCAGAATTTCTGCTAAAGCTATCGAACAGCTTTTACTCCACCCTAAATGATGAGCTAATCATCATCAGGTCCAGTCAGTTTTAAAGTATAACAAGAAGCACTGCAGAAGAGGTAGTTGGCTAGTGTGTTTCAAATAGCGTACTAAACATGGTCTCCAAAGAAACTGAAGACTTGCGGAAAGCTCGAAATGACACCAAAAGCAAGCACCTGCTCCTTAACACAGCCGCCTCCAGGAAGAGATTGAAGGATCTGAACAGGTCAAAAAGAGGGACAAGAGTGACCCAATTAGTCACCAAGAACTTCTCATTGAATGGAAGAAGTACCGTGGCACTCTTCTGAACAACACCACCGCTATTGATACTGCTAGACTACCGCCAGATGAATCGGTTCTCCCAATCAACACAGCCTAACCTACATAAGACCAGATAAAAAAGGTGATAAAGTCTCTTAACTTGAACAAGGCAGTTGGACTAGACTGCCCCATCACACCTGAAGTCCTGAAAATGGAGGTTGAAGCCATGTTTCCGTTTTTCACAGCTTCTGTTTCGAGGTATATTTAAAGAAGATACTCCTGGAACAGTGGATCGCTAACCTAATTGTCCCCACCTAAAAGAAGGGGGGCCTCTCCCTGATGAACAACTATCGTGGGATTAACCTTGTGTCTATCTGCCCTAAGGTCTACAATGAGATCTTACTAAATGAAATTCAAATCTTCGTAGATCCAATCCCAGGGCGCAACCAAACCTTTTACTGGCGTAGGAGCAGCTGCACACAACAGATTCACACTCTCCGACGAATTATTGAAGGCCTCCAGGCAAAACAGTTACCACTACAGCAGAAACCCCGCGAGTAAGAACCTGAAAATTACGAAAATTACAGTTGTTACTTGCGGGTTTTTACTGTAGTGGTGAGGAGTCTATGTTTGCCACACTGCGCCATCATGTCATCCTATCACGATCGTTAGTGCAATCAGATTCCTGGGTGATAGTTCCAAAAACTGCTGTTTTAGTCGATGGCCGTTTGTCCGAGAGCTTCGAAGTAACCACCGGTGTCCTCAAAGGAAGCATGCTCGCCCCATTTCTCCTCATTGTTGTCTAAAGGTGATAATAGCGGCCTGTTGACTCATCCAAGAGGTCAACTAGCCATCAAGCACAGCTCGTAAATGACCTTGACACTGCCGACGAGATAGGCCTTTAGAACCTCCCATCCAAGGAGCTCAGGTGCAACTGTCCCTCACCGTGGAACCAGGGGCCAGCATGGGTCTCCTTATCAACACCAGCAAAACAGAGAACATGACCTTTAACTGTCCCGGGAACAAAAAGCTTAAGGTATTAGAACTGCTATAAAGTCAAAAAATGATCATGCTTATAAAATCGCTTATTTGAAATGTACTCTTAGCCTGAGCTCAAATTCCAAAAATGAAGCATTTTCGTTAAATATAAGCCGAGAAAACGAAGGCCGAAGTCGGTACCTAAGAGCACTCTTTTGGAAATATTTATAGTCACATGGCTGAAATCCGACGCGATACTTTCCGTTGTTGACAGAAATGTTGCAATTTTCACAACCCGACGCGTGACAACGTGCTATGAGTTTCAAGTAAGGCAGGGAAAATTATAGCAAAATTCGCTTACATTCTACTTCCCCAAATGAAGGACGATTGTTTTGATATTTCTAAATCATTTCTATGGCTGTAAAAAGCCTTCTAAAGACACATTAGATATATGATCCTTGCAAGGTCCATGAGAGATAAGGCCGCAATTTAATGATCTATTATGCAAATTAGCACTCAGTGTAGCAGAGCCGTTTCCGTACTATGAAACATTCGGTATGCTGACTGAAACTCACGATACAGTTGACAGGAAGACATGTGGTGGGATAATTGTTGAGCCACTACTTTTTCGGTCACGTTGGAGATAAATTTGAGGTTACTGACTGCACGATAGTTCTTTTTTAGTTGACCTCACTAAAGCCTCTTTCCAGATGTCTGGGAACTGGCCAGTGTCTAGAGACAGGTTAACCATGCTAGAAACAGCTGGTAATAACTCGTCGATACATTCCTTAGCAATGTCAGTGGGGATAGGATAACTGTGACAACACTTATTTCGGGAACTCTAGATTATTCTCTTGACATTTTCCGCTGGAACAAACTATCACATTTTTTATTTACTAGAAACTGACATATAAACGTGCGGTGATAGTTTTTCCATATTTAATTATTAATGTACTATATTTTGTTACAGGAATTTGAGGAATAACATGGTCAAAAAGCTCGTACCAGGAGTATTTGCAGATCTATCCTCGTTGCAGGTGTTGTAAGTATCACACTCTATATTTCGATAAACGATAGATTTAAGCTATTACAGGGTGTCCCAAAAGTTCGTTCCTCTTATTACAGGCGACATAACTTTTGATCGAAACTATAATTCTGCATGAAATTTCTTAACGACGTTTATTGCTTTACTGAGTACATATATTCCAAAAGTCAATATCCGGCATGCTCTCCTTTGTTTGATATCACGTTCCGAAGCCGTTGCGGCATGGAATGGGATAAGTCATGAAGCGTGGAGAGCGGGATTTTCTTCCAGGCTTGTTTGAGCCGTCTTTTCAGATCCTTAATGGTTTTAGGAGTTGGGTCTTTATAGACAACTTCATCCATTATGCTCCAAAGATTCTCCACAGGGTTGATATCTGGGGAATTTGGGGGCCGGCATGTTTTCTCTATAAAATTTGGCAGGTTTTTTTTGGCACCATGCCTGGGTGGCCTGGGCTGCGTGTACTGGCGCCCCGTCTTGGACGAGCGTCATGTGGCGAATGGAGCTGAACACATGAACAATTTTCGCTTGTCTGTTGCTTCATTCACATTTTTACGGTGAAGTACAGGCTTCACTTCTTTCTCTAATATGTTGTTGATGTAGTAATCGGCAGTCAAAGTCTGTCCTTGGGGTAAAAAGTGTATCCCAGTGAGACCGCGGCCTGTCATTCCGCCCAATATGATCCACTTTGAACTTTTTTTAACCTGATATGCTGGAGGAACGTGGCTTACCTGAGAACCCCAAACAATATCATCTTTTAGATTGGGCAGCTGAAACAAATATTTGGGACATTCGTCCCAAAAAAGGAAATCATCCCATTCTTCCACAGTGAGGTTTTTGTACTGCTTAGCAAATTTCAGTCGAGCTGCACGCTGTTGGCTGTGAGCAGAGGTTTCTTGTGCCTTCTCAGCGGTCTCCAAACTTCGCTTTTCATAAACCTCCAGATGGTGTTTTTTCCCCAACATGGCCTTTGCTTGCTAATCGTTGTGAAAGCTGTCTGGTCGAGGTTCCCCTTTTGTACTTAGCTTTGTTCAGAATTCTTTTAGCTGCCTCATTAGGGATTTTCGGTCTTCCCGTTCTTTTCTTGTCTTCAAACCCGTCATTTCTTGACGACCATTTCACTACCCAACTTTCAGATTTTTTCAGCTTTTTGGAAATTTCTTTAACTGACAAACCAGTAGATCTAAGTATAGACGCTTGGGCTCTTAAGTAGCTGAGCTTTTTAGCATTAACAGGGTGCATCTTTCATGATATTCACAAAACTGAGGAAAGATTGTGGGCAATTCAGGACACAAAATACGACAAACATTTGGCGGGAAAAATATAAACTCGCGTGCACACATTGGGGGAAAATGCAAAAATTGAATATTCCAATAAAAAGATGGCGCAAAAAATACATGATATTTTATCAGACTGAAATAAACAACTTTTGCATAAATGATTTGTTTCACGAGTATTATTGTAAGTTACACTACAGACTTACAAGGTAGAGGAACGAACTTTTGGGACACCCTGTATTTGTCGTGTCTCCTTCAAAAGGATTAGTAGACCTTGAGTAAAATAGGGAAGGGCAGGAAAGTGCTGATATTTTTTAACCAAAAATACTTTTGCAACATGCTCATGGCGCACCACTGGTAAAAAAAATGATATTCATGAAATTTGGGTAATCACGCGAAAGTACGTACATGTGCCCGTGTTTTTGCGCAAATCCTAGACCATGCATTGAACCAATCTTCCCCACAATTTTAAAATAAGTCCTTTACTCGCGAATAGGGTATACAATGTCTTTTAAATTAGCGTGTTTAGGGGAGCTCTAATTGCTTACGAGCGATCGCGGGTCAGCTTACTACTAATTACATAACGAAAATTTTAAAAAATTTGTGGAATGAAAGGTCGTAAACATACGAAGTTGGTTGCTTTACTATCATCCGGTACATTCATTATGTGTGACGTCTTCTTAGTAATAATTAGCGCCAAAGAGTACCAAACAGACGTACTTAAAAAGGTAGGAACAATACTGCTGTGTAGTTTCTTTTTTAATGGAATTTCACATCACAGACATTTCATATTTGATTTCTTCTTCTGCACAATGTACCCATATCCTGACTTGTTGCTGGAGGGCGTTAGCAAGCAGTGAATAAAGTGTAAAAATTACTCCAAATTTTGTCCGATGAAAGACAGAAGGCTGGGCGGTTGGTTGGTTTATAATTACGGTGTTACGTGAAACCGCTTTGAGTCGTTCGCAGATTGAGTGCAAGAGTAGTGGTAAGTTAAGTGTTGTATAGTTCCTTGTCAACGAATAAGCTTTGCACGACTCTATTCGCTCATTTTTTTTTTCTTCAACGGTCAGACCAAATTGGGTGAAGGATATATTAATAGTCAAATGTCTTGCCTCATCAGCCAAACAAAATCTTTTTCTATGAGCAAGTGTATTGACTCATGAATGGACGAAGTTGCATGCTCTATTAAAAATTTAGTTTCAAGCCTTAATCGGCTCTTTGATGTTCTCATCAAAATTTGTTTGTACCTGTCATTTTCGGTGACGTTAAGTTTCCTACAAGTTCATACGTTGCTGTTACCTACCAGCAATATCTTCTGGTTTCAATGCCAGCACTAACTTTTACTTTGAAAATCCTAGTACAGTCACAAAGCCATGCAATTCTCGAGTTAGTTATTGCAACATTATGCTGCAAAACGGGTTGGAAAGTAATCTTGCGCGTTTTATCACCCACATTCTAACCTGTGTCGCGAAACAAATCAGGTTTTTGGAAACTGCGTTAATACTGACTTCTGATTGGATAAAATCACGCAGAAATCACGCCGTGCACGGGAGTTACATTACTTGCTGCAACAGAGGTTTGCCCTAAGTTGGTAAAACGCGCCAAACGTAACGTAAAGAGTTTGTTGTAAAAAAAGTAGAACTACTCACTCCTTACTACTTTGGCAACCTGCAAAAACCTAGTTTGTTGCAAGACAGGCTTGATAAAGGTGTGGTAAAAAGCGCAACACCGCTGTTGAACTCAATTTGCAGCAATTTTGTAAAACAAGTTGCACATTTTTTCCGCACGCTTTACCGTACTTTAACGAGTCTTATCTGTGTAGATCTGATAGGGACACGTATAATTCTCTTCTCGGAAGCCTTTTAAGCAAACGCATCTAGTCATTTTCCACATTGCGTATGGTTAACTAGCTTACAGAATTTTTTTTAACCGCTATTTATCGTTTGTGGAGCATCAGTATATATATCTAGCTATATATCTAACTACTATACATATATCTAACTACATATTTAACTAGACAAGGCTAAAAGTTAAGCGTCCTTTTAAATGCTGTTACATTCTGAAAACCTAGAAATTACACGAATAAGCTTCATCCTATGCTAATCCAGAAATTAATACTTAACTGATTTAAAAAAAACAAAAACACAAACAAAAAGAGAAAATTATAAATCAAATTCGATCAGAGTAATAGCCTTGGCGGCGGGTCTAAAATACAGGTCATTTTCCACAGTTCAGAGTACAGGTCACCAAGACCCAGATAAACGAATAGCATTAAAAGTGTCCCCTAGCCCTATCAGATCGATGGGAGTCTGTGTGGTTTGGTAATTTATCGATGGAGTAGTCACCTGAACTCTTGACCTGTGGAATGTGAGCTGTACTTTAGACTCGGCCTTGAGAAGCTAATTAGCCTATGAAATTAATTGTTTTATGAAGGCTAGCTGTCATTCACGAAACTCCTTGGCTGCATTCAGTTTACAGTTTATGTTTACAGGTCAGTCTTTCCTTCTCAAAGGGATTCTGCGTATATGGCAAATTAGGCCGATTTTCGTGTTTAGAATATGTTTCCTTTGCAAATCGGACAGACCAACCGATCCTTGTAAACTACCTTTTAGATCATACATCATAATATCTGATACTCTGTAACCTTTAGTGCAAGTTGTACTTTTTGTTTCTTTGCGCGGAAAGACCCAGGCAGGTTGATAACTTATTTAACATTTCCGTCTATAAATAATAAAACCATAATTTTGTACTCTACACAAACTGATCTTTGCGTGTTGTGTAGACGTAAACTTTAGCAAAGTGGCGAGTCTGTCGGTAAACTAATTGACAAATCTTATATGCAAGTTGTTTTCGGCGAGCATGAACAATGTAAGTTAATGTGTAAACACGTGCGCAAAAAAAAAAGGATACAGTGGTAACCATTAACACGAGCCCTCAAAGGGTTTTTTCTTCGGTTGAAACCTGCCTTTTGGTGGGCGTCAATCAACCGTTACCATGGTTTTTCACGCGTTGGCCGAGAGAAGATTCTTTCCCCTTTTCGTGAACACTCGAAAGAATATGTCGGCGTTTAAGCCTTTTTTTTTTTTTTTGCAATATTTTGCTTAAGGATCTGACACCACTTCATGTCAAGATTATAAGTATTACAAATTTATTGAGTGTTTGTTGGAGGAAACTCAAATTATCGACATATTTACACACTTTAAGTTACAACCACATATTAAGCTTTCTCAATACACGCTCGCAATTCGTCTGAGGTTTTGCTACTTCTGGATTCTATTCGATAAAGAATGATAAGTAGATCCGCAGGTAGCGAAGTACATTTTCGAAAACAGCCTCCATTATGAGGAAAGTTTTCTCTTGTCGGTGTAATATCTTTCAGTTCTTTGAATTTATACTTCTTGGCAATTCGTCCAGGGCTCCCGTATTCTCATACAATCAAATAAATAAGTCTTAACTGACCTGACAACGTTTACGTAAATTATAGATAATGTTATGACTATTTCACTTAGCTTGCAGAGCTCAATATAATCCTTCATCTTATGAAACAACCAAAAACGCCGTCGTTATTCCAAATTATTCTTGTAAGTCTTCGTATGCTCTAAAACCTTTCTCTTACCATTTCCCACCAGAAAATTAATTTAAGCTTGTGTATATTAAACGCAAGGCCATAGATATCGTCTCTCTGTCTCAAATCTTTAATACAGGTCATGACATGAAACAAGAGAGAATAATCTCCCTTGCATAAAATAATTACGCCTGACGTTACAACAAAGCTAAAACGAGACAAGAACTGTAAAAATTACTCAGACTCACGTTGGGTACAGCTCCTGAAAGCCAGTAAGTGAGCATGTTCAACTTTCAGTTTCTTTGAATCCCTTGGCGACGCTTTCCTCAACCCAAAACCAAATAAAGAAACCATCCTCGAATAGCAGAAGAACATTGATAGCAGCCTTATTTCATTTTCATTTTGAGGCAGTAGTGGAAGAACAATTTTAAAAATTAGCTGGAATGAATAATGGACTTCAGTTGTCCGCAAGTTTTCACACATAAATTCACCTGACAAAGTTTTGGCCAAGTGGGGAAGAGGCAAAGCAGAGACTAGGTTGTTCCGGGAGCTTTACCAGGTAAAAAGCAAAGCTTTAGAAATTTATTTCCTGAGATTTTGTGGTAAATCAAACACAAACTTCAATCTAGATTTTTACTTGTGCAACTGCGTTGGTTGCCCCTAAAAGGGCTTTTTTGGTGCCAAGACGAAACGTAACGTACTTCTCTGGGACTCCCTTCCCTACCCTACTGAGTTTTCTATCGCTACTTCGAGAGTCCCAGAGTTACTTGTCCCGAAAAGTCGAACTGGATGCTCGTTCTTCATCAAAGCAATTTATTTTTGAAATTCCAGAACAATTTAGGAGCTGAATTTTGAACGAGTTCCCTCATTCAGTTGCACAGCGAGGTTCATGATGTTGACACAACAACAACAACAACAACCTTTTATTCAATTTGCAAATAATTTAGGACTATTTTACCCACAATTGGCGGAGCTATTCTAGGTGGGCAACAATACAATAATTATCTCCCATAAAAAAATGCACAGTTGAAAGTTCTAAAGTCAAGAAAAAGAAAATAAGTAAAGAAAAAGCAAAAATAATATGAAATAAATAACTAAAAGGTAGCACAATTGAAAATAACAGTAGTTAAATAATAGTAAGACTATAACAACACCGTTGATGCCTTGCATGGAGCAATACTATACGAGTACAAAGATTTATTTTTGGTGACCTTGGTAAACTCCCTGTGGTCTAAAAGTCGAGGATTGACCTTACAGTTAACCGTAGCCATGAAAGATGGTCAAAATCGGAGCGATCACACTCGTGTCCGAGCCTGCGGAGTACATTTTCACAAATGGTTGTGGCAAAGAAGAAAGACGGAAACATTTGCATCTGCATTGATCCAAGAGACCTTATGAAGGTGCTCATAGGACGCCATTATTTGTCTTGGCTGCTTGGTGAGCGCATGGTGTCTGATTGAATGATTGCTGAACCAAGGGCATTAAATCAGATTGATTTAAATCAGATTTGATGAGGACGGTTGAAGATGTTGCCTCACAAGTCTTTATTCGAGGTTTTAAACAAACGTTAAAACTTACAAGTTCCATTATAAATGAAGATACAACTGTGTAAGTCTTAATTACAATCTACTTAGAATCAAAGAGACGTCTATTTACAAAGCATTTCTTAAACCTCTCTGTATTAACACGTGGGATCTGGTGAAGATGCGACCTACCGCGGAGTACCCTGTTCTTAAGGGGGGGGGGGGGGGGGGAAGAAGATCCTGCGGGGGATGCAAGGAAGCACCCATAATACTTTTTCCAGAGCCTCACATCTTTAATAACCTGTTGAATCGGTGTTTCATGTTGAATATACCCAAATCGAAAGGCTCTTCTCAATAGCCTATCAATCTGACTAAGGTATTTGGTATAATCAGCAAAAGCCAAACTCTGATAAAGTAAGCAAAAAGTGACAGAATGAGGCAATTAAAGAGGTAATCAAGATCACGTACACTATAACCATTTCTTATACACACTCTAAAGATATGCATACGTTTTAGAGCTCTTTCCATCAAATCATCAAAATGCTTATCCCAGTTGGTAGGACTATCCTGAAAAGTCACTCCTAGAAGATTAAAAAAAGACACACGTTTAATGGTAACAATTGGCTCAGAAGGGAGCAAAGGCGTTCTTCCTCTTATTACCAGCTCCTTGGTCTTACTTAGATTAAGTTTCATCAAATTCTCCTCTGCCCAGACTTCAATATTCTCTACCTCCTCAGAGGCACTACATTGACATTAGGCCCAACGGGTATACTACATGTAATGTCATCAGCGTATTTAGTCATTAAGGTATTCCGGGAGGTGGGACTTATATCATTAACCATGATGGCAAAACGTACAAGCCCCAGAACAGTGCCTTGGGGCACACCTCGATTGACAGGCAAGAATGGGGTCATGACTTTGTCTACACATACTCTTTGCTGACGATCTTTTAAAAAGTCAATAACCCAATTAACAATATAAGGGTTAATGTCAGGCACTTTCTTAAGTTTATCAGTTACTAGTGTGTGGGAAATTGAGTCAAAGGCTTTCGAGAAGTCAAAAGACAGAACTCTAACAAAGTTAGAATGGCCATCAAGCCAACTCATCCAAAAGTGCTGATTATATAATAGCGCAGTCTCAGTTCCACAATCCTTCTTATAGGCAAACTGATCTGAATGAATAAAGCAGGAGACCGGTTTCCTCAATTCGAAATCTAGGATTAACCTTTCAAAAAGTCTCATTGTAATGTCAGTGACTGATATCGGTCTGAGCTGATCTAAAGCAGAAACATTGGTCTCCTTAGGGATAGGTCGCACATTTGCAGTCTTCCAAATCTTAGGGACTTGCTGGGAGACTAAGGAAACGTTCAAAATATGTGTTATCACAGGTGTTAGTCCCAGGGCATACTCCTTCCAAAACCAAAAAAGGCAGATCATCTGGGCCACTGGCAGTCCTTTTCACATGCTCTAATGCCTCGAAGACCGATATTTCATGAATCACAGGCACTTTTGGAAGCTCTGGCATAATCTCCAACAGGGCAGGTTCAACATAATTTATGTCTATGTTGATTGACTGAAAGTGAGTGTTAATATCGTTCACAGTAAATAAAGATGAGAGATTCATACTTGATCCAACACGCCCAGTTAATTTATCAATCACCTTCCACCAAGATTTGCTGCCCATGTCATGTTTTTGCTTGTTAACCTTAGTCAGATTTAACTGATTCTCTTTAATAAGCTGGGTAATTCTGGGTTGCAAGAAAGGCCACTTTGTTGGGTAAGAGATTTCAAATCAAGTTTATTACTGTCACCCGCAATTAACCTCGCATTCGGTGAGGTGGCGAGAATGCTTTCGCAGGAATTTACTAAGAAGTCAATAAAAGCAGTTTCATAATAATCAAAGGTCGGTGGATGGTAAACCGAGGCAACAAAGTAATCTTTAGTGGTCGTAGTACACAAAGACAGGCCTCAAGCTTTATGACGCAAAATTTACTGCGATTAAAGATACACCTGCCCCTGACTTCCCTGGGCACTTCGCCGAGTCCTTTGTAGGTCAATTATCTACACTAATTCTTAAGCAAAAATCTCGGCGAGAAGACCGCTACCCTACACGAACTGCTACGGAGAGACACGTGTTGGAGCTGGGAAGCACTTCATCAAAAAAGCATTTGATCTCCTAAAGTTGGACATCTCTCAACCTCCACTCCTTAAGTTCTTTGATCCTGTAAAGCCATTACACTGTCAATGGAAGCTTCAAAGAATGGTTTTTGGTGTTGCATGCCTTTAGGATGGGTACCCTGTGGCACGTGCCAGAAGAGCCCTAACAGAAGCTGAAACTCGATATGCACGGATCGACAAGGATATGCATGCAAGAGAATTCATGGTTTCATCTACGGTAAGGAAGCAATCATTGAAACTGATCACAAACCTCTTTCTGCAATCGTAAACAAGCCTCTTCACAAGGCTCGTGCCGATCTTCGACGAATGCTGTTCTAGCTACAGAGCTCCGATTTGCCAAAGTGGAAAATACCATAATATTCTTTAAGCTATCGTCTGGGTGGTGTAAACCTGATTTTTGTGTTAAAGTAAAACCTTTTTTTCCCTTGAGGTATGAGCTGATCGTGGATGATGGTATCATTCTGAAAGGCCTGATAGTTGTAGTACGCGATCCTTACGCAAGGAGAATGTCCAGCAACTACGCAAGGGACATCCTGGAGCAGATGCTGCAATGGAAAGAACTCGGGATGTTGTGCATTGGCCCTCTATCACATCGGACATTGACTCTGCGATAGCCTCTGTCAGCCGTGCAATAGTGCCAAACCACGCATGCAAAGAGAACCACTTGTTATTAATCCGGTCACAGATCTCCCGTGGTTATTTGTGAGTGCATGCATATTGGACTGAAATGGATTGCAGTACCTGATTTTATCGAATCTTACTATAGTTGGTTGGAGATTGATATCCTTCGTGGTTCGTTCACCAAAATTGTAATTCAGAAGATGAAGCGTGCAAGTGCTTAATGACAATGGTCCACAATCTTTAAGCAGGGAATTTAAACGTTTTGCTAATGAATGGCTCTTTGAGCACGTAGGAAGCAGTCTGTATCATCCAATAGCCTGGCCGAGAATACTGCCAAACCTGCTTTGCAAGGGTACGAAAAACGGTTCTGGTCCCTCAATTGGCCTCCTTAATCTACGCAATGTTCCTAAAGATCAAGCACTAGATTCTCCCGCCCGGCGACTTATGTCCAGTCGTTCCAGTTTCACTATTCCTGTGGCAAATCATCTCCTCACTCTTAAGGCAGCCAGTACTTTAAATGCCTCTTCAGCTTATGATAATCAGCATGTCAAGCATCTTGCTCTCTTTATTCACAACAGCTTGTGAGACTTCAAACTAAGAAAGGTTATGAGAAAAGTGGCGTTGTTAAGAAACCAGCTGCAAAGCAAGGATCCTACGTCGTGCAAACTGGAGTAAAGGAGTACCGCAGAAACCGGAAACATATTTTAGCTGTTCCAGAACCTGCTCCAGCTCAGTCTCCTGCTGCTGCTTCTTCACCGACTCTCTTAGCTACAGCTCTTCAACAGCCTCCAACCCTGTCAAATGCTCCTCACCAGGGTCCTACCATGTCAAATGAGGATATATTCCCTGAGTTTGCAATTTCCGCCAAGACACCATCAGAGCCTGGAGTCTATCAGACGTCACCGACAAGGAAGTTTATCAGACCCAAAGCCTCACTACAGTCTTCCCTTGAAAGAGGTACGCCGGAGGTCTCTGGCTCAAATGGTCTTGCATACTCTAATGCCAAAAGATCGCAAGTTGTCACAAGATCTGAAAGAATCTCACGACCTTATCTGAAATCCGTACTATGAAACATTCGGTATGCTGACTGAAACTCACGATACAGTTGACAGGAAGACATGTGGTGGGATAATTGTTGAGCCACTACTTTTTCGGTCACGTTGGAGATAAATTTGAGGTTACTGACTGCACGATAGTTCTTTTTTAGTTGACCTCACTAAAGCCTCTTTCCAGATGTCTGGGAACTGGCCAGTGTCTAGAGACAGGTTAACCATGCTAGAAACAGCTGGTAATAACTCGTCGATACATTCCTTAGCAATGTCAGTGGGGATAGGATAACTGTGACAACACTTATTTCGGGAACTCTAGATTATTCTCTTGACATTTTCCGCTGGAACAAACTATCACATTTTTTATTTACTAGAAACTGACATATAAACGTGCGGTGATAGTTTTTCCATATTTAATTATTAATGTACTATATTTTGTTACAGGAATTTGAGGAATAACATGGTCAAAAAGCTCGTACCAGGAGTATTTGCAGATCTATCCTCGTTGCAGGTGTTGTAAGTATCACACTCTATATTTCGATAAACGATAGATTTAAGCTATTACAGGGTGTCCCAAAAGTTCGTTCCTCTTATTACAGGCGACATAACTTTTGATCGAAACTATAATTCTGCATGAAATTTCTTAACGACGTTTATTGCTTTACTGAGTACATATATTCCAAAAGTCAATATCCGGCATGCTCTCCTTTGTTTGATATCACGTTCCGAAGCCGTTGCGGCATGGAATGGGATAAGTCATGAAGCGTGGAGAGCGGGATTTTCTTCCAGGCTTGTTTGAGCCGTCTTTTCAGATCCTTAATGGTTTTAGGAGTTGGGTCTTTATAGACAACTTCATCCATTATGCTCCAAAGATTCTCCACAGGGTTGATATCTGGGGAATTTGGGGGCCGGCATGTTTTCTCTATAAAATTTGGCAGGTTTTTTTTGGCACCATGCCTGGGTGGCCTGGGCTGCGTGTACTGGCGCCCCGTCTTGGACGAGCGTCATGTGGCGAATGGAGCTGAACACATGAACAATTTTCGCTTGTCTGTTGCTTCATTCACATTTTTACGGTGAAGTACAGGCTTCACTTCTTTCTCTAATATGTTGTTGATGTAGTAATCGGCAGTCAAAGTCTGTCCTTGGGGTAAAAAGTGTATCCCAGTGAGACCGCGGCCTGTCATTCCGCCCAATATGATCCACTTTGAACTTTTTTTAACCTGATATGCTGGAGGAACGTGGCTTACCTGAGAACCCCAAACAATATCATCTTTTAGATTGGGCAGCTGAAACAAATATTTGGGACATTCGTCCCAAAAAAGGAAATCATCCCATTCTTCCACAGTGAGGTTTTTGTACTGCTTAGCAAATTTCAGTCGAGCTGCACGCTGTTGGCTGTGAGCAGAGGTTTCTTGTGCCTTCTCAGCGGTCTCCAAACTTCGCTTTTCATAAACCTCCAGATGGTGTTTTTTCCCCAACATGGCCTTTGCTTGCTAATCGTTGTGAAAGCTGTCTGGTCGAGGTTCCCCTTTTGTACTTAGCTTTGTTCAGAATTCTTTTAGCTGCCTCATTAGGGATTTTCGGTCTTCCCGTTCTTTTCTTGTCTTCAAACCCGTCATTTCTTGACGACCATTTCACTACCCAACTTTCAGATTTTTTCAGCTTTTTGGAAATTTCTTTAACTGACAAACCAGTAGATCTAAGTATAGACGCTTGGGCTCTTAAGTAGCTGAGCTTTTTAGCATTAACATGGTGCATCTTTCATGATATTCACAAAACTGAGGAAAGATTGTGGGCAATTCAGGACACAAAATACGACAAACATTTGGCGGGAAAAATATAAACTCGCGTGCACACATTGGGGGAAAATGCAAAAATTGAATATTCCAATAAAAAGATGGCGCAAAAAATACATGATATTTTATCAGACTGAAATAAACAACTTTTGCATAAATGATTTGTTTCACGAGTATTATTGTAAGTTACACTACAGACTTACAAGGTAGAGGAACGAACTTTTGGGACACCCTGTATTTGTCGTGTCTCCTTCAAAAGGATTAGTAGACCTTGAGTAAAATAGGGAAGGGCAGGAAAGTGCTGATATTTTTTAACCAAAAATACTTTTGCAACATGCTCATGGCGCACCACTGGTAAAAAAAATGATATTCATGAAATTTGGGTAATCACGCGAAAGTACGTACATGTGCCCGTGTTTTTGCGCAAATCCTAGACCATGCATTGAACCAATCTTCCCCACAATTTTAAAATAAGTCCTTTACTCGCGAATAGGGTATACAATGTCTTTTAAATTAGCGTGTTTAGGGGAGCTCTAATTGCTTACGAGCGATCGCGGGTCAGCTTACTACTAATTACATAACGAAAATTTTAAAAAATTTGTGGAATGAAAGGTCGTAAACATACGAAGTTGGTTGCTTTACTATCATCCGGTACATTCATTATGTGTGACGTCTTCTTAGTAATAATTAGCGCCAAAGAGTACCAAACAGACGTACTTAAAAAGGTAGGAACAATACTGCTGTGTAGTTTCTTTTTTAATGGAATTTCACATCACAGACATTTCATATTTGATTTCTTCTTCTGCACAATGTACCCATATCCTGACTTGTTGCTGGAGGGCGTTAGCAAGCAGTGAATAAAGTGTAAAAATTACTCCAAATTTTGTCCGATGAAAGACAGAAGGCTGGGCGGTTGGTTGGTTTATAATTACGGTGTTACGTGAAACCGCTTTGAGTCGTTCGCAGATTGAGTGCAAGAGTAGTGGTAAGTTAAGTGTTGTATAGTTCCTTGTCAACGAATAAGCTTTGCACGACTCTATTCGCTCATTTTTTTTTTCTTCAACGGTCAGACCAAATTGGGTGAAGGATATATTAATAGTCAAATGTCTTGCCTCATCAGCCAAACAAAATCTTTTTCTATGAGCAAGTGTATTGACTCATGAATGGACGAAGTTGCATGCTCTATTAAAAATTTAGTTTCAAGCCTTAATCGGCTCTTTGATGTTCTCATCAAAATTTGTTTGTACCTGTCATTTTCGGTGACGTTAAGTTTCCTACAAGTTCATACGTTGCTGTTACCTACCAGCAATATCTTCCGGTTTCAATGCCAGCACTAACTTTTACTTTGAAAATCCTAGTACAGTCACAAAGCCATGCAATTCTCGAGTTAGTTATTGCAACATTATGCTGCAAAACGGGTTGGAAAGTAATCTTGCGCGTTTTATCACCCACATTCTAACCTGTGTCGCGAAACAAATCAGGTTTTTGGAAACTGCGTTAATACTGACTTCTGATTGGATAAAATCACGCAGAAATCACGCCGTGCACGGGAGTTACATTACTTGCTGCAACAGAGGTTTGCCCTAAGTTGGTAAAACGCGCCAAACGTAACGTAAAGAGTTTGTTGTAAAAAAAGTAGAACTACTCACTCCTTACTACTTTGGCAACCTGCAAAAACCTAGTTTGTTGCAAGACAGGCTTGATAAAGGTGTGGTAAAAAGCGCAACACCGCTGTTGAACTCAATTTGCAGCAATTTTGTAAAACAAGTTGCACATTTTTTCCGCACGCTTTACCGTACTTTAACGAGTCTTATCTGTGTAGATCTGATAGGGACACGTATAATTCTCTTCTCGGAAGCCTTTTAAGCAAACGCATCTAGTCATTTTCCACATTGCGTATGGTTAACTAGCTTACAGAATTTTTTTTAACCGCTATTTATCGTTTGTGGAGCATCAGTATATATATCTAGCTATATATCTAACTACTATACATATATCTAACTACATATTTAACTAGACAAGGCTAAAAGTTAAGCGTCCTTTTAAATGCTGTTACATTCTGAAAACCTAGAAATTACACGAATAAGCTTCATCCTATGCTAATCCAGAAATTAATACTTAACTGATTTAAAAAAAACAAAAACACAAACAAAAAGAGAAAATTATAAATCAAATTCGATCAGAGTAATAGCCTTGGCGGCGGGTCTAAAATACAGGTCATTTTCCACAGTTCAGAGTACAGGTCACCAAGACCCAGATAAACGAATAGCATTAAAAGTGTCCCCTAGCCCTATCAGATCGATGGGAGTCTGTGTGGTTTGGTAATTTATCGATGGAGTAGTCACCTGAACTCTTGACCTGTGGAATGTGAGCTGTACTTTAGACTCGGCCTTGAGAAGCTAATTAGCCTATGAAATTAATTGTTTTATGAAGGCTAGCTGTCATTCACGAAACTCCTTGGCTGCATTCAGTTTACAGTTTATGTTTACAGGTCAGTCTTTCCTTCTCAAAGGGATTCTGCGTATATGGCAAATTAGGCCGATTTTCGTGTTTAGAATATGTTTCCTTTGCAAATCGGACAGACCAACCGATCCTTGTAAACTACCTTTTAGATCATACATCATAATATCTGATACTCTGTAACCTTTAGTGCAAGTTGTACTTTTTGTTTCTTTGCGCGGAAAGACCCAGGCAGGTTGATAACTTATTTAACATTTCCGTCTATAAATAATAAAACCATAATTTTGTACTCTACACAAACTGATCTTTGCGTGTTGTGTAGACGTAAACTTTAGCAAAGTGGCGAGTCTGTCGGTAAACTAATTGACAAATCTTATATGCAAGTTGTTTTCGGCGAGCATGAACAATGTAAGTTAATGTGTAAACACGTGCGCAAAAAAAAAAGGATACAGTGGTAACCATTAACACGAGCCCTCAAAGGGTTTTTTCTTCGGTTGAAACCTGCCTTTTGGTGGGCGTCAATCAACCGTTACCATGGTTTTTCACGCGTTGGCCGAGAGAAGATTCTTTCCCCTTTTCGTGAACACTCGAAAGAATATGTCGGCGTTTAAGCCTTTTTTTTTTTTTTTGCAATATTTTGCTTAAGGATCTGACACCACTTCATGTCAAGATTATAAGTATTACAAATTTATTGAGTGTTTGTTGGAGGAAACTCAAATTATCGACATATTTACACACTTTAAGTTACAACCACATATTAAGCTTTCTCAATACACGCTCGCAATTCGTCTGAGGTTTTGCTACTTCTGGATTCTATTCGATAAAGAATGATAAGTAGATCCGCAGGTAGCGAAGTACATTTTCGAAAACAGCCTCCATTATGAGGAAAGTTTTCTCTTGTCGGTGTAATATCTTTCAGTTCTTTGAATTTATACTTCTTGGCAATTCGTCCAGGGCTCCCGTATTCTCATACAATCAAATAAATAAGTCTTAACTGACCTGACAACGTTTACGTAAATTATAGATAATGTTATGACTATTTCACTTAGCTTGCAGAGCTCAATATAATCCTTCATCTTATGAAACAACCAAAAACGCCGTCGTTATTCCAAATTATTCTTGTAAGTCTTCGTATGCTCTAAAACCTTTCTCTTACCATTTCCCACCAGAAAATTAATTTAAGCTTGTGTATATTAAACGCAAGGCCATAGATATCGTCTCTCTGTCTCAAATCTTTAATACAGGTCATGACATGAAACAAGAGAGAATAATCTCCCTTGCATAAAATAATTACGCCTGACGTTACAACAAAGCTAAAACGAGACAAGAACTGTAAAAATTACTCAGACTCACGTTGGGTACAGCTCCTGAAAGCCAGTAAGTGAGCATGTTCAACTTTCAGTTTCTTTGAATCCCTTGGCGACGCTTTCCTCAACCCAAAACCAAATAAAGAAACCATCCTCGAATAGCAGAAGAACATTGATAGCAGCCTTATTTCATTTTCATTTTGAGGCAGTAGTGGAAGAACAATTTTAAAAATTAGCTGGAATGAATAATGGACTTCAGTTGTCCGCAAGTTTTCACACATAAATTCACCTGACAAAGTTTTGGCCAAGTGGGGAAGAGGCAAAGCAGAGACTAGGTTGTTCCGGGAGCTTTACCAGGTAAAAAGCAAAGCTTTAGAAATTTATTTCCTAAGATTTTGTGGTAAATCAAACACAAACTTCAATCTAGATTTTTACTTGTGCAACTGCGTTGGTTGCCCCTAAAAGGGCTTTTTTTGTGCCAAGACGAAACGTAACGTACTTCTCTGGGACTCCCTTCCCTACCCTACTGAGTTTTCTATCGCTACTTCGAGAGTCCCAGAGTTACTTGTCCCGAAAAGTCGAACTGGATGCTCGTTCTTCATCAAAGCAATTTATTTTTGAAATTCCAGAACAATTTAGGAGCTGAATTTTGAACGAGTTCCCTCATTCAGTTGCACAGCGAGGTTCATGATGTTGACACAACAACAACAACAACAACCTTTTATTCAATTTGCAAATAATTTAGGACTATTTTACCCACAATTGGCGGAGCTATTCTAGGTGGGCAACAATACAATAATTATCTCCCATAAAAAAATGCACAGTTGAAAGTTCTAAAGTCAAGAAAAAGAAAATAAGTAAAGAAAAAGCAAAAATAATATGAAATAAATAACTAAAAGGTAGCACAATTGAAAATAACAGTAGTTAAATAATAGTAAGACTATAACAACACCGTTGATGCCTTGCATGGAGCAATACTATACGAGTACAAAGATTTATTTTTGGTGACCTTGGTAAACTCCCTGTGGTCTAAAAGTCGAGGATTGACCTTACAGTTAACCGTAGCCATGAAAGATGGTCAAAATCGGAGCGATCACACTCGTGTCCGAGCCTGCGGAGTACATTTTCACAAATGGTTGTGGCAAAGAAGAAAGACGGAAACATTTGCATCTGCATTGATCCAAGAGACCTTATGAAGGTGCTCATAGGACGCCATTATTTGTCTTGGCTGCTTGGTGAGCGCATGGTGTCTGATTGAATGATTGCTGAACCAAGGGCATTAAATCAGATTGATTTAAATCAGATTTGATGAGGACGGTTGAAGATGTTGCCTCACAAGTCTTTATTCGAGGTTTTAAACAAACGTTAAAACTTACAAGTTCCATTATAAATGAAGATACAACTGTGTAAGTCTTAATTACAATCTACTTAGAATCAAAGAGACGTCTATTTACAAAGCATTTCTTAAACCTCTCTGTATTAACACGTGGGATCTGGTGAAGATGCGACCTACCGCGGAGTACCCTGTTCTTAAGGGGGGGGGGGGGGAAGAAGATCCTGCGGGGGATGCAAGGAAGCACCCATAATACTTTTTCCAGAGCCTCACATCTTTAATAACCTGTTGAATCGGTGTTTCATGTTGAATATACCCAAATCGAAAGGCTCTTCTCAATAGCCTATCAATCTGACTAAGGTATTTGGTATAATCAGCAAAAGCCAAACTCTGATAAAGTAAGCAAAAAGTGACAGAATGAGGCAATTAAAGAGGTAATCAAGATCACGTACACTATAACCATTTCTTATACACACTCTAAAGATATGCATACGTTTTAGAGCTCTTTCCATCAAATCATCAAAATGCTTATCCCAGTTGGTAGGACTATCCTGAAAAGTCACTCCTAGAAGATTAAAAAAAGACACACGTTTAATGGTAACAATTGGCTCAGAAGGGAGCAAAGGCGTTCTTCCTCTTATTACCAGCTCCTTGGTCTTACTTAGATTAAGTTTCATCAAATTCTCCTCTGCCCAGACTTCAATATTCTCTACCTCCTCAGAGGCACTACATTGACATTAGGCCCAACGGGTATACTACATGTAATGTCATCAGCGTATTTAGTCATTAAGGTATTCCGGGAGGTGGGACTTATATCATTAACCATGATGGCAAAACGTACAAGCCCCAGAACAGTGCCTTGGGGCACACCTCGATTGACAGGCAAGAATGGGGTCATGACTTTGTCTACACATACTCTTTGCTGACGATCTTTTAAAAAGTCAATAACCCAATTAACAATATAAGGGTTAATGTCAGGCACTTTCTTAAGTTTATCAGTTACTAGTGTGTGGGAAATTGAGTCAAAGGCTTTCGAGAAGTCAAAAGACAGAACTCTAACAAAGTTAGAATGGCCATCAAGCCAACTCATCCAAAAGTGCTGATTATATAATAGCGCAGTCTCAGTTCCACAATCCTTCTTATAGGCAAACTGATCTGAATGAATAAAGCAGGAGACCGGTTTCCTCAATTCGAAATCTAGGATTAACCTTTCAAAAAGTCTCATTGTAATGTCAGTGACTGATATCGGTCTGAGCTGATCTAAAGCAGAAACATTGGTCTCCTTAGGGATAGGTCGCACATTTGCAGTCTTCCAAATCTTAGGGACTTGCTGGGAGACTAAGGAAACGTTCAAAATATGTGTTATCACAGGTGTTAGTCCCAGGGCATACTCCTTCCAAAACCAAAAAAGGCAGATCATCTGGGCCACTGGCAGTCCTTTTCACATGCTCTAATGCCTCGAAGACCGATATTTCATGAATCACAGGCACTTTTGGAAGCTCTGGCATAATCTCCAACAGGGCAGGTTCAACATAATTTATGTCTATGTTGATTGACTGAAAGTGAGTGTTAATATCGTTCACAGTAAATAAAGATGAGAGATTCATACTTGATCCAACACGCCCAGTTAATTTATCAATCACCTTCCACCAAGATTTGCTGCCCATGTCATGTTTTTGCTTGTTAACCTTAGTCAGATTTAACTGATTCTCTTTAATAAGCTGGGTAATTCTGGGTTGCAAGAAAGGCCACTTTGTTGGGTAAGAGATTTCAAATCAAGTTTATTACTGTCACCCGCAATTAACCTCGCATTCGGTGAGGTGGCGAGAATGCTTTCGCAGGAATTTACTAAGAAGTCAATAAAAGCAGTTTCATAATAATCAAAGGTCGGTGGATGGTAAACCGAGGCAACAAAGTAATCTTTAGTGGTCGTAGTACACAAAGACAGGCCTCAAGCTTTATGACGCAAAATTTACTGCGATTAAAGATACACCTGCCCCTTACTTCCCTGGGCACTTCGCCGAGTCCTTTGTAGGTCAATTATCTACACTAATTCTTAAGCAAAAATCTCGGCGAGAAGACCGCTACCCTACACGAACTGCTACGGAGAGACACGTGTTGGAGCTGGGAAGCACTTCATCAAAAAAGCATTTGATCTCCTAAAGTTGGACATCTCTCAACCTCCACTCCTTAAGTTCTTTGATCCTGTAAAGCCATTACACTGTCAATGGAAGCTTCAAAGAATGGTTTTTGGTGTTGCATGCCTTTAGGATGGGTACCCTGTGGCACGTGCCAGAAGAGCCCTAACAGAAGCTGAAACTCGATATGCACGGATCGACAAGGATATGCATGCAAGAGAATTCATGGTTTCATCTACGGTAAGGAAGCAATCATTGAAACTGATCACAAACCTCTTTCTGCAATCGTAAACAAGCCTCTTCACAAGGCTCGTGCCGATCTTCGACGAATGCTGTTCTAGCTACAGAGCTCCGATTTGCCAAAGTGGAAAATACCATAATATTCTTTAAGCTATCGTCTGGGTGGTGTAAACCTGATTTTTGTGTTAAAGTAAAACCTTTTTTTCCCTTGAGGTATGAGCTGATCGTGGATGATGGTATCATTCTGAAAGGCCTGATAGTTGTGGTACGCGATCCTTACGCAAGGAGAATGTCCAGCAACTACGCAAGGGACATCCTGGAGCAGATGCTGCAATGGAAAGAACTCGGGATGTTGTGCATTGGCCCTCTATCACATCGGACATTGACTCTGCGATAGCCTCTGTCAGCCGTGCAATAGTGCCAAACCACGCATGCAAAGAGAACCACTTGTTATTAATCCGGTCACAGATCTCCCGTGGTTATTTGTGAGTGCATGCATATTGGACTGAAATGGATTGCAGTACCTGATTTTATCGAATCTTACTATAGTTGGTTGGAGATTGATATCCTTCGTGGTTCGTTCACCAAAATTGTAATTCAGAAGATGAAGCGTGCAAGTGCTTAATGACAATGGTCCACAATCTTTAAGCAGGGAATTTAAACGTTTTGCTAATGAATGGCTCTTTGAGCACGTAGGAAGCAGTCTGTATCATCCAATAGCCTGGCCGAGAATACTGCCAAACCTGCTTTGCAAGGGTACGAAAAACGGTTCTGGTCCCTCAATTGGCCTCCTTAATCTACGCAATGTTCCTAAAGATCAAGCACTAGATTCTCCCGCCCGGCGACTTATGTCCAGTCGTTCCAGTTTCACTATTCCTGTGGCAAATCATCTCCTCACTCTTAAGGCAGCCAGTACTTTAAATGCCTCTTCAGCTTATGATAATCAGCATGTCAAGCATCTTGCTCTCTTTATTCACAACAGCTTGTGAGACTTCAAACTAAGAAAGGTTATGAGAAAAGTGGCGTTGTTAAGAAACCAGCTGCAAAGCAAGGATCCTACGTCGTGCAAACTGGAGTAAAGGAGTACCGCAGAAACCGGAAACATATTTTAGCTGTTCCAGAACCTGCTCCAGCTCAGTCTCCTGCTGCTGCTTCTTCACCGACTCTCTTAGCTACAGCTCTTCAACAGCCTCCAACCCTGTCAAATGCTCCTCACCAGGGTCCTACCATGTCAAATGAGGATATATTCCCTGAGTTTGCAATTTCCGCCAAGACACCATCAGAGCCTGGAGTCTATCAGACGTCACCGACAAGGAAGTTTATCAGACCCAAAGCCTCACTACAGTCTTCCCTTGAAAGAGGTACGCCGGAGGTCTCTGGCTCAAATGGTCTTGCATACTCTAATGCCAAAAGATCGCAAGTTGTCACAAGATCTGAAAGAATCTCACGACCTTATCTGAAATCCAAGGAGTTTGTGACTTAATTTTGCAAATAAAGGACATATTTAGCATAGTCTGTTAGGACTTCCAATATAGCAACCGACCATCGTGAAACATACATAATTTTTTAGTTCTCGCGGACGTTATTTGCTAAACAGCACAATATAAGTTCCTGGAATCGGATTTTCAGTAGCAGATCTAGATCGCCCAAAATTCGCATTTTATCGATTTCAAAGTTTTTTTTATTGTTGTCGTAGTGATATCGATTTTAATAAAAACTGCATTTTGGCAAACTTCAATTCATAGTCAATCACTGGAGAAAAGTTTGTAGTAATCGGACAAGAACAAAATTACTTTAAAGGCGATTGAAAAACATCGGTATGGTCTCCGAAAAACTGTACCAAAAACCTTTAAGGGAACCTAGAGAAAGCCAATGCATACAAGGATGCCATCAACCAATATCTAGAAAAGAGGTATGCTGTAGAGGTAAAGGAGGCAGTTGATGGTGACGAGAAAGTCAGGTTTTTATCGTTTCACGCAGTCTTCAGAGAGGACAAGAAAACTACAAAGTGTCGTGTTGATGCGTCAGCTTATGATGAACATGAGGTAACACTCAATGACTGTATTCTTTCAGGGCCAGCACTTCAACCTAATCTTGTATCTGTTGTTGAGAAGATGTTCCTCCAGATCAAAGTTGACGAAAGAGACCAGGACGCTCTACGATATCTATGGAGGGATCTAAAGAGTGACGATCCACCGAGAATCTACAGGTAGCAGAGATTAGCATTTGGTGTTAATGGAAGTCCATTCCTCGGAATTGCAACAGTTCAAAGTCACGCGATGAAATGCAGAGAAGAGTTTCCTAATGCATCAAGAGAAGTCCTGTCAAACATGTACGTGGACGATTGCATTACTGGTACTGATGACGTTGGAGTTCCGGTGGAGTTGCAGCAGTCCTTACTCAAGATGATGGAACTAGTTCAGGTTGCTAAGAGTTGTCAGTCGAGGAGTTAAACGAAGTCAATTTATACTGGTACGGAGAGCTGCAACGGCAGATGTTACTCATGTTCAACAAGTATTGAGGGAAATAAAAGTCAAGAAATCACCTGGCGTTGACGGCATTACACCTAAACTACTTAAGGTCTCAGCCGAGATTATTGCTGCTCAACCCTCCGTCATATGCAACAATGCTATTTCCTATTGTAAATATCATTTAGAATGGAAGAAGATACCCCTCTGACTAAGAGCTCTGATGTTGACATGAAAAAAGCATTATTTAGATAGGTGACTGTGCTTCCAGCCCTCAATAATGTCTTTGAGAAGATTCTTGCGTCACAGCTGACGTCGTACTCTCAGAAAATCTTTCGTGATTTCTTGTCAGCTTATAGAAGACATCATGGCTGTCAAACTGTAGTGTTTATTGTGGAGGAGTGGAAGAAAAGTCGTTTTAAAGAGGAGCTCGTTGCTAGTGACAATGGATTTATCCAAAGCATTTGACAGTCTCCCTCATTAACTTCTTATCAGGAAGCTACAAGCATACGGCCTTGATAATTTGAGCTGCTCTTTTCTTCTGGACTATCTTCAGAATAGGTTACAGAAGGTTACGGTCGAAGACACTGTGTCATCATTGGAGTTCACAAGTAGAGAGGTACCACAAGGCTGCGTTTTATATAATGTATTTCTCAATGACCTGGCCTAATTTATAGCGGAGCTCCACGCCCGCGCGAAGCGCACGCGTGGGCGGAGCCCCATAGCTAGGGAAATCTACCCATCCCAGAAAATTTGGTAATCATGTGACCGAGCGACCGACCGACCGACCGTCCGTCCGCACCACAGGCATACCAATGTTTACTCTCACACTTTCTAGCTACTTTGGGAGCCCAGGAGAAAGCTGATTGCACATCAATGTTGTCATCAATTAACAGCTGTCAAAAAAGGGTATCCGCTGACCACTATCATCTGACCGAATCGCGGGCTCAGGTGTCGACCCATCGAGGTCGAGTATTTTTTGAAGTTATCCGCTGACAATTTACTCGTTTTCAAATGATCGCAGGCTCACGTTTACTTTTGTTTTAAATTCATATCAAATATGTTGTGTTTATGTCAGTATCGCCCCGCACTATTACGATTTTGATTTCAAACTGACTTCAGACGCAAAAATTCAGCCAGTTTTTTTAGAATACAAGCGGGGAAGACCTTTTCTTACCATGGTCACGTGTTGGTCACGCTGCACGTCCAATTTTTATGCTCTGATTGGTTAAAATTTGACAGGTGAGTTCATGCGGAAAATTTATGCAGCATCTTGAAAGTTGTTTACTTTGACAGCTGAAGCTGGCAGAGTTTTGAGTCAACTTGTGATGTTTTTAACTGTCTTTTTCCACTGGATGTACAAAATGAAATACAGCTGCTATCAAGAGTGTTGTCTTATTCATGGCTGGTTTGTTTATTGGGTTTTTGGTTGAAAAATGCGTCGCTTGTCAAAGCCGATAATCCGATTTCGGATGGCATCGTTTTTGTTTTTCACCTTGCTGGATGCGTACGAGAATTATAAAGGCTCAAGCGATCCTTGCCTTACTTGATAGCTTTCAGGAGCTGCATCTCGAAATATGGTAAGCCTGAGTAGTTCTTGTATTTAATCTAATTTCATGAAGTCCAGCGGCGCAGTTTATGAAGCTAGTTTATGCACGTTTGTATTAAGATTTGACTGAGACACTGATCTGACCTCGTATGAGGTTTGATATAAGCTTAAGCTTACAGAACTTTAAAAAGCCTTTAGTTGATATTAATTCACCTTAAATAGAAAGAAAAAACTTTCCGAAGAATATTTAGTGGTAATTTTGGCTGTAGAAAGAAAGCTTTGAACGATTTTCTTTTCGTGAGTTCATCTTTGAAAACAGCCAACACCGGGAACCCGGCGGCTTAAAACATAAACTTTAAGCCTACTAGTAAAGACTTGAGGATTCTTAGACACACTTAAATACTCATTTGTTTTCGTGAATGCCATCGAATTATTTTTCTTTATTGATTTTTGGTAGTCTCAAAAGTGTAATTTTCATCGCTTTGCCGTTTGTTTTCAGGCGTTCATAAACATCGCTCGCAGGAGTACTCAAAATGCCAAGTGTATCAAACGCTTTTTAAGATTACACATCGTTATAAAACCGTTAATAAAAAATAGACTCCATAAATTCTTTATCCCGTTGAAGCGTAACTCTTTTAAAATTTCTTCGCAAATTTGGTGCTTGTCAAAAGTTAGAACCGGCTGGCCGTATAGGTGATTTTGGAAATTTTTTGAACGGTTTCGCTAATTAAAAGTCCACGCGTGCCTCTATGGTCCGCCACGCGTGCCTCTATGGTCCTGACTATTGAATGAATGCAATTTGTCTTGAAAAATTGTGAAATACTGCATTTTGTACGAGGTCTGTATGATAAAAACAGCACCTCATAGTACTCTTTCTCCTCAGATGTGGTGTATAAAAAAAATAAAAGATTGGTTTGCACGCACCGAGATTTATTGGCAAGAATTTTTTAACTTGTCGAACGCAAAAAATTCGGTCTGATTTGTTTTCCAAGAATTTGTTTTGCACGCCTTATCTACTGTGATCAAGAGCCATCACTGCTCCTAAATGTGACCGAAGACTATTTTTTGGGGTACATATAAGGCCATATCAACTCGATACAAAATTTGTTTCACTCCAAAGTCACTTAGCTTTTCCCTCAAAAGTCACATGAATGTGCCCTTGCGTCAACTGATTTGTGGAATACAAAATTATTGTTTAATTTAAGTTATAAATTTATCAATGGGAGCTTCGCTTTCAGCTGTGGCTAAATATATATATTAACTGGAGCTCATTTTAACGCATATCCTGATGATCAGCAACGGTACTATTCTGATACTAATCATTTGGCTCTGCGCACCCAACTCAATAATGAACTCTCTATAGCAGTGGACTGGTTCAAGCACAACGGTTTAATTGCCAATCGTAACAAATTTCAGTTAATGGTACTGGGAGATGATCATGAGTTTTCACTTGCTGTTGATGGGATAGAGATCACCCGATGGGATGATATTGATTTACTGGGTGTTAACAACTCTAAGTTTACGCTATGCTAAGACGAATCAAGCGCTGTAAACGTGTGCTATATCTCGTTCTTCACAGGACGAAAAAAACAAGAATCTGTAAACTAAAAATACTGTAGAATACTAGACTCCGTTGTGAGAAAATCGCAAATGTGTTTTAAATTAAGGAAAGTTAAGACAACCTCTGCACAGCTTCGTCAGTAAACATTTCTGGAAAGAACTTTGATTTTGCAATGCTAATAAAGTTCTATCCATAAATCCAGTAGGTCCCACCGTTCACTGTTTATACTTTTCAAGCGACAACGTTTTTTCAATCATTTGCTATCACTGCGGTCGCTGAGGCAGAACTTTTTCTTCTCGATAGTTACCAAAAAAGGGTGCCGTTTATAATCATTTATGGTTCATTTTTGTAGAGGAAATTTATTTGGCTTATAGATAACACGCCTTGCGTGCTTTTGCGCACACTGAAAGCGTGTTGTGCTTTTTTGCACGGAGCTTTTGTTTTTTTGTTGGACTTGCTCACGCTTAATTGTCTCAAGCGTGTCCTCTGAAACAAAAGAAATTGCTAATGAGGCAAGATTGCAAGCGTGCTAAAGCGTGTTAAAATAAATTCTTTTGTTTTAAGCGTGTCGTGCTCGTGCTTTCACCTTTAGCATTAAAATCCTGTGGAGGGTCACATGTGATAAACACGTTACAAATTTGTGCAGTAAAGTAAATTTGCAACTTCAAGTTATAAAAAGATTTAGAAAGTTGATAACAGGACAAATTAGGTTAAAGCTCTATAATGCATTTATACAAACCGTTTTTTGTTATTGTAGTGATGTGTGGCATTTTTTTATTGCAGTTAAATACGCAGATACTTAGAGTAGTTTTAAACGATTCATCCAGCAGTTATGAGGATCTACATACCAAACTTGATATGACCACTCCAGAGGCAGGACGGGTGCAAAGCATTATGTTGACATTGTACAAATGTTTACAGGGAATGGCCGCGCCTTACCTTCGAGCTTACATTCAAGAGCAGCATGTATCAGATTATAATTTACGAGGCTAAGACAAGCTGGAAATACCGCATGTTAAGACTACCACCTCTGGTTTGCGATCATTTAAATACTTTGCTGCTCATGCCTGGAATAACCTGGCCGATAATATCAGAATGTCCGAAACGCTTGCCACTTTTAAACGCAATATCATAGATTACGTTTATTAAGAGTTTTTGTTGTTTTTTTCCTTTCCCTCGAGAATGTCGAATTGTAGATGTTAATGATATTTTGTTATGTAAATTCTTGTATCAGTGTATCAGTGTAGCTAAAATATAGGTTAAGCCGTTATGTACTTTATTAACTTTGGATCTTTTCGGTTTTTATATCATGTAGATTGGAGATACTAACACTATTTGCTACTCTACAATCACAAATAAAATAAAGTTATGTACGTATGTATGTTTGTATGTATGTATGTATGTATGTATGTACGTACGTACGTACGTACGTACGTACGTATGTATGTATGTAGGTGTACCAAGCACAGTGTGAAAGGTTGAAGGAAAATCCTCTTTTACCAAACACCAGTGTTATCTTCAAGTCGGATCCCTACTTTGATAAGAGAGATCGGTTGTTACAGGTAAGAGAAAGATTGCAGTACTTGGACCTACCTGAGGGTATGAAACATCCAATTATCTTACCGTATGGGGCATCCAGTGGTTAAAGAGATCATACAGAGTGTGCACAAGGACCTGCTTCGTGCTGGACCAGACAGACTCACCTTGCACTCGGAATGTCAGCGTTTAGCTTACCAGACATTGCAGACGAAGTTTCAGCAAACGGAGGTACAACGAGGCGGCGATAAGTGTATCAGCAGAAGTTTCTTAACCATTTCTGACAGCGCAGGCGAGGAGAGTACCTGCATCAGTTATCAGTCAGATATAAGTGGCTGTGTGAACAGCCACTGCTCCCAAGATCACAGACAGTGCTAATTTCTGAAGAGGTCAAGAGGTAAGTGGCCAATGAGACGAGTTGGTTCCTGGAAAAGATGGCCTTGTTTCTACTGTAACCCTTAAGCCACAGAAAGGACGTCTAAGGAGACCTGTTCAGAGGCTGCATCGTCTGGAAGCGAGTACTACTCAGTTTTTAAGTGATGAATTTGGCGACAGTGGCCCTAACGGTGGGGAGTCTGCCACTCAGGTACAGGTATATCCTCCCTTGACGTTTCTGGCACTAACTCTTCCGTTGGTTCAGGAAACTGTGGTTTGCGTTGTAGCTCTGTACACAAAGTTGAAGGTATGAACCTCTGGCATAGTTGTTGGTGATGTCGCTTCTAGATAATGTTTTGACCTGGATCTCAA
Organism: Porites cylindrica; assembly: GCA_964035525.1. Taxonomy (NCBI): domain Eukaryota; kingdom Metazoa; phylum Cnidaria; class Anthozoa; order Scleractinia; family Poritidae; genus Porites; species Porites cylindrica. The sequence continues at coordinate 45,598,643 of OZ037775.1, forward strand.
AATTCTTGGGACTGTCTGTTCCCGCAGTTGTTCCTGATATCAATTTTGGTCCTTTGCCAAAATTACGCGCACAAAGTGTTTGGGTTCGATGTTAACGAGGGTCACACAAAAGAGCGAGGCTCTATAGAACTTTTACAGACATGACTATAAAAGTATGCTGAATCTATTAAATCAGCCATAAACAGCTATAAATTTAAAATACAAAGAATGATTTATTTTCATGACTATATAGGTACACTAAATCTATTAGATTATCCATAGACAACTTTTAGCTTAGTAATTAAATGTCTCCAAAAAGGCTAAAAATATCATGAGCATTATAAAAGACAGAAATGGTAACTCTAATAACAGCATAGATTATATTTTACAATGTTACGTACAGCGCAACACTTAGCGAAGACTAATTTCCAGCTATTGAAAATGTTGACGTCGTAAGACATAGCCGAGGCACAGTTATACTGCTGGCAGATAATTCCACAACAAAGTAAACGATTAAAATAACTACGAATTTAGGGCGGTACTTAGGAATTGACAAATCTAAAACACAGCTGTTCCGCGTGGAGCGAGAGATGATGTTCTGCTGCACAGAATCATTAAGAGAGATATTGTACAGCTGTAGTGACCTAATCGGCTTCTGAAGTAGAAAAGAAGATCTTTGGTTTTATGAACAAAAGAAATAGGTAAGAGCTTCACTTTCATAAGTCTCTCCTTGTAGCTTTTAGGTTGAATCCGTCTGACCTAAGTTGAGCATAATTTGGTAACTCGACTTTTAAGACTTTCAACATTAGAGATCTTTCCTATAGACTGTGGTGCCCAGATTTCACGAGCATAACTCAGCTGACAACTGAAAAAAAGGTAGGTGCAAAGTCGTTTGGTGTCAATGTTAATATCGCGACAGGTGGGTCTTCGAAGAAATACCAATGCCCTTTAGCACTTAGAGATAACATTGTTTGTGTGCTGGTTCCACTGGAAGTCAATAGTAACCGAAACTCCAAGATCTTCTTTCGACGTTACATGAAACAGAGGATCATTTTCAATTTTATAATCGAATCGGAGAGAGGTTTCTTTGCGTGAAACACATTTGGAGCTATTTAGGTATTTTAGGTATTTAGGTATTTTTATTTATTTGCCACACAATTACAATAATTACTTAAAGATGCCAAAAGAAAAAAAAATATATAGGAAGAGATGGCGAGGAGGCCTAAAAGAAACTATAGAGCTTATGTTAATTAGGCCTCCTCAATTACAATTTTTCGAAGATGGCATAAAAATTACGGCGACGGGTACAATATAATATCAGGTGAAAAATTAAACTAATCAATATTACGGAAGTTTACATGTACAAATGTTCCAAGATTTTTGTTGAAGTATACTAATAATTATTACAAATAAATGCCTTAAGTGCTCTTTTAAAGGAGAAAGGTGAGGAAGCGTTGATGATGTTGGTGTTTAAGGTGTTGTAAAATTTAGGTCCTTGATAAAAAACGGAAAATTGCTTGGTTCGAGTACGACAGAAAGGCAGACGAAATTTACACGAGTTTCTTGTATTATAAGAATGAATTTGACTTTGTAAGGTAAATTTACAATGAAATTTTAGGTAGAGTATGGTTTTGATAGGAGTACATGAATAAGCCTAGTTGTATTAAGTATATATCATGAAATTTTAAGATACCAAGATTTTGAAAGATTGGATCAGTATGTGCATCGAAAGTGGTTTTAGCTATAGTTCTGATCACTCGTTTCTGTAAAATCTCAAGACGAATAAGGTTAGTTCTGTAAGTAGAGGCCCAAACTAAGTTGCAGTAAAAAAGGTATGGATAGACTAGAGAAAAATTTAGTGTTCGTAAGGTTTTCGTGGATAAATAGAAACTGGATTTACGAATAATTCCTTTGCATTTAGAAACTTTATTGGCGACATGTGAGATTTCAGATTTCCAATTTAAATTTTCATCCATGATTACTCCCAGGAAAACTGTTTCTTTTACTTGATCAATTTTTTGACTATTAATTAAAAGTTGAATAGTTTGATTTGTACGCTTTTGGGATGGTTTAAATGCAATGAATTTGGTTTTTTTCAAGTTTAATGAAAGCCTGTTAGCTCTAAACCATATTGACAACTTATTTAGTTCAGCGTTCAGTATATTAGTGAGGCAGTCTTTATCCTTGTGAGACACAAATACGTTTGTATCATCGGCAAATAATATCAGTTGTAATATTGTTGACGTGTTGATTATATCGTTGATGTAGAGTAGAAAAACCAAAGGCCCTAGTATTGAACCTTGGGGAACGCCACACATGATATTAGCACGATACGAAACATAACCATTGTATTCTACAAATTGAAGTCTGTTGGAAAAATAGTTCTTAATCCATTTCAGAGCCAAGCGACGTATACCATAGTGTTCAAGTTTATCAAATAAGATGGAATGATAGACTGTATCGAAAGCTTTCGAGAGATCTAAAAAGACACCAACCGCTAATTCACCACGATCAATAGCAGATGAAATTTTTTCATGCAAATCAATCAAGGCAAGCGTCGTAGAGTGGTTTTTCCTGAGGCCGAACTGGTTATCACAGAGAATATGTAAATTAGTTAAATAATCATACAAACAATTATAGATGATTCTCTCTAGAAATTTTGAAAAGCTTGGTAGAACCGAGACAGGCCTATAGTTAGTGAATAGTGACTGGTCATCAGCTTTAAACAGTGGTACCACACGAGCTATTTTCATTTGATCTGGTACAACGCCATGAGCGATCGATAAATTCATAATGTGAGCCAGAGGTCCCGAAATGATTTGAATGGATTCCTTAATTATAGACATTGGAATATTATCATATCCAGCCGCTTTCCCGGAAGCAAAAGATTGAGCAATGGTAATAATTTCATCCTCTCTTGTTGGGCTAAAAAAGATTGATTCTCGAAATGATCCAGATAGAAAATCTTTATGTGAACAAGGAGGAGGCTGTATCTTCTTTGCGAGGTTGGGACCAATACTAGAGAAGTAGCTGCAAAACCTATCTGCTACTTCCACTGGATCAGAAATCTCCCGAGCGTCTGACTTAAATATTGTATTTAATTGAGGCCTCGACTTTTTTCTATTTAAGACTTCGTTTAAAATTTTCCAGGTCGCATGTGTATTTGATTTAGCATCTTCCAATTTCTTTTCATAATACCGACGCTTAGCCAAACGCAAGGTGTGATTCAATTTGTTCTTGTATCTTTTGTAGAGTGAACAATTGTCGACTGTTGGAACTTGAAGATATTTTTTGTAAAGTTTATTCTTTGTTTTAATTGATTTAAGAAGAGCTTTCGTTAACCACGGTTTTTAAAGCGCCTCTGCTTTCTAGTCGCCTTCTTGAGAGGGAAGCAATCGTTATAAATCTTTGTATACATTTCATGAAAGCGTTTGTACGCAATATCTGGCTCATCACAAGTTTTAATCGAAGACCAATCAACAGCTTCTAGTTTTTCAACAAAAGTAGGAATATTATTCGGATTCTTATCTCTAACAAAGAAGGGGTCTTGTCGACATCGATTTACCGACGTGTTAACGTTATCTGAATGAATTGAGAAGACGGGTAGATGATCTGAAATGTCAGTAAATAATAAGCCGCTTCTCGAACGTTCAAAAAAGTTGTTCGCAAAAATATTATCTATTAACGTAGCAGTATGTGAAGTAATTCTCGAGGGACGCGTAATCAAAGGAAAAAACATATTAGAGTACATTCCATCTAGGAATTGGCCTGTGAGGTGATGATATTTCAGTTGCCCATCTTGTCTTGTACAGAAACACACTCATTGGTGCGTTTGTTTACTTTAAAGTATTTTGAGTCGTCTGCAAGGAGTGCAGAAGTGTTGCAAGTAATACTGGGAAGATCATTGATATAGACCAGGAAAAAAAGAAAGATGCTAGAATACTTCCTTGAGGTACATCGGACGTAACGGGAAGATTGTTTGAGGAAATGCCGTCAATGATGCGGCACTGTTGGCGTTCCTGGAGATAATTGGTGAACCACGACAAGGGATTATTGCCAAGACAAACTGGTATAACTTAAGGATGACTTTGAGGCTTTTCAAAGGCTTTCACTAACACCTCTTTAGTGTTCGGCTCATGTTGGTCCATGTTCAATGCGCTTTGGTACATTTACCTACAAGTAATTCAGCCTTCGAACATGGTGACATGGTTTTTCGCTTAAAGAAACTTAAGGATATCTTAGTTGAATTGAGTATGCTGACCGGTGTGCACTTTGAGGATACCTTTTTTTCTGGCCCCGGTAGCACAGGAGTTTTCCTCGTTTCATAATATACATCGTTGGTGTGTCTATTCCGACATTAATGGCACACTCGTTTCTTTAAGCGCTATTTCTGAAGGTGTGTATTTGGTGTAAAGAATTACAACCGATGTCACCATGTGGTACTAAACCAAATTAACATACGTTGTAAACAACTTATAGTACGCTGTTTATTTACACCGTCCTGTTGCCCGGAAGATCATTGCCAAACGTTTTTGAGTTGGACCTAGTTTCTTAGCACACCCTTTATACACGCTTTTTGTGAACAGTATCCTTGTAAATTTAGCACGATACTGTTCTCACTGATATGTTTTGGGAAGAAATCCTGACTTCTTGCATTATTATTAAAGAGGAAAAGTTGTCCTACTTCTCTGGAAATCAATCGCTCTTACAAGCTGTCTTCCACTTCTCGGCTGTGTTACTCACACTCTGTTGCGAAAAAGGCCTTCTTTTCCATTCTGCACACGCTTCCTCTGAAAATTTGGGCCATTCGAGCGACTCTCCGTATCAGGGAAGCCTTGAATTTTACATACATAGTACGTGCATGCTTTTGTCACGCTATCCATCGTTCACTTAAAAGCTTTGCTGAACATTCAGCTCATTTTATTTTTACAATACTGCACTCCAGAAAAATATTTATGCGAACTGGACATTCTGGACATTGTAATATTACGTGAAATCCCTTTGAGTAGTTCGCAGTTTGGGCGTAGAAGTAGCGGCAAGTGAATTAATGTTTTTTGTACAGTTCCTTGCTATTAACGTTCCCAACCCATAACCCTTGCTATGGAAGCAAACAACTGAACCAGAATACTTGTGCGGAAAAAGGGTAAGGGAAAAAGTACTCTAAAAGAGGACGACAGGTCACTTTGTCTCGGGGTTGGTAATCTCCCAGGGTAATGGTTGGAGCGATGAGGGGGTGACAATTCTCCAGGGTAGCGAGTGAGAGGTGATAACCTTCTCTAGGGGGTGATAATCCCCCAGGGTAATGAGAGAGAGGCGATTATCCTCTCTAGGAGGTTATAACCCCCCAGGGTAGTGTAAGAGAGGTGGTAATCCTCTCTAGGGGGTGATAATCCCCCAAGGTAGTGCGTGAGAGCTGATAATCCTCTCTAGGTGGTGATAATCTTACCAAGTTATCGAGAAGTGAAAGCTTTGTAGGGGCCCAATTCCCCTGGGTTAAAAATAATAGCAGTCTATGGGGGAAAGGGTGACCTGTATGGGAACACTTCATCCCAGACCCATTTATTTATTTGACTTAAAAAACCTTGATACAGGTAAACAGATACTATTGCTACAATACTGTTTGAAGAAAGTGACAGTGTCCCTTACCATTAAAGTTCCTAACCCATAACCCTTACTATGAAAGCAAACAACTGAACCAGAATAATTGTGGGGAAAAGGGGTAAGGGATGAGGTACTCTAAAACGGGACGACAGGTCACTTTGTGTCGGGGTTGGTAATTCACCATGGTAATGGTTGGAGAGATGAGGGGGTAACAATCCCCCAGGGTAGCGAGTGAGAGGTGATTATCCTTTTTAGGGGGTGATAACCCTCCAGGGTAGTGAGAGAGAGGTGGTAATCCTCTCTAGGGAGTGATAAGTCCACCAAGTTATGGAGAAGTGAAAAGTTTGAAGGGGTCCAATTCCCCTGGGTTAAAAATAATAGGAGTCTATGGGGGAAAGGGTGACCTGTATGGGAACACTTCATCCCAGACCCATTTATTTATTTGACTTAAAAAACCTTGTTAAAGGTAAACAGATACTATTGCTATAATACTGTTTGAAGAAAGTCACAATGTCCCTTACCATTAAAGTTCCTAACCCATAACCCTTACTATGAAAGCAAACAACTGAACCAGAATAATTGTGGGGAAAAGGGGTAAGGGATGAGGTACTCTAAAACGGGACGACAGGTCACTTTGTGTCGGGGTTGGTAATTCACCAGGGTAATGGTTGGAGAGATGAGGGGGTAACAATCCCCCAGGGTAGCGAGTGAGAGGTGATTATCCTTTCTAGGGGGTGATACCCCTCCAGGGTAGTGAGAGAGAGGTGGTAATCCTCTCTAGGGAGTGATAATTCCACCAAGTTATGGAGAAGTGAAAACTTTGAAGGGGTCCAATTTCCCTGGGTTAAAAATATTAGGAGTCTATGGGGGGGGGGGGGGGGGGGGTGAAGGGTGACCTGTATGGGAACACTTCATCCAAGACCCATTTGTTTATTCGACTTCAAAAACCTTCATACAGGTAAACAGAAACTATTGCTATAATACTGTTTGAAGTTACAATGTAAGATTTGTTAAGATTTCCGAGCCTACAACAAACACTACAAGACTGGTAGGATATGTGTACGAATGTTCCTAAGAATACAAAAGTCACCTAGAGAAATAATACAGTTCTTTGTGTTACCATCAAATAGTTAACGAGAAAACATTAACACTGAACAAAGGCAGCACCAGTGGAGAGAAATAAAACAGCACAGAGGAAGGGATTTAACAGTAGTTCTCAAGGAAAGCGAAATAATACAGAAATGTTTTCTGCCTCGCGAAGCACGAAATTAGGAATGTAATTCTCTTCTTCAGTGTGCATGTGACAGCTTACATGATTGGCTGAGCCCAATCACTCGGCAGGAGAATATCACGTGCAGGAAGTGACCCATGACCGGAGGTGAACTGGTTTATTCCCCTCCATAGGGACTTAAGGCGGGTTTACGGTTATCACATTAACTTTCATTTATAGATCTATAAACTAGCTACGAACAGTCTTTGCACGAATCTCTGGTCAAACACTTTTTCTTATTTGTTCAACGGAAAGAAAATTAGTTTTTATGAGTAAGTGTTTTGAACCAACGGGCGAAGTTGTATGCTCATAAGTGGCCCTAACCTACCAACAATATCGTTCGGTTTTAAACGCCTAAAGGGCTTTTTAAACCTTAAACTTATTGAGGTAGCCTCTTTCAGGCGTTCAGATAGTAGGGAGCGGCCGTCAGAGGGTAAATCTTCAGGTCTTCTGGTGCCTAAATGTCTAAAAAAAAAATGGTCAAGTGACATTGAAAATGAATAAAATTAGCGAATTAGTAGCGATTTGTTTTGTTTGGATAAATAAATTGGCGTTTCAGATAACGAGTGCATATATATTTCTTTCTACGTTTGGAATGAATGTACCAAAAGTTTAAAATAAAAGTTCTTAGTAATTCAAAATTAAATTTGGGCATTTAAGATGATGGTTTCGCTCAGTTTTCTTTATTGAAAGGCAATGGATGGTCATTCCAAACGTGAAGGGATAGAAATATATTAATATGAATGAGAAAATGATACTGCTTGACTTCTTTTCTTCAACCTACCACCAGTTTCGTCAGTTTTAAGATTTTTAGAAAAATGGTCAAATGACATATCACGTGATCTATTAACACAATATTTATACTTTGAAATGTTAACGGCAATAAGTTCTTTTGTGTATCAAATTTTGATTCCGGCTCCATAATCTGTTCCTACGTTGTAGGCAATAAATCATTTTCTATTGGTAAACCCATTAGACCCGGGTTTTAAACTACTTGAGGCCGGCAATCACTTACATCTTGAAACTCCTAGTCAAAAAATCGTCGAGTTACTTACTGCCTCTATAACATTTTTCCTATTTTATAATAAAGATGGAAAAGATTCTTTGAAATCTTTCACGCCCAGTTTTATACCTTGTCCAGCATATAGTGAACATCTCCTACTTCAGGTCGTTTGATTGAAGAAAAGCTACATAAGTTTTCTTCAGTTAAGTTAAACGTTTTCTATACCAAAAAAATTCACGAAGCTCTTTTTGCTTGAAAAGTCATGCAAAAGAAGCTGTATCTTGCAGCAAAAACTTTGCCATGTTTTGCAACAATATGCTGCAAAAGGAGTAGGAAAGTGATGTTTCGCTTTTTATCACCAACGTTCAAGCCTGTATTGCAACAATCAGGTTGCTAGAAATTGCGTGAATACTGACTTGTGATTCCATAAAATTACGCGGGAATCACACCATAAGCGGGAGTTGCGTCACTTGCTGAAAAAGAAGTTTCCCTGGGTCGGTAGAACGCGCAACTCGCACAGATTTTATTGCAAAGAAAGAACTACTCAATACTCATTAAACACTACTTTTGCGGTATAACGCGCAACACCGCCATTGAAATGGTTTTGCAGCATTTAATGTTGAAAAACAAGCTGCACGTCTTACCGTACCTTATCTGTGTAGATCACATAAGGATGAATCCCCTTGTTAGCATCCTTTTAAGCAAACGCATCTAGTCAATTTCCAGATTTGTTGGTTGATTAGATAATATCAGTTTAATTAAACTCATATTTATATTCAACTCTGTTGAGAATAAAAGGGAAATGACTTTCAAATCTAACGTGTGTAAACGTTCTGGTTTGCCGTTTACAGTGAAGTACAAATAGGTTTTCGAACTGTTGGCCGAGTCTTGGTAGTGTGATAGGCCGTATTGCCCATGCGCTATCGTAAATTATTCACAAATTTAAGTCGATGAATGCATTTATTTCCTGCAGGGTTTTGTTCAACAGCAAGATCAATGAGCTTCTGCCCGGGATATTTTCAAATCTGTCATCGTTATACCACTTGTAAGTAAATCGCGCATTTCTTTGTCTTGACTGTTATTTCATTCGAATCTCGTAAGAGGATCTGAAGACTTCTCATGGTAGCTGAGAAATTGGGGAGACGAGAGAGCATGAATAACCTTAGCGTGCATGTATCTTTTAGCTTTTCATGATTTTTTAAAACATTTTGGCAACATATTAGTACAATTATTCGCTGTGGCTAGAGCACTATTATGTCTTAAATAACAATAATATAGTAAAATTTGCGCTTTTGTTTGAAAGCAGTCAGTAATGTTATGCCCTTTAAATATTAAGAACTGTTTTTTTGACAGTTTGATCAGAGAATGATAAGAGTATGTAAATGAGAAAAGCCTGTAAACAAATTTTCGCCTATGAGAAAAGCTAGGTTTTCTTGCAAAGCAACTTACCTATCAGTTTAATTAAGAAGTAAAAAGGATTCTAAATCTGAATTTGCGGCATCTCCCTCGAAAGGAAAGCTTTTCGTTTAGTGAGAAAACAAGCGTAATACAATAAAAAACATATAGAATATTTACCCACAAGCTGATGTCATTCACAAAAAACGATTGCATTTTAATTTTTCAATTCTATTCTTGCTCTATAACCCTGGTTAGGGTTTTCCACAAGTTGCTCGAGATTTTCCAAAGCTTAAAAGTTGCTTTTAAAAAAAATCCAAAAATGCTTTTCATAACGAAAGCTGCTCAAAATTTGCTCGGAAAAACAAAACCTTTTTTTTGGTCTTGTGCTAATATATGCAAATTGTGCAACAAAAATAAGATTTCTAAGCATTTTTGTGCAATTTTGCGGTGTAACCAGCGTTGCTAAATAACTTTGTCCTTAATTTAAACCAAGAAATGTAATAAGCCAATAAAATTGTTCAATGACCTTCTTCACCCGAGATACTCAAGTCAGCCGAGTCTGGTATTGGCCAGTCGAAATATCGCAACTTATTAACTCTATTTCAGGTTGTTTGATCAGTCCCTGCAAAAGTCTTCTTGACTGTAACGTTTTCAATTTGATCTATTTTGACTGATCACGATCGTTTTGGATCCGACGTTGAGCAAGATTGATCGTACACGGGTTTTGCAGTGGTTTTTTACCTTAACTAAACAATAAACCATTTACTGAACCCTTCGACATTTGCGAAATCCTAAACAATTATTTTACCTCTATCGGTCCTACCCTTGCCTAGTTACCAAATGAACTCCAGCAACATACTACGGCAGTGGAAGTTTTAAAAATCCTAAATAAGCTATCTCCACATAAGGCCCCTGGACTTCATAATGTTTCCTGCATATTTCATAGAGAAGTAGTATGACACTCATTTCCGCTTCGTTGTCAGCTATCATCAATAAAAGTTCGAATACATTGACGTTTTTCCTTAAAAATGGAAAAAGACCAAAAATGTCCCCTGTATTTAAGGTAAATTACCATACAGACCCGCAGAATTACGGGTCAAACTCGGTCTCATCTGCTCCGTCAAAAGTATGTGAAAGGATCGAGTAAGGAACATGATCTATTATCAAAAAACCAGTCTGTTTTTTTTCCCTTCACTTCACATTAACAACTTTGATGGATGTAACAAATGAATGGTATCTTAATCCTTGGACGTACAAGGGGTAGCTGGTGGTCAAGCCATTTTTTAGTGAAAAGGCATGTATTTTAGCTTCTTTCAGCAATAAAAGTAAAAGTTGTGGATAAAATGATGCAAAGTAATTATGTGTTATTCTACATGTTAAGAGTGCCTGTCTGTAAAATTCAGACAAATTCAAAATTTCGTGGTAAAGGTGGAAAATTCGATTTCTTTCAATTTTTAATGCTAGTTAAGCTAGGGTCCAACTAAAATCACTTTATAGTTTTTTCGGTAAAATATCCTTTTGTTTGAGAGATAAATGCAAATAACCAAAATCCGTTAAAATCGTCATTTGAGGCGCTCAATTATGACATGGTTTTGAAAGCCTCGCGTGCAAAAACCGATTACGCTACCGTCTTCAAAACAGCACAGCCTTCTTTTACAACTTCCAAATATCTGTTAAAATGATTTGGGGAGAACCGCTCTGTTCTTTGTATACAAAATACAGTGGCGGATCCAGGCGAGGGGCCCCCTCTTATTTTTAGACCAAACTGAGGCCCGAAGGGCAGAAAAATTTTTTTTGCAGACCGCCTGCCCGCCTTATCTAAGGGTCTGGATGACCGGGCCCACCCTTATCTCAAGGTCTGGATCCCGCACTGAAATAATTTAATTTCGAACGTATATAATTTACTTCAGTAAAAATAATGCGTGAAAAAACATAATTTTCACCATGTGCAAAATCTTTAAACCGATTAAGGTGATGGTGGCTGAATGTTAGAAGGATGGTCTACATATTCCTGAAAAAATGCTTTTGGGCAAATGATTAATAGCGACGCGAGAGCTTTACAAAATCGGTTAAAAATGCAGATATTTGACCTTCCGCGGTCATCTTTGCAGTTGCGAGTCGGACATAAAATTTAGTCCCTTCACTTTTCTTAACCCACACTAGGTTAAAATAAGCAGATTAATAACCTTTTTGAAATGTTCTTACCTTATGAGCAGTAAAGCACCGGTCCAAAGAACATTTAAGCACGATTTTCCGGCGGGTGTTCCTCGCTTGACCTCTGGTTTGTAACGTCTGCAATGTTTATACCTTACGCCTGAGGCTGCGTGCAAACGGACGCAACAACTCCCAACAATGTTGGGAGTTGTTGCGTGCGTGTTGGCAGTGGTGTAAGCTGATGCAACAACTCTCAACAATTTTTGGACCTGTAGTGCATCGTGGGAAGGATACAACCCATAAGTCTTTGTAAACCATGCGTAATGAGCGTGCGTGACCCCAACAATGCTGGAAGAGCTGTGCAAATGGATCCAACATTGTTGCGTTACGCTTCGGCAATCACCGAGCAAAAGAAATGTTGAGAGTTGTTGACTGAAAAGTTTGACCGGTTTCAAACTTTGCGCAACAACATCGAACAACATGCAACAGGGTGTGCAAACGGACGCAACATGTGACATCCAACAATGCTGCGTCCGTTTGCACCGGGCTTGACACACAGCGTCAACCATCGACGCCTTCAATGGTCGAATACCAATCTTTGATCAGTTTTAGGCGAATTTTATCGCGATTGCATTTTTTTCGACGGTTTAGGTATATGTTGCACAATGCTTTTCACTGCACGAAATATTTTTAATCTGACTGCTGCTAAAATGGCACAATAATGTCAGCGCTCTTCGTCACGCAATAGTGTCATGTGCATTTTAGCGGGGGAGGAGTGGTGGTGATTCAAAGTACATGTAGTACACTAAAAAAAATTTTTTTAAGCCGATTTATTAGGGAATACTACGCATTTACACGCTGGCGTTATTTTACTACTACGACCAGAATCCTTTTTGTTCAAAGATGGCTCGGGTTAGTTTTTAAGCAAATGCAGAGGCAGTGTTCAAACCCGCCTCCCCAGCCGACACAATTTGCTTCAATTCTCTCCCCCCTTCCATCAAAGATCAGATACTTTACTCCCAAGTTTCGCGAGGTTGTGCGATACACGTATTTCTAGTATATATCTTTTTGAATTTTGTAATCCCAGCGAGGTCAAAAGCCCTTATTTGTACAAGAAAGCAAAACGGCCTACAGGATCTGGTCGTAAAATGACGTCATCGTGCAAATGGCCTTTTTCTTCTTACTTGGTTGCTTCATCTTTGCTAAACCCTAGTTTGTACTTCAACAGGGGCGGACGGAGGATTTTGCGATAGAGGGGGCCTAGAGATATAGTATACAGTGGCAATATGGGCGCGATAGCGCCTGTAAGGACTGCAAACAGCGCACTTTTCTCGGTGAGCATTCGGACGTCAGCCAAGCGCGGTCATTGCACGCGTACTGAACAAGAATGCTGTATCATGACAGACTAGAAACAATAGAAAACTCCCAAAGCACAAACTCATCCAAAACGCTAAATTCCTCAATGTTTACTCAAGTCTGGGCTTCTAGAAGACACTGTCACACTTTTTCAACGACCATGAAATTCAGAATCCGAGTAGCTAGTTAATCAGTTGTGGCCCTGAAAAAATTAGAAGGAAAAAAAACCACGAATTTTTCAGAAAAGTTACATGTAACTTTCGCGATTTTTTCACACGCTGAATAGCCATAGCCACAGCCCATAGCCACAACTATAACTATAAATTCCGATGAATTCTGCAGCAATTTTATTTAAATATTAAGTGAGAACTTCAAATCGTGATTGTTAAATTAGATATCCCAAATATTGATTTTATCAAAATAACAACAATCTAACGAAGTATAACGCCGAAATAAGATAGAATACCCACCCGAACCCACATAGCCTAAGTGGCTGGCGGTATTGTCTCGGTGTGCAATTAAAGTTTTGGTAGCGCAGCCGTGATCTGGGGACGAGGCATTTTGGTATTTCTTTTTCCCGTGGCTTATGCCACTTGTGACGGCTTTGCCGCCAAAACACACTCGACTGCTACACAATACTGCCAGTTACGCAGGCTACAAACTACAGGTCACCGAAACAGAAGCAATAAGAAGCAATAATTAATTTGATTGATTTTACTTTTCAGTGGTGTGTTGTATCATTGTATTTGTCGGTCTTTTATACCGAAAATGCGATGTTTGGGCTATCTTAACTTGATGTCAGAAAAAAACATATAAAAACAAATTAAACGAAACAGAAAAAAAAAAACAGGACAAAAGAATATGCTTCCTTCTTTCGGTTTCCTTTGTTTTCGGTTCTAAGGTGTATTCATTCCCTGAATCACTGATAGTGGCCCTGATACTGTATAGTAAAATCACCCGGTCCGCGATCCCCAGAAACAAAGTTGTAAATAAACAAATGATCAGTATTTGGATTTTAACAAGGAAAAGCCGTATCTAAGGGTATCACTACTTAAGGTATAGGTTCACTCTATAACGGAGAGCTTTTGTCCTGGCACAAAAAGCATACCAGCCCAGGGGGATACTCAACAAACTTTTATGCAGGGAGGCTCCGCCCTGAGGTCCAATCCCTTTATACCCATTTATATACCACTTTTCACGAATAAAAGAACCCCTTCCGTATACCTTCTGTTGACACATGGTACCCCTTTTACATACCTGTTTAATAACTTGGCATCCCTCTTAACTGATGTAAATGCACTTTCATTTAAATGAGAATCAATCACAAAAATAGAACGTTTTTTCAACTTTATAAAGCCGTAAAATTCTTCTGTTACCCCTTTGCATTGCTGGGACCCTTTCAAAGACCCAAATGACAGATTCCCCGGCCTATGCGTTCGTACACTTTGACGAGCAAAATCGCTACCCTTTCATATACCTGAAGCCTGGAAAAGGTACTCCTTTCGGGTGGAGCCTCCCCTTATATAGGTCATTATAGGGAGTACAGCCCCCGGGCATACCAGAACGCATAAGAACGGTGATTTCGACGCAAAGATGCGACGCGCCGATCTCTAAACAGGAGAGTCACAAAGGGGATAGCTTTTTGTGTCTTCACGAAAAGCTAGCCGATATAGTGCGAACTTAGCCTTAATTATTGCTATTGTTCTCGTTGTGACCGTTTGCTATTTCACCCTTCTCCACCCCGGCCTCTAAATTGGATCGCCTGACTTACAAACGGCTGCTTGCAATTCACAGATGTGAGCACCAACAAAGTTTGTGTCATTCTGTTGTAGCAATCAGATGTAATATCTGATAATAATTTCAGAACTCATTCGAATGTTCTTCATTAGTTACGACGCGTGCAAGCGCTCCTTTGGTGTTTGAAAGCAAACAAAACCTCGCATTTGACTGCACTTTTCAATGCTGTAGTTTAAAAAAGGATATGGCTACGGATCTTGATTGTGACTTATAAATAATCATGACAAAATTAGGACCAGAGAAGAAGTCTGGATAATCGAGGTCTGGATAATTGAGGTTCGACTGTACATTCTAAGCAATGTTTAATAAATGACTGAGCCGTCGAAAAAGATGCAGTCATAATGAAAAGCCCCTAAAGTTGATCAAAGAATGGTATTCGTCCTGTGAATACGTTGACAGTCGGCGAGGTGTACACGTACATTTAGGGAAGGGGTTCCATCAACCTTCCTTGTACCACGATAGGGGTATGACTTTCCTTGTACGTCAGAGGGTTGACATTGATTAGGCGTTACTACTTCGGCCGAGTTTAGATTTCACTAAAGCCTTTGATACCGTCTCCCACGCAATATTAGGGACTTTAAGATAGGTCACTACGGTAGGCTGGGACGGTTGGATGCGTATACGGGCGGTCTGGGGCCACGACGGTAAGAAGCCGCGAAAATTTTCAATTTAAGATCGGACAACAAATCGAAACAAAACAGAGGACGGTGAAGTCATGTGCGAAACTCGCTTGTCATTTCTTTCGCAGAAGGCTCAATTACTGAAGAAGAGTTTCTTATTCTATACGAAGAATACCAATCAGAAGAATAAGGGTACAAATTAAAGCTAGCTAGTTTTCAAAACTGTAGGCGATGTTTTTATTTAAAATTTCCTTTCCTATAAAGCCAACACCTTTTGAGTTAAAGAAATCTTTTCTTGATAAAAATACAGTTTTAAGTTATAAAAAGACTGCTACAATCATCACTGTTAGGCCCAGTTGAAACGTCGAACTTCTCATGTGCGGAAACTAAAGCACAAATTACTAAAATTTATTTTCACCTGTTTAAAGCATTCTAGACCATTGAACATCGTGAAAATGAATCGAGTTCCACTACACTTTAAGTTCGACACCTGAATCAACCTCGAACCGTTTGGGTCGACCTAAATAGGTATTAAGTTTGGTACATGAAAAGATGAACGTTTGAACGGGGCCTTACCTTTCTTTTCGGCAATTTTCCTCTGCCATGGCGGACTACACTAGGTATAGAAAGCAAGCAGTCGCCATGCGGCCGCGAGCTAAGTTATGAATAAACTCAGACATTTTCACTTTTTTTTTTTCACTTCACCGATAGGTAAATCAATGTAAACACAAGCCAACGCGTATTTAACCCAGTAGTTACTCAGTTTTAGAAGGAAAGTGACAATAAGTATGCAAGAACTCTTATCGGTTTCACCGTTGTCTTCGCGACGAGAAACCCGGGAAAACATACCGTCCCAGAAGGACGACGGTAAAAGGTCACGCGTGTTTTGCGTGACGTGACATCTATCTAACTGTCCCAGGCGACCGTAGTGGCGTATCTTAAAGTCCCTAATTAAGGGAGCGCAAGCAACGGCAACGGCAACGGCGACGGCAACGAGAACGGCAAAAAAGCAATTAATTTTTTCAGCAAAACAACAACTTTGCACGTGCAGCACACTTTTTTGTACATTTCTTTGTCGTCACTGCACGGCTACGACGTGAAAATGCCTAATTTTACGTTTTAAGGAGGACGTGAACACAAAGCAACGGTTTTCTTTCTCTTTTTGTGAACTTGAAACAGTCCTTTAGAATTCAACTCCTGAAAAACTCGTCAACATTTGACAAATGAAAAGAGTTGGAATAGGAGCGATGAAGTTTGAAACAGCGCGAATTCACTTTTTGGGTGACGATTTCGCTGCCGTGCCGTCGTCGTTAACGTTTTAAAAAGAGAAATGAATCTTTTACCAATCCTATTGAAATCAAATACTCAGGGGACGTTTTTGAAGCTGTTCAAAACACTCACAGCACGTGTTTTAAACATTACTTAAAACAATTGCAGAACAGATCGAGAGCAGCGTGCATAGTTTCCTCCTTAGGCTATGAAACGAGATCAGAAGATCTCCTTAAATTTCTTAATCGAGATATCCTAAGATAAGGCTTTGCCTTGTTATGCGAGTATTATAAACAAGAACGCAAACAATATCTGAGAGAACTCGTTTCGATATTGAGCAGCGAAATCAAACCCTACAAAATCTTACCTTAGATGAGGTAACTTCAATATTAAAATAACTTGTGTTCTACAAATGGAATGCTACAAAGGTTCGATTTCCCACACCAGGAATCACAAAAGAAGAACTCCCTTTACCAGAACTCGAAATCAGCTAAATCTGCAAGCATTTTGAAAACGAACCTATCGGTGTCTTTCAAATGGTAACTTAATCCCTAAATTTTGCTGTTATTGTCCCTTTTTTATTTTTAAGTAGTTTTAGTAATTGTGTAATAGGTAGAGATTTGTTACCAAATTTTCTGGGCGTTCTCCTTTGCACCTTAATAGTTATGTACTTACAGTGTATATTTAAATTTATGAACTGCTTTCACGTTAAGACGTCTTTAACTTATTGGGTAGTACCGTATTCAAATGAAAGTAATATTCACTGCTGTTTTTATATTTGAGCTAAAGGGATAAGAACAATAGAGAAACAATCCTCGCGTCCACTTAATGTTCCTATGGTCCTTATATTATTTTGAGCATTGTACCAGGAACGAGATTTCCATTTCCATTATCAAATGATTTATACCTTGCCCTAGACCATGTGCACCAGCACCTCTTCTGTGAGCTATACTGTGTCTCGACCAAAGCAAACTCATTGCATATGACGAGAGGGCATGTCTATTTAATGAACTTCTGCTAATCAATCATAACAAACGTATTTTCCCGATATTCTAATACTTTTTTAATGGACAGTATAAAATATGAATAGGGTGTACAAACTGGCGTCTGAAAATGGGTTTTTCTGTTTATCTGACAAAAATTAATGTAACTGTTCTCCCGCAGGGATTTGGGTGACAACAATCTCAAAAAACTCCTGCCAGGGCTTTTTTCAAATCTCGTTTCGCTGCAGACATTGTGAGTAAACGACACATTTCTTCAAGTATTATTTTATAAACATATTATGGCTACATTTCATGACAATGATTTGCTGCGATTTGCACACTAAACTTATAGGTACCTGAAAGTATTATTGATTTTTTCCGTTTTTTTATAAAAAAAGGAAAGAATGGGAAGAATGAATTAAAGGAAGCAAGGAAAATCTTAAATAATGTTTCGTTTGGGTCTTCTTTTAACAATCTTGGGCCTGGTCCAAACGTTGAACTTTTCATAAGACGAGCCAAATTTAGTGAGTTAAGTTCGTGAAAAGTTTGACGTCTGCCTAAGTTGACTTTGTCTGAATGAGTTTGGATCATCCAACACCTTCTATCCACATTACACTGAAAAACGTCGCCCGTGAAAAGTGGGGTTTTCATTAGGCTTTGCGAGGAAAAACGAGGTTTCAAAGGCTATCGCCGTTTTCGGACTCTTATGAAATTTATAGCAAGCAGCAATTGTCAGACTTTCAAGAGAGAATACAGAAAGAAAAGGAGTAGGTTGGCATTGTTTTAAGTGTTGGAATGTCTGCCATCGCTACAGAGAAGAAAATATTCATACAACGAGAAGCAATTCTTTCGATTCGTGCTCGCTAAATTAAAACTTCCCAATTAATGTAGTTTCTGGCGAATCGATTCGATGGCAAAACAGTTATGCTAATCAGAAAACAAAACTCGTCGTCACGAAAATATATCAATGAATAAGATGGAATAAAAACGTACGCAGCGTTTATTATCATGGGAAATTAAAGATTTACGAAAGCGGTAGTCGTTTTTGTGATACATAGACCACTGTTCAGGTTTGGAGTTGAAATATGTAACTACAGCGCTCTTTAAGGAAACCAATGCTCCTTATTTTTCCTTATACTTTGTTAAAATCAATATTTTAAACGACGAATGTACGCGAGATTGCCTGTTCGTGGAATTTGGCCGTAGATTTTAAGGTTTATAATAAAAATAAAGTTATTATTAATAGAAATTTGTACCGCGCGGTTCCTATGAAAATATTCAACTGCGCCTTACATAAGAAATTAATTAAAGATGGAAAATAAAGCCTAAATTTATACTGCTATAAATTCCTAATTCCTTACTAAATAAGAAAGTTTTAAGTCTATTTTAAACAGATTTAGACTGGAAATAGACCTAATCGCAGACGGAAGAAGGTTAAAACGTCTGGGGGCAGCACAACTAAACGACCTTTCCCCTAAGGTGATTCTTCTTTCTGACTTTTGGTGTTGCTAATAAAAAACCAGAGTCATGATTGCGCCTTAAATCGTACTTAGACAGAGGCACGACAGATATTGACTGGCGCAAATAATCAGGTGCCATATCGTGCAAAACTTTAAATGTAAGGAGTATTATTTTGTATTCAATACGGTAGCAAACAGATAACCAATGAAGCTCGCGAAGCAGAGGCGTGATATGGCACGGCTTTGGGGAGCAATAAATTAAGCAAGCACTAGCATTTAGAACAGGCTACAACTTAGCTTATATTTAGGCAAACCACACATTAGGCTATTACAGTAGTCAACAGTGCTAGTGACAAAGGCGTGAACTAGAGACTCAGTGCTGCTTCTGGATAAGTATTTTCTGTTATGTCTGATATTGAAGAGACAGTAAAATGCACTGCTGCACGCGCATGTCTTGGTAATGTTTACATTCATACTCAAATAAGAGTCTAGCCACGTGCCCAAGTTACGGAGTGATGGCAAAGGACTCATGTTATAGTCGCCGACTCTAACACCATCTATTGACACTTCCTCTAGCTGCTTGCACGACCCAACAAGCAAGAACTCAGCCTTATCATCTTTCAGCAATAATTTCTTCTCGCACATCCACTGGCGGATGTCTCGAATGCAGCTTTCAATGGCTATAACAGCACGTGCCTCTCCGGTGCTAACGTTAATAGCACGTGACAATTGAGTGTCGTCCGAGTACGCTTGTGAAGTTGGCAAATGAGACTCCAGAATAGAGAACAAATCTTGTGTATAGAGAACAAATCTTGAGTATGAATAGTAAACAAAAGCGGTCCGAGACAAGAACCTTGAGGGACACTCCATTTTAAGTCAAACGGCTGCGTACGTCTCCTTTATGCAGATTCTAATTTGAGATTTCCCTTCCAAGTCCGATTTGAACCAGGAAAGAGCAGTACCACAGACACCTAGTTTTGTTTGAAGCGATTGTAGCAAAATCAACGGTGTCGAAGGCGGCACTCCAATCCAGCAGTAGTATATAAGAGTGATACATGGCCCTTGTACATATTTATGTATAGATCATTCGTTACCTTTAGTACTGTGATGGGAGCGATAAGCAGATTGCAATTAAGGGAAGAGATTATTTTTAGTCATGTGACACTGAATCTGAGAGGCCACCACAAGCTCTGTTAATTTAGACGCACACTGAAATTTGCTAATTGGACGAAATTCTTGAGGAGTAGATCGAGGCCGGGCTTTTTTAATGATGGGTATACCACAGCAGTTTTCTAGGTGTCAGTAAAATATCCAGTCTGCAAGGACTGGTCGACCACATTAGTAATGGCAGGAAAAAGTGAGTCTAAACATGCAGATAATAAGGAGGCAGGTATTGGGTCCAAAATGCAAGATGTTCTTTCCAGATGTAATCATATGACGAACTGTCTCAGTCGCTAGGCACTGGAAGTCGGAAAATACAATATCACGAGATTCAGATTCCAGGTTGGGCTCGGGCGTTGACAGCAGAGGATGTGGTGGAAGAATGCCGTCCAGCTTTGACCTGATATTGGTAATCTTGGCAATAAAAAACTGACCCATATCGTTTGCAAGCAGTGATACATCAGAATGTGGGGGAAGAGATCGATCTTTCTTCATATTCATTAAACTCTTACTTGCCGCGAACAGCCTCCTCCGGTCTGTGCTGTTATCTTCCATAAACTGATTATAATAAACAAGACGTGCCTCATTCATCAAATTCATCACACGATTTCTTTCCTTCTTAAAAGAGGCAAGATCAACAGCTAATCTTATAGCTCTCCACTTCTTCTTCGAAGAATAGCCAAATGTTGTGGGTGTCTGATAATAATAACCATAACAATAACAATGACCAGGGAAGGGATATACAAAGGGGATTTGTTGATTGACACTCTCTCTACGTCATTTTTGACTCGTTTGCATTCCCAGGAGCGACGTTTTTCAATAGCCTTTTTTCTGTAATGGTCTGCATCAGATGAATAGAACAGAACGTCTGAAGATCGTTTTCGGTATAAACGTCGATCTTCAAGTGCGACGAAGTAAACTGATAAATTTAGCCTTATTTGCGAGAAAACTTATTAAAATTGCTTTTCGGTCTGATTCAGTTGATTGGTTCGACACAACATAAGCTCAACGTCTGACCCAACAGACGATTTTAACTTAACTTTTGTCGACCTAAATTAGCGTTTGGATGAGGTCTAGTAAAAAGTTCGACGTTTGGCAATACAATAATATGCCTAACGAGCCGGGCGAATTAGTAACCAAAAAGATCTCGGTAACCAGAAGATATCTGCGGGATACCTTGTAGCTTGCAACATTCATATTACGTGTATATTAATCCCTGATTGTGCTTCGCATCTAACAAGATAGAGGCGTCAATTTTCACCCCATAATGTCATCCAGGCGGTGTGCGCACTGGGATTGCGATGCATTGTGGATGTAGAATTTTCAAGATGGCGACGAAGGTCAAAAAAAAATTTCCCAGGTTATATGCTTTATATTTCAATAGACATAGCCATTTTCTGAGAAAATTATCCACAATTACATAAACTTATACTTATTAAGGCTTTCTCTGTGAAGAAAAAAAAAACAACATTCCTCATTACAATCTAAAAACCGGAGCACGAAGATTCATCCTCTACGATCATGAAATCTGAACCCGTTGTTTGGAGAGCTATAATTTCTATCACAGTGCTCATTGACGACAGAATCTAATCTTAAGTGTTTTTACAAAAATTGTTAGGATTGTTAGGATTATTGTAGTTTATAGGAATTTGGAACAGCTAGGCAATAAACTTCTTAAACACTGAGGTCAGTCAACCTATTTACCCCAAGAACACAGTTATATCAAGGGATTTACATATTTTGGTGGCTTGAGCTAATACAGTTTATCTCATAGATGTACTAAATTATAATTGGGAACCAAGGCTAAGGGAAAAATAGTTGACGGGAAAGGGAATATCTGTTGTACTTAATTTTTTATCTCAGATAATTTTATTTTTCTTTTATTTTGGGTATTTTAATGTGTGCAAATGGAGTTGAAAGGGAAGAAAAATAAAATTTACCTGAGATTAAAAAAAAAAAAACTACAAGATATCCAAAGTGGGACTAGTAGGATCCGCCACAGTAACAATCGCTAACCCAAAAGACTGAAGTATATCAACAACATGGAAGGAAAAATTATATCCGTTACTACAAAAAGACAGCACTGAAACACTCATCACCATGCAAATATAATATATAGATTTAGCCAGGGCTAAAAGCGAAGCTCCCGTTAATAAATTCATAATTTAAATAAAACAACAAACTTGTAATCCACAGATCAAGGCACATTCATTTGACTTTTGAGGCAAAGGCTAAGTGATTTTAGAGAAAAATAATTTGACAGTCCAAGAGTGAAACAAATTTTACATCGAGTTATTAAATAGCCTTATTTGTACATGCAAAAATAGCAATCATGTTCGATCACAGTAGATTAGGCCTGGAAAACAAATAGACCTATTCGTGTATTGTATTTGCATTAGCTGTTGCAACATAATGTGGCATTCACCAGTCTCTCCAACATTGGTCCGTTATTGCCTAGTCCCTGTACGGCGTCTTATCAGGCCCTTTCGGTCAATGCATTTCGGTGACGTATCCGAGACGAACGGCCGGGAGACGCCTAGACAATCTCGGAGTGCGCATGCGAGCGCAGTTTTGCATTTTTGAAAAGTTCACACGGTCAAATCTTGCCTAGTCCCTATACGGCGTCTTTCCAAGCCCTCTCGGTCAACGCATTTCGGTGACGTATCCGAGACGAACGGCCGGGAAAGTTATTGACAGCTCGCCCGCTTCCAAAAGCTCCGCCCCAAGTGAGACAAAATGTCTCACTTCTCAGAGTTTGTCTAGGCCTCAAAAACTTTCTCGGACCACGTGACCCGAAACGTATCGGCCAAGCATAATAATGAGGCCTAGGGACTAGGCAAAAGTTTGCAGCTAAATTAAACAAAAGTAGTTGGAGGGGGGGGGGGGGTGTTACCTCAAGTACTTTCATGACTGAAGTATAGAACAAAGCAGCAATTCTTCGATTTACCGATTGCATGCGAGTGATTTCGAACAAAATACACTTATTAACGGAATGACACTGTTTTCCCCCAATAATTCGATAGCCTTTCTTTTTACAGACATCTCTGGAAGAAAATAAAGGCAAATCGCTGATTTCTACAGCGTATTTAAGGAATATTCGTCTCCGCAGTCGCTTCCTGCGAGATAGTTACTCCTCGCCATCTTGACACAAATGATCAGACTATGAACACCGCCCATGATCCTTAGCGATTACAGTGCGCACACCGCCTGAATGTCATCATCCTATGGTGTGAAATTTAATTAAAAGACCGGTATCAAACAAATTTTGTGCCTCTGGCTGCTGCTAAAAGCATTCGTGTGTCTTATGAGAAGAAACATTTTAAAGCCAGCGTATGTTGTCGATCTCATCGCTAACACAGGCAAAAATACTTAAATATATTAACAACCTGAGTATTTTGATTTCCAATCGATATTACAAACTTTAACGAATTAAGGTGGCTCGACTGGATTTTTTGGGGTTGATACCTCCCCAGTTTGAGCATCAAGAAATCGCCCAGAGCAATTTCCCTCTTTTTTTGTATACAGTTTTCAATGGAATCAAACCACTATGAGACGAAGCCGCGTTCCCAAAGCTTATCATTTTCTTAAAATATCAGCGAATCGTGTGGCTAGCATGCTATTTCACTGTTTTTATGATTCTTAAAACTGCACTTCAAACTATTTCGAAAACGCTCTCATAGAATTTGTTTAAACTTTGCCGTAATAGAGGCAATTATGGCAGGTACATACTCCTTTAAGCGATGTCTTCAAAAAACTCCTGGTACAGAGAAACACAAAGATAAATGAAAAACGTAATGGCGTCATTACGTTGCCATGGCGACTCTGATTACAATAAAACCCAGATCATAAGAAATTTTCATCTTCATATAATGCAGCTGTGGTAACCTTTTTTCCATATCTTTACTCATGACGACGTAGATAATGCTCAAACTGGGGAGGTATCAACCCAAAAAAATCCAGTCGAGCCACCTTAAGTTCGATGCTGTGTGGTTGACACTGATTACGGCGAAAAGATAGGCCAGCAAACAACTATTTGGGAAGAATCATAACGCAAAGATATTGATCATGAAAATAACTTTTGTTTCGCTGTTTGACGCATATGCATCACTTTCTCACTGAATGCTATTGTCGCACTTACATATAGTTTATTCACTGTGGGAGCTTGTTTTAACACTGTATCCATAGTGTATATTAATATAGTGCTCATGAAATCACTGCCCATTAGAAATGTTCTTCTGGCAAATCATCTAGAAGGTTATATCTAGGACTGTTGTTTCAGGTTTTTCTACGGTTCTCCAAATACAAAGAAAGCGTTATCAGGTCTGAAGGCTTGTTTTTCTCTACGAGTCGAAATGCTTAACGTATTATATATCTTAGGAGCGCGCAGGCATAATAATATGCCCGGAGGTTTCACTGGATGAACCGGAAAGGATATAGAACAACTGCCTAAATGTTTTTTACGGGTGGAAATGATAAACGTGTTTTTATCCTAGAAGCGCTCAGGCATAATAATATATACCAGGACTTCTACTTAGATGAACCAGAAAGGATATAGAGCAAATTAAGTGCTTAAACTTACTTTTTTCTGAGGGACGAAATTCTAATCGTGTTATATATCCTAGAAGCGCTCAGGCGTAGTAATATGCCAGGACGTTTACCTGGATGAACCAGGAAGGATATAGGACAACTGTCCAAAGATTTTTTACGGGTTGAAATGCTAATCGTGTTATATATCCTCGAAGTGCTTACGCATAATAATATGCCAGGATCTCTGCGACTCGTAAACAGATATCAGTTCCTTCACTGAGCCATTTCAGTCTCTCGTTATCCAGGAGAACGTCTGCGTAGTTTAGTTTTTTATGAAAGTTTAATTAAAGAAAGCTTAGGCGAAAAATAGGGAGACCGCAATTATATACTCTCATGAACTATAAATTAGGGCTGACCTGAAGGACACGTTGAATTGTGCCGCCATCCTGCAGAATATAATCTGGCTGCATTTAGGGAGATAATTACATCTTCCATGCAGATTTACTTGATATAACTGTTCGCTAGAATCTTCTAATAAAGAATAGCGCATACAAATTCGAATGGCTTGGCGATACTACATGTAAGTACCTCAGTCTACTTGCCGATCACAACACGTTTCAGGGGCACCCAAGGTAAATTTTCGGAAAATATCTGTTCGGAAGACGATTTGAGATCTAGAAATTTCGGAACATTTGTTGTAAAATTTCTTGCTTGCCTGCCTCTCCTAGGATTTTCGAACATCTAAAAAGTGTTATAATTGCCCATTTTCAACGGATTTTTACCCTAAAAAGGTCACCACCAATTTTCGAAAAGCTAGGTTTTGATCCCTATAATTTTCGGATCACTAGTCTTTCAGCTAGGAAATCCGAACATACGAAAAATTTTTAGGGGATAAAATATCTATATCTACCGTTTAAATACTAAAACACGTTTAATAATGCTGTGTTTAAAAGGGTTTTAGACTATATTCTCGTTGGGTGTCCCTAATGTTTTGGAAGAATTGAGAAGCGCGCCAAACGAGGTTGTTGCAGGGGCACCCAACGAGAATATAGTTCAAAACCACTTAAACATAGCATTACTGAATGTATTTTAGTATTTAAACGGTAGATATAGGCATATTTTTATCCCCAAAAAAGTTTTCATCCGTCCGGATTTTCTAGCTGAAAGTCTAGTGATCCGAAAATTATAGGGATCAAAACTTACCTTTTCTAAAACTTCAGCCTGAAAAAAGGCTCCCGAAAATTCTAGGTGACCTTTTTAGGGTAAAAATCTGTTTAAAATGGGCAATTATACCATTTTTTAGATGTTCGAGAATCCTAGGAGAGGCAGGCAAGCAAGAAATTTTACGTTCAGAAAATTCTAGATCTCAAATCGTCCTCCGAACAGATATTTTCCAAAAATTGACGTTGGGTGCCCCCGTTGTTGCCGAGTTCTAAAGTGAACATGGTCGCAACCTGGTTTGATAAAATTGCCATTACATGGGCTAACATCCCAGTGATTTCTCTTTCGCTGCATGGTGAATAGTTTATAAGCACATCCTCGACTCTCGATACATTTGTCTTGCGCCGCTTTAGCTAGAAGTTCCGTTTCCCGCGAACCGTAGGTAAATTTTCCGCTTAACACAATTTTTGATAATTTATGCAAAATCAAACCTCGTGAAAGTAAGAAGTACATTTATTGACTCAATTAAAAAGAAACAGACTTCCTCCACAGGGCGCTGAAAAAAGCACTTTACGAGCCCTGCGGTAGTTGACCACAAAAGTGTTACGATGATGGATACTCAACTGGATGAATACGTCACTTCATAGCAGCCAGACGCTACGAGGCTTGTAATGGTGTTATGACTAAGGAAAAACAACTTTTGATTGGTCCAGTAATTGGAACATATTATTGCTTATTTTTGCTGAGACACTACCTCCAGGGAAAATACTGGAGTTTAATTAGATTCTGGAATTATCAACTTACAAATAAAATAACAGAACACAGTTTAGACCATTGGAAAAATCTTTTAGTGTCTTTCGATCTAGTTTAAAAATAATAAAGTTTTTGAGTCTTCCGAGTTTAAAAAATAAGTGTGTCAAGATTTTAAAATAGTTAATATATAGATTTAGCCAGGGCTAAAAGCGAAGCTCCCGTTAATAAATTCATAATTTAAATCAAGCAATAAACTTGTAATCCACAGATCAGGGCACATTCATTTGACTTTTGAGACAAAGGCTAAGTGATTTTAGTCAAAAATAATTTGACAGTCCAAGAGTGAAACAAATTTTACATCGAATTATTAAATATTCTTATTTGTACACCCAAAAATAGCAATCATGTTCGATCACAGTAGATTAGGCCTGGAAAACAAATAGACCTATTCAAGTGTTGTATTTGCATTAGCTGTTGCATCATAATGTGGTATTCACCTGTCTCTCCAACATTGTTCCGTTAGAGAGACTATGGATAATAATATAATGTTAAGAAACACACGCGCCACGATAGTCCTTGGTGGCAGCCGATTTACACGTTGCATTCCTCTGTCTAAAAGAGAGGCCAAAATAAAAATCAGGCCGGATTTTTTGTGTTCGGGAACTTTAGGTTACTAGTAAATCTTGGCGACGAATCTGGTGGCGTGTAAACTAGCCTTTTAAACATACTTTTTCTCATGTTCTTTTTTGCCCTATTTAAACCTATAATTCTGCAGTTTTTCACAAGTTTGCGAGAGAATTTGCGCTCATTCAATATCCACGACGATCAAAGCACACACGCTTCCTTTGCACAACAAATTATAGCATTGAATTATAAAGGGTTTTCATCAAGAGAATTCTATGATGCCGGGACTTTTCAGTTAGAAAAATCTGGTCCTATGTGATATGCAGGGTAATAATTATGGGCTTTTAATGAAAACGATAAAAACAAAAATTCCCAAAATCACTTTTCAGCCAGCAGGACGGGTTCTCACTTTTGACAGGCACCAAATTTGCAGTGCGATTAATAGAGTTACCATTTACGCCTCAACATGATAGAGAAATTGTTATGTTTAGGTTTTATGTGATGAGACACTCCCACGGGAAAACGACCTTTCTTGCTTCAAATCGCTCCTGGTCACAGGTCTGCAAAATATAATACTGATCTCCCTCCTCCCTCCCATTCAAAGTTGTTCCTCCAAGTTTTGAGTATGGTCTTGTATTGCTAGCAACTTTGATAAGGGGTGGAGGGGGGATCACAAGCACAAGATCATGGACAGGCCATTTATGCCAAAATACGGTACAGTGTCTCAAGTACTTTTGCAACTGGTTGTCTCATTTAAGGTTTACTTCAACAAGCGATTTCCACGTCTTAAATTCCCAAAACGAAGACTATAGCGACATAAATAAATAGAATGGCACTTTGTGTCACTTTTCCCAGCCGATACATCATTGTCATTGATAGCAAACGGCCTAAAAAAGCGCCTAAGAATGTAGTGACTTGTACATTTTGCCTCAGTTTTGTTATAGCGCATGCGCCATTATCTACCGTGACATAGCTTAAAGTTTCGGCGTTGTAATTAAACTCTGAGAAGCGCGAATGCATAATAACAGCATAATTTTCCTTTTCTTTGTATTTAGAGATACTATAGTTGCGAATAAAGCTACCAAACCTTCATTTTCACCCCTGTATCTGTAACGCAATGACGTTTGATATGCAATGGCGTTATGTAATCGGTATACCGCGTGACTTATTTTTCAACATCGCTGTTAAAGTAAAACCGTTCAGTTTTCTTCATCTACTACGGTGAAAATAAGATGGTTATTAAAGTCCGTTAGAGCTAGAGAGCAGAAAAAGTTGTGTGCTATGTTAATTTCTATTTTCTGACGGTCTACCATCATCCACGGTCTACCATTCTGCAACAGTAAGAAATAGAATATATTATTATATTTATCTCATGTGATGGTAGACCGTGTAGACCGTGTAGACCGTTGAAGCACGTAAATTCCTGACATTGCTGTGCTGGAAAATTGCTTTTCTTGGGGATAGTGTCTTCCTTTTTGTAAAGAAATAAATTTCCTTACCAAGTACAGAACTACAAAGCCACGTTATATGCGAGTTCTCGCGACTATGTTACTGAAATACGCGCGTGAATTTTCATTATCTGATGCCTATAGCCACACTCGGGCTTCAAAATCGAAACAAAGTTGTAAGACGACCAAAGAGTAAACACAAATCCAAACTTGTGTTAAGTAAAGTAAAGTCGACAACAGCTGCTTTTTAGCGTAACTTTTCGTTGCTGTAAATGGCAGGCGATAAAAGAGGAACCACGTCCACGTACTTATCGGAAACAACAACAAAAAGCTATCTCCTTGATCTAGCGGGGCATCTTACGTCATTTTCCTTCCATAAATAAACATCTTTTAACCGAGTTCGAAGAAAATGTATTATTTTTCGCATCTCTGTAGCGTTTTAGGACCAAAACCCCCTTTCGTTGCAGCTTACTTAAGATGGTGTGGCATCTTTTGCCATGTGCTTCCTTTAAAAGCCCAATTTCTTGCATATTACCACATAAACAAAAGGGCCAACAACTGCCGTTTTTGTCTCGCCATTTTTAAACAGGCAAACCGACAAAAATGAAATACTGTTTTTTATAACCACCTCCTTAGGTGCTAAGAGTGCACCACGTTTTACCCCGTTTAATAATCGTGCACCACGGCTATAGGGGTATGAAGGACTCAGACAACCAGTTGCAAAAATGATGAGACACTCCCACGGGAAAACGACCTTTCTTGCTTCAAATCGCTCCTGGTCACAGGTCTGCAAAATATAATACTGACCTCCCTCCTCCCTCCCATTCAAAGTTGTTCCTCCAAGTTTTGAGTATGGTCTTGTATTGGTAGCAACTTTGATAAGGGGTGGAGGGGGGATCACAAGCACAAGATCATGGACAGGCCATTTATGCCAAAATACGGTACAGTGTCTCAAGTACTTTTGCAACTGGTTGCAGTGATATTTACGCGCGGCGTTTTGAGTATTCCTGCATGCGATGTATATGTTCGACTGAAAACAACCGGTGCAGCAATAAAAATTGCGAGAGGGACTACAAACAATCAATAAAATAAATATAATTCGGTGAAACATGTACAGAGACAATAATTTTCATTCACGAAGAGAAGTATTGGGAGTAAAGTGTCTCTGAAAATCATGAATCAGGTAAGCACAAGCTTATTTATGTTTGAAGCGGGCTTCCCGGTGTTTGCTCTTTTTCAAGATGAACTCGAGGCAAGAAAATCGCTCAGAGCTTTCTGTTTACAGCCAAAATCATAACTAAATGATCGTCGGAACCTTTTCTTTGAATTTGCGGTCAAAAAATGTCTAAGGGCTTTTTAAACCTGATACTATTGTAGGTTAGATCATTGCTCGTGTATAAATTTAAGTCGCATAAACCATACACTTGACTTCAGGAAACCGAAAAAAAAAAAAACACATCAAAGACAATAATTGCTCAGGCTTACCAGTCGAGATGCTGCTTCTGAAGGTCATCAATTCAAGTGTTCCAAAATCGCTTGAGACTTTTCAACCCTCAATATGCCTCAAGCAAAGGCAAGTGAGTAAGCTCGTTTTTGAAAACGATGCCATCCGAAATCGGATTTCCAATGACTTTGACAAGCGGTGCATTTGTCAACAAAAAGCGCAATAAACAAACCAGCCATGAATTACAGAACAATCTTGATCGCAGCTGTTTTTCATTTTGTACACCAAGTAGAAAAAGGCAGTTTAAAACATCACAAGATGACACAAAACTCTGTCAGCTCCAGCTATCATTAAACAAGTTACCAGACGCTGCATAAATTTTCCGCATGAGCTCACCTGTCAAATTTTGACCAATCAGAACATAAAAATTGGACGTAGAGCGTGATCAACGCGTGACACTAAGAAATTGCCTTCCCTGCATGTAAATGTAAAAGACGGTTCAATTTTCGCGTCCGAGGTCAGTTCGAAATCAACATTTTAAAAATGCGGCTCATGAACACGACTTATTTCATATACATTTTAAAAAAATTGAACTTGAGCCTGCGATCATTTGAAAAGTAGCAACTTGTCAGCGGATACCTTCCAAAAAACACTCGCACTCAGTGGGTCGATACCTGAGCGCGCGATATGGTCAGGCGATACTGGTCAGCAGAAACACTATTTTGACAGCTGTCAATTAATCAAAACATGGATGTACAATATCAGGTTGCAGGCTCCCAAACTAGCTAGAAAGTGTGAGATTAAACATTGGTACGCCTGTGGTGCGGACGGACAAAAGGTCGGGTGGTCGGTGTACGGTCACGTGATTGTCGAATTTTCTAGGAGGGATAGATTTTCTAAGCTATGGGGCTTCGAATTGAGCCCGTGATCAAATAAAATATCAACGCAAAACTTTAAACACTACGTGACCTCAATGGAAAGAAAAATGAGCCCGCGATACACTCAGGTAATGATGGTCAGCGTATACTCTAGTTTGACAGCTGTCAATTAACCTTCATTTGAATGGCGAATATTCGAATTAGCAGACTACGAGTGTGAGTAACACATATCCGTCCGGCATGTATTGGAAAATGCCAGATCGTGTACCTGAGCGAACCTGAGCCCACGTTATTAGTTTTCTGATAGTGGTCTGCACATGTCCCATTTTGACAGCTGTCAATTGACCATAATTTGGCTTGCCAATATAACTTTAAACGACTGTCAGCCAACTGACAGCCTTGCCCGGCGTGGTTTCGTTTTTATGCTGAATTGGTAAGTGTGACATATTATATCAGCTTATATGTAGGGGCAAAACGACTGGTCTTTCATCTGAGCCCGCGAGATGGATAATTGTCAGCGGATGTCTGATTTTAACAGCTGTCAATCTAATCGTACTCATACGGGTGGATTACATAACTAAGAGGCTAGTCAAGTTTTGCAAGATCTATTGTGACATTTGACATTGGCTTATATGAAGTGTGTGTACGGGTGGGCGGGCGGGCGGGCGGGCGTACTCTACGTCATAACCAAATTTTCTCTGATAGATAGTTTACCAAATTTTCTTACCCATGGTGCTCCGCTAATATATAGATTTAGCCAGGGCTAAAAGCGAAGCTCCCGTTAATAAATTCATAATTTAAATCAAACAATAAACTTGTAATCCGCGGATCAGGGCACATTCATTTGACGTTTGAGGCAAAGGCTAAGTGATTTTAGAGAAAAACAATTTGACAGTCCAAGAGTGAAACAGCTTTTACATCGAGTTATTAAATAATCTTATTTGTACACCCAAAAATAGCAATCATGTTCGATCACAGTACATTAGGCCTGGAAAACAAATAGACCTACCTATTCGTGTCTTGTATTTGCATTAGCTGTTGAATCATAATGTGGCATTCACCACTCTCTCCAACATTGCTCCGTTTGAGAGACTATGGATAATTGGACAACCCCGAAATATAATTTTAAGAAACACAGGCGCCACGATAGCCCTTGGTGGCAGCCAATTTACACGTTGCATTCCTCTGTCTAAAAGAGAGGCCAAAATAAAAAATCAGGCCGGATTTTTTGTGTTCGACAAGTTTAGTTTACTAGTAAATCTTGGCGACGAATCTGGTGGAGTGTAAACCAGCCTTTTAAACATACTTTTTCTCATCACGTCTCAGGTAAACAGTACTATGAGGCCAATGTTTTTATCATACAGACCTCGGACAGAATTTGTTCTTTTTTGCCCTATTTAAACCTATAATTCTGCAGTTTTTCACAATTTTGCAAGAATTTGCACTCATTCAATATCCACGACGATCAAAGCACGCGCTTCCTTTGCACAACAAATTATAGCATTGAATTATAAAACGTTTTCACGAAGAGAATTCTATAATGCCAGGACTTTCAGTTAGAAAATTCTGGTCCTATGTGATATGCAGGGTAAAATGGGCTTTTAATGAGAACGATAAAAAAATTCCCAAAATCACTTTTCGGCCAGCCGGACGGGGCTCACTTTTGACTGGCACTAAATTTGCAGTGCGATTAATAGAGTTACCATTTACGCTTCAACATGATAGATAAATTGTATGTTTAGGTTTTATTTCCCTTTATTTATTAAACTGCGGACGGTTTTGTTATGTGTAATCTTTAAAAGCGAGTGATATTTACGCGCGGCGTTTTGAGTATTCCTGCATGAGATGTTTGTTTTAAAAAAAATTGAACTTGAACCTGCGATAATTGAAAAGTAGCAACCTGTCAGCGGATACGTTAAAAAACACTCGAACTCAGTGGGTCGATACCTGAGCCCGCGATAGGGTCAGGCGATACTGGTCAGCAGTAACACTATTTTGACTGCTGTCAATTAATCAAAACATGGATGTACAATATCAGGTTGCAGGCTCCCAAACTAGCTAGAAAGTGTGAGATTAAACATTGGTATACCTGTGGTGCGGACGGACGGAAGGTCGGGTGGTCGGTGTACGGTCACGTGATTGCCGATTTTCTAAGATGGATCGATTTTCTAAGCTATGGGACTTCGAATTGAGCCCGTGATCAAATAAAATATCAGCGCAAAACTTTAAACACTACGTGACCTCAATGGATAGGCTAATGAGCCCGCGATACACTCAGATGATGATGGTCAGCGTATACTCTAGTTTGACAGCTGTCAATTAACCTTCATTACAATGGCGAATATTCGAATTAACAGACTACGAGTGTGAGTAAGACATCTCCGTCCGGCATATAGTGGAAAATGCCAGATCGTGTACCTGAGCGAACCTGAGCCCACGTTATTAGTTTTCTAATAGTGGTCTGCACATGTCCCATTTTGACAGCTGTCAATTGACCTTAATTTGGCTTGCCAATATATCTTTAAACGACTGTCAGCCAACTGACAGCCTTGCCCGGCGTAGTTTTGTTTTTATGTTGAATTGGTAAGTGTGACATATTATATCCGCTTATATGTAGGGGCAAAACGACTGGTCTTTCATCTGAGCCCGCGAGATAGTCATGTGATAATTGTCAGCGGATGCCTAATTTTGACAGCTGTCAATCTAATCGTACTCAAACGGATGGCTTACATAACTAAGAGGCGAGTCAAGTTGTGCAAGATCCTTTGTGACATTTGACATCGGCTTACATGAGGCGTGTGTACGGGTGGGCGGGCGGGCGGACGGGCGGGCGGGCGTACGCTATGTCATAACCAAATTTTCTCAGATGGATAGTTTACCAAATTTTCTTACCCATGGTGCTCCGCTCTGCGCGCGCTTCGCGCGCGCGAGGAGCTCCGCTATAATGCTTGAGGAACTATTTCTTTGCTGACACACTACCTCCGGGCAAAAGAATTATCAAAGCGGATGGCAGGGGTTTAGATTCTGGAATTATCAACTTACAAATAAAAACAGAATACATTTGAGGACCACTGGAGAAATCTTTCAGTGTCTTTCGAGTTTGAGGGCGAGGGTCAGGAAATATCGAACATTTAGTGACAAGAGTTGAAAAATCGATTTCTTTCATTTTTTCGTCCATAGATAGCTTTTAGGTAGATAAGAAACGTGAACTAAACTGTTTCCGCCAAAAGCTTTTTATTTGCCAGAAAAAATAGAATATCGGTTTTCAAGCAAGGAGTCTCAAAAAGGCCTAAAAAGCTAAAAGAGTTCGGTGTTTCAAAATGCCTATAATTGATCCAGTTTGACTTTTCTCCTCGCTCCTTGCTTAGAAAAGCAACTATGCAATGGGAGAGCCTACAAGAAGTATGAAAAACTGGCATTTAGTGTTCAAATATCTAGTTTTGAGCGTTTAGAAATTGGAAGAGTTAACACAATTACCGCCGGCCTATCATGAAATTTCCTGCTCTCGTCTAAATTCCCTACAGACCACCTTACCCATACGTTACAACAACAACAACAACCACACACCATATGCTATCGCGTGCCCACTGGAGGCCGCAAGTTTATTGAGTAAGCTAATTCAACAACTACAAAGGTGCATACAATTATAGTAGCTTATGAAAGAAAAAGGAAATCTCAACCTGAGAGAGAACCAGGGACCATCCAAAGGATGGCAAACCCTTACTGAGCACGCTGGGGCAAAAACTGAGGAAAAACCCCGGCCCTGTGAATAGAACCCTCCCGACCTGCCGGGCACGGTTTAAAACGAAAAAATAATAACGTTTACAATAAAGCATAAATCAGAATCCCAAAGATTTTGTGACTGATAGGCAATAATTAAAATCGTCCTTAACGTAGCCATTCTTGGCGTTCTCGCTCGCCCAACAACCATGCCGCTTGAAAAATCTACCAGCGACACCGGCTTTAGCTGCAGAAGTGACTCCTCCAGCACTAAGGCTATAAACACTAATCCTCGATCCGTCCGGTAAAATCTCTAAAACGTCCTTGATGAGTTCTCTAGCTCTTGTATAGCTAATCTCTTGGCTTTGTACTCTTTCTTTTGAACGAGGAGCAGCAAGGGCCCTGTACAGCGGTAAATCCTCTGAAAGTTTGATTTGAGCCACGAGATGTAGACCTCCAAGGCCTTGACGGGACAAGTTGGCAAGTCTACGATCCGCGTCCCGTCTCGAAAATGGCCACACTTCGAAGATTCTTGGAAAAAAGGACTCATAAGATGGGAAAAACGTAACATCTCAGATATAACTCGCTAAAGCAAAAAAAAAACTCCGCGTAATCAATAAAGCACAAGGCAACAGATCTAGGGTCCGAAAGAGAAGAAGACTTATCTGTTATCTTCGATTCCACGAGTGCTTTTGGCATCCGAAAATATACAGAGTCTTTTTTGTCCTTTGGCCAAATCGGGGCGCATTTTATGTTTCATTTCAATTCGAAGTCAGATGTTTAAAACATCTATGCAACAACTCAAAGTACATTCCTTTCCATTTAAAAACTTTTGCTGCTTTGGCTTCTTCAAAACAGGAACAGGACAAGAGCTCCACCGTGAAGAAACCAATCAGGTTGAAGTCCTTAAGGGCAAATTTCTCAACTAAAGCTCCCTTTCTTCTTTTTCCACTAAAAGAAAACAGATCGATGATTCTTTTGAACGCTAGACACAACAAATATCCTCGCAGATCAACCATCTGATAAATTAACGATTTACCGTGTCCCGTTAATTCTTGCAGGTTGCTAGACTCCAACAAATTTGAGCAGCTTCCACCTGGGATATTTTCCAATCTGTCTAAACTAAAGTTACTGTAAGTTCATTTTTTATTTACATTGTCTGTGTTTATTATCAAGACCACAACATTAATGTGGGCAAGCAACCACGTATATGTTGTGGTTCGATTTTATCCCTGGTTTAAATTTTCTTTTCTTTTGTTTTAAAATCAATATCGCACATTACCAATACCCCAAAACAAAAGAACATAGGCACGCTTAACGTGCATGAGATATTTTGAATGCTTCAGTGTAACCGTATCAACAATGTACTGTTTTAATGCTAAATTTAGACTATTATTGTGCGAAATTGGGTATTGCTGCACATTAATGAAAGCGCTCTTCACTTTACTTTGTCTTTCCTTCGGACATCTAGTGCAAAGCAAATTGTTAAAGTACTATGAATATCAACTCACCAAACGTTGCTTAAAGGGAACACTCGAAGGTTTCAAGGTTTCTTCATGGTTTCTTAAGAAAATAAAGCTCATCGAATATCGAATAGCTAAAAAATGTGACGGCCTACCCAGTGTTGGGGCATCTGTTGTCGTACCTGTTGAATTTTAATTTGTTTGTTTGTTTGTTTGTTTTTTTAAATTAAGCGTTGGCGTGAGGGTCTGTACAGTGACTAGGGTGGCTTGGTTCTGGATACCTTTTATGCCTGTTTTGATTATTTGAGGCACCTTCGATGAATTTAAAATTCTCATTTTCATTCTCATTTTTTCTCATTGGTCAGATAATATATATTTAATACTAGATATGACATAGGTATATATTACATATGAGATATGAAGCACTTGGAAAGTTTAAAGATCACTTAAGTAAGGTTAGAAGAAGATCACCCATCTCCTGAAACTCCGTGCGGGAGCCTGTCAAATTTACGGGTTCCCGCGCGAGTTAATAACGTTGAGAGTGGCTCAATTCTTGCTTAAAATAGCGCAATTAGCCAGGGAACCGCGTGGACTCGGCGCTTGCGATTTCTACTCCGATTATGGCTCAGTAAAAATCAGTAAAAAACAAGTTGTGGGTAATGCGTATTTCAAAGACTTGTTTTAGCATTGCCAATTTTAAGTCTTATAATTAACAGTATTATTGTGCTAAGCCTCATGTGCTGGAAAAGCAAAATGGTTAAATTACGGAATTAAACTGTTACTTCCTTGTACAAGACCTACGTCAGGCATAACCGTCTTTCAGTCCTAATGGTACATCTAGGAGCCGATGACCAAGGCTCCTAATGCCTAAAATGTTTGTTACAGATAAATGTCCAAGTTTGCACGCAGTAGCAAAAATTGCGAAAAATTGGAGAAATCGCAGTTTTTGCTAAAACCATAACAAGCTAGAGGGTCGATTTTAGGGACGGACCATTAGAAACGTTATGGGGCGGGGGGAGGGGGGGGAGGGGAATTTTCGAGCCGCGGGAATTTTTTTTCGTTATCAAATTCCTTGTATGAATTTTTTTCAGGCCATAGCATGAATATTTTTTAGGATTAATTGGCGCGCGTGAATTTTTTTTCATTTAATATTCCCTTGCGCGAATATTTTTTTTGTACTTCGCCCGCCCCCCCCCCCCCCCCATAAGTTTTCTAATGGTCCGTCCCTTAACTTCGAATGTGATAAATTGACCATGACCTTGCCTCTGGAAAAAGTATTTGCCTCTGGAGATAGTTTGTTGGCCTCGATCCGTTTCTTGTTTGCGGGCAGTGGTTCTGCCACCTTCACACTTTCTGATTCGCGAACCTTTTCATTCTCCTCTCCCTCTTCTGGTATCTTCTGTAGTTCTGGTCCACGAGTCTTCTCATCATATTTCTCCTCTTGTGGCAACTCCTCTCTTTCTGGTACACGAAAGTTCTCATTCTTCAATCCTTCGTCCCATTTTCTCCTCTGCCATGCCTTATTTTGCTTTCTTTTCTCTCTTTTTGAATGCGCTATTGAACGATACTTTCCAAACCTTTACTCGGAATACTGGCTCTCCTTTTTGGCATAACTCCTCTCGCTCGTTTGAGTCCATGTTTTCATTCACGGGAAAAGACTTCCGTTTCGGAAGGTAGCACATGGTACGTGAGAATTGTCTCTAAATAAAACGGAATCCATCGTTTCAAGAACACCCGTACTCAACCCACATATCAAAATTAAATTCTTTTTTCCTGTCCTCACACATTTCCCTCTTCAATGGTTAGGAGAATTTATTTTATATCAAGCGCTGTGTGATCACGTCCTTTATTCTCATAACCTATGTGATTGACAAGGAATTTTACTTGACAAATTTCTAGTTTGCTACTGGAAAATCGACGGCGAGATATTAACGAATCCGTTATAGCTGACAACGACATGGATCTGCGCTTTACGTTTTCACAGAAATGTTGTTTATGAACTGGAAAGTTTAATACTTTTAACGCAATTCAAAAGCACACGGAACGAAAACACACGGTGGAAGGTGATCGAGCCTTAAATGTGCTGTTTTTGGACAACGAGCAGAACGAGGCTTCAGCGCCCGACATTGGATTTCTTAACAGGAGATCGCAAGATTTTAAAATAGGATATTTATCGTGGCTGGCAGGGCTTACGGAGCAGATAAACGCTTTCCTTAATCCTCTTTTACGCGGTAAGTGGCGAATTTAAACGGCACAAAGCCTAATACCACCTAAGCATTTTGCATCGCTTTTTTAATTTTGATCTACGCACTTGAATATTCCTCGTTAAAAGGCACCTAAGGTACTACCCAATCATCTTCTCAGTTGTGCGTATAGTCTTTACCCTCAAACTTTGCTATTTTCTTTAGCATTTAGTTTCTCGGTTTAGTAGCAAAGTACTTTGCGCGTCATTTAGCCGATTCTCTCACTGGCGCGAGCGCGCGTTACTGGAGTTTCGCTCGTCACACAATGATCCCGGCTACGGTAGAAGAGCGTTGCGTGACGAAACAGAAAGACTGTGTGAGAATGAATGAAAAATAAAATCTTCATTTTACTTAGAATATCAGATGACCTCAGAAAGCTTAAACTTACACTTCTCCTGTCAAAAAAATGTGCTGAAGACCCAATTTAATTGTAGCTGATTTTGTCTACTTTCATTTCTAGGTGGTTGGGTGACTTTACAATTCCCACAAGTTCCTGAAAGGTACTTTGGGCACTTAGCTTGTCAAATGGGATGCAGGGTGCATAGCATGAGGCAGGTACCTCATAAGAAGCCTCCATTTTACTGCCCATCAACAAGGCGAGTTTCCTATAAAGTGTATAGCCTCACTTCATTTACGGATGCAGTGCATGAACAAACCCTCCTTCAACTAAATGATACGGCCTGGTACAGTGACCTACAGGAAGTGGAGAAAAGATCTGACCTTAGCCCTCAGGAGGAACTCCAGGCTACCAAAAACCGTAGTTTTTGGAGCACTAACAGAAATGAGGAGTCGTCAGAGGATCTATTAACCAAACGTCTGACAGCCAAAGCAAGTTTGGGGGTGGGTCCAGGACAAGGAAGGACTACTAGGGAGGTAGAAGTAATCTGGTGGCCAGATCTATACTCCACCACAAGGAATGGAGAACTTTCAATAAGATTCTATATTAAAAAAAGGAACTGTTTGAAACTTCTTTTTATGAACAGTTTTTTTGCAGTCTATTCAATATTGATCAAACATTCAGGCAATGGCTTTAAAGTTGACTTCACTTCCCTGAAATATCTGGGAAGTTGTTTCTCTTCCATTTTCTACCTGCAAGGAGCAGTGTTAATTGTCAAACTTCCTTGTTTGACCTGTAGAGAGCTTAATTTTGCTTTTTTATTTTTCTCTGCCTCTTTAATTTGAAATGTAAGCTTGACATGGATATCATATTATTCACTAAAGTGTAAGTTGGAAAGAGCATAAAACACTAACCTTGGAAGACAATAGTATCTATGGGAAGGTGT
Organism: Porites cylindrica; assembly: GCA_964035525.1. Taxonomy (NCBI): domain Eukaryota; kingdom Metazoa; phylum Cnidaria; class Anthozoa; order Scleractinia; family Poritidae; genus Porites; species Porites cylindrica. The sequence continues at coordinate 45,638,238 of OZ037775.1, forward strand.
AGTCATTATTGAAAATATAGAACATCAATTTTTTCTACCAAAACAATGCAACTTCTTCACGCAACTTCAGTAAAACCACAAAAGCAAAGTTTACCTAATATGGACACTAACTAAACAGACATGCTATTCAAATCTACTAAATGATGTTTTTACCTGTTAAAGGAAATTGAAAAGCCTATATGAATTTTATTGTAGCAAGTTAATGTTAATGTTAGTTAACAAATCAGTAGCTGCTTTTACCAGCAAAAAATCAGTTTGTGCTCAACAAAACAGCTTTGAAATCTGTTCAATCTTTGCTGAAAGTAGGGCATAAAGATTAAAATGATACAGTTTAATGAACACTTACTGGTCTACTCTGTGATTGGTCATTATCTTTTAATACATATGGTGGTTCCTAAAGGAGCCGTTTGTTTTTTGTCACCTGCAGTCAGTGCAGTGTCAAACTCCCTGGTTTGACCTGCAGGATTTTTTTTAATTCGGTTCTTCATTGGAATTTTAGCTGGACATCAATGCCATGTCTTTTGCCTGAACTGAACTTAAACAAGAGCAAACAACATTACTATTGAGACAATAACTTATGTGAAGGTGTTGACCTTGGGAAAATTGAAAAAAATTTAGAATTCAATCTCATTCTTCCTATCATAAGCATCTTATTGAAAGCTTTGAAACATTTAATTTAGTGTAAACTCCGCAGTTTGGGCGTGCGCCTGTAACCCTTAAGAGGGAGAGGAAACCCTTACAATAATATTGTCAACAGCATTTCCATTCTAATAACAAGTACCTTATTGAAAGATGTGAAAAAATTAATTCAGAACAATAATATTGTCAAAACCAGTTTCATTCACAGTTCAAGAACAGTATCTCAAGGAAAATTCACTTAAAATAGGCAGACAATCTACAATGGTGATATTTATATCGATTACTTATTTCCGTTGTGTAAAACGATAAGAAGTCTCTGGCGATGATATCATGAAAACTCCAATGAAAGTACAAGTGAGGAATTCCATTGTCTGCAGGGTTGTCTATGAAATCAGACTGCCAAGGTCACACAAATGCCACAACTAGCTCAACCTTCTCCAAATAATGGCTGTTTGGGCATTCCAAAACGCCGAATTGGAAAGGTGATATTCCATTGGGTTTCTGATACAGCCTTCAGGAGATTGTCAGCCAATTGAATGATGTTGGTAGGAGGACTCTGTTTTAAGCCATCATCATAGAATGCTTGGTGCTGTGTTATATTTAGGCACAGGAGACCCCAGTGGTTGCCATTTACGTGGATTGGAGTAAGGGTCCATACAACATCACCAAGATCCATTCTTGAAAGGTAGGGCTTCAACTTTGTTTGTAGAAATTGCACATTTCTGGTTAAAGCCCAGGTTTGTGTAAATGACAGTAGATACAAGGAATGGGAATTTTTTCGCATGGTTTCCTCACTCTACCTCAAACATGCAGCATCAATCAAAAAGCCACTAATGTACCTCTCAGCAGCTAAGGTTGAAAGGTCTTCAGCATCAACCATCACATCACCAATTCTAAGGATTTCTTCTTGAGGTTCACTGTCAAAAAGCAAAGCCCTAATTTCATTAATCTGCTGAGGGGTTAATGTGGTGCTTGTAGTTTTCATCCAATTTTCCTCTTCTTGGACTCTAAAAATAATGGAGGAAGCTTTTGATGCTTTCATCCAAATGTCTCCAAACTTGACCGCAGTGTCGAAATCCTCATCATCACTGTCTTCTCCAGCTGCCGCATCCATCAGTCTATAACCCTTAGTGATTGCTGATTCTGAGGGCCTGACTGGAGACTGCAGAGGATTGTTAATACACCCAGGATCAACAACCAGCTCGATGTCATCATCTGGAATTATAATTAATTACAGGCGGAAGATTAAGGGTAGCAAGTTGGCCTCTGGAACAATCATTTGCAGCACAAATTCGTAGGTCAGGAATAAACAAAGATTCTGATGGTTGAGGAACAAAGGTAGTTTTAGTATCCACTGAGACACTGCACGAAGGGCTGCAACTGGAATTTGAAGGGTTAGTGGCGGGGCTTGATGAGAGGCTTGTGGAAGAGCTGCTGACTGGGTTAGTGTTGCTGAAAGCTGGGCTGCTAGCTGGAATGGATTGTGGACTTTGTGGCTGTTCCAGCAAGGAAGTAAAACTGGTCAAAACTGTAGGAAAGAGCTGCTCCCACAGTGCATGATCATATTGATACTTAGATAGGTAAACAGTCAGGTGATATTACCACTTGTTTTACACCTTTGTCAAATTCATAAGAAAGAGCATCCTTGCCAAACATTTTGTTGAACAAGTTATTCATGGTGAAAATCCAGGACATGTCAACTTTTGACCATGACACTTCTTTTTTTCTGGACCAACCGCAGCCTCAAAAATGGAATGGTTTACCTGACATAGAAAAAAAAAACATTGGCATTGGCAAAATAAGGGAACCAGACACAGTTACAAACAACAAAAACAAAAAAAAAGATTTTAAGAGACTGTGTTCAATAAGTTCTAAGCTTATACTGCAAGTTTTTATGTGGTTAGTTTTCTACTGCACAAGAGGAAGAATGACAACATATTCATGTTATCTCACCCCATTCCAGGTAGAAAAAGATAAAGTGCACAGTAATGTTGTCACTGAATATAGTGTATGCTTTCTATGGGAATACACAACTCTCAGTTTTTTACATAACATTGTCTCAACAAGGGAGAATACATTTGACTACACATCAAAGGGACTGACATGAAAAGAAGTTCCATTATATAATGTTTCTAGCTGGCAAAAATTTTAGAAGATAATCACTATTATCCATGCTCTCTATAGCCATTCTGAGGCAAAGCCGCAGGAACAGCAACTTTTCAGAAAAGAAATGTTGCAAAATCTCTTGGACCTAATATAATGAAATAAAGTTGATTATTCAAAAGTGCCAACAACTTCAATACCAACAAGAACATGTGATTAAACCAGACTTTGCCTTTTTCCCCAATGGATTCTAGTTTTCACACAATAAGATACATAATATTTAAGAACATGTACAGTGTAGCTCCCAAAAACTGATATTTTACTAATAATTTATGGTATGCCTTGAACAATGACTTCAATACTAACTGTAAATTGGCATTTAAAATTTCAATAAAGACCTTTAGCATCAGGTTTTTCCTGCATGGGACACTGCAAACAGGTCTCAAATATGAGAACGTCAAGTGGTCTTCTGGTCGTGTTTGCAGCTTGCAGTTCAAGTTTGAATGGCAGGAAGGGCTTACAGCAGTAGGTGACTCACAGCAATGTTTTTGCCACTAACAATAATATTATTGTTCAGCCTTACAGTTAAAAGCACGAAGCACCTTTCCACACCACCCTCTGATGTGCTAGTTAGAGCTTGTGATAAACAATGAATGTCTGCCTAAAGTTTAAAATCCAGGCAAAGTGAAACTGCAAATGGGTGACTGCAGACTGCAGTTTACAGTTTGCAGTATCCCATGAAAAACTGATGCTAAAGGTATTTCTAATACCTATGGATATTCTCCAACAGGAAATTATTTTGCTAACAATGAAAGATCGTAAGATTAAAGGATATTTAAAACAAGGATTTTCCATTGACTCAACTTAAATTCAAGAGCTTTTAAGGTATCAGCCACCCTTAAAATTGCCATTTTTTCGTATTTGAGGTTTCAACGTTTTCAAATAGATATGCTTGAGAGCTTTCTTTTAAAAAAAAATTAGAAGAAAATATTATTTCTGTCGAAAGATATCGGGGGTAAAAGATTTTTTCTCGTTAATTATCTTAATTGATCGCTGACAAGATCTGTCATACCCGTGTCATATATCAATTAACTTGCCCGTGAACTAGTAACGTGATAACGAGTGCGTGCTTCGACAGAACACGTGCGAATTGTCTTCGCGTTGTTTATAGCCTTTAGTATTCTCCGTGGATATTTAGCGTTTGCCGCCAAAAAAAGAGAAAATTTCGTCATCGAAACCGAGAGCGAAAAGGAAATCGAAGAGTGAGTTTGACAAAGAATGGGCCGCAAAATTGGCAGAGAGCGACAAAGGCTCATTTTATCAGCAAGAGAAGTGGCTCGAGGAGTTGGATATTCAGAAAAGCGAAAATGTTGCAGTTGCTGAGAGTGCAAGCCGCTCCAAAATCCAGCTTGAAGAGCCAGATGAAGAAAGCCAATTAAGCTCATCGACCCCATCTGCTGATGGCACGTGGAAAACAATAAGCGGTCGAGCTATCGTATCGAGCGAAAAGCTGCTTGAGAAACTGGACGAGTCTGTAGCTTGTCGATTTTGCCAGGGAAGAGTCCAAGTCATGAAAAATGTAGCGACTAAGCATGGACTTGGTTCTACCTGGAGAATCCAGTGCGAGAATGAAAGCCGTCCGTCGCACTAGACAAATTCTGTTTTTAGTTCTTCCGAGAAGAGCAGAGCGTTTGAAATAAACCGGGCCTCAGTTCTTGGCCTTTGAGCAATCGGTGGTGGACATTCGGCGGCTTCAAAGTTTTTTGGCCTGGCGCCGATCGACAAAAACGCCTGGGCGGATCATACGAAAAAGATCGAAGGAGAGGCAAAACTTTTGCTCGAGAAAGAATTAAACCGTGCTTCTCGTGGTGTAAAAGAGTGGAAGTTTTCCAACGGAGAATTAAACTGTTCCCTTGCTTGCCGCGAAAGTTTGTTCCTGTTACATGTTACCTGTCAAAGTCCTATTGTTAGAGAAAACTGATCCCTCTCTGATATCAATCAGAATAAACATTTAGGTGTTATAATCTCATTCCAGGTAGGATGCCGCCAAAAATGTATTTTCTATTTTATCTCCGAACGCAAATTTTGCCGATCGACTCGTACGTTTTGAACTCCAACTCGGCAGCCTTTCAATCAATTTGGCTAAAATTTGGCCAGAGTGATGCCATATATCTCTTCTACAAAACCGTGTCTGCGAATTTTAATACTCCTTTTCATTTTAAAGCTAGAGCTTTTTTTCCACGGGGAGTGTTGACTAATTGCCTTTCCCAACTTCATTTGCTATTAAAAGAAACACAAACGCACTTGTCAAGAATCCGAGACACGGTTTTTTAGTGGAACGTGTTGAGAAGCGAATGCGGTGTTAATTGTTTTCTTCCGTTTATTTCCGGCGGGAGTGGAACATGATTTATAGAGAAGTGTACTTTTACACAAAACGTTCCAATTTCGAAACACATTTAAGTAAATCGTTTTTGTTAGTTCAAATCCATAATCTGGAATTATTAAGCTTTTAAAAAATATATGGTTTATAGGGGTTTTTATAAAAACAACTAACGCTACAGTGATCCGCGCGCGGACGGTCCTGAAGGGTGGCTGATACCTTAAGAAGGTAGCTAAAATTCAAGAGCTTTTCATATCTTTATGAACTATGCATCATCTGTGGTATCACAAAACAATGTGAAAATGACATTATGAGGTTCCTAACCTTTCTATAAAAAGAGTTGTTAGTTTAGTTCTAACAATATTTAAGTAGGTGACAATATTAGTTTCAAGTACCGTAGTGTTGAAATTTAGATAATATAAAAAAATATAGTACTAGAAAAGCAAAATATAAAACTAACTTGATGTAGCATGACCATACCTGTCATGGGAAGTAGCCTTTGAATATAACTGACGCTGTAATGAGTGTGCTGCCTCAAAGCCTTGATTTGAATACTCCCTCAAGCTGAGGTGGTTTCTAAACAGCATGCTGGCATGTTCAGTGGTGATGTGGCCATAATCACCAGTGCCCAGGTTGCAGCCAAACACTTCCCTTAAAAGGAATCCCAATTTTTTGCACTAAAAGAAAAAAGAGGCATATTTCCATGGGTGTTAAACAGTTGTCAAAATCAACATTGCAGACTGTGCAGTTAAACTGACAGCGGCCGGCGGCGGCCCCCTTAGAAAAAATTCTACCCTACAAAAACCCTGTGAGAGCCCTGTAAAATCCTGTTTCCAGCCCTATTTGTGTTATTTCAGGGATGTAAACTGGCTGTAACAGAGCTGTGACACAGCTGCAACTTACTTGAGTTAAAACAAGTGGAGAAGTGACAGGGCTGTAAAAGTGTACATAGTTAAGTATAACAAGCCTGGTACATGGCTGTGAAAACATCCAGTTACCGTAACAGGGTTAAGACAGGGCTACCTAGTAATGCAGAAGAACTAGGACAGGGATGCAGAACGGCTGTGTTAAGTACATTTGACAGTAACCGGGTTCCTGCAGAACTGTGAGATGTCTATTTCTGTTCACACAATGGATAATAATCAAAGGGCAGTAACAATGTAGCCAAGTACGGTAAACTCCATAAATCATGAAAGATGGCAATATTTTTCAAAGTCTAAAAGTGTTAAAAGGAGCGGGGGTCGGCTAGATCATTAATACAAATAAAACGAAAAAGAACTTGGTGAAAATGGTATCGCTAAATCATCAAACACGATTATTGTACACCTTTTAGTATGCTGTTTTTGGTTTTGTTTGGATTTGCTTCGTTTTTTCTTTTCTTTTTTTTTCATTGACCCTTACTTTAATTAATTACCGATTTTGTCGCTACCTTTGTAGTTTGAGGTTGGTTTCTTTATAAGACTTTTATCTCATGTTAAAAACGAAGACCTTCTTATGATCAGCTTACCATTTTTACAAACACCTATTACATCAGCTCCTGTTCTTCCTGTTCTTTTAAATGAAAAAAAACCGCTGCAACTTACTTAATTTTTTACAACAATGTACAAAAAATGAAAGACTTTCAGATCACTTCAATTTGTTTTCCTGCGTGAGAGACCTCTGCAAGCATGGAATTAAATTCTTTCCTTAGAGATCGAGGGGACTTCAATATTTTCATTCCGTGACAGACACGCCATTGGTAATTCCCTGGAGAAATCCAAGACTTTAATCTTATTGGTCAGCACTTTTACCGGAAGATCGCATTACACATCTCCATTCCTAAAAGGACTCACGATCATTTGAATGAAAAGCGAAAATATTCAAACGCTTTCTGCATCCAGTTTAGATTTAGAAAGGCTGTAGAGCGTTTTTTGCTGCTTTTGAAGCAGAGAGTGAAAAAGTATTAGCAAAAAAATAACTGTGCTTTGACCAGCTCTCAACGAATAGGAAACAGATCGATATAGTGGACAGAAAACATTCCGCGGCACTTGCAAGATTCAAAGATTGTTTGCCCTGCCTAGTAATTCGTACACCATTAAACAATTCAGCAACAACTGAAACACAAATGGATTGGCTCTTTTCATGAGGAAATGTAACACATTGTGGATCATGAAGGAAAGACGATCGAGGTGAGCGATTTCAAATTAAGCTTGTTACAACGAACAAAGCAACTATAAACTGTCAACCTCGGAACCGTTGTTACAATGGAACAATTCCGTTTTTCATCTCTTATAATTGCGGACAAAAATCGGTTTTTTTTTGTTTTTTTTGGACAGTTATTGTAAATTCGGCATTTTGACGTGCTAGTTGTACATTAAATCGAGCAAAGCAAGCAAGTGTTTACAAGGCAGATCAGACTGTTGCATGCAGTTTAAATTTTCTTCTGTTTATATTTTTACACACTGTAACGTCGGCACGTGAAAAATAAAGTAACGTTAAGTTCTTAATTGACTGTATTTACTGTTTTCCTTTATCGAAAGTGTCCTTTCAATGTATGTTTGTTGAAATGCATTGCTTTTGTTACTTAAGTGACTAAACGGACTAAACCAGCCGTTGGTGGTTCAACTTTGAAGCTTTTTGTGGCGCAAATCGTTCCTTTGCTTCAGGAATTTTCATGAGTTCAAATATGCCTAAAAAGATTAAGTTCATCTTTAATAGATGTGAAGTTATAAAAAATTATGTTCTGATAGTACTATAATTCTAATGTATAGAAGTTAAACGGTTGCTGTCTAAAATGTATATTGTGTGAG
>OZ037775.1:45651148-45723648 GCA_964035525.1 Porites cylindrica
TCAAGTATTTTACCCGACAGGTTTTCAGTCTTTTATGACAGTGCCCCTACAACATTGACACACCTACAGTAAAGGAAGACTGTGGTATATTATTGTGGAAAAATAATATGTGCTCTCTAGGAAAACAAGACAAGGATAAAAGCCAACATTTTATAGACAGGGGCATTAAACTTTTTTTTTTTGCAAAAAAAGCTTTTTGCTTCCTTTTCCATGCAGTGGAACTTCCCCTTTTGCAAGGCAAGGCTTAATATTTACAAAATATTATTGCTAAAAATTAATGAGGTCTATATAAAAAGTGAGTCTTTTATAGAAAACATACTTGTTAAGCTATAAATGCTGGGATGAAGGGATTCACTGACTATACCAGGGAATTTAATTTTTTGAATAGAGGTTAACCGTATTGAGATAACCTTAATGTTTTGAATGCCTTTTATAATTAGGAGTTACTGTGAATTCAAAATGACAACTACAAATGCTGAAATTCATGAATAATCAAGTATCATCGGAGAATTCTTAGTAAACCAAAACTATAACTAAATTACCCTCCAATATTGGCCTTGGACATGCTAAAGTGTTTCAAACAAACTGTATGTGGACCAAGATCACAACATCCCATAAAAATAGCCATTATTCATAGCTAGTTTTTTCTAAGAAATTTTACCCAGCACAACTGAAAATCTAACAGTTAAACTATATTAGTAAGTTGGTCATTGGTAAGGTCAAAACCTGCATAGTAGAATTTGTTGACTCGGAGATTTTGAATATATCCACATACCCTCAATGCTTTGCAGATAAAGCAACATTCTACTTCAGTTCCTACGTTTCCCAAGCTTAAGGTTCGCTTTCCCTATTTGTTCCAGCAAAAAATAGAGGGCCTTCAGGTCAAGTTTAACTGTAGATATAAATTTTTGAAAAGAGTGGTCAATGTACATGCAGGCATTTGGATTGAAAATCATGGTACTAAAAAATACCTTATTAATTATTATGTGAAACTTACCTTTAAATCTCACAGCATAATGCACTCCATCCACTGTGATTCCATTCTTCTTTAGTGCATCCTTTTGTTTGTTGACATTAACAATCAGCTTTTTTAGCTTTTCCCTAATAATAATAAAAAGTAAAGTTACCAGTAAACTGAAGTTATTACTAAAATGAAAAAAAAAAAAGGAAAATGAAATACCATACTGCTAGTCTAGTCTGCAGCAGATAGTTCTTAAGACTTGAAAACATAAGGTCGGGTTTGAGTGGCCCACTAATAAATTAAGACCTTTGCCGTAAAATTTTCAAAAATGATCGTTTACTGGGGCCTTTCTAAAGGCCTCATATAATAAATTTGTTGTAAATCCACAAATTATTTCAGCTTGCACTTAAAACTGGTCGACAACCAAAAATTACACAGTCAAAACAGTACAATAAAAATTTTCACTAACAAAACTAGTTATTTTGGAAGCAAATAACTATTTGACTAATGAATCAAATTTAAATACAACATACCTGTCTTCCTTACAATCAGCAATATCTAAAGGGCACACTGATTTGCAGCTCTGATTACACACGAATGGTGTGTCTTTGGGGACTACACCCATTAGGACCTGACTGTGCCCTACAAATGAGAGGAAACAAAAAAAAGGCATTTCAAAAATTTAAGCACCACTTCATGACCTAGAGTTCAAAGTGTTTGGTTATGTTTACCCTGCCACTTTGATGTTACCCCCCCCCCCCCCTTCCCCCCCAAACTTAATACAGACACCTGTATTTAACGGATTTGTCACAACAAAAAGCGCATGTATTTTCTCTAAAATTTACTCCCTAATACAGACAACAATAATATGGACAACAAGTTTTAAACTCCCATATATTATATACCCTGCTTTACATTATTTTATCTCTGCACTGTCTATGACTGAATATCTTTTAAGTGAAAATAATGGATAAGGAACGGTAAGTGTTTAAGAATACTGACGAAAAAGACTATTTAAGTCCAAGACTACACCCACGATAAAAGATCACAAGTTTTCGTTAGGATGAACTTGTTTCAGTCACAGTTAAGAAATAATTTGGACACTATTGTATGTCCCTTGGTGTCATAATTTTTAACCCAATTTCACTGTTGATTTTTTTTCTATGTTTTTCTTTCTTAAGTGCAACACAGTTGTTGCAAAATACAATAAAGAAATCTGGAAATAAATTACACTGTATTTAGTAAAGATTGCGTTCTCACCTGCAAATGGCCTACCATCAAGCTTGAGGCTTAGGTCAAATATTTCTTTCTGCACACCATGTAATCTCAACTCCCTGATAATCCATGTTAGGGCACTTTCAAAAGAAACTTCATAACCAGGAAAATCTTGTATTTGGGTGATGTCAAAGAGGCTTCAAACTTTATCAAACACCACAGACCGAAGTGCCTTTACGTTGCGTTTGGAAAGCAAGATCAGAGTGTCTGATGAGTTCTAAAAGAAAAGAAAAAAAGATCAAAGGTACTGACACAGTACCCCTGCCTGCCCCAACAGAAATAGCCAATTTTTCTTACACCCCTCAGAAATATTCCAAAGATCAAAGGTGCCATCACAGTCAATCCCCTCCGAAACGACTTTCACACCCCCCCCTTCATTGAGTGCCTGACTGGAAAGCTCGTTATAGTTACCATGGAAAAGGGGTCTCCTGGTGTGAGCAATAAAATCAGGCCTCTAGCTTATGATGAATTAAGTCAAGTGTTACAGGAGGTACAAGGGTGTCGAGCAAAAACTGCGATTTCTGCAATTCCTCTAAAAATTGTGAAAAATTGGAGAAATCGCAATTTTTGCTAAGATTAATTAAGTCAAGTGGTACAGGAGGTAGAAGGGTGTCCAGCAAAAACTGCGACTTCTGCAATTTCTGCGATTCCTCCAAAAATTGTGAAAAATTGGAGAAATCGCAGTTTTTGCTAAGATTAATTAACTCAAGTGGTACAGGAGGTAGAAGGGTGTCCAGCAAAAACTGCGACTTCTGCAATTTCTCCAAAAATTGTGAAAAATTGGAGAAATCGCTGTTTTTGCGAAAATTAATTAAGTCAAGTGTTACAGGAGGTAGAAGGGTGTCCAGCAAATACTGCGACCTCTGCAATTTCTACGATTTCTCCAAAAATTGCAAAAAAATGGGAGACATCGCAGTTTTTGCTAAAATTAATTAAGTCAACTGGAGGTAGAAGGGTGTCCAACAAAGACTGCGACTTCTGCAATTTCTCCAAGAATTTTTCGAAAAATTGGAGAAATTGCAGTTTTTGCTAAAATTAATTACGACAAGTGTTAGAGGAGGTACAAGGGTGCCCAGCAAAAACTGCGATTTCTGCAATTTCTCCAAAAATTGCAAAAAAATTGGAGAAATCGCAGTTTTTGCTAAAATTAATTAAGTCAAGTGTTACAGGAGGTAGAAGAGTGCCCAGCAAAAACTGGCATTTCTACAATTTTCGGGATTTCTCAAAAAAATTGTGAAACATAAGGAATAATTGCAATGATCCATGGTAGGCATTCTGTCTTTTTGTTATCATCCAAGCACAAAGGTTGACAGGTTTTTGTCAATGAGGTATTAGGGAAATACTTGTTACTGTATGATTCAACCTTGCATCCTCTATTCATTGTTGACTTATCCTGACTAATCCCATACAATTCCAGTATTCATAAAAAATTTTGCTCTCAAAATCTGCTCTTTAGCATAGAGACCATTATTTCCTTCTTCTCGGAGTTTACAATAAGCTTTACCTCTCTTTTTCCTTTACCAAGTTGCTTTCTAAACCCACCACAATCTTGGAACTAGTCGTAGAGATACGATAATCTTCTCAGGTTTGAAAATGTTATAGTCACTGAACCTGGTGTATCTATCCCAAATCTTGTCAGACCAAGACCAAGAATCTCCTTGTTCAAGAGATCAAAGACCTCATGAGGCATGCGAAGGTCAAAGTAAATCATCCACGGATGCACTATGCTCATTTTTGGACTAAGACGGTGAATAATTGCGGTCTTTGCGCGATCCATGCTTCGTTAAAGCATAGGACATAATCTCGCCGATCCTGTAGTAATTGGTGCGCTCGCGAAGCGCGCCAAAATTCCCTTTCACAACTGACTCAGCCAGCTTATTCAGTTCGTGGAATGTCTTGCCTAAATCCTTTAGGGTATGTGCGTTTCAAATTCCCCGCTGAAATTTTGATTTCTCTCGCTTCAGTGCATCTTTTATGGAAATTTAGTTCACCTTCGGTAGCTGCACATAGATCCGCCATCTTGAATTTGCAAAACTAAACTAAACCCGAGGTCGCGCTCGGCCAAAATGAATTGTAAAATCGACGCTGTTCAAAGGAGTTTTAAACCGACGTATTTTCAATGCTGTCTTTTTCAGGGTACAAAAATAGCCTTATTTAGTCTTGTACCCCTAAGAAGGCAGCATTGCCGAAACGTCGGTTAAAACTCTTTTGAACTGCGTCGATTTTACAATTTTCAAATTAACATTAAGTAGCTACGTTGGGCAGGGAATTTAACTTTTTTTTCACAAAGTGAAAGTTGGCCACATTCCAAGCGTTGCAAATTTTAAAATGGACTAGGTACGTGAAAGTGTACTGCTACCGCGGTGAGCAGTCCGTTAGTCGCCAAACATTTTAAAAAATTGCAATGGTTGCTTCGTATTCAACAGCTTTGTTGGGATTTGTGGATTAAAGAAGGCTGTGTATAAAAGTGGGACGGGGACTTCGGGACGCGTGTGTGGGGACTTGGGACTTAGGGACGCGAGACGAGGGACTTGAGGACATCAAGTATGGGACGCGGGGACGTCAAACACTGGGACGCAGAGGACACGGGATGTGAATAATTATTGCAAAAGTCGGAGGTAAATGCGATATCAGTCACTTTCCTCGTGAATATGTCTTGGTGAAGGCAACGTTTAATCTAATCATGTTTAATCTCAACAATTTATATCTTCTCTACGTTGTTTGGCCTTTTTTACGTGATTAAAATTTACTTGCGTTAACGTGCATAGCCAAAAACGCGTCAGTGGAAATCAGCCTTTAAGTACTGTTAGCAAGCATTTACTGTTAGGTTTGCCACTACAAATATGTAGAACAAAATAGCCTCAAAATAAATATTGCTACAATAGCTGAATCCCCCGTGGATTAGTGGTACAGGCGATGGATTTCGGAGCTAGCACCGCGGGGTTTCGAAGCTCGCTTATGCCACATAATTTTTTATTTATTTGGAATCGAATGCTGTTATTCTACTAAAATTTTGGCGACCGCAACCCACACTACCCTGCTTTGGACTCCAATATTCCATCAGCAAGAAGACCGTCAGGACAACAGTTTCACTTTCTTCAATGCAGACTAGCAATTTAATATAGGGGGTCTTCGCCGAGTCTCCGCTTCGTAAACAGGCATGAAGGAACCCTTAGGAGGGCAGGGTGTGCTGCCTTCACCAAGACATATTCACGAGGAAAGTGACTGATATCGCATTTACCTCCGACGTTTGCAATAATTATTCACATCCCGCGTCCCCTACGTCTCTGTGTTTGACGTCCCCGCGTCCCCGTCCCACACGTCCCCGCGTCCCATACTTGATGTCCTCAAGTCCCTCGTCTCGCGTCCCTAAGTCCTAAGTCCCCACACATGCGTCCCGATGTTCCCGTCCCCTTGTCCCCGTCCCACTTTTATACACAGCCATTAAAGAACGAAGTATATTTCATTTATAGTGTTGTTCTTTGGGTCCATGAGCATTAAAGAACATCTATTACATGTGGATTCGCCCGACATTGATTTTTCCTTAGTTAGTCCCCAATGAAGTAAATTGGCGCTGGACTAGGTGTAAAAATGTTCTTAGTCTTCGGTGGCAGTCCTGAAGTCGCCGAATACTGTAAAACAAGAATGGCTGATTCGAATTAAGAAGGCTTAGCTGGGGTTGGTGGAAAAAGAACGAAGTATATGACATGTATAGTGTTGTTGTTGGGGCATGAGCATTAAAGACCCGAGGTATATTACTTTTTTGGATTTGCACGACGTTGATTTGTCAAGGAATAAGCGTCAAAGTGAAAGTGACAGCATATAGTGATCCACAACATTTTGCAGTGACGACTTTATACAAAATATATTCAAGATCGACGTAGCAATCGTCGACATTTCTAAGATCGTGCAGAACGCTTGACCTATTTAGGTAATGACGGCAAAATAATCAAAGCGAAAAGCATCTTTAATAAGCGGTGTTGTAGAGTGATGTTTGTCATCGGTCGGATCGACTTAAACAAGTGTGGGCGAAGCAACCTCGGGCGAATCCACTTTAGGGGGAAACGACCACATAATTTAGATGTACTAGTGAAAATAATTGTTACATTGAAGTGAATGATGCTGTATTCAAGATGTAATGTGAATAAATAACTTTGACCAGTTGAAAAATACGTTAATTATGTTGATCCCTTGTTCAAAAACTCCTAGTTTAAAGAAGGCATAAAATGACGAACCTTTGATTACAATGGAATCTCACGAATATCACTCGAACCTTTAGATAACAAACCGTTATTTAAAGATTGGCTGCGTTGGCTTTTGCGTGTAGGTATGCTTTAACTGCGCTGACAGGGAAATGCCAAAATGGCAAGTAAAGCGGAAACTTTTCGGACAAAAAAGTCGGCAAACGGCTTTGTTTTATGTGATCATGAACATGAGAAAAGTGAACTGATTAACATGACAAAGAACTGCGAGAAATCGCAAGTAACGTGAAAAATCGTCAAATTTGCGATTTTTCGCAATTTTCGCAAATTTGGTTAAATCCGCAGCTCGGTCTGGTTAAGTGATTATTAATTAACATGACAAAGAACTGCGAAAAATCTCAAGTAACAAAAAATCGTCAGACTTACGATTTTTCGCAGTTTTCGCAAATTTTGTTAAATCGACAACTCGCTCTGAACTTCAGTGATTATTTACATGACAAAGAACTGCGAAAAATCGCAACTAGCGCGAAAAATTGTCAGACTTGCAATTTTTCGCAACACACGAACATAAACTGCAATTTTTGCTGCTGCGTACAAACCTGGACATAAGTGACAGATAATGCAGAAAACTTATGATGCCTTGCTATCTTAAGATGGCAGCAATAAAGCCCCCGTCCCAAGAAAACTGTTTTCTTCAAATGCAAAGACTATTTTTTGATTTCATCGAATAAAAGTCGAGTTACTTCCTAAATAGTTTATTTATACAAGAGAGTAAAACCCTTAAACCTTCCTAGCAAATAAGAGATACTATAACATATGATCCCCGCAAAAATCAAGATGGGTCACTGGGAAACTCTTTAAAAAAAACAGAGATATTTCTTACTTCGGCCTCTCTTTCCTGTACACAGCTTGTAGGATGCAATTTAATTTGCGGTTAAAAAATACTTCCGGACCTAATAACAGCTTACTAAAATTAATTAGTAATCAGGATGACGAGAGGCAAGTCGTGTATGCAAGTGCAATCCTTCCCATTTTTTTTGTTGTACTAAAATAAAAAGTGTCCTATTTTAGCCAGACGAAAAAAAGGCAACACATAGACCTATGAAGGTGCGAGTTGGCTTCCATCTTCGTGGCCTAGTCAATTCTAAGCGTACTGTGACGTTAGGTTTTTAGGGTGTTCTTCGTCTTTAACTGTCATAAAATAAGCGGCGTTGCGCTGGACAAATAGAAGGATAATCGACGGGACGATTCGGAATAACTGAAGGACGGAATGGGACTAAAGCTCGGTAGAACACTTTGCTGGACTGCGCGGCCAACGTCACAAACAATGCCAGGGGTACAGGCTCGTCAGCAACTTGTCCGTAGAGCAAAGCAGAAATGACTTCAACAGGATTGGAACTCTTCAAGTGTGTTTCATCTTCACACGTAGTTAACTCGTAGACAACTCAAGTAATTCAGCATGGCTCTGTGTCTTAACGGGAGGTAATTCAGTTCTGTTGGTTCGAGGTAATTCAAAGTGTACAGTGTACAAGCTTGCTTATATGTGGTCTGGTTATGCTAATACTGTTCAAATATTATGTTCGGCAAGTCTTTCATGTAAAATTACATTCATGGCAGAATAAACAGCTAACATCCTCCTAGTTAAAAACGAGCTCGTACAAAGGATGGTAAAGCGGCTGAGAACACTTCAATTGCTTTAGATTATTGTGCTGAATATTACTAATAACCTGATTCTAGTTTGTGTTTACACTAAGTTTGTTAGAGACGGAAACTTCAAGGAAGTTATGTTTAAGCAGCCTTCGTTTTCCCATCCAAGGTTAAATACCATCGCAACTTCTTACTGCTTATGAATCTTGGTAAAAAAAATTGCAAGACGGCTGAATAAACATTTATCTGTACAGATTTTTCTGCGATCTTAAACTTCAAAGTTTTAAAATCTATTTGAAATGCTGAAATGTTAACTCTGATAAAACTGAGTTTCCGTTCTAAAGATAACGTTGAAATATCGGCTGTTGTGACAGTACCTATGCCCCTCCCCGGTGCATTTGTCGGTCATTTCTTTCAAGTGCTAAGTTTCCATAAAGAGGCCCAAATGAAAGCTGTTCAATTTGGTTATTGTACAGCCACCTGCAAGAATAAGGTTAAGGTTAAGTAAGAATTATTAGTGAAAGACGACCTCATCCTTGTTTATTTATTTATTTTATTATTTATTTGTTTCTCGTTGGAGCTATGCTATAAACACTATTTTGCATGCACCCTGACTTGCATTGTTTCCCGCCCTCTGGTAAGCTAGGTTTTAATTTTAGATTAACATAACGACCAACCGCAAGATATATTTAAGTAATTTGCACAAGTCCATGGTTTGCACTCTTTAATTGTCATTGATTAATTTAGTTGAAAACTAGAAATTGGTTTAAAAATCAAATGAACAAAAAAAAATTGACATTCTTCCTTTTGTCGTTTTACTTTTACCCGGTAAAGACTGAAAGGAAACATCCTAAGTGAGATTTGGGCAAAGATTTTTCCTTCAAAGCCTTTTTTATAGACACTTAAAAGATCAAAACTAGAGCGGTTAATAGGAAGACTCTTGAATGACCTAAACGATTGATATAATGTGTTAGGCAGCGGTGAGCCGTACCAGTTTGAGCCGCCGGTTTTGGAAGAAGAATCTAATGCCTCTAACAACTCCTTCGATGGTTTAAAGCGTGGGCGTATGATTCATTTCCTCCATCAATGGTTGCTATGAAAGCGACGATATATCATTGAAGTAAATACGTTCAGAAATTTCCTCAGGAAGTTTTGTGATCTTTTACCCTTACCCACGCTGTTTCTCTATTCGGGTTTTGTTGCGTTCGCGCGTACGTAGAGCTCCGCTTTGAATGCGAATGCAAATGCAGAATGGTATTGTTATTCAGAGTTATTTACATTCATGTACAGCACGTTGTGATGTGATGTTCTTAAGTATCCCATTCTACAAGACGAAGGTGATAATTATTTTAGTATTTTGATGCAATTGTGTTAGAAAAACTGTGTATTTGTGACCGTTTAACTATGCACACTTGGTGAGAGAGCATTTGATGCCGTAAAAATTCCAGGTCATGTCATAATGTCATGTATAACACAGACATCATAAAAATTTTAACACTGTGTGTATAAATGGCGCTGTCATTAAGACAAGATTTAAATATTATTGTTTCCTTGTCCTCTATTGGACAGCCCAATATGATTCTTTACAACCCCATATTTGTATTATGAATGCAGTAATTAATGATACTATTATAAATAATAATAATCTAGTAATTTGCTTAAGTGTCTTTTAACATATAAATGATCAATGAGAAAAAATGAGAATGAAAATGGGAATTTTAATTTATCGAAGGCGCCTCAAGTAACCAAAACAAACATTGAAGGTGCCCAGAACCAACACAACCTAGTCACTGTACATAGTCTCATGCCAACGCTTAATTAAAAAGAACCAATGGAAATTCAAAAGGTACGAAAACAAATGCCCAGCACTGGGTAGATGTACGAAAAATGGATATTTTACAATCTATCTAAGCTACAGAAGTTGTAAGTTTTTATTTTTTTAATTGTCTGTTGCTTATTATCGAGATTACAATCACCATATTACGGAAACAAGCATGTATATAAGAGTCCGTAAAGGGAACCTACACGGCTTAGCATACAAGGTACATAAAGCGAGAGAGTAAAGACAAAAACAGAAGGCACTCTTTATATATATTAGTCACGCAGCACAGATCAATATTTAATAAGTATCCTAATTTTTTATGTAGTATGGCTATGTCAACCTATTTTCATTCGAGGCAGTGGATCAGATAATTAACTTTAATTTTAGCGGAGCTCTCGGGCGCGTGTGCAGCGCACCATGGGTAAGCAAATCTACCCATTCCAGACACATTTTGTAATCACTTGACCGTACAGCAACCAATGTTTACTCTCACACTTTCTAGGTAGTGTTTGGGAACCCAGGAGAAAAAGCCGAGCCTCTTTGATAATACCACAGTACGAATCCAGTAAAATTACAGTGTTTGTATGCGGCAAAAAATACGATGCTAAAATTTGAAAATGCTTGCGAAGGAGAAGACAGGCCAACACGACGGACTTAGAGCTACAAACAAACTTACGGTGATTTGAAATCACCCTTGGCCAATTACTACCTGTAACTAAAGAACGCATTTCGCAAGCGTCATGAGTAAAATCCAGAATAGCTCCGTTTTTGCAAAACAACTCTTTTGTGAGTACATAGCACTGTTTAGGACGTTTAGGTTAATGTGGGTCGAGAGAGCCGCTTTCAGTAAAACCCTTATAAGGGACAAAGGTTTGAACAGACGCACATGTGCCTCCGATGGTTGCTTCATCAAGAGGGTCGGCCGGGGATTGACTGAACAACAAAACACATTGTATTTTCTAAATTCGAAAGTGCCCCCAAGGTAGAATTGTTAGAATTTAACTTTTAACAAAGGCTCCCACAATGCGACAGCCTCGATCTTTAGCAGCTACTGTACGTTTCTTGAACTCCTCTTTACGGCAAATGGCAACATTTGTAATTTAAACGTTTTATTAAATTGAATCCAGGTTTAAAATGGATTTTGATGAGACTGTTATATCTCATGAATCATCTGTGTCATGAAGATACGCTAACTAACTCATTCTTACAGGTGGCTCTTCAACAACAAAATTGAGCAGCTTTCACCTGGGATTTTCTCCGATCTATCTGAACTAAGAGAGTTGTAAGTTTTTTTCTCTGTTTGTTGCTAATTTTCAAGACTAAAACAGTAGGCTTGTTCAAGCACGTATACATACGATTCCGTACGAGTAACCTAGGCGGCTAGCATACAAGCAACATTAAGATACCAACACCACCCACAAGCGTTGTAGGATACTGTAGCTGACCCCTTTTCCAGTAATAGGGTTGGTTCCATCAAAATACTCAAATGTGCCATTTTTAATACAATAAATTGCGCCATCCCGTGTGACACATGAGCGCAATGTAATTTTTGCAAGAACGCTGTGCAAAGTAAAACTGACATCGAAAATTACCTTTAAGGGACATAAATTTTCTTTTTTCATCATTGTCCCTTCTTGAAACTGACTATAAATGTGATGACTTTGGACGTGATTCCGGTTATTGTAAACATTGTAGTGAAAGTGGATTCTCTTCTTATGTGGATGGAAATATACGGATAATATATATTTAATCCTAGATATGACATAGGTGTATATTCCATATATTAAGCATATATGAAGCACTTGGAAAGTTTAAAGATTACTTAAGTAAAGTTACAAGGAGATCGCCCATCTCCTGAAACTCCATCCGGGAGCCTGTCATATTTGCGGGTTCCAGCGCGAGTTAATAACGTTGAGAGTGGCTCAATTCTTGCTAAAAGTAGCGTAATTAGCCATGGAACCGCGTGGACTCGGCGCTTGTGATTTCTACTCCGATTATGGCTCCAGTACAAATCAGTAAAAAACAAACAGTTTTGGGTAATACGTATTTTAAAGTTTTTTTTTTATTATTGCCAATTTTAATCTTATAAGTAACAGTATTATTGTGCTAAGCCTCATGTGCTGGAAAAGCCATATGGTTAAATTACAGAATTAGAATTAGATAGCCTGAAATTCATCCGACTGCTTCGAGTCGTTTTCTCCTCTCAACAAGGGAGGGAGTAATAACGACTCGAAGTAATCGGATGAAATTCAGGCTAAGAATTAGACTGTTACTTCCTTGGCGAGGCCTAATCAGGCATAAGCGGATTTTTGTCCTAATGGTACATATAGGAGCCGGTGACCAAGCTTCTAATGCTTAAAATGTATGTTTGTTACAGATAACATGTCCACGTTTGCACGCAGTAGCAAAAATTGCGAAAAATTGGAGAAATCGCAGTTTTTGCTAAAATTAATTAAGTCAAGTGTTACAGGAGGTAAAAGGGTGTCCAGCAAAAACTGCGATTTTTGCAAAAATTGCGAAAAATTGAAGAAATCGCAGTTTTTGCTAAATCATAATAAGCCAGAGGGTCGATTTTAATGGGAAAGCGGTCCGTGCACACTTCGGCCAATCTAATTTTTCATTTTTCCAACAAAAACGGAAAAAGGAAATATTACTTATCCTTATCATATTTGCATATTTCAAAGTACAGAAAGAAAGAGAAAAAAAGAAAATGGTCGGGAAAATCGACCATTTTTTCATTTTTCTAATTTTGAAGTTAAATTCAAAAATACAAAAAATACTGTTAACGGCTAAAAGCGATATTTTGCTATTTTTATTTTCTTGATATTGTTAGAAAAGCGAGAAAAATAAAATAATCTCCGAGTCCTAGATCATTTTTCTATTTTTCCGTTTTTCCCAAAAAATAGAAAAAAAGAAAAATGAAAAAAATGATATTTATTCGAACCATTTTTTCATTTTTTCCATTTTGTTCAAAAAATGAAAAAATAGAAAAATGGCATACCTACCGCCTAATTTTCCATAATTCCATTTTAACAAGAAAAATGAAAAAAATGACAAGTGTTGCGAATAATTTTTCCATTTTTTCAATAAATAGAAAACAAACAAACAAACAAAAACGGATAATTTTTCATCTTTTGGTTTTAATGAAAAATAGCAAAGAAAAATGACAAATCATGAACATTTACCAACAGAGAAAAGAAAAACCTAATCCACTTTAGACTCACTAGAGACGGAGACGTGGGATGGGAAGGGACTGTTGCTGGCATGAAAACTGTTGAGTTACCCCCCCCCCCCCCTTTCCCGTACCAGTTTTCACGCCTTCTCCTCCCCCCTTCGTATCCTTTCTAATATTCTTCATTTCCACGGCCGGTACGGTACGGTTTTCCCCCCGCTTTCATCCACAGTCGACTTCCGACAACTCAAACCTTCAAGGAAATCGAGATCAAAAGTAAATGGAACTACGTCCGCATCTCGAAAACTAAGCCCTTCCCCCCCCCCCCCCAAATTCCCCCACATCTCCGCCGACCCTGGGTAAATCTTCTAAACAAATTAGCGAGTCTCCTCTTCACCATTAAAATATTCATAACTTCTCACTTTTCTGCGCCATTTTTTCAATAAAATAAAAAATGAAAAACTGTCTGAAGGGGTGTATCGTTTTAAAGTTTTACTATTTATTAAATAAATGGAAAAATAGAAAATTGCTCGCAACACTTGTCATTTTTTCATTTTTCTTATCAAAATGGAATTATGGAAAATTGGGCGATAGGTATGCAATTTTTCTATTTTTTCATTTTTTGAACAAAATGGAAAAAATGAAAGAAAGGTGCGAATAAATATGATTTTTTTCATTTTCCGTTTTTCTATTTTTGGCGAAAAACGGAAAAATAGATAAATGAGTTAGGAATCGCGCATTATTTCATTTTTCTCATTTTCTAACAATAGCAAGAAATTAAAAATAGCAAAATATCTCTTTTAGCTTTTTACAAATTTTTTTTTTGTATTTTTGAAGCTGACTTCAAAATTAGAAAAATGAAAAAATGATCAATTTTCCTGACCATTTTCTTTTTTTCTATTTTTGTTTGTACTTTAAAATATGTAAATATGTCAAGGATAAGTAATATTTCCTTTTTTTGTTTTTGTTGGAAAAATGGAAAATTAGATTGGCCGAAGTGTGCACGGACCTTTTCCGATCCGTCAATGACAACATTATTGCTCTTCAGATCGTTGTGCAAGAAACCTCTTTCATGGATGAACATCAATTAGTATTTCGCATGTTTGCTTTAAGATATTTGCGCACATGGCAACATCTTGAATAACCTTTTCCGAAGCGGCCTTAAAAAGCGTTACGCTTTCACTAAGCAAAGCGTGGAAGTCCTGGTGGGGGGGTACCGCCGTATGTGGGCTACTAATAGGTATGTGCTGCTGTAAAGGGTAATATAAATCAGAGCGTTTGGGTCTAGAATATTAATAGGGTATCATTTTTCAGGAAACTGATCAGTTGCTTGAAGATTTTATCTAGACTAGGGAACAGCTACTCTAGGATAGGGGGGACCGGGGGAGTTTACTCTAGTATAGGGTAGCAAAATTCAGCTTAAGTAGCTCTGGTATAGGTTAAGGGTTCCAGGGTCCCAGCGGCACATCCCCACCCAGAAATTCCTAGAGTAGCCTCCCACCCCCACTCGGGGTGGAACTGGAGAACCAGATAAAATGGTGCCCGATCTGTGGAAACGCCTAACAGAAGAGGCATTCCCCAGTGGTCTGCAATTCCAGTGATTGCCGATGCTTCTCGCCACACTTCCTCTCTTGTCTTCTTTGGGGATTCAATTATTTTCATTTCTTTAGCAACAACGCGGTATTCATTGCGGTATAGGGCGATGTAGCAGTTCCCGAAGGTTCCGTTTCCAATTTTTTGGCTTTTCTCCACTTTCAGCAAAGACCTATTGATCTCCTTAAACGCAAAAACATCTACGTTCTTGCCGATGCGATTTGTTTCCATGAAATTTTTGCGGCCGGCACGTATTTCTCTTCGGTATGACCTTTCCGCTTTAACTTCGAATGTGATAAATTGACCATGACCTTGCCTCTGGAAAAAGTATTTGCCTCTAGAGATAGTTTGTTGGCCTCGATCCGTTTCTTGTTTGCGGGCAGTGGTTCTGCAACCTTCTCACTTTCTGATTCGCGAACCTTTTCATTCTCCTCTCCCTCTTCTGGCATCTTCTGTAGTTCTGGTCCACGAGTCTTCTCATCATATTTCTCCTCTTGTGGCAACTCCTCTCTTTCTGGTACACAAAAGTTCTCATTCTTCAATCCTTCGTCCCATTTTCTTCCCTGCCATGCCTTATTTTGCTTTCTTTTCTCTCTTTTTGAATGCGCTCTTGAACGATACTTTCCATCCCTTACTCGGAACACTCGCTCTCCTTTTTTTCATAACTTCTCTACTGTTCCTCTCGCTCGTACGTTTGAGTCCATGTTTTCATTCACGGAAAAACACTTACGTTACGGAAGGTAGCACATGGTACGTGAGAATTGTCTCTAAACAGAATCCATTGTTTCAAGAACACCCGTACTTAACCCACATTGAAAAGTAAATTCCTTTTTCCCGTCCTCACACATTTCCCTCTTAAATGGTTAGGAGAATTTATTTTATATCAAGCGCTGTGTGATCACGTCCTTTATTCTCATAACCTATGTGATTGACAAGGAATGTTACTTGACAAATTTCTAGTTTGCTGCAGGGAAATCGACGGCGAGATATTAACGAATCCGTTATAGCTGACAACGACATGGATCTGCGCTTTACGTTTTCGCAGAAATGCTGTTTATGCACTGGAAAGTTTAAAACTTTTAACGCAATTCAAAAGCACACGGAACGAAAACACACGGTGGAAGGTGATCTAGCCTTAATAATGTGGTGTTTTTGGACGAGGAGAAGGAGGCTTCAGAGTGCGACATTGGATTTCTTAACAGGAGATCGCAAGATTTTAAAATCGAATATTTATCGTGGCTGGCAAGGCTTACGGAGCAGGTAAACGCTTCCCTTAATCCTCGTTTACGTGGTAAGTGGCGAATTTAAGCGGCACAAAGCCTAATACCACCTACGTATTTTGCATCGCTTTTAATTTAGATCTACGCAATTGAATATTCCTCGTTAAAAGCCACCTAAGGTACTACCCAATCATCTTTTCAGTTGTGCGTACAGTCTTTACCCTCAAACTTTGCTATTTTCTTTAGCATTTAGTTTCTCAGTTTAGTAGCAAAGTACTTTGCGCGTCATTTAGCCGATTCTCTCACTGGCACGAGCGCACGTTACTCGAGTTTCGCTCGTCACACAATGTTCCCGGCTACGAGAGAAGAGCGTTGCTTGACGAAACAGAACGACTGTGTGCAAATGAATGAATAAAATCTTTATTTTACTTAGAATGTCAGATGATCTCAGAAAGCTTAAACTTACACTTCTCCTGTCAAAACAATGTGCTGAAGACCCAATTTAATTGTAGCTGGTTTTGTCTACTTTCATTTCTAGGTGGTTGGGTGACTTTACAATTCCCACAAGTTCCTGAAAGGTACTTTGGGCACTTAGCTTGTCAAATGGGATGCAGGGTGCATAGCATGAGGCAGGTACCTTATAAGAAGCCTCCATTTTACTGCTCATCAACAAGGCGAGTTTCCTATAAAGTGTATAGCCTCACTTCATTTACGGATGCAGTGCATGAACAAACCCTCCTTAAACTAAATGATACGGCCTGGTACAGTGACCTACAGGAAGTGGAGACAAGATCTGACCTTAGCCCTCAGGAGGAACTCCTGGCTACCAAGAACCGTAGTTTTTGGAGCACTATCAGAAATGAGGAGTTGTCAGGGGATCTATTAACCAAACGACTAACAGCCAAAGCAAGTTTGGAGGTGGGTCCAGGACAAGGAAGGACTACTAGGGAGGTAGAAGTAATCTGGTGGCCAGATCTATACTCCACCACAAGGAATGAAAAACTTTCAATAAGATTCTATATTAAAAAAGTAACTGTTTGAAACTTCTTTTTATGAACAGTTTTTTTTAATTTGCAGTCTATTCAATATTGATCAAACATTCAGGCAATGGCTTTAAAGTGGACTTCACTTCCCTGAAATATCTGGGAAGTTGTTTCTCTTCCATTTTCTACCTGCAAAGAGCAGTGTTAATTGTCAAACTTCCTTGTTTGACCTGTACAGAGCTTCATTTTGCTTTTTTATTTTTCTCTGCCTCTTTAATTTGAAATGTAAGCTTGACATGGATATCATATTATTCACCAAAGTTTAAGTTGGAAAGAGCATAAAACACTAACCTTGGAAGACAATAGTATCTATGGGAAGGTGTAGTTATTGTTGAAAATATAGAACATCAATTTTTTCTACCAAAACAATGCAACTTCTTCATGCAACTTCAGTAAAACCACAAAAGCAAAGTTTACCTAATATGGACACTAACTAAACAGACATGCTATTTAAATCTACTAAATGATGTTTTTACCTGTTAAAGGAAATTGAAAAGCCTATATGAATTTTATTGTAGCAAGTTAATGTAAATGTTAGTTAACAAATCAGTAGCTGCTTTTACCAGCAAAAAATCAGTTTGTGCTCAACAAAACGGCTTTGAAATCTGTTCAATCTTTGCTGAAAGTAGAGCATAAAGATTAAAATGATACAGTTTAATGAACACTTACTGGTCTACTCTGTGATTGGTCATTATCTTTTAATACATATGGTGGCTCCTAAAGGAGCCGTTTGTTTTTTGTCACCTGCAGTCAGTGCAGTGTCAAACTCCCTGGTTTGACCTGCAGGATTTTTTTTTTATTCTGTTCTTCATTGGAATTTTAGCTGGACATCAATGCCATGTCTTTTGCCTGGAAACTTAAACAAGAGCAAACAACATTACTATTGAGACAATAACTTATGTGAAGGTGTTGACCTTGGTAAAATTGAAAAAAAATTTAGAATTCAATCTCATTCTTCCTATCATAAGCATCTTATTGAAAGCTTTGAAACATTTAATTTAGTGAAAACTCCGCAGTTGGGGCGTGCCGCCTGAAAACCTTAAGAGGGAGAGGAAACCCTTACAATAATATTGTCAACAGCATTTCCATTCTAATAACAAGTATCTTATTGAAAGATTTGAAAAAATTAATTCAGAACAATAATATTGTCAAAACCAGTTTCACTCACAGTTCAAGAACAGTATCTCAAGGAAAATTCACTTAAAATAGGCAGACAATCTACAATGGTGATATTTATATCGATTACTTATTTCCGTCGTGTAAAACGATAAGAAGTCTCTGGCGATGACTCCCCATATCATGAAAACTCCAATGAAAGTACAAGTGAGGAATTCCATTGTCTGCAGGGTTGTCTATGAAATCAGACTGCCAAGGTCACACAAATGCCACAACTAGCTCAACCTTCTCCAAATAATGGCTGTTTGGGCATTCCAAACCGCTGAATTGGAAAGGTGATATTCCATTGGGTTTCTGATACAGCCTTCAGCAGATTGTCAGCCAATTCAATGATGTTGGTAGGAGGACTCTGTTTTAAGCCATCATCATAGAATGCTTGGTGCTGTGTTATATTTAGGCACAGGAGACCCCAGTGGTTGCCATTTACGTGGATTGGAGTAAGGGTCCATACAACATCACCAAGATCCAGTCTTCAAAGGTAGGGCTTCAACTTTGTTTGTAGAAATTGCACATTTCTGGTTAAAGCCCAGGTTTGTGTAAATGACAGTAGATACAAGGAATGGGAATTTTTTCGCATGGTTTCCTCACTCTACCTCAAACATGCAGCATCAATCAAAAAGCCACTAATGTACCTCTCAGCAGCTACGGTTGAAAGGTCTTCAGCATCAACCATCACATCACCAATTCTAAGGATTTCGTCTTGAGGTTCACTGTCAAAAAGCAAAGCCCTAATTTCATTAATCTGCTGAGGGGTTAATGTGGTGCTTGTAGTTTTCATCCAATTTTCCTCTTCTTGGACTCTAAAAATAATGGAGGAAGCTTTTGATGCTTTCATCCAAATGTCTAGAGCAGTGCTGTCAAAGACCCCAAGATCTCCAAACTTGACTGCAGTGTCAAAATCCTCATCATCACTGTCTTCTCCAGCTGCCGCATCCATCAGTCTATAACCCTTAGTGATTGCTGATTCTGAGGGCCTGACTGGAGACTGCAGAGGATTGTTAATACGCCCAGGATCAACAACCAGCTCGATGTCATCATCTGGAATTATAATTAATTACAGGCGGAAGATTAAGGGTAGCAAGTTGGCCTCTGGAACAATCATTTGCAGCACAAATTCGTAAGTCAGGAATAAACAAAGATTCTGATGGTTGAGGAACAAAGGCAGTTTTAGTATCCACTGTGACACTGGACGAAGGGCTGGAACTGGAATTTGAAGGGCTAGTGGCGGGGCTTGATGAGAGGCTTGTGGAAGCGCTGCTGACTGGGTCAGTGTTGCTGGAAGCTGGGCTGCTAGCTGGAATGGCTTGTGGACTTTGTGGCTGTTCCAGCAAGGAAGTAAAACTGGTCAAAACTGTAGGAAAGAGCTGCTCCCACAGTGCATGATCATATTGATACTTAGATAGGTAAACAGTCAGGTGATATTACCACTTGTTTTAAACCTTTGTCAAATTCATAAGAAAGAGCATCCTTGCCAAACATTTTGTTGAACAAGTCATTCATGGTGAAAATCCAGGACATGTCATCTTTTGACCATGACACTTCTTTTTCTCTGGACCAACCGCAGCCTCTAAAATGGAATGGGTTACCTGACATACACAAAAAAAAACATTGGAATTGGCAGAATAAGGGAACCAGTCACAGTTAAAACAACAACAACAACAACAACAAAAGATTTTAACAGACCGTGTTCAATAAGCTCTAAGCTTACTGCAAGTTTTTATGTGGTTAGTTTTCTACTGCTCAAGAGGAAGAATGACAACATTAATGTTATCTCACCCCATTTCAGGTAGAAAAAGATAAAGTGCATAGTAATGTTGTCATTGAATATAGTGTATGCTTTTTATGGGAATACACAACTCTCAGTTTTGTCTCAATAAGGGAGAAAACATTTGACTACACATCTAAGGGACTGACATAAAGAGAAGTTCCATTATATAATGTTTCTAGCTGGCAAACATTTTGATAGATAATCACCATTTTCCATGCTCTCTATAGCCATTCTGAGGCCAAGTGGCAGCTTTCTACACCACCCTCTGATGTGCTAGTTAGAGCTGGTGATAAACAATGAATGTCTGCCTAAAGTTTAAAATCCAGGCAAAGTGAAACTGCAAATGGGTGACTGCAGACTGCAGTTTACAGTTTGCAGTATCCCATGAAAAACTTATGCTAAAGGTATTTTTAATACCTATGGATGTTCTCCAACAGAAAATTATTTTGCTAACAATGAAAGCTCTTAAGATTAAAGGATATTCAAAACAAGATTTAAAGTTCAAGGATTTTACATTGAATCAACTTAGATTCAAGAGCTTTTAAGAGGGTGGCTAAAATTCAAGAACTTTTCAAATCTTTCTGAACTCTATGCATCATCTGTGGTATCACAAAACGGTGTATGCCATTTGCAGACTGCAGACTGCAGACCGCAGACTGCGGCAGCAAGACTGTAAATTGAATGAAATTAAAAAATATCGTAATAATGGCGGCGTCATCATCAACATTACCTTGTTCTGAGAAGTACATGTAAGGCCTAGAAGCAAAGTTTATATTTTTCACGCAAATTACAGCGACCTCATTCCTGAAGGAGTTGTTGGCTGTTCTTCTCGTATTGAATTAGAGAAGAATAATGTCTGCCGATGTCACAAACTCGCTCACGAATCCATAGTAACAGGCTAGCATTTAGCCTGCACCACAGACGAAACTAAACTCTGGTATAAGTCTGTCTGTGAAACAGCGCCGGAATCCTTATTCTATGCCCACCCCCCCCCCCCCCCGTGTACTAGGATTTGAGCGTAAGCAATGATAGGCCTGTCAAAAAAGCCATTGTCAATTTGCCTGTTTAGAAATTCAAAATGCACTTCCAGTAATTCGTTGAGTCCAGGTAGGATCTGTTCGGTTTAGATTATTTGGCATATCCTGAAATACTGCTAACATGAAACACGTCATTTAAAAGGTGTTAAATGTTCATGATCTATCCTAGTTGTTTTTGTCGAAGTAACTGTAGTGAGCACAAAGTGCTCGCAATCTAAAAGCTTGTTTTTTTTACCGAAGACTACTATTTAGACAGGCATTAGTGGGTATTGCTACTTGTCATTAGCAATTCACAATAATTAAAGAAAGATAAAGAATAACGCAATTAGTGATATGCCGGGTGAGTCAATAAAGAGTCGTGTCTTTGAAGAATAGGCAACAGCATCTTGGAAATGAGGCCAATGTAACTTTGCGCAAAAATATCAACCTTGTTCCCAGGCTACTTTCTCACTTTCACACAATGGTTGTCTTTACACTAAGCTGTTAAGTAAGACTTAAGAGCTGCTAAGTTTTGCAAAAAATTTGTGCATGAAGGCCTTGGTAAAATCTCAAGTAACTTTGCTTTGCATCTCATGAAAGTCGGAAAGTTGAAACGATTCAAGAAAGTTTCAAGCGACTTGAAAACCATCCTTATGACCGACTTGGCTGACTTGCGGTTTTGCGGTTTCTTGAGCTTTGAAAAAGGTGAGACATGTCAATCAATCTTAATTTTGTTGCTTGGGAAAATAACCTGGAGTAAAACAGAATCGGTTGTGTGTGAAGCTTTATTTTACTTGAAGTAAATATTAAAATTTACTTGCAGTCTTGAAATATTTCCTAGCTTATTTAGACGCTAATGTAAAGACTACCGATGTTATATTTTTGATGGTATCACCTTTATTAGGAAGATTTTTGGTGTCTTTTAATTTACAATCTGCAATCTGTGGTCTGCAGTCTGCGGTCTGCTGTCTGCAGTCTGCTAATGTCATACACCGACAAACATTATGTGAAAATGACATGATGAGCTTCGTACCCTTTCTATTTAAAAAGAGTTGTTAGTTTAGTTCTAACAAGTACAGGTGACAATATTAGTTTAAAGTACTGTAGTGTTGAGATGTATGATAATATAAAAAAATAAAGTACTGAAAAAGTAAAATATAAAACTAACTTGATATAGCATGACCATGCCTGTCATGGGAAGTAGCCTTTGAATATAACTGATGCTGTAATGAGTGTGCTGCCTCAAAGCCTTGATTTGAATACTCCCTCAAGCTGAGGTGGTTTCTAAACAGCATACTGGTATGTTCAGTGGTGATGTGGCCATAATCACCAGTGCACAGGTTGCAGCCAAACACTTCCCTTAAAAGGAATCCCCATTCTTTGCACTAAAAGAAAAAAAAGAGGCATATCTCCATGGGTGTTAAACTGTTGTTAAAATCAACATTGAAGACTGTGCTGTTAAACTGACGGCGGGTCTAAAATACAGGTAACTTTTCCACAGGTCAGAGTACAGCTCACCATGATACAGACAAATGAATAGCATTAAAAGTGTTTGCAAGCCCTAAACTCTTAACAAAATGCTCTATTAGATAGAGGGGAATCTGTGTGGTTTGGCAATTTATCTATAGTCTAAAATACAGGTAACTTTTCCACACTGTCAGAGTACAGTTCACCATGATACAGACAAATGAATAGCATTAAAAGTGTTTGCAAGCCCTAAACTCTTAACAAAATGCTCTATTAGATAGAGGGGAATCTGTGTGGTTTGGCAATTCATCTGTGGAGCAGTGACATGTACTTATTACCAGCTGTGGCATGTGACCTGTACTTTGTGAATATCTTAAACATTTTACGTTTAAAATAATAGTGTATGTGCCTCATTCTATAATCAAACTTTAAGTATTGTTTAAAAGACCAGCCTGAGTGTATTCCAGGTTCTGCAGATTAAACATGACTGCAAATTTTTTGAACGGCTTCAAAATCTCTGATATAGATCTTGTACTAATATTTATAGATCTGTTTTTTTATCTAAAAAATTGGATGTAAAGTTTAGCCCTACCTTTGTCAGATAGACACTCATTATAAAAGCATTTCTTTCTTTTGTTTTTTCTTTATGGATTATTAAAGAGTTTTTGAATGTGAGTTAATGTGACTGGAAATTATTTTTGAATTTCTCGTCATGCAATGGCTTTCAATTGTTGGTGTCTGGTGAAAGATTTACAAGAAATTCCACTACAGAGCTCTGTATTAAACTTCTTGTCTAAATTTATTATTGTAATAGTTTTAGACAGTATGCATATTTTCCATTAAGAGGACTTCATTTTCAAATGGTATTTTACACTCTTACAAAAAGTGAATTACCTGACACATATCTGTACGTCAAAAATGTCAATTCAGTCTTGCTAATCTTCCTCGAAGACACTACTTCTAATAACTTCAGAAATGCGTTTCCAGTCAGTGTAAACCTGAAATCAAAATGAATAATTATAAGAAACGCCCAAATTACAATCTGAAATGAGGTGTTTTAAGTTAAGGGGAAACTGCCTATCTCAGTGTTTTTATAAGAGCATGCAGTGACCTTCCCTTGTGACCTGTGTTTTGTACCTACCACTTGTTAAAGTTAAGAATTTTGTTCAAAAAAGCAAACTCAGCTTGACTAGTTTTAACTTAACGTGTCTGGATTTTGCCCCATATCTTATTTCTCATAAAACTGTCCAATGTGTCTTCCGATTAAGTACAAAAAGACTTGATCATTTGATTACCTTTAAAAAAAATTGGTAGAACACTTCTGCTGCATAATCAGATAGCTGAAAAAAAAATCAGCATTGTCCACCTTAACTTCTGCCTTTGTTTCCTTGTTTGCCTTTAGCAACCGACCCCCCAACACACTTCTCTGACAGCTCCACATATCTTTCCTCGATTTCACGTAGCCTGTCCTGCCAGAATTCCAGTTCTTTGAACTTCTTTTCCAGTTTCTAAGGAAAATGGTTAGGTAGTCACATCACTAAGTGTAAGGGGTTATTCTTTTTAAGGGAGGACTATTACCGGTATGCAAGAACACAAACCACTGGGTGTGCTTTACATGCTAAGGAACATTCACTCAGTTGGGATGCAGTAATCTGATGCAATAACGATGTACCCTTGATACACAATGGTCACGTCATGGGGTTGTATTAATACGAACAGTGCTAGCTAGCCTATCACAACTTCCAGTGTAGATGGACGTAAATACAGTCATTAATTCAAACTGTCTGGTTTATCACAGTCAAAGGGAAGAAAAAGGTTTTAAATAACAGTATAATGCAGGGGCGTAGCGTCCTTTACACAAATACGCACGTGCGTACTTGGGAAACTGGTGTCCAAGGTTTTTTTTAAAGATTTTCTAATATAAGTGAAAGCCATTTGTAGTGTCGTGAGTTGAGCTTGTATTGTGCAGATTTGTTCCTGTCTTTACACGAAAAAATACAAACGGTTGAGTAGTGGAATGTGACAAATTCGAAACATTCTTTAAATGTTTGCGTTCAGGCGATCCTATAATACATTTATTAACTCTTCATAAAAAACGGAGGCTGACTGGGGAAATTCATGCGACACATTTGTCAGCGAATTATCAGCGTACAACAAAGGTGCGAGGCCGCAAAAAATAGACCCTGACTGATTATCATCCCTTTCAAGATTTATCTGGAAAGTTTTCCTATTCAAAAGCTATTCATTTTTTTTAGTTTTCTATCTCTATAAATGTCGAGAAAGTCTATCAAAGACTACTTTAACGTCACTCAACTGGAAAATCGTGGACCCCACCATGCCGACGATAATCCAGGTAAGAAGCAAACTATTGGGTGCACGTGTGAGCGGTATCAACAGGAATTTTGCATGAAATTTACTACTAGCAAACAGATGTAGTATTGTTTTCAATGGCAAATGTTAGAGGTATTCTTAACAACTGAAAGTAAATCAATGCTGACTGTAACTGTTTATTCCTTTCCCGTGCTCATGGTCGAAATAAAGGAAAAATGCAAACGTCAGAAAAGGACTAAGCGTGCGGAAAATCTACACAAACATGCACACGCCGTAATTCTTCCAACTGATGCT
Source organism: Porites cylindrica (assembly GCA_964035525.1). Taxonomy (NCBI): domain Eukaryota; kingdom Metazoa; phylum Cnidaria; class Anthozoa; order Scleractinia; family Poritidae; genus Porites; species Porites cylindrica. The sequence continues at coordinate 45,676,136 of OZ037775.1, forward strand.
TTTAAGTGGTCTCTCTTCTTGAGCGACAAGCAAAAAAACTAAAAGTGACAGTAGAGCTCAAAGAAGAACGTTTTGAAAGCTTTTTTAATGTCACATTCCATTGTAAACAAGCCTGTAAACTGCCAAAATGTGTATTAAAGGAAAGCAAAAAAGTTATTTTGTTCGAAGTTTTTGAGCTAGAAAAAATTATACCCTGCAAAAACCCTGTGAGAGCCCTGTTTACGTTATTTCAGGGCTGTAAACTGGCTGTAACAGGGCTGTGACACAGCTGCAACTTACTTGAGTTAAAACAGGTGGAGCTGTGACAGGGCTGTAAAAGTGTACATCGTTAAGTATAACAAGCCTGTTACATGGCTGTGAAAATATCCAGTTACTGTAACAGGGTTAAGACAGGGCTACCTAGTAATGAAGAAGAACTAGGACAGGGATTCAGAATGGCTGTGTTAGGTACATTTGACAGTAACCGGGTTCCTGCAGAACTGTGAGATGTCTATTTCTGTTCACACAATGGATAACAATCAAAGGGCAGTAACATGTACAATGTAGCCAAGTACGGTAAACTCCATAAATCATGAAAGATGGCAATATTTTTCAAACTCTGAAGGTGTTAAAAGGAGCGAGGGTCAGCTAGATCATTAATAACAAATAAAACGAAAAAGAACTTGGTGAAAATGGTATCGCTAAATCGTCAAACACGAATATTTTTTTTTTCATTGACACTTACCTTAATCAATTACCGATTTTGTGGCTACCTTTGTAGTTTGAGGTTGGTTTCTTTATAAGACTTTTATCTCATGTTAAAAACGAAGACCTTCTTATGATCAGCTTACCATTTTTACAAACACCTATTACGTCAGCTCCTGTTCTTCCTGTTCTTCCTGTTCTTTTAAGTGAAAAAAAAACCGCTGCAACTTACTTAATTTTTTACAACAATGTACAAAAAATGAAAGACTTTCAGATCACTTCAATTTGTTTTCCTGCGTGAGAGACCTCTGCAAGCATGGAATTAAATTCTTTCCTTAGAGATCGAGGGGACTTCAATATTTTCATTCCGTGACAGACACGCCATTGGTAATTCCCTGGAGAAATCCAAGACTTTAATCTTATTGGTCAGCACTTTTACCGGAAGATCGCATTACACATCTCCATTCCTAAAAGGACTCACGATCATTTGAATGAAAAGCGAAAATATTCAAACGCTTTCTGCATCCAGTTTAGATTTAGAAAGGATGTAGAGCGTTTTTTGCTGCTTTTGAAGCAGAGAGTGAAAAAGTATTAGCAAAAAAATAACTGTGCTTTGACCAGCTCTCAACGAATGGGAAACAGATCGATATAGTGGACAGAAAACATTCCGCGGCACTTGCAAGATTCAAAGATTGTTTGCCCTGCCTAGTAATAATGCGAGTTCATTTCGTACACCATTAAACAATTCAGCAACAACTGAAACACAAATGGATTGGCTCTTTTCATGAGGAAATGTAACACATTGTGGATCATGAAGAAAAGACGATCGAGGTGAGCGATTTCAAATTAAGCTTGTTACAACGAACAAAACAACTGTAAACTGTCAACCTCGGAACCGTTGTTACAATGGAACAATTCCGAGTTTCATCTCTTATAATTGCGGACAAAAATCTCTTTTTTTGGGGGGGGGGGACAGTTATTGTAAAGTCGGCATTTTGACGTGCTAGTTGTACATTAAATCGAGCAAAGCAAGCAAGTGTTTACAAGGCAGATCAGACTGTTGCATGCAGTTTAAATTTTGTTCTGTTTATATTTTTACACACTGTAACGTCGGCACGTGAAAAATAAAGTAACGTTAAGTTCTTAATTGACTGTATTTACTGTTTTCCTTTATCGAAAGTGTCCTTTCAATGTATGTTTGTTGAAATGCATTGCTTTTGTTACTTAAGTGACTAAACGGACTAAACCAGCCGTTGGTGGTTCAACTTTGAAGCTTTTTGTGGCGCAAATCGTTCCTTTGCTTCAGGAATTTTCATGAGTTCAAATATGCCTAAAAAAGATTAAGTTTCATCTTTAATAGATGTGAAGTTATAAAAAATTATGTTATGATAGTACTATAATTCTAATGTACAGAAGTTAAACGGTTGCTGTCTAAAGTGTATATTGTGTGAGAGGGAGTATCACAACATTGGCACCTGGTAAAAAAACAGCCTTGTTAACTGCCAATTAACAAGTTGTAACAGGGTTGTAATGCATGAAACCTGTACCAAGGCTGTTAAAAGAATGCCACAGTGTAAAAACAGTCTTGCTAACTGTGCCAATTGACGAGCTGTGGCAGGGATGTCCATTACAGGGTGGAAACAGGGTTGTAACATGGCTGTTACAGGGTGTCTACCAAGAAATTTTAAGTTAAATGTGACAGGGCTGTTCCAAGGCTGCTACAGTGTAGAAACAGCCTTGCTAACTGTGCCAAATGACGAGCGGTAACAGGGTTGTCACAGGTTAGTTTTACAACCCTGTTCCAGTGATGCTACAGAGCTGTTACAGGGTAGAAATTTTGTTAAGGAGGGTCTAAAATACAGGTAACTTTTCCACACTGTCAGAGTACAGTTCCCCATGATACAGACAAATGAATAGTATTAAAAGTGTTTGCAAGACGTAAACTCTTAACAAAATGCTCCATTAGATAGAGGGGAATCTGTGTGGTTTGGCAATTCATCTATGGAGCAGTGACATGTACTTATTACCTGGGGAATGTGACCTGTACTTTGTGAATATCTTAAAAATTTTAGGAGAGATAAACATGATTTTACTTTTAAAATAATAATGTATGTGCCTCATTCTATAATCAAACTTGAAGTATTGTTTAAAAGACCAGCCTGAGTGTATTTCCAGGTTCTGATTATACATGACTGCAAATTTTTTGAACAGCGTCAAAATCTCTGATATAGATCTTGTACTAATATTTAGATCTGTTTTTTTTTTTAAATCTAAAAAATTGGATGTAAAGGTTTGCCGTACCTTTGTCAGATAGACACTCATTAAGCATTTCTTTCTTTCCTTCTTTTTTGTTTTTGAATGTCAGTTAAAGTGACTGGAAATTATTTTTGAATTTCTCGTCATGCAATGGCTTTTAATTGTTGCGCAGTCTCTGGTAAAAGATTTACAAGAAAATCCACTACAGTTGTATTTAACCTTCTTGTCTAAATTTATTATTGTAATAGTTTTAGACACTATGCATTTTCCATTAAGAGGACTTCATTTCCAAATGGTACTTTGGGCAATTCCACATGAGAGGTGAAAAATCAATCATTTTTAAAAGAAGGATATTGGAATTAATTTCTGTGCCATTAAAGAGAAGTCACATCATTGTATTAAACACATACATGTCATTTCTGTTTTCGCCCTTATGCACTCCACAGGCGATCTACTACTCAATAGGTCATATAAACAAGGAAAACATGGGACCCACAGGTGCAAGTTAAGGAGCAATTTGTCAAAATATCAAAATTAATGCAGTCCACTGAAACTGAGGTATAATTAGAGCATAAGCCTTTTTTTCACATGAGAAAAAAATTTGACGGTTTTCGATAATTTTTCCCCATTTTTGGTTAGTAGAAAATCAGGGTTTGAGCTATGATTTGATCACTGGGGGACAATTTGTCCCCTTGGCTACAATTTTAGGGGACATTTTCATTTTTAGGGGGACAGAAATTTGTACACCCTTCCTTCTTAGCAGGGCTTCTGATAGGTCTCGGACGAAAAAGTCAAATTTCGCGGGATTTTTAGGGACAAATTCGCGGAAAAATCGGCCGCTTTCGCGGGAGTTTTCGGGGCAAACTTCACCGAAAAGCAATCTGTAAAAAACGGCCGATTTTGTGGTTATTTTCGAGGCAAATTTCGCCAGAAATCGATCGTTTTTGCGCTGATCAGACCAGCCTTTTTAACGTTTTTCTAACAGAGGTCATCATCTGCTCTTTCAACAACAATACGCTCCAGAAATGAACCAATGGCAAAGCCTTTAACATGATGGCTAGTGCCCAGTTTTTTGCAACATAATCTGTTTGCACGTTTCAGTGACGAAGTTCCAAGATAAATTTGCAAGTTTACGGCAAGTAAATAGCTCCTATAGCTGAAATAAGATTCAAATATTTTGTACAGACATGTATTTGATAAGATTTCTACCGAATTTCGCGGTATTTTTCGTGTTTTTGTGAATTTTGCGGCTCCGCGACCGCGCGAAAAATCAGAAGCCCTGTCTTAGATTTCCGAAAAAAATAGCAGTACAGCGTGACTGAAACGTAACTTTGGAATGAACTTTAAAGGTGCGATAAAATATACTTTCCACGTTCTGTTTCAGCTTGCAACTTCTGTACTGAAATAAATCTCTTCGTGTGTGCTTCCTTTCGAGTTTTTTCCCTAAATTTTGAAGGGGACAAATTGTCCCCTTGGCCGTTTTTTAAAGGGACAATTCCAATTGCAGTGCGGGATTGGCGCAATGGCGCGGCCTGGCTCAAACCCTGGAAAATATCTAAGTAGATGAGTAATGTCCGTAACAAAATTTCACTTCTTTCTTTGTGTCAGACAGGATTTCACTCTTTAATCAATTGAAAATAACTTCTCCTACTCCTTGGATTTTTTAGTAACATCATTTGCCTGATAAGCTTTTTATTTCTAGTAGGCTTTTTAATCATAGAAACTATTTCAAAGATAGGTAATGTCTGTAACGTAATGTCCATAACAATGCAAGTCTCTAGGGCAAAAATGAAATATAAGTACTCTTAAGTGTCTTTATACAAATATCCAAAGGTATTGAACCAAGTGACAGTTAGGGTACCAACTGAGCTCTATAATTTATCCACAATAAGTGAAATAATGCTAAAGCTAAACAAAAGTTTCAGATTTGCATAACAACAAATTCAAACAGTGCTGAGTAAGAAAACATGTTCTTCTTAAAAGACCAGAGTTGTTTTATTTGCCTAAAAACTGATCAGCCGTGTAGCATCTTAATGAGATTTCCTTTGCTTTTTAATTTCTTTAAACCTTTTTTTTCAATGTTTTGCTGTTTTGGAACAGCAAATGGGCCAGCACTGTCTAGGGTGACAGGGCCATAAAACACACAAGAGATGTGAACATCATCAACGTCATTCCGGCTGGGCCAGTCAAAACTCTTTGCACCCACTCGATGGAGGAACTTGAATCTTACAAAGCTATCAGCTTGACTGTGAGCGCATGTCCAATGTAGTAGGTTTCCACATATTCAACAGCATAATACTGCTCAGGTAGGATGCCTTCTGTTGGGATTGGGTCACAGTAGCTTTCTTTGATGCAATTCCAACAGCATGAGTTTCCTGAAATCTGAGATGCTGGCATCACTGATTATCTCACCATAACCAACCCTGCAAGCATCTTGCATACAAGCAAGTGAACACTCCACAGTCATAGTCATTGGTCTGTTCAGGAACATCTCCTTTTTTGTTCACTATAAGCTTGCACTGATTCAGGTCTACATTGCTGTTGATCTCTTTGAGAAGGCCACACATCTTAGAAATAGCATCAAGACTTGTATGTTTAATGTGGTTACTTGGCATACTGTCTAAGACAACAACAGATTTCTCCTTTGGCAGAACTGCTAGAAGAGTCCAGCGCTCAGACTCTGGGGTATTGCATGGCACAAGGACTACATCCTGAAGCAGAAGTGGATTTCTCCCTTTCAACCAGCGATACACTGGTCGTGAACCAACTGCTCTCTCAAACAACTCCCATGGCAAGGTTTCAACTGCCAAACTGTTGTTAGCTGCACAAGTCACTTGAATAAGCCTCAGGTATTCATCAATAATAAAGTTGGACAACCATTTATCTTAGATTTTCTTCCCCCTGCCATTAAACCATTAAGATCATCATTTTGAATCGTACCACCTCCTTCAAAGCTAATCCAGCCATCAGAAACTGCATTTACTTGGCAGTCTAAATGATGTGCAAGGCTGAACAAAGCACATCCTTTGAATATATCGGTGATAATAGCTTGTCAGAAAGGCCCTGCTGAACATGGATATCTTTCTTCTCTGACATCTCTTCCTCGTCACTTGAACTTTTATTTGCATTGCTGGCTCTTTCTTTCGCATCTGGACCACCTGAACCTTTGTGTCAAGTCAAACCTTCTTCTTCACTCGAGTCACCCTCTTCATCATGATTTTTCCTGTCTTCCTTACTGCTCTCACTTGAACCTTCTTTGTACGTGTGATGTCTGTTTCTTGACGCATTGCTGAAAAAGTCTCCTTTCTCTTCACTGGTCTCGTCTTCATCAGCACTGCTGATACTGTTGCTTCCCTTGCTTAGAGAGGAAGAGTCTTGATCATCACTATCAGTTTGATTCAGGTCTTCATTTTCTGAACCAGAGAACTGGACACCCATTTCAATCCAAGTACTCTGGTAAGAGAAAGTACGGCAACGAATATTGAAAGGCCATTCCTGAGTGGTTCTAAGCTGTGAAATTTGGCAATACCTGGGATTACTGGTGCAACAGAGAAGAATTTCTTTAATCCAAGTAAGTCTGCAGTAGCTTCTAATTCTTTAGATCCAACAAAGGTCACCGCAACAGATGTGCTCAACTTATTTGCAACACTTGCAAAAGAGCAAGCATCTTTGACTGCTTCCACCTTTCTTGTGGATACAGCATTCCAAACCATGCGCTTCACAGTTCCCCCGATACCATAAACAGCCCCTTTCCCATGTGATGTGGCAAAGTAGTTCCACTGGATGTTAAGACCTTGACCTTGAAGTAAATGGAGAAAATGGGCAATGTACCTGTTCTTGAACTGCGAGCTTGGTCCATCTGAAAATATCCAAACTCAAGTTATGTTTGGGTGTCTCCCCTTCACAAGGTCGTTGACAACTTTGCACATGAACACGGCAACAGATGTTTTGTCATGCTTCAAATCATCTGAAACAATGACGTGAGATTCACAACAGCTGTTTTTGTCTCCAGACTTTGTCCAGATTGCAACAGTGAACAGGGTAACTTGGTCTTGGCTCCAGTGTGCTGACTGAACTTCTCCCTGGTACTTGCAGCTGAAATTTTCAGCAAAATCAACTTGCACCACTGCCTCTTCCTCTGTCAGATGTTCCATCTTCTCTTTGAAAATTCTTGCCTGTTGTCGCTTTACAAACACATGTTCTAAGAATGATGGCAGCTGAACTTCTAGATCTTCCAGTAAATCATCAACAGTACCCTCTTTCAGAACTTTCTGAATTTTCTTTACCCTTTTCATGCTTTTTCCTTTCTTTGCCTGCACCATTTGTTCCACATGCTCCCACTGATACCATGTTGCATGCTCATCAAGGTTTCCTGCACTTGCCCTTATTTTTTGCAACAAGCTGGGGCATTTTGCACACTTTTTACATTTGCCAAGCATGCAAAGTTCTGACTCAGGGTTGCAAACAAAATTTTCTGCAAGACTTCCTGAGTACAGTGGAAAATCATCTATTTCCTTATGCAGGCTCTCACAAAGCACTTTGACAAACATCTCTAGGCATGTCAGCAGAAAGCAAGACATTCACTGGCCTTAAGGAGCAAAACTTATTAAGGCCAATCTCAGTGGTGGGGTTTTCTTTCATGAATATGCTATAACATTCCCTTAGGGACCACAACAAGTGCCTTTTCTGGATATGATGTTTTGTGTTGTTTTCCCGAACAGTGACAAAGTCTTTTCTACCTAGTGCTCGGCGAGAGATGGAGTCAAGCTGAAAGAAAACTTTAAAAAGATTTACCGTCTCTTTTGGAAGACCCCGGTTACTTCTAATGCACTTCTTTTTCCTAAGAAAACCTGAAGCATGTGCTAGTTTGAAAACAACAGCCTTTCGTTTTCTGGGGCTTTGGGGAAGCACTCTACTGCTGACCTTACCAAGAGCCTTTCCTAGAGCTTGAGGTGTTTGGTAAGCTTGTGATACATCTTGGTCTTGGGAAGAGTTTTTTGCTTTCTTCTCTTTTTGTCTTTGCCTGCATTTTCTGACTCTTTCACGGATGAGTTTCTTCCTTCTTGCAACTTCACTTGGACTAAGGGCTTGACCTTTTCTTTGCACTCTTTTCCTTTCTTTGTCTTTGTTCTTATAGGCCTTATACCTCTCAACATCTACTTTGAGTCTTGTTCTAAAAGTTCTGGCCCTTTCAGCCCCTGTTTTGACATTTTTTTTAGAAAAGACAACCATCTTGTTTATGTAACTTTCAGAGTACAATGAGATGTCATGATTTGATTAAAACTACTGGTCAGTGGTTTTCTTTCAAAGAATGTTCAGAGCATGCTCTGAAAAGGAATGCGCTGACCAGCTATAATTACAAAACAGCTTTTGTGTGCTTTTGTTTTCATTTAATTTTCAAGGCTTCTATACATTGCTGATGGTAAACTTAACACATAAAAATAAATGAAATAAGCAATTTTTTAGCATCATAGTGCACATAATATAATTTTCAACAAAAAATTCACAGACAGTAATGTCCGTAACACTTGGAGTAATGTCCATAACACAACCTTTTAGGGAACCAAAGCAGTTAAGATAGACCTCAGAGAAATTTAATGTGACTGAAGAAAACTTTGAGCATTATTTTGCCAATAAAAAATATGCATTAAATTGCTGTTTTGTATCAACCACATTGCACCATAATGGCTTGCCTTTTGCATAATAAAAAAAAATACTCGGAGAACAAATTTTTAGCTCCCTCTGATCTTGACTAAAAGGCCTGTTACAGACATTACAGCTAAAACAACCGTCAATTTTATTCACGACTTTTAAGGCTCAGTTCCTGTGATTTATGAAACGTTTGAAGGAAACAAATTATACTGCATATTGTGAACAGGACAGGAGATCAAAGTTAGAAAATGCTCTCTGAGTGTAATGTCTGTAATGGTGGAATTGCCCCTTTACACTCTTACTAAAAGTGAATTACCTGACACATACCTGTATGCCAACAATGTCAATTGAATCTTGCTAATCTTCCTCGAAGACAGTACTTCTAATAACTTCAGAAATGTCTTTCCAGTCGGTGTAAACCTGAAATCAAAATGAATAATAACGAAAAGCCCAAATTACAATCTGAAATGAGGTGTTTTAAGCTAAGGGGAAACTGCATGCCTATCTCAGTTTTTTTATAAGAGCATGCAGTGACCTTCCCTTGTGACCTGTGTTTTGTAACTGCCACTTGTTAAATTAAAGTTAAGAATTTTGTTCAAAAAAGCAAAATCAGCTTGACTAGTTTTAACTTAACGTGTCTGGATTTTGCCCCATATCTTATTTCTCATAAAACTGTCTAATGTGTCTTCCAATTAAGTAAAAAAAGACTTGATTATTTGATTACCTTTAAAAAAAATTTGGTAGAGCACTTCTGCTGCATAATCAGATAGCTGAGAAAGATCAGCATTGTCCACCTTCTGCCTTTTCTTTCCTCGTTTCCCTTTAGCAACCGACCCACCAACACACTTCTCTGCAGCCCCACATATCTTTCCTCGATTTCACTTAGCCTACCCTACCAGAATTCCAGTCTTCTTTGAACTTCTTTTCCAGTTTCTAAGGAAAACAGGTTACGTAGTCACATCACGAAGTGTAACGGGGTATTCTTTTTAAGGGAGGACTATTATGCAAGAACACAAACCACTGGGTGTGCTTTACATGCTAAGGAACATTCACTCAGTTGGGATGCAGTAATCTGATGCAATAATGATGTACCCTAATGATACACAATGGTTACGTCATGGGGTTGTATTAATACTGACAGTGCTAGCTAGCCTATCACAACTTCCAGTGTAGATGGATGTAAATACAGTCATTAATTCAAACTGTCTGGTTTATCACAGTCAAAGGGAAAGAAAGCTTTTAAATAACAGTATAATGACTGTAACATGTACCTGAACCTGTGAGGGTAATAGTCTCCTGCTCTGAACCAAAGTCTCTGGTGAATGTCTCTGAAATAGCCATGTCCTGATAGTACTAAAACAAATTAATTATTAAAAATTCATTGAATATTTTCAAGAGAAACCATTTTTTTCAGTGTATGTTTGTACATACTACACAAAAAATATTATTGTGTGTTGCACTGGTTTAAGTGAAACATTCAGATCATGTGATATCCTGAGCCATACCTTGATTCTATCATTACAAAATGTGACTTTATTGGGTGTTACTAAAATGAAGACCCAAAAACAAAGACCTAAGACCTAAGACCCCATGGACTAAAACGAAGACCCCCATGGACTAAAACGAAGACCCCTTGGCCTAAAACGAAGACCCCTTGGCCTAAGACGAAGACCCCATGGACTAAAACGAAGACCCCTTGGACTAAAACGAAGACCCTTGGACTAAAACGAAGACCCCATGGACTAAAACGAAGACCCCATGGACTAAAACGAAGACCCCTTGGCCTAAAACGAAGACCCCTTGGCCTAAGACGAAGACCCCATGGACTAAAACGAAGACCCCTTGGACTAAAACGAAGACCCCTTGGACTAAAACGAAGACCCCTTGGCCTAAGACGAAGACCCCTTGGACTAAGACGAAGACCCCATGGACTAAAACGAAGACCCCTTGGACTAAAACGAAGACCCCTTGGACTATAACGAAGACCCCATGGACTAAAACGAAGACCCCTTGGACTAAGACGAAGACCCCATGGACTAAAACGAAGACCCCTTGGACTAAAACGAAGACCCCTTGGCCTAAAACGAAGACCCCTTGGACTAAGACGAAGACCCCATGGACTAAAACGAAGACCCCTTGGACTAAAACGAAGACCCCTTGGCCTAAGACGAAGACCCCATGGACTAAAACGAAGACCCCTTGGACTAAAACGAAGACCCCTTGGACTAAGACGAAGACCCCATGGACTAAAACGAAGACCCCTTGGCCTAAAACGAAGACCCCTTGGACTAAGACGAAGACCCCATGGACTAAAACGAAGACCCCATGGACTAAAACGAAGACCCTTGGACTAAAACGAAGACCCCATGGACTAAAACGAAGACCCCATGGACTAAAACGAAGACCCCTTGGCCTAAAACGAAGACCCCTTGGCCTAAGACGAAGACCCCATGGACTAAAACGAAGACCCCTTGGACTAAAACGAAGACCCCTTGGACTAAAACGAAGACCCCTTGGACTAAGACGAAGACCCCATGGACTAAAACGAAGCCCCCTTGGGCTAAAACGAAGACCCCTTGGACTAAAACGAAGACCCCTTGGCCTAAAACGAAGACCCCTTGGACTAAGACGAAGACCCCATGGACTAAAACGAAGACCCCTTGGACTAAAACGAAGACCCCTTGGACTAAAACGAAGACTTCTTGGACTAAAACGAAGACCCCTTGGACTAAAACGAAGACCCCATGGACTAAAACGAAGACCCCTTGGACTAAGACGAAGACCCCATGGACTAAAACGAAGACCCCATGGACTAAAACGAAGACCCCTTGGACTAAAACGAAGACCCCTTGGACTAAAACGAAGACCCCTTGGACTAAGACGAAGACCCCTTGGACTAATATAAAATGAAAAATGACTGATGCCAACCGCTGAGGGCAATGCCCGCTCTTGTAATTTGTTACTGCGATTTGGGAATGTTGTGGAATTTCCTCTGCAGTATTTAGTTGTGATAATCAAGTCTATCACTTACGGGCTTTCCTTCAGGTTTCTTTTAAAATATTTTGCATGTTTTAAACCACTTTGCATTGGAAGTGTTTACGGTGATGGAGATGCTGAGATAAAAGTCCCAGTTTTGAGTCTCGTGAAACATACGTTTTTTTTTCCTCGTCTTTTTCCTTCTTTTTCTTTTATTATTATTATTTTTTATAACAGTTACCATAAAAACGACTGTTTAAGCTGTAAAGATGAGTCATTTTTTTTAACAATAGAGGACATACAGAATGTCGTAACATCGTATGACAGGGATATAAATAAAACAAATAAAACCCGGCACAAAGACAAATGAACCTCGCTTAAGTGAAACTCGAATTATGTTAACCTTTACTCAAGTAATGTTCTTGATCGAAGGCTTTTTTTTCTCTATTGATGAGGTAAAAAGTAATAAATAGAGCGCGAGGTTGCTCTCTCCTTGAATTCGTCAATGAAACATGTCTCATTGTTATTTCCTCCCTATACTACGTGTTGTCACTATTTTGTTTTTTAAGTGCATTGATACATCCCATCCTTTAGGCTTGTCACGCCAATCCTCTTCACCGAGGGCGCATTATAACCATACAACACACTAGATGACCCTTCATCACCGTAAACACTTCCAAAGTTGTTTAAAACATGCAAAATATTTTAAAAGAAACCTGAAGGAAAGGTAAGTGATAGACTTGATTATCAAAACTAAATACTGCAGAGGAAATTCCACAACATTCCCAAATCGTCGTAACAAAGTACGGGAGCGGGCAATGCCCTCAGCGGTTAGCATCAGTCGTTTTTTGTTTTAGTCAAAGGGGTCTTTGTTTTAGTCCATGGGGTCTTCATTTTAGTTCATGGGGTCTTAGGTCTTCATTTTTGGGTCTTCGTTTGAGTAACACCCGACTTTATTCAGGAGGGCCTCTTTAGCACTTTCTGGATCAGCAAAATGTATGACTTCAATTTGTCATGAGGCAAGGAGTTCCTGACAATTGTTTCAATGTTTGTGAGGAACTTACATTCAGTAGAACCTTCAGGAAAAATAGTACAGAAAGAAACAAACGGGATTTAAATTCACAACTTAATGACATCTTCATTACAAACCAGTATTTATAGTTTTCATATTAAGGATCAAGGTATTGTACAAATGAAACTCATGAAGCTGCTACAGCACGGAAGTAAAAGCCCTGAAGTGGATAGAGCGAATTAAAGGAATCATGACAAAAATGAAACAATGGATGTTGTGCTTTTCAAAAGCAGTTTCTTGGCCCTCCTTCATCTTCACCGTTATTCTGCTGCTAAAATTCTCAGGGCCATAATTTGCCAATTTGGCATCACATTCATCAAGTGAACCCACTTTGTATGAAAAAAAAACCAACAATGACAACAGCTGTTCAGTATTTCTAAGTTCACAGTGAAGGGCGCAGAGATTAATAGACGATAAATCCTCTTCAAAAAGGAACTCTAAGTCATCACGGATGCCTTTGAAACTAGAAAAAAGAAGATTCATTATTTTGTTAGTTGTAGGGGATATCTCCCCTGAAGACTGGTACTTAACAGTTTTATAGATTTCAAACTCAAGTATTTTACTCGACAGGTTTTCAGTCTTTTATGACAGTGCCCCTACAATATTGACACACCTACAGTAAAGGAAGACTGTGATATATTATTATGGGAAAATAATATGTGCTCTAGGAAAAAAAGACAAGGATAATTGCCAACATTTTATAGACAGGGGCATTAAACACCATGTTTGTCCAAAAAAAGCTTTTTGTTTTCTTTTCCATGCAGTGGAACAGGAGTTCCCCTTTTACAAAAGGCAAGGCTTAATTTACAAAATGTTTTTGCTAAAATAAGGTCTATATAAAAAGTTAGTCTTTTATAGACAACATACTTTAATTAAGCTATAAATGCTGGGATGAAGAGATTAACTCACTATACCAGGGAATTTAATTTTTTAAATAGAGGTTAACTGTATTGAGATAACCTTGATTTGAATGCCTTTTATAATTAGAAGTTACTGTGGATTCAAAACGACAACTACAAAATAATGCTGAAATTCATGAATAATCACGGGCTACATGCCTCAACAAGTAAATTACCCTCCAATATAATTGGCCTTGGACATGCTAAAGTGTTCCAAACAAACTGTATGCAGACCAAGATTGCAATTACATTTCTAATAAAGCAACAATAAAAAATAGCTATTATTCACCAGCCCTGTAGCTAGTTTTTACTAACAAATTTTACCCAGCAAAACTGAAAATCTAATAGTACTGGCATGTATTGGTAAGTTGGTCATTGGTAAGGTCAAATCCTGCATAGTAGAATTTTTTGACTCAGAGATTTTGAATATATACAAATACCCTCAATGCTTTGCAGATAAAGCAACACTCTACTTCAGTTCCTCGTTTCCCAAGCTGAAAGTTCGCTTTCCCTATTTCTTCCAGCAAAAGATTGAGGGCCTTCAGGTCAAGTATAACTGTAGATATAAATTTTTAAAAACAGGTCAATGTACATGCAGGTATTTGGATTGAAAATTATGGTACTAAAAAATACCTTATTAATTATTATGTGAAACTTACCTTTAAATCTCACAGCATAATGCACTCCATCCACTGTGATTCCATTCTTCTTTAGTGCATCCTTTTGTTTGTTAACATTAACAATCAGCTTTCTTAGGTTTTTTTCCTAATAATAATCAAAAGTAAAGTTACCAGTAAACTGAAGTTATTACTAAAATGAAAAAAAAAAAGGAAAATGAAATACCATACTGCCAGTCTAGTCTGTGGCAGATAGTTCTTAAGACTTGAAAACATATAAAGGTCGGGTTTGAGTGGCCCACTAATAAATTAACACCTTTGCGGTAAATTAATTTTCAAAAATGATAGTTTACTGGGGCCTTTAGGCCTCATATGATAAATTTGTTGTAAATCCACAAATTATTTCAGCTTGCATGTATATATGTTATATACCCGTAACTGGTCGACAACCAAAAATTACACAGTCAAAAATTTGGTACAATAAAAATTTTCACTAACAAAACTAGTTATTTTGGAAACAAATAACTATTTGACTAGTGAATCAAATTTAAATACAACATACCTGTCTTCCTTACAATTAGCAATATCTAAAGGGCACACTGATTTGCAGCTCTGATTACACACGAATGGTGTGTCTTTGGGGACTACACCCATTAGGACCTGACTGCGCCCTACAAATGAGAGGAAACAAAAAAAAGGCATTTCAAAAATTTAAGCACCACTTCATGACCTAGAGTTCAAAGTGTTTGGTTATGCTTACCCTGCCACTTTGATGTTACCGCCCCCCCCCCCCAAACTTAATACAGACACCTGTATTTAACGGATTTGTCGCAACAAAAAGCACATGTATTTTCTCTAAAATTTACTCCCTAATACAGACAACAATAATATGGACAACAAGTTTTAAACTCCCTGACATATTATATACCCTGCTTTACATTATTTTATCTCTGCACTGTCTATGACCGAATACCTTTCAAGTGAAAATTATGGATACGCAACAGTAAATGTTTAAGAATACTGACGAAAAAGACTATTTCAGTCCAAGCCTACACCCATAATAAAAGATCACAGGGTTTTTTTAGGATGAACTTGTTTCAGTCACAGTTAAGAAATAATTTGGACACTATTGTATGTCCCTTCGTGTCATAATTTTTAACCCAGTTTCACTGTTGATTTTGTTTCTTTGTTTTTCTTTCTTAAGTGCAACACAGTTGTTGCAAAATACAATAAAGAAATCTGGAAATAAGTTACACTGTATTTAGTAAAGACTGCGTTCTCACCTGCAAATGGCCTACCATCAAGCTTGAGGCTTATGTCAATTATTTCTTTCTGCACACCATGTAATCTCAACTCCCTGATAATCCATGTTATGGCACTTTCAAGAGAAACTTCATAACCAGGAAAATCTTGTATTTGGGTGATGTCAAAGAGGCTTCAAACTTTATCAAACACCACAGACCGAAGTGCCTTTACGTTGCGTTTGGAAAGCAAGATCGGAGTGTCTGATGAGTTCTAAAAGAAAAGAAAAAAGATCAAAGGTACTGACACAGTACCCCTGCCTCCCCCCACAGAAATAGCCAATTTTTCTTACACCCCTCAGAAATATTCCAAAGATCAAAGGTGCTGTCACAGTCAATCCCCTTCGACACGACTTTCACACCCCCCCACCCCCCCCCCCCCCCCCGCATTGAGCGCCTTACCGCAAGGCTCGTTCATTACCATGGAAAAGGGGTCTCCTGGTGTGAGCAATAAAATCGGGCCTCTAGCTTATAATGAATAAGTCAACTCTTACAAGAGGTATAAGGGTGTCAAGCAAAAACTGCGATTTCTGCGATTCCTCCAAAAATTGTGAAAAATTGGAGAAATCGCAGTTTTTGCTAAGATTAATTAAGTCAAGTGGTACAGGAAGTAGAAGGCTGTCCAGCAAAAACTGCGACTTCTGCAATTTCTGCGATTTCTCCAAAAATTGCAAAAAATTGGAGAAATCGCAGTTTTTGCTAAAATTAATTAAGTCAAGTGTTACGGGAGATAGAAGGGTGCCCAGCAAAAACTGGGATTTCTACAATTTTTGGGATTTCTCAAAAAAATTGTGAAACATAAGGAATAATTGCAATGATCCATGGTAGGCATTCTGTCTTCTTTGTGATCATCCAAGCACAAAGGTTGACAGGTTTTTGTCAGTGAGGTATTAGGAAAATACTTGTTACTGTATGATTCAACCTTGCATCCTCTATTCATTGTTGACTAATCCTGACTAATCTCATACGAATTCCAGTATCCATAAAAAATTTTGCTCTCAAAATCTGCTCTTTAGCATTGTAGACCATTATTTCCTTCTTCTCGGAGTTCACAATAAGCTTTGCCTCTCTTTTTCCTTTACCAAGTTGCTTTCTAAACCCACCACAATCTTGGAACTAGTCGAAGAGATAAGATAATCTTCTCAGGTTTGAAAATGTTATAGTCACTGAACCTGGTGTGACGTATCTATCCCAAATCTTGTCAGACCAAGAATCTCCTTGTTCAAGACATCAAAGACCTCATGAGGCATGGCAAGGTCAAAGCAAATCATCCACGGATGCACTATGCTCAGTTTTGGACTAAGACGGTGAATAATTGCGGTCTTTGCACGATCCATGCTTCGTTAAAGCATAGGACATAATCTCGCCGATCCTGTAGTAATTGGTGCGCTCGCGAAGCGCGCCAAAATTCCCTTTCACAACTGACTCAGCCAGCCTATTTAGTTCGTGGAATGTCTTGCCTAAATCCTTTAGGGTATGTTCGTTCCAAATTCCCCGCAGAAATTTTGATTTCTCTCGCTTCAGTGCATCTTTTATGGAAATTTAGTTCACCTTCGGTAGCTGCACATTGATCCGCCATCTTGAATTTTGCAAAACTAAACTAAACCCGAGGTCGCGCTCGGCCAAAATGAAAGTTGATTAAAATCGACGCTGTTCAAAGGAGTTTTAACCGACGTATTTTCAATGCTGTCTTTTTCAGGGTACAAAAATAGCCTCATTTAGTCTTGTACCCCTAAGAAGGCAGCATTGCCGAAACGTCGGTTAAAACTCTTTTGAACTGCGTCGATTTTACAATTTTCAAATTAACATTAAGTAGCTACTTTGGGCAGGGAATTTAACATTTTTTTTTTCACAAAGCGAAAGTTGGCCACATTCCAAGCGTTGCAAATTTTAAAATGGACTACGTACGTGAAAGTGTGCTGTTAGTCGCCAAAAATCTTAATAAAATTGCAATGGTTGCTTCGTATTCAACAGCTTCGTTGGGATTTGTGGATTAAAGAACGTAGTATATTACATTTATGGTGTTGTTGTTTGGGTCCATGAGCATTAAAGAACATCGATTACATGTGGATTCGTCCGACATTGATTTTTCCCTTGTTGAACTTAAGAAAAAATAGCAAAAAGTGTTCAAGTCTAAATCCAAAAACCTGTTCGAACCCTCAGGCTGTAATTATTGACCAGTTCTCATTTTTATTACATTGTTAGTATTAATTGAAAAGTTTTTTTAAAAATTAAGTACTTTTTGGGCAATCAGATAGGGGCCACGAAAGAAGAAATTAAGGTGCTAGTAAGGTAAAGCAATCAGGTTTAACTATGACCATTTTTCGGTGTCTCAGTCAGAAATGATTCAAATTGATGGAACCCGCAACCGACCTAGCTATGTTGGCCGTCCATAGTCCCCAATGAAGTAAATTGGCAATGGACTAGGTATAAAAATGTTCTTAGTCTTCGGTGGCCGTCCTGAAGTCGCCGGATACGGTAAAACAAGAATGGCTGAGTCGACTTAAGAAGGCTTAGCTGGGGTTGGTGGATAAAGAACGAGGTATATGACATGTATAGTGTTGTTGTTGGGGCATGAGCATTAAAGACCCGAGGTATATTGCTTTTGGATTTGTCAAGGAATAAGCGTCAAAGTGAAAGTGACAGTATATAGTGATCCACAACATTTTGCCGTGACGACTTTATACAAAATATATTGAAGATCGACGTAGCAATCGTCGATATTTATAAGATCGTGCAGAACGCTTGACCTATTTAAGTAATGACGGCAAAATAATCACAGCGAAAGGCATCTTTAATAAGCGGTGTTGTAGAGTGTTGTTTGTCATCGGTCGGATCAACTTAAACAAGTGCGGGCGAAGCAACCTCGGGCGAATCCACTTAAGGGCGAAACGACCACATAATTTAGATGTACTAGTGAAAATAGTTGTTAAATTGCAGTGAATGATGCTGTATTCAAGATGCAATGTGAATAAATAACTTTGACCAGTTGAAAAATACGTTAATGATGTTGATCCCTTGTTCGAAAACTCCTAGTTTAAAGAAGGCATAAAATGATGAAACTTGAAATACAATGGAATCTCACGAATATCACTCGAACCTTTAGATAACAAACCTTTATTTAAAGATTTGCTGCGTTGGCTTTTACGTGTAGAATGCTTTAATTGCGCTGACAGGGAAATGCCAAAATGGCAAGTAAAGCGGAAACTTTTTGGACAAAAAATGGGCAAACGGCTTTATTTTAGGTGATCATGAACACGAGAAAAGTGAGCTGATTAACATGACAAAGAACTGCGAGAAATCGCAAGTTACAAAAAATCGTCAGACTTACGATTTTTCGCAATTTTCGCAAATTTTGTTAAATCGACAACTCGCTCTGAACTTCAGTGATTATTAACCTGACAAAGAACTGCGAAAAATCGCAACTAGCGCGAAACACAAGAAAAATTGCAATTTTTGCTGCTGCATGCAAACCTGGACATAAGTGACAGATAATGCAGAAAACTTATGATGCCTTGCTATCTTAAGATGGCAGCAATAAAGCTCCCGTCCCAAGAAAACTGTTTTCTTCAAATGCAGTGACCACTGTTTGATTTCATCGAATAAAAGTCGAGTTACTTCCTAAATAGTTTATTGCAAGGGAGTAAAACCCTTAAACCTTCCTAGCAAATAAGAAATACTATAACATATGATCCCCGCAAAAATCAAGATGGGTCATTGAGAAACTCTTAAAAAAAACAGGGATATTTCTTACTTCGGCCTCTCTTCCCTGTACACAGCTTGTAGGATGCAATTTAATTTGCGGTTAAAAGATACTTCCGGACCTAATAACAGCTTGCTAAAATTAATTAGTAATGGGTGACTAGAGGCAGGTCGTGTATGCAAGTGCAATCGTTCCCATTTTTTTTGTTGTACTAAAATAAAAAGTCTCCTATTTTAACCAGACGAAAAAAGGGCAACACATAGACGTATGAAGGTGCGAGTTGGATTCCATCTTCGTGGCCTAGTCAATTCTAAGCGTACTGTGACGTTAGGTTTTTAGGGTGTTCTTCGTCTTTAACTGTCATAAAATACGCGGCGTTGCGCTGGACAAATAGAAGGATAATCGACGGGACGATTCGGAATAACTGAAGGACGGAGTGGGACTAAAGCTCGGTAGAACACCTCGCTGGACTACTGCGCGGCCAACGTCACAAACAATGCCAGGGGTACAGGGTCGTTATAGTAACTTGTCCGTAGAACAAAGCAGAAATGTCTTCAACAGGATTGGAACTCTTCAAGTGTGTTTGATCTTCTCACGTAGCTAACTCGTAGACAACTCAAGTAATTCAGCATGGTTCTGTCTTAACGGGAGGTAATTCAGTTCTGTTGGTTCGAGGTAATTCAAATTGTACAGTTTGCAAGCTTGCTTATATGTGGTCTGGCTATGGTAATACTGTTCAAATATTATGTTCGGCAAGTCTTTCATGCGAAATTACATTCATAGCAGAATAAACAACTAACATCCTCCTAGTTAAAAACAAGCTCGTACAAAGGATGGTAAAGGAGCTGAGAACACTTCAATCGCTCTAGATTATTGTCACAGTGCTGAATATTACTAATATCCTGATTGTAGTTTGTGTTTACACTAAGTTTGTTAGGGACGGAAACGTTAAAGGAAGTAATGTTTAAGCAGCTTTCGTTTTCCCATGTAAGGTTAAATACGATCTGAGCTTCTTACTGCTTATGAATCTTGGTAAAACAAACTGCAAGACTGCTGAATAAACATTTATCTGTACAGAGTTTTTGGCGGTCTTAAACTTGACTGTTTCAAAATCATATTTGAAATGCTGAAATGCTAACTCTGATAAAACTGAGTTCCGTTGTAAAGATAACATTGAAATTTCGGCTGTTACTGGAAAAATTGATCAATT
Source organism: Porites cylindrica (assembly GCA_964035525.1). Taxonomy (NCBI): domain Eukaryota; kingdom Metazoa; phylum Cnidaria; class Anthozoa; order Scleractinia; family Poritidae; genus Porites; species Porites cylindrica. The sequence goes on from OZ037775.1 coordinate 45,696,506, forward strand.
TACATGCACCTGTAAAATTCTATTCTATTTGTAAATATCACGTAAAAAACCTACAGGTCACTGTAAAAGACATTTTACACGGAAAATGCCCTTTAGATGATGTTAAAAGGTACTTTAGAAAAGGTGTAAATATTAGGAGCAGAACATGTAAAAGATGGAGACAATCCTGTAAAATGCAAAGGTTCTAAAGCCAAGATCATGTAAATATACCGTAACTATTGTCAAAAAATTCTGTAAATAACATTTAAATCAAACATGATTGTTTACTACGACCTGGTAAATATTATGTAAAGTCCCTGTAAATCGAAAAGAGAAGGAATCATTTCACACTTTAAAAACACTGAAAATCGAGAAAGAGAGACCGATTTAACCCTGTCATAACATTGTAATTCGAAAAAGGGAGACTGATTTGACTCTGTAAAAACCTTGTAAATCGAAAAAGAGTGACCAATTTGACCCTTTAATAACATTGTAAACCGAAAAAGGAGTCTGATTTGACCCTGTAAAAACCCTGTAAAGCGAAAAAGAGAGACCGATTTGACCCTGTAAAAACCTTGTAAATCGAAAAAGAGAGACCGCGATTTGACCGTATAAAAACCTTATGAATCAGAAAGGGAGAGAACCGGAAAGCGATTTGACCATGTAATAACACTGTAAATCGAAAAAGGGAGACTGATTTGACCTTGTGAAAACCTTATAAATCAGAAAGGGAGAGCGATTTGACCCTGTAAAAACCTTGTAAAGCAAAAAAGAGACCGATTTGACCCTGTAAAAACCTCGTAAATCGGAAAAGAGAGACCGATTGGACCCTGTAAAAACCTTGTAAATCAGAAAGGGAGAGCGATTTGACCATGTGATAACACTGTAAATTGAAAAAGGGAGACTGATTTGACCCTGTAAAAACCTTGTAAATCGGAAAAGAGAGACTGATTTGCATAGGCGTACGGGAAATTTTTTGCCAGGGGGGGCGGTAAACCATTTGCCCAAAAAAAACCCGGCAAGTTGCCCAAATTTTTACGAAGAGTCCAAAAGAAATGAGGGCCATATTGCAACAACATAGGCCGTCCTGGCATATGAAGGTGGCTCGATTCAGTTTTTCAGGGTCTGAATACCAAGTCTGAGCATAAACTACGTCGCCATAAACAAACATTTGAAAACTTGCGACGTCCGTTGTATTAAGATGAAAATTTGTCACCATCAGGGTTGCAATGACATTGGAGCTGTCATAGCAACGAAATGACCCCATTACCTATTTTACTTCAGCAATGATTCTCTCGGCACGGGGAACCTTACAAAATCGTTCACAGGAGCATTTTTTTCCAATACGGTCGCCTTGATGTTCGTGAAGTTTAAACAAAACCTTAACAGCGTTATCGAGATATTTTGGAATGAAGTTTTTATTATTAGAAATACGGTAAGAAAAGGAAAATCTTGTTGTTTGGCCGTTATCTGTACAAAACGAAGCGCTTTTGACATGCATTTTTACCTCATAGTAGTTTTAATCTTTTTAGAAACATGTTTGAAAGATCGTGGAGATAGCTCTGCTTGATTGCTAGAATCGAAAGAAGGATTTGATTAGTCATCAAGGCACTCTTGTTAGCAGTTTTGTAAACATTTCGGTCTACTTTAACAAATTAGCGAATAGTTTCATGGAACTGCTCGATAGATTTTTTAAAAGAATTAAGATTCTTCTCGCTATACTAATTCAAAATGAGAATTCAGTAGTCAGCCACTTCTTCATTTTCATACCCATTGCTGATGCTATCTGCCATACACTGTTCTTCGAGTGGAGATGATTCTAGAAAGTTATGCGAAAGTTTATTTTAAGAAATTCACGACTGGAAATAGCCCATTCCAGCTAGCACAGTGCAGTAGAGTGCCCAACAATAAAAAATCTACAAATGTGTAAATTACTCATCACATGCTAGGCAACCACTGTAATGTAACTGGATTATTACGCCGACTTTAGGTTAATATTCAGGTCTTCAAAATAATTAAATTAAATAAACATGGAGACGTCTTTAAAAACTGACTTTGCCCAAATTTTCTCTCGCTGCCCAAAAAATCTGAGTTGCCCAAAATTTGGGGGGGCTGCAGCCCCCCTCGCCCCCCCAGCCAGTACGCCTATGCTGATTTGATCCTGTAAAATACTTGTAAATCAGAAAGGGAGAGTGATTTGACCATGTAATAACACTGTAAAATGAAAAAAAGAGACTGATTTGACCCTGTAAAAACCTTGTAAAGCGAAAAAGAGAGACCGATTTGACCCTGTAAAAACCTTGTAAATCGGAAAAGAGAGACCGATTTGACGGCCTGTAAACACCTTGTAAATCAGAAAGGGAGAGTGATTTGACCATGAAATCGAAAAAGGGAGACCGATTTGACCCTGTAAAAACCTTGTAAATCGAAAAAGAGTGACCAATTTGACTTTGTAAAATTATTGTAAATCGAAAAAGGGAGACTTATTTGACCCTGTAAAAACCTTGTAAATCGAAAAAGGGAGACTTATTTAACCCGTTTAACAACCAGTGCTTCCTGTCTATATCGAGAAGATTTTAACAAAGGATAAAGTGTACACGTAACAGATTAAAACAACGAAGGAGATGTTTTGGAACGGTAGCAACAGTTTTCTTTTCGAAACGAATTAAAACAGTTACAAACAGGTCGAACCTATCGCAGTTTGAATAACAGCAGAATCAGGACCACCTCATTATGTCGTCTTTACTTGAGGGCTTACGACATTGCACATCACGGGCAATTTGTTCAAACTGTAACCGGCAGCCGCCGGGCACTTTCGCGCGCAAGGAGATACGCCACAGTAATCCATGTGTCCAAGTGTTATGTTTGTCTTTTCGAGCGTCAATGGGGAGTTTGTCTTTATCAGTTCGGTTCTTTTCACCGAAGAAGGAGATATAGAACAAAATAAGGAAACTAAATAACAGCTTAAAATAAAACTATTAACAGCACTGAGTTCTTTAAATATTTCTATGTTAAGTGAATAATTATATGAGGTGTCAATCAATTAATTAATGTTTATTATTATTTTACGAGAACCTAAAAGGATGTTAGAGAAGTTGGCCTAACCCAAACAGAAAACAAAAACGACAACATACAAACAAACAAACAAAGAAAAACACAAATCAAAACCACAAAAATAAAACGCAAAAACACACAAAAAAATGTAATAGGTTTACAACCATGATATCTCGCCCGGATACAGCATTAACTGATTTTGTAAGCAACCTAAAAGGACACCTGTCGTACAAGTGCAATGTTCTTCTACAGAAAATCGAAGCATGAGGTAATGGCCTGACGTACAGAACTGGCGCACAGCGGGCAGTTTCTGTGAAGAACATGGTTGTCATATACCAGTTCAATAACTACACAACAGTTCAATAGCCACACCACTGTAGTTAAATAACCACACATTAGTTCATTGAGCGTAAACTACGTGTAGCTGCGGGACAAAAAGCCACAAATAGCTATAGGTTCGATTTTCTTTATATAAATGTGTAGCATTAATTAAGTATGTAGTAAATACTCATTTAGCTACGCTACAAGAACTAAATTGAGAAATAGCTATGGTACATTGTTATTAAGTTCTAGTGAGCTCACTAATGTTAACAAGAACATAGACTGATGGTAATTTAAAATTTATAGTCTGCTAAGAAGGTCTGTCATTCTCGTCGGGGGCACATGCGGTAAAATATGCCGGGCTATTCTGGTAGATGGTAACCATGTCCTTCTTGGAAACTGCCCGCTGTGCGCTAGTCCTGTGAGGTCATTGTTTCTTACTTTGGATTCCTGTAGAAGGACATTGCACTTGTGCGACAAGTGTTCCGGGAAAGGGTGCTTGTAAAATCAGTAAGGGGTGTTTCCTTGAGGGATATCATAGATGTAAAACTGATTGATTTTTTGTAAGGTATGTTAATCAACCTCCAAAGACAATATCATAGTGTGGATTTATTTTACCAATTAGCTGCAATTAATTAATTATAAGAGCTTTCCATTTTTCTTGTAAAAGCCTCCTTGTACAAAGCAAATTCTTTAATTTCGTGTTTACTCTCAATAAAATAGAAAAGGAGATTAATAGAGGTAACCCTGCCCCTGCTCTCCTTAATACTTTCTCTACGGTGTAAACTTCATTATCATCCTTACTGTAAACCATAGGAAATACGAAAAAACCACTTAAGTCATTTCGTAGCTTTGGAAGGAAAAAGCGTGCCCAGCAAAGGTTCCATCCCCACACCAGCTTTCTCTGTCAATTTATGCACTTTAGGTATCAGATTCAAACCAGGCAATATATAATCATCCAGATTGGCCCCTAAATTAACGCTAAGGAAATCTTCTCTTGTTAAATGCCGTATGAACTTTTTAAGTATTAACAAAAAAGAAAGCCTGCATGTTCTCCTTTTCTAATTTTACATCCTCTACATTTGAACGCACCCCTTGCGTTGGTTCAGACGACTTAGGTTTACCGGCAGGCTTGGCAAAAGTTCGCGTCACTGTCGTTTGGATAAGAGCAGGCGGGACATCTGTAGGCAGGCTTCCATGTGCGTTCGATCTATATACACAGCTTACAAGAGGGGCAGATACAACGAAAAGCGAACAGATCCCATGGTAAGGCCTAGCAATGAAATCCGGGCAGGTGCGGGAAGGGAAAAGCAGTAAGGCCGGATCACATTTCCTCCCAAGAAGAAAAGAATCTACTGCCATAGCTTGGAGTATTGCCCACCAATAAAAATGCCGTTGTAAACGAGGGACAATGACAGTAAAAGACATAGACGTGTGGAACATCTATATTCGATAAATGTTCCATCTGTATCGTTTGTGGGAAAGCATTAACTTCTGAAGAATACGGAGTCGGCTAAGGCGAGTAATGAGGCAACAGGCTTCTATCCCTTCCTCTGCGACAGTTGCTGTCCAAAAACATCAAGTTTAACGTCTTTGGTCCAAACCTCGCTTGAAACTCGGGCCCACGCCTCCTCGGACAAGAAACAATCGATGGAAGGGCACGTCAGCAATGTTTTCATTCGATGGGACATATTTCAAGTGCAAAGCAAATTGTTTTAGCTCAAGACATTTCTTCTATATTTTCAAATTCCTTCTTCTTCACTAGAGAAGTCCTGCAACCGCCATTTTCACAGGCTTCTGGGAAAGTCACGTTTGTCCACACATCGATTCTTGCGTTTCTGATAGAAGGGGAAAAGGAGATCAGTGTTACATAAAGCCCTGGGCTCAAGGGCATTAATATCACTTTCAAGGTTGATCCAATAATCTCGCATTTGCTGGCTTAGACCATCTTTTACCAAGACAACTCCCCAGGCCATCTGGGAGGCGTCGCTGAACATTGTGACAGAGAAATGATGTTCCGACCGTCAAGGTACGTGACCAGACCAGTTGTCCAAGAAAGTCAATTGCCGAAGTTCCTGTCGCAAAGGTCCCTGAATTGGATTGGAATTGGACTTACAAGGAACCATCTCTTATGAAGATCTCCAAAACAAAGGGATAAATCTCATAGTTTATTAGATATAATCGTCTAAAGTTTCATTTTCACATAAATTATGACCTAAATTTATAAATCGCTGAATTTCTCTCATTGGGTCTTTGCGATTTTGGTGAAACTCTGTTCAACGCAAGGCACTAATGCGCCCTATATGTAGCCGATACATTTTCACGAAAAAAGGCCGGCAACAGCAGAATTTCGACTCAAACCCCAAAGAGACGTGGCACTATAACCACGTGATATTTACTCCAATCGCCAAAAATTTTATGCTGTATTGTAGATTCATCTATATGTTATCCAAGCTATATGTTAGACTTAGCATCAAAGTAAAGGTGGGGATACTAAAGAGATTCAAAGTAGGATGGTACCCCCACAACTGGGTTGAGTCACCTTAACTGATGGCAACAAGGAGATTTCGGGAAAAAAGAAATTGGTGGAACAGCCGAGTCATAACGTTTTCCTTTGAAGTTGCCCTTGAAATGACGGAAGAAACTATCAACCCTCACTCCCTCTTGGATTGTCTGAAGCAAATTAACTTGAGGACAAGTGTAACCAGCTGAAAAAATGAGATCCTCCCAGAAATCAACATGATTATGTAAACCGCCCGCTTGGAAATAATCTGGGTGTCTAAAACGCAATTGGGCCAGGTCAGCGAGGGATGAATCTTTTCTCACAAGCGCCGCCTATACGGTGGGGCCAACGAAGGATAAGGGTTCCTTGTTTTGTCACACCCAGGGGGGAGGGTGTCTCCAAGGAAATCTGTGGTACAGTCTGCTTGCCAGTATGACGTCACGTCTCGCGTCAGTGTTTTTCAAAAGGGCGAGCAAAGTGTTCGTCGAAGAGAATACTGTATTGGGCAGACACCTGTAATTCTGTAATTAAATCCCGAAAGCAAATAAATTTAGAGAGATTTTAGGGTAATAATATTGATGATTAAGACGATGTACAAAAGGCAAGTTTATCTTTCGCCAGTGGGTCACTGGTGGATGTTGGGTGTAAATTAGTACAGTTTATGGTGTACTGTGAGTTATTTATTATGATGTCAACTAACATTGAAAAAAATTCAGCTGTTTCAGAGGAGGGACATGGCTTGACAGCTTATGGTTTTTATCTGGTCGTAAGCTTGGCCAGTATGCATATCAAGAGCTTTTGAAATCCCTTTGCCAAAATAAAACTCCGGACTTACGCTTAAGATATATATTGATCCAAGTGCATGACCAGCAGGGTCAGCAGTAAGAATAAAGAAAAAAATGCCAAAAGGAAAAATTGTGTTTAAAACAGGACAGGAAAAAAAACGGTACAACGGTACAACGGTTCGCCGGGAGTCGAACCCGCTTTATCTGCACGTGCAAGCAACTCCTTGACCACTGCACCACAGTGACGCACATGATTTGAAATATTACTTTTGTCGTATGAAAGCAATTTTTCTCTGCCATAGTCGCTGTTTGAAGCTGTATTTATCATGAATTCAAATATACATTTGAGAAAAATTAGTTTAAGCGCGTATTTCAAAGCTATTTCGCATTATTTCGGGTTCAACGGGCCGACTCGATGTAGACAATCGATCGAACTAGCTTTACTGAATTCGGTGGAGAATTAGGAGATCAACAGAGGCCCACACTCGAAAGGAATGATATGAAGTTAGGCCCATTTAATTAGCAAAAGAATAGATGAAATATAAACATGGGGAATCTGTGAATGGAACCTCCTATTCTGGAGACTAGACCTTGCCTATTTTAGAGAAAAAAGAGATTTAAGTTTTGATAACCTTGCCGGTCCCGAGAAATAGATGGCGATCCCGCAACATGGCTGGCAAAACAAATTAACAAAATTATATAATCACGGACAAAAAATATCAAAACGGTTTACACAAGCAGATTATAGCAACACCAAAGCTCACATTCATTCGACCAACTTAGCGATATATAGCGATGTTTGCTAGCTTCTCAGCTTTTCCTCGACTTCTCTCGTCCAAATAACTGTCGTATCCCTTGTTAATTTGCACAAGCGACCGTTACTATGTGACGTCATACTGGCAGGCGGAGTGGGACAAAAAACTTAGGTGGAAAACAATAGAGTTACCTTCCCTCCCTGGTCACACCATTTGACGTCAGGGCTAGGGAGCGCAAAGATTGCCCGTAGTGCAACCTCGAAATCCTGGGAAAACGGAGAACAAAACTATAAAAATAAGAAAATAAAGAAAGAGAAGGTGGGATCCCCTTATCTTTCGTTGACGCCAGCTCTGACCAATGACCAAAATAAAGACGCTGAGAAGGCCCCCCAGGGTCAACGAAGAAATGAGGCAATAACCTGAAAAAGATTGAGACACTAATGACTGGGGAAATCTTTATTCTAACCATTAAATAAGGATAATTAAGAAAAAATACAAAGAAAAAACGCGTCCCATGGCCTTACAACACTTACATCATTTGCTAACGCCTAGAGTTTCCGCGGCCGCATCCGCGGCCACAAGCCCTAGCGAAATGCCCTGGTAGGCCACATCGATCTATAGCAATTAACCGGACTGTGTACATTAGGGCGTTGGCGCCTAAACTGGCGGGTACTGTTACGACCTTAAAACCCAGGCTCTTCACGTTGGATAGTCTTGAGAAGTGCAAAGGACTCCTTTGCAATTTGGCTCTAACCGGATGGCCTATTTTTATAGGCCCATGAGCGGTCTTTTATGAGCAGAGGGGAAGAGGGCATTAGATCCTACTTTCAATTCATCCAAAATGGCCGCGTAATGGTCCGCCTTTTCGTGGGTAGAGGACCTGGCTGCTCGAACCAGGGCCTCGACGTAAGCAGAGGCCTCCTTAGGTCATACACAGTTTCCGGCTTCTGAAGAGCGTTGCGAACAGAAGTAAGAGCAGCGGTGACAACGTCAACGCCTTGTTTCTCCTTCAAAGCTAAATGGTCCCGCACCGTATATGACCAAAACCGGCTCCCGGAACCGAACGGTCTCAGACCGCAAACACAATAATATTTCGTTCCAAAGAAAAGAAAACCGGTTCCTGGAGCTAAACCAACAAAAATTCGTCCCAAACAAAGAACAGGCCCCTAAACGGTCCCGGACGTATACACTAATACTCGGTTTTAAACAAAAACCCGGGTCCCAGAGCCGAACGGTCTTGGACCGTACACCCCAAACTATTTTCTCCAAAACAAAACCGGCTCCCGGAGACGAGTGGTCCCGGACCGCAGATACAAACAAAAATATTTCGTTCCAGACAAAATCGGCTCCTAGAGCCGAATGGAACAAAAACAAGGCAAAACAAAAAGGACCAACTAAAATGAACTACGTGTACGAACAACAGTAGCAAAAGGAGGCAAATGAAAAACCAAAATTATGCCCTAGGGACACGTGGAACGTTGAATATGCTAAACAAGGTAGTAGCAAAACTTGCAAGAAAACCAAATAACCCAAACGTTGGAGAAAAGACACGAAACGCATTGTACAACGGTTAACTAAAGCTTAGAACGAGCAAAATGCACCAGAACCTAGAAATTAACTGATTAGCAGCCGCGGGTTGTGCCGCCGGTCCTGCGAGAGGTTCTGCTGGAGGGTTTGGGTTAGCAGGCGGTTCTGCCGAAACCGGTGGCAAAGGTGGTAATTCTCCCGCTGTTTCCACCATGTAGTCGAGGAAAGACGGTTTGACGTTAGCTGAAAGTGCAAGGAATCGAAGGTGGGCGGGTTCTGGTTGACAAGCCGTTACAAGCGTACCCGGATAAGTCGTCTCGGCGGTCGGGCTGTGACACAGTGAAATTAAAGCCACGTGGTGTATTCTAATTATAAGGAGAGCCTGCAGTGCACTGATGCGTCCATAAGAATGGCGGAGTATTTTACTGGTCGCTTCACGATGCGTTAATTAATTATTGAATGAGAATATTGCAATAAAGGAAGTTCTGTTTGTTGCTACACCTCTCTTTGTCTCTCTCTTTCACCAGTAATACCATATCTTCTAGGTACAAGGCCATCCCCGTAATTTAGTATCTCGCGTTGTTCCAAAAAAGCCTCTCTTGATGTGAATTTATGTAGATTAGTCGAATCCCCACGACACTCCCTCTGGAACGCCATACTATCTTCATCCTCCCTTGCCTTGGTTATTTTTGCTATATAGTCCTTGTCGTGCAACATATCCCGTTCCGTCACAAGCCTCGTAAAAAGCCTCAAAGTCTCTCTAATCTCAGACACAATCAACAGGCCGCCTCTCACCTGCCTCTTCATTCTTTGCTTCGATAAATAATCTCTACCTCGGAGACCCTTCCATTGCTTGTATTCCACTGGTAATAATCTTGTCCTAGTCCCAACAACAGTTCCTACTATCTCTTTTACTGTCTTCACCTCATCCACATACCATTTTTCTTTCTCCTTTAACTCCAACCTCTGCCCTTCATCCTTGCACTGTAGAAAGACGAAATTTTAACCCTTTTTGATCAAAATTATTTTAAGGTTTAAACTTTATATAAACTTTATGTAGTGTAAAATAATTATAATTTACTTTTACCAGTATCACTTGTAATAACAATAGTAATAATAATGATAATAATAATAATTACCTATAATAAAAGGCAACTATGCGGTTTTTTGAACTATTGTTATGCTTATTGAACCACCATATGGTCATTGAACTATTGTAGCTCAGAGACTTTGGAACCTAAGTATTACAGTTAGTTACTATTGCCTTCTAGCTTAAGCTGAAAAACAAACTGGAAAAACAATCACAAATTGTTGTCTAGATTGAGCGATTAGGTAATGGTTGCAAAAGACAAATTCATTTGACAACTCAATTTAGTTGGATCGTCCTCTTCTTAAACCTTTCTTTATTATTGGTTTAGAGAAACGGGATTTTGATAAATCTGTCACTTTAAAAGCATTTCCTGGTTTTAATTAGTCAGTAAAATAGTAAAAACCATGGACTTGTGCTAATTACAAAAATGAACCTTGTTGATCGTTATGTAAATCTAAAATTAAACGTTAGCTTACCGGAGGGTGCGTGAAACTAATGGGAGTAGGTGAGTGCAAAACAGGGACACCCAACGACAATTTTCGGAAAATATCTGTTCGCAAGACGATTTGCGATCTAGAATTTTCGGAACATTTGTTGTAAAATTTCTCCCCTCTCCTAGGATTTTCGAACATCTACAAAATGCTATAATTGCCCATTTTTACCCTTAAAAGGTCACCTAGAATTTTCGGGAGCCTTTTTCCTGGCTGAAATTTTCGAAAAGGTAAGTTTTGATCCCTATAATTTTCGGATCACTAGACTTTCAGCTAGGAAATCCGAACAGATGAAAAATTTCTAGGGGATAAAAATATGCCTATATCTACCGTTTAAATACTAAAATACGTTTAACAATACTCAGGGAGACCCAACGAGGATATAGTTCAAAACCTCTTAACATAGCATTGTTGAACGTATTTTAGTATTCAAACGGTAGATATAGGCATATTTTTATCCCCTAAAAACTTTTCATCTGTTCGGATTTCCTAGCTGAAAGTCTAGTGATCCGAACATTACAGGGATAAAAACTTACCCTCTCGAAAATTTCAGCTAGGAAAAGGCTCCCGAAAATTCTAGGTGGCCTTTTTTAGGGTCAAAATCCGTTAAAAATGGGTAATTATACCATTTTGTAGATGTTCGAAAATCCTAGGAGAGGCATTCAAGCAAGAAATTTTACAACAAATGCTCCGAAAATTCTAGATCTCAAATCGTCTTCCGAACAGACTATTTTCCCGAAAAATGCCGTTGGGTGCCCCTGAATACTATGTTTAAGTGGTTTGAACTATCTTCTCGTTGGGTGCCCCTGGCAAAATAGTGTCTAAAGCATAGTTCCATATTCTAAAGAAAATGACCGTTTTCCATGTACGCATGTTAAGTTACCAGTACATAGAGAGGTCAGTACAATAGCAATAACCTAATACGATAAGAACTAAAATAGAGAATGATGAGGGTTTTTTTTTTGACTGATTGTTGTTGTCATGAGATACGCAGTTATAATAATTAACCTTGTTCTTGCAGATATCTTGAGGACAACAAAATTGATCAGCTTTCACCTGCGATATTTTCCAGTCTATCTAAGCTACAAACCTTGTAAGTTTGTGTTTTTTTGTATTGTCTGTTGTTTATTGTCAAGACTACAACACTAGTATGCGCAGACAGCCACGTATATGTTTCCGTACAGGTAACCTTCACTTCGCTGCTAGCATACAAGGTACCTAAAGCAAGATGGTTATACCAGCTGTGCAACACGAACTGATGTGGATAGTACACATTACAAAGTCTTTCCTTCTATTATTTACCAATTACGAATAACAAGAGTAGAAATATTACTTTGCTAAGCCTCAAATTAAGCGAAATAGCACAGTTAAACTTTTAGTTGTTTTTAGTTTCTTCTACTCGGTCACGTGAAATATTATGATATTGGAGGAGGAGACTAGAAAGTGCTCATGAATCCCGTTAGCGGTAAAGATTTTGCGTATCATGGTTTGAAAACTAGTATACACGTCTTTTATACTCCACACGAATAAAAGAGAAAGAGACTAACCGAGAAATATTATTCGAGATGGATTTTAACAAATATTTTGATGGCATTTCAACCTAAGGGATGATTACTTAATTTTGACCTACGCAAACGTACATGTCACTGTGTGACTTGATCCCTTTTACTGGCAGCAAGTTAATTTACAATAAAAATTACCAAGAGAAAGGGATACATTTAAGAGTTTTGCGAACTGCCCCTACGTGCCTAAATCGACTAACACTAGTCCATGTTTAATGAATAGATAATTGCACTTCATAAGTCTACAGAATTTTCCAACATCCCCGCCTGTTTTAACTTGAAAGACAGCTGCTCTTTACTGCTCTGTTTCCTGACCATATCCAAAAGGTTTTAACAAAGGACAAGGTCTACACGTAACAGATTAAAACGCCGGGCAAAGGAGATGCTTTGGAACGGTAGCAACAGTTTTCTTTTCGAAACGAATTAAAATAGTTATCGTAGTTTGAATAACAGCAGAATCAAGTCGACCGCATTATGTCGTCTTTACTTGAGGGCTTACGACATTGCACATCAGGCGCAATTTGTTCAAACTGTAACCGGCAGCCGCCGGGCACTTTTGCGGGCATGGAAATACTTCACAGTAATCCATGTGTCCAATTGTTATGTTTTTCTTTACGAACGGCAATAGGAAGTTTGTCTTTAACAGTTCGGTTCTTTTCACCGAAGAAGGAGACGAGAATGACACTCAGAGGAAGAAACTCAAAACAGATATAAATGAGAGACAGCTGAACTATAAAGCAAAATGAAAGAGACTAGAAAAAGAGGTCCAAAATTTCATGTTGATGAATATGTGTCGATTAAAATTGATCCAGTGGACAAAATTTCACCCCTTCATCCTAATGTTTTAATTGGCAAAATAACTGAAGTTGAAAATGACTACGCCAAAATCGTGACCAAGTTTGGAAGGCTGAAAACTTATATTTCAACAAACAGGTTAAATAAATGTACAGCATTAAACATTCAGCTGGAATTTAGTACAGAAATAACATTTTCTGCTGCATGCAGAAAGGCTGCAGAACAGTAATGTAATGACATATAATTACTATGCAAAATTCACCCAAAAAATAAATGACTAAAAACTAGTTGTATTTGTGAAAATTCCTGGTGTCCACAGATTACCTTGAATAAATGCTTACTGCAAGGAGTGATGTTAACTACAAACTAAGTGGTTTATCCAGTGCAATTTCCAAATGTCTTTGAGAAAGAACTGTCAATAAACCTAATCCCCACACAGAGCACTTTTGCTATTGTCCATGAAGATGCAAGCTGTGTTCCTAAATAAGTGCTTGAACCCTATTAATCACTAAAATGTGTGCAGTAACCCTAACCTTACATGAAAGCTAACCAATATGTGTAACAAATCATTAACCTTAATCACTAACCCAGGTGCTTAACCCTATAATCACTCAAATGTGTACAAAAGCCCTAACTTTACATGAAAGGTAAACATTTTAAATAAAGACTTGACTTAAAATGTTATTTCGAAAAACATTGAAATTTGAAAAATTACTTACGTTTAAAAATAAACTAGCTAACAATAACACTAACAATAATATTATTGTTCAGCCTTACATTTCAAAGCACGAAGCAGCTTTCTACACCACCCTCTGATGTGCTAGTTAGAGCTGGTGATAAACAATGAATGTCTGCCTAAAGTTTAAAATCCAGGCAAAGTGAAACTGCAAATGGGTGACTGCAGACTGCAGTTTACAGTTTTCAGTATCCCATGAAAAACTTATGCTAAAGGTATTTTTAATACCTATGGAGCGATCATGTTCTCCAGCAGGAAATTATTTTGCTAGTTAACAATGAAAGATCTTAAAGTTAAAGGATATTCAAAACAAGACTTAAAGTTCAAGGATTTTACATTGACTCAACTTAGATTCAAGAGCTTTTAAGGGGGTAGCTAAAATTCAAGAGCTTTTCATATCTTTATATGAACTATGCATCATCTGTGGTATCACAAAACAATGTGAAAATGACATGATGAGCTTCCTAACCTTTCTATAAAAAGAGTTGTTAGTTTAGTTATAACAATATTTAAGTAGGTACTGACAATATTAGTTTCAAGTACTTTAGTGTTGCGATGTATGATAATATAAAAAAATAAAGAACTAAAAAAAGCAAAATATAAAACTAACTTGATGTAGCATGACCATGCCTGTCATGGGAAGTAACCTTTGAATATAACTGACGCTGTAATGAGTGTGCTGCCTCAAAGCCTTGATTTGAATACTCCCTCAAGCTGAGGTGGTTTCTAAACAGCATGCTGGCATGTTCAATGGTGATGTGGCCATAATCAGCAGTGCCCAGGTTGCAGCCAAACACTTCCCTTAAAAGGAATCCCCATTCTTTGCACTAAAAGAAAAAAGAGGCATATTTCCATGGGTGTTAAACAGTTGTCAAAATCAACATTGAAGACTGTGCAGTAACTGACGGCGGGTCTAAAATACAGGTAACTTTTCCACAGGTCAGAGTACAGTTCACCATGATACAGACAAATGAATAGAATTAAGTGTTTGCAAGCCCTAAACTCTTAACAAAATGCTCTATTAGACAGAGGGGAATCTGTGTGGTTTGGCAATTCATCTATGGAGCAGTGACATGCACTTCTTACCTGTGGAATGTGACCTGTACTTTGTGAATATCTTAAACATTTTAGGAGAGATAAACATTTTACTTTTAAAATAATAATTTATGTGCCTCATTCTATCATCAAACTTTAAGTATTGTTTAAAAGACCAGCATGAGTGTATTTCCAGGTTCTGATTATACATGTCTGCAAATTTTTTGAACGGCTTCAAAATCTCTGATATAGATCTTGTACTAATGTTCAGATCTGTTTCTTTTTTAATCTAAAAACCCTAATGCTATCAGGATCCAGAAATACACTTTTACAAGCTTGAAAACCCCTCAAAATTGCCTTTTTTCTTCCCACCTCTTTTTCAGACAATCACGGACAAAAGTCATGGGACACTTTTGCATTTCTGGGGCGTTTTCCAATTCACACAGGTCCAACCCCTCCCTCACCCCACAAACAATGTTGGACGCGTGTATCCAGAATTTTTTTTCCTAGTTTCAACTTTGTATAGGGTGGGGGGAGGGAGAACTGCAAGAAAATTTCGAAAACGCTGCACTGTTTTGAGAGGGAACCGAGAAATAACAGAAAGACATGAATATTGCAGTACTGTCTTGTCCTAGTCCCAACAACAGTTCCTTCAATCGCTTTTACCGTCTTCACCTCATCCACATACCATTTTTCTTTCTGCTTTAACTCCAACCTCTGCCCTTCATCCTTGCACCGAAGAAAGACTTTTTATAAACTTTATGTACCGTAAAATAATTATAGTTTACTTTTACCGGTATCACTTGTAATAATAATAATAATAATAATAATAATAATTACCTATAATAAAAAGCAACTATGCGGTTTTTTTAACTATTGTTATGCTTATTGAACCACCATATTGTCATTGAACTATTGTAGCTCAGAGAATTTTGAAACCTAGGTATTACAGTTAGTTACCATTGCTTTCTAGCTAAAGCTGAAAAACAAACTGGAAAAACAATTACAAATTGCTGTCTAGATTGAGCGATTAGGTAATGGTTGCAAAAGACAAATTCATTTGACAACTCAATTTAGTTGGATCGTCCTCTTCTTAAACCTTTCTTTATTATTGGTTTCATGGAACGGGATTTTGAGAAATCTGTCCTTTAAAAGCATTTCCTGGTTTTAATTAATCAGTAAAATAGTACAAACCATGGACTTGTGCTAATTACAAAAACGAACCTTGTTGATCGTTATGTAAATCTAAAATTAAACGTTAGCTTGCCGAAGGGTGAAACTAATGGGAGTAGGTGGGTGCAAAATAGTGTCTACAGCATAGTTCCATTTTCTAAAGAAAATGACCAGTTTTCCATGCACGCATGTGAAGTTACCAGTACATACAGAGGTCAGTACTATAGCAATAAGCAAGTACGATAAGAACTAAAATAGACAATGATGAGGGGTTTTTTTTGACTGATTATTGTTGTCATGAGATACGCAGTTAAAATAATTAACCTTATTCTTGCAGGGCTCTGTTCGACAACAAAATTGAGCAGCTTCCACCTGGGATATTTTCCAATCTATCTCAGCTACAATACTTGTAAGTTTGTGTTTTTTTGTATTGTCTGCTGCTTATTATCAAGACTAGAACACTAGTATGTGCAACCAGCCACGTATTTAAATTTCCATACGGGTAACCTTCACTTCGCGGCTAGCATACAAGGTACATAAAGCAAGATGGTTATACCAGCTGTGCAACACGAACAGATGTGGATAGTATACATTACAAAGTCTTTTCTTCTATTATTTTCCAATTACGAATAACAAGAGTAGAAATATTACTTTGCTAAGCCTCAAATTAAGCGAAATAGCACAGTTAAACTTTTAGTTGCTTTTAGTTCCTTCTACACGGTCACGTGAAATATTATGATATTGGAGCAGGAGACTAGAAAGTGCTCATGAATACCGTTAGTGGTAAAGATTTTACCTATCATGGTTTGAAAACTAGTATACACGTCTTTTATACTCCACACGAATAAAAGAGATAGAGACTAACCGAGGAATATCATTCGAGATGAATTTTAACAAATATTTTGATGGCATTTCAACCTAAGTTATGATTACTTAATTTTGACCTATGCAAACGTACATGTCACTGTGTGATTCCTTTTACTAGCTACAACAAAACCAGGGAAAATATTAGTGACAGCAAGTTAATTTACAATAAAAATTACATTTGAGAGTTTTGCGAACCGGCCCTACGTGCCTAAATCGACTAACACTAGTCCATGTTTAATGAATATTATAGATAATTGTACCTCATAAGTCTACCGAATTTTCCAACATCCCCGCCTGTTTTAACTTGAAAGTCAGCTGCTCTGTTTCCTGACCATACCCAAAAGGTTTTAAAGGATAAGGTCTACACGTAACAGATTAAAACAACAAAGGAGATGCTTTGGAACGGTAGCAACAGTTTTCTTTTCGAAACGAATTAAAATAGTTATCGCAGTTTGAATAACAGCAGAATCAAGTCGACCACATTATGTCGTCTTTACTTGAGGGCTTACGACATTGCACAGCACGTGCAATTTGTTCAAACTGTAACCGGCAGCCGCCGGGCACTTTCGCGGGCATGGAAATACTTCACAGTAATCCATGTGTCCAATTGTTATGTTTTTCTTTACGAACGGCAATAGGAAGTTTGTCTTTAACAGTTCGGTTCTTTTCACCGAAGGAGACGAGAATGACACTCAGAGGAAGAAACTCAAAACAGATATAAATGAGAGACAGCTGAACTATAAAGCAAAATGAAAGAGACTAGAAAAAGAGGTCCAAAATTTCATGTTGATGAATATGTGTCGATTAAAATTGATCCAGTGGACAAAATTCACCCCTTCATCCTAATGTTTTAATTGGCAAAATAACTGAAGTTGAAAATGACTACACCAAAATCATGACCAAGTTTGGAATTCTGAAAACTTATATTTCAACAAACAGGTTAAATAAATGTACAGCAACAAACAGCTGGAATTTAGTACAGAAATAAACGAAATAACATTTTCTGCTGCATGCAGAAAGGCTGGAGAACAGTAATGTAATGACATATAATTACTATGCAAAATTCACCTAAAAATAAATGACTAAAAACCAGTTGTGTTTGTGAAAATTCCTGGTGTCCACAGATTACCTTGAATAAATGGTTACTGCAAGGAGTGTCATGTTAACTACAAACTAAGTGGTCTATCCAGTGCAATTTCCAAATGTCTTTGAGAAACAACTGTCAATAAACCTAATCCCCACACAGAGCACTTTTGCTATTGTCCTAATGAACTTTAGTCTCTCGGAAATGCGATTTGCAGCGTTTTCTGGGCCTTTCGGTAACTTTTTTTCGAGTTAATTTAAGTGGAATTTAAAAAGCAATAATCAGAAACAAGCTACATAATCTGGGTCAGACCGTTAACCTCGCCAATGGTTTTGATCAGTATTTGTTCATGAAGATGCAAGCTGTGTTCCTAAATAAGTGCTTGAACCCTATTAATCACTAAAATGTGTGCAGTAACCCTAACCTTACATGAAAGCTAACCAATATGTGTAACAAATGCTTAACCCTAATCACTAACCCAAGTGTGCTTAACCCTAATCACTACAGTAACCCAAGTGCTTAACCCTATAATCACTCAAATGTGTACAAAAGCCCTAACTTTACATGAAAGGTAAACATTTTAAATAAAGACTTGACCTAGAATTTTATTTCGAAAAACATTGAAATTTGAAAAATTACTTAGGTTTAAAAATAAACTAGTTTAAACAAAATTTTAAAAACAAACTAGGTTTAAAATATAAACTAGGTTAGAAAAAATAACCTAAAAATAAATTTGACCTGTAAAATATACTTTTTATGGGAATACACAACTCTCAGTTTTTTACATAACGTTGTCTCAACGAGGGAGAATACATTTGACTACACATCTAAGGGACTGACATAAAAAGAAGTTCCATTATATAATATTTCTAGCTGGCAAACATTTTAGAAGATAATCACCATTTTCCATGCTCTCTATAGCCATTCTGAAGCAAAGCCGCAGGAACAGCAACTTTTCAGAAAAGAAATGTTGCAAAATCTGTTGGACTTAATTAATACAATGAAATAAAGTTGATTATTCAAAAGTGCCAACAACTTCAATACCAACAAGAACATGTGATTCAACCAGACTTTGCCTTTTTCCCCAATGAATTCCAGTTTTCACACAATAAGATAGATAATATTCAAGAACATGTACAGTGTAGCTCCCAAAAACTGATATTTTACTAATATGGTATGTCTTGAACAATGACTTCAATACTAACTGTAAATTGGCATTTAAAATTTCAATAAAGACCTTTAGCATCAGGTTTTTCATGCATAGGGACACTGCAAACAGGTCTCAAATATGAGAACGTCAAGTGGTCTTCTGGTCACGTTTGCAGTTTGCAGTTCAAGTTTGAATGGCAGGAAGGGCTTACAGCAGTAGGTGACTTACAGGAATTTTTTTTGCCACTAACAATAATATTATTGTTCAGCCTTACATTTAAAAGCACGAAGCAGCTTTCTACACAACTCTCTGATGATGTGCTAGTTAGAGCTGGTGATAAACATTATGAATGTCTGCCTAAAGTTTAAAATCCAGGCAAGGTGAAACTGCAAATGGGTGACTGCAGACTGCAGTTTACAGTTTGCAGTATCCCATGAAAAACTTATGCTAAAGGTATTTTTAATACCTATGGATGTTCTCCAACAGGACATTATTTTGCTAACAATGAAAGATCTTAAGATTAAAGGATATTCAAAACAAGATTTAAATTTCAAGGATTTTCCATTGACTCAACTTAGATTCAAGAGCTTTTAAGAGGGTAGCTATATAAAATTCAAGACCTTTTCATATCTTTATGAACTATCCATCATCTGTGGTATCACAAAACAATGTGAAAATGATATGATGAGCTTCCTAACCTTTCTATAAAAAGAGTTGTCAGTCTAGTTCTAACAATATTTAAGTAGGTGACAATATTAGTTTCAAGTACTGTAGTGTTGAGATGTATGATAATATATAAAAAAAAAATACTCAAAAAAGCAATAAATATAAAACTAACTTGATGTAGCATGAGCATGCCTGTCATGGGAAGTAGCCTTTAAATATACATGTAACTGACGCTGTAATGAGTGTGCTGCCTGAAAGCCTTGATTTGAATACTCCCTCAAGCTGAGGTGGTTTCTTAACAGCATGCTGGCATGTTCAATGGTGATGTGGCCATAATCACTAGTGCCCAGGTTGCAGCCAAACACTTCCCTTAAAAAAGAGTGAATAAACTGTCAAAATCAACATTGAAGACTGTGCAGTAACTGACGACGGGTCTAAAATACATGTACCTTTTCCACAGGTCAGAGTATAGTTCACCATGATACAGACAAATGAATAGAATTAAAAGTGTTTGCAAGCCCTAAACTCTTAACAAAATGCTCTATTATAGAAGGGAATCTGTGTGGTTTGGCAATTTATCTGTGGAGCAGTGACATGCACTTCTTACCTGCGGAATGTGACCTGTACTTTGTGAATATCTTAAACATTTTAGGAGAGATAAACATTTTTACTTTTAAAATAATAATGTATGTGCCTCATTTTATAATTATAATCAAACTTTAAGTATTGTTTAAAAGACCAGCATGAGTGTATTTCCAGGTTCTGATTATACATGGCTGCAGATTTTTTGAACGGCTTCAAAATCTCTGATATAGATCTTGTACTTAAATGTTCAGATCTGTTTTTTTTTTTAATCTAAAAAATTGGATGTAGAGTTTAGCCGTGCCTTTATCAGATAGACACTCATTAAACATTTCTTTCTTTTGTGTTTGCTTCATGGATTATTAATGAGTTTTTGTTCAATGTCAGTTAAAGTGACTCAGACTGGAAATTAGTTTTGAATTTCGCGTCATGCAATGTGGCTTTTAATTGCTGGTCTCTGGCGAAAGATTTACAAGAAACTCCACTACAAAAAATACAGCTGTATTAACCTTCTCGTCTAAATTTATTATTGTAATAGTTTTAGACATTATGCATATTTTACATTAAGAGGACTTCATTTTAAAATGGTACTTTACATTCTTACTAAAATTGAATTACCTGACAGTCATACCTGTATGTCAAAAATGTCAATTAAATCTTGCTGATCTTCCTCGAAGACACTACTTCTAATAACTTCAGAAATCAGGCTTTCCAGTCAGTGTAAACCTGAAATCAAAATGAATAATTAGGGTACGAAAAGCCCAAAGTACAATCAGAAATGAGGTGTTTTAAGTTAAGGGGAAACTGCCTATCTCAGTTTTTTTTTAAAAAGAGCATGCAGTGACCTTACCTTGTGGCCTGTGTCTTGTAATGCCACTTGTTAATAAAGTTAAGAATTTTGTTCAAAAAGGCAAAATCAGCTTGCCTAGTTTCAACTTACAAACATGTCTGGATTTCGCCCCATATCTTATTTCGCATAAAACTGTCCCATGTGTCTTCCAATTAAGTAAAAAAGGACTTGATTATTTGATTACCTTTAAAAAAAAATTGGTAGAACACTTCTGCTGCATAATCAGATAGCTGAGAAAGATCAGCATTGTTTACCTTCTGCCTTTTCTTTCCTCGTTTCCCTTTAGCAACCGACCCACCAACACACTTCTCTGACAGCTCCACATATCTTCCCTCGATTTCACGTAGCCTGCCCTGCCAGAATTCCAGTCTTCCTTGAACTTCTTTTCCAGTTTCTAAGGAAAACAGGTTAGGTAGTCACATCACGAAGTGTAAGGGGGTATTCTTTTTAAGGGAGGACTATTATGCAAGAAAACAAACCACAGGGGGTGCTTTACATGCTAAGGAACATTCACTCAGCTGGGATGCCATAATCTGATGCAATAATGATGTATGTATTAATACTAACAGTGCTCTGCTAGCCTATCACAACTTCCAGTGTAGATGGATGTAAATGCGGTCATTGATTCAAACTGTCTGGTTTAAGGGAAGGAAAGGTTTTAAATAACAGCTAGTATAATGACTGTAACATGTACCTGAACCTGTGAGGGTAATAGTCTCCTGCTTTGAACCAAAGTCTTTGGTGAATGTGTCTGAAATAGCCATGTCCTGATAGTACTAAAACAAATTATTAAAAATTCATTGAATATTTTAAACAGAAACCATTTTTTTTCAGTGTATTGTTTCTACTTACTACACAAAGAATATTATTGTGTGTTGCACTGGTTTAAGTGAAACATTGAAATCATGTAATATCCTGAGCCATACCTTGATTCTATCATTACAAAATGTGACTTTATTCAGGAGGGCCTCTTTAGAGCTTTCTGGATCAGCAAAATATGACTTCAATTTGTCATGAGGCAAGGAGTTCCTGACAATCGTTTCAATGTTTGTGAGGAACTCACGTTCAGTAGAACCTTCAGGAAAAATAGTACAGAAAGAAACAAACAGGATTTAAATTCACAACTTAATGTCCTTAATGACATCTTCATTTACAAACCAGTGTTACAGTTTTCATATCAGGATCAAGCTGGTATTGTACAAATGAAACTCATGCAGCTGCTACAGCACAGAAGTAAAAGCCCCGAAGTGGATAAAGCTAATGAAAGCAATCATGACAAGGATGAAACAAAATAGAAGGTACCTAAAAATGAAGACACCTGGATGTTGTGCTTTTCAACAGCAGTTTCTTGGCCCATATCCTTCATCTTCACCGTTACTCTGCTGCTAAAATTCTCAGGGCCATAATTTGCCAATTGGTCATTACATTCACCAAGTGAACCCACTTTGTACGAAAACAAACCCAATGGTGACAACAGCTGTTCAGTATTTCTAAGTTCGCAGTGAAGGGCGCAGAGATTAATCAAGAAGGAACTCTAAGTCATCACGGATACCTTTGAAACTATAAAAAAGAAGATCCATTATTTTGTTAGTTGTGGGGGATATCTCCCCTGAAGTGGTTACAGGTTTATAGATTTCAAACTCAAGTATTTTACTCGACAGGTTTTCAGTCTTTTATGACGTACAGTGCCCCTACAATATTGACGCACCTACAGTAAAGGAAGACTGTGATATATTATTATGGAAAAATAATATGTGCTCTCTAGGAAAACAAGACAAGGATAACTTCAAACATTTTATAGACGGCATTAAACACCATGTTTGTCCAAAAAAATGCTTTTTTGGATTCTTTTCCATGCAGTGGAACTTCCCCTTTTACAAAAGGCAAGGCTTAATTTATAAAATATTGCTAAAATGAGGTCTATATAAAAAGTTAGTCTTTTACAGAAAACATATAGTCATCCCAGCATTTATAGCTTAATAAGTAACTTATTAAGCTATAAATGCTGGGATGACGAGATTCACTCACTATACCAGGGAATTTATTTTTTTGAATAGAGGTTAACCGTATTGAGATAATCTTGTTTTGAATGCCTTTTATAATTAGAAGTTACTGTGAATTCAAAATGATGACAACTACAAATGCTGAAATTCATGAAAAATCAAGGGCTGCATGCCTCAACAAGTATCATCGGAGAATTCTTAGTAAACCAAAACTATAACTAAATTACCCTCCAATATTGGCCTTGGACATGCTAAAGTGTTCCAAACAAACTGTATGCGGACCAAGATCGCAATTACATCCCTAATAAAGTAACGATAAAAATAGCCACTATTCATCGCTAGTTTTTACTAAGAAATTTTACCCAGCAAAACTGAAAAACTATTAGTACTATATTGGTAAGTTGGTCATTGGTAAGATCAAAACCTGTATAGTAGAATTTTTTGACTCAGAGATTTTGAATATATCCACATACCCTCAAAGCTTTGCAGATGAAGCAACACTCTACTTCAGTCCCTCGTTTCCCAAGCTGAAAGTTCGTTTCCCTATTTGTTCCAGCAAAAGATAGAGGGCCTTCAGGTCAAGTATAACTGTAGATATAAATTTTAAAAAAAAGGTCAATGTACATGCAGGCATTTGGATTGAAAATTATGGTACTAAAAAATACCTTATTAATTATTATGTGAAACTTACCTTTAAATCTCACAGAATAATGCACTCCATCCACTGTGATTCCATTCTTCTTTAGTGCATCCTTTTGTTTGTTGACATTAACAATCAGCTTTCTTAGGTTTTCCCTAATAATAATAAAAAGTAAAGTTACCAGTAAACTGAAGTTATTACTACAATAAAAAAAAAAAGGAAAAAGAAATACCATACTGCTAGTCTAGTCTGCGGCAGATAGTTCTTAAGAGTTATTAAAACATAAGGTCGGGTTTGAATGGCCCACTAATAAATTAAGACCTTTGTGGTAAAATTTTCAAAACTATGCTCGTCTACTGGGGCCTTTAGGCCTCATACAAAAAATTTGTTGTAAATCCACAAATTATTTCAGCTTGCATGTATAACTGGTCAACAACCAAATATTACACAGTCAAAAAGGTATAATAAAAATTTTCACTAACAAAACTAGTTATTTTGGAAACAAATAACTATTTGACTGATGAATCAAATTTAAATACAACATACCTGTCTTCCTTACATTTAGCAATGGCTAAAGGGCACACTGATTTGCAGCTCTGATTAGACAGGAATGGTGTGTCTTTGGGGACTACACCCATTAGGACCTGACTGCGCCCTACAAATGAGAGGAAACAACAAAAAAAGGAATTTCAAAAATTTAAGCACCATTTCATGACCTAGAGTTCAAAGTGTTTGGTTATGTTTACCCTGCCACTTTGATGTTACACCCCTCAAACTTAATACAGACACCTGTATTTAATGGATACTTTTGTCGCAACAAAAAGCTCTAGGCATGTGTTTTCTCTAAAATTTACTCCCTAATACAGACAACAATAATATGGACAACAAGTTTTAAACTCCCTGACATATTATATACCCTGCTTTACATTATTTTGTCTCTGCACTGTCTATGACTGAATATCTTTCAAGTGAAAATTATGGATAAGGAACGGTAAATCTTTAAGAATACTGACAAAAAAGGACTACACCCACGATAAAAGATCACAGGGTTTCGTTAGGATGAACTTGTTTCAGTTACAGTTAAGAAATAATTTGGACGCCATTGTATGTCTTTGGTGTCATAATTTTTAACCCAGTTTCACTGATGATTTTGTTTCTATGTTTTTCTTTCCTAAGTGCAACACAGTTGTTGCAAAATACAATAAAGAAATCTTGAAATAAGGTACACTGTATTTACTAAAGATTGTGTTCTCACCTGCAAATGGCCTACCATCAAGTTTGAGGCTTAGGTCAATTATTTCTTTCTGCACACCATGTAGTCTCAACTCCCTGATAATCCATGTTAGGGCACTTTCAAGAGAAACTTCATAACCAGGAAAATCTTGTATTTGGGTGATGTGACCGAAGTGCCTTTATATTGCTTTTGGAAAGCAAGATCGGAGTGTCTGATGAGTTCTAAAAGAAAAGAAAAAAAGATCAAAGGTACTGACACAGTACCCCTGCCTCCCCCCACAGAAATGGCCAAATTTACTTACACCCCTCAGAAATTTTCCAAAGATCAAAGGTGCCGTCACAGTCAATCCCCTCGGAAATGACTTTCAAAGCCCCCCCCCCCCCCCCCCCCCCAACAGAAAATATTGTCCATAGTGGGGGGGAGATGGGAGTGGATATTTGAATGGAATAGACCACCATTTATTTATGGTTAGGGAAATACTTTATAGTTGTAATAAGCTTAAAGAAAACCGACAGCAACAACAACAACACAAAAAATAGTTAGTGGCTAACTCACCCCGCTTTTTCCAAGTCGAGTCCGGTTTAAGATCATCTGCCAGGAATCCACAGGTTCCACAGCTCCTCAGGTAAGAGCTCGCAGAATGCCTTTCGAACTCACAGCTCGTTCGCTACTTCACTAAATACATGCCAAATGAGCTCCTGCACATTGATCGCATTGAAAGTTTTCTTACGCTGAAATAGGCAGCTTTGTGCAACAACGTCCCTCAAGGTTTCTCCGTTCTCTAAACATGGTCATACAGATTCGACGCTTCCCATTACAGCTTCCACCTTTTGTCTGATCTTTCTCTTCTTATACGCAGAGCCAAACTTTCCTTTTAATAACGAAGAAATTGACGATACAGATCCGACAGATTGCGAGGAGTCGTCACAGGAACTTGAAGAAGACGTGTGAACATGGTCAAGGCGGATTTCAAATTTTGGCGCGCGGGGCTTTGTCTTCGTGGAGTGGAGCATTTTGGCGAGCTTCCGGGAAAGCTGCTTTCTAAAGATAATTTCTCCCCTTTCAATTCTTGGAGAGTTTCTCCTTCATCACTTTTAGAATCTCTGTCTGTACTAACGCAGCATAAATCCTGAGCGGGCCTGTGATCGATGTCCGATTCTTTCAAAACATGCTTGTTCAGGATGTTCCGCTTCAGCGACAAGAAGGCTTCTGATCGAAGAAATTCCGATTCTGACGGGTTCCTAAGGACTAAATTACAGGCAACTACTGCAAATGTACTTCCAACGTAAACTTGATTAGAAGATTTTTGCCCATTTAGCTTGAACCACTGGCTTGAAACAGGGCAGCCATTTACATCGTGCAGATCAGCAAAATTAACACGAAGAAATTAATCGGGAAATAGCCGAAAGAAAGAACCCTCGCTGAATTTTCTCGGCTGCTTACCACACAAACGATCATTCAGTGCGTACCATGTCTTTTCTTGATCTAACGATCGAGAGAAAACACGAAATAACATGGTAGTTACGTCAGATCACCGCAAGAAGGGCATCGTGAAAGCTTGCCTCTGCAAGCGACTCGATCTTCCTGAGAGTAGGCTTATACGAATTCATATCTGCCGCCAATTCAAGTTTCTACCAAAAAAGGCCTGATCCAATTTATCTCTGCAACAAATTAACTAAATAAGTCTGCTCCTTCTTCTCCACAGCATCAACAAGGAATTGATAGCTCCGGATTTACAATACAATACAATACAATACAATACAAATTTTATTGTCAACTCCCCATGGGGGCTTTTCAGAGACAAGTAGTAATAGTACAGGTAATCAAAAAAAAAACAAAAAAACAAAAACAAAAAAAAAAAAAAAGAAAGGACAAGTATCACAAATTTATTATCAATAAACTATTAAGAAACTATTTACATATAAATTTATGACATTAAAAATTGATTTAAAAGGAAGGCTTTCATTTTACGTTTGAAAATGATAAGAGATTCACTTAATTGAAAATGGGGTTTTTATGCACTCCACAATGTTACAGTTCTGTGATAAAAAAATCTCATTCCCGACTTGGTTTTTAAAAGCGGTATATTAAGCTGGGAAGATGATCTGGTCGTCCTACCTCTGATATTCCCTCTGGAGATAAAATTTGAACTGAGGTAGTTTGGTACCTGACCTGTCATAGATTTAAAGGCCAAGATGGCGTCTCTTAGATACAGGTGGGACTTAAGGTGGCTCGACTGGATTTTTTGGGGTTGATACCTC